>OX422216.1:482500157-483125157 GCA_949130495.1 Sambucus nigra
ACACTTGACAAGCAAGTAAAACGGTAAGTCGGGTATCGAGAATCCACAGGGAGTTATTGAATTTTAGACTTTAATTGTTTTATTTACTTCAGGAATAAAAGTGTAAAATAAATAAAAGAAAAGGTGATAGGTGGTTATGGTGACTAAAGAAAATGAGAAGTTACGCTAAATTAAAGTAAAGCGAGGATCGGGATTGCATTCTACCAAACGGATCGAAACAACTACTAACTAGAGTTAAGGCTCGAAAGCAATCTAATCGAGCATTTTCAATTAAGCATAAACATCACACAATAAGGAATTTAAGCCAAAGTTGCGAGATTAAACATTTAACTGAAAAATGGTCACACGCGGATTAAACTCGGATTGTCGCTATAAACTCTAACGTTGCATGACAAAGAAAGATAAACGCTTAACAATCCAACTTTGATACGCGCGGTTTCAATTAAATGCGATTTTGCACTAAACCTAGTTTTCGGAGCTCGGGGCCCGAAAATGGCGGAAATGAAATCCCGACCCTATTTATCTAAGGGTGCATGGTGAGTTAAACTAAATTATGCTAATTAAACTAAGAAAGCAAGAATTAAAGCATGTAAACTAGTTAGAAAGCATTGAAACTAAATTACAAGGCAATAGGAGAAGAAGAACAAACTATATAAAAGGAGAGGAAGTGAATAGTTCAATCTTACAAACCACATGGGTTGTCAATCCAAGAAGAAGAAGAAAGGAAATCTCCACACCAAACCCTAACTAAACCTAACTAATCTCTATCTCTCTAAAAATATCAGGTCCCCCTTTTATTACAACCAAAATCAACTTATATAGTAAGTTGTAATAAAAGAAAATATCTGTAGGGGAAAAAACAGGGGATCGATCGATCGACCCCTTTGGTCGATCGATCGACAGTATAATTCGTGGCAAAAATAAGAAGGGTCGATCGATCGACCCTTATGGTCGATCGATCGATCAAACAGGGGCAGCCTGCAATTCTCCCTGTTTTGGCATACAATCCAACGTCGCTCCAATCGTCGTAACTTTGTCGTTATGCATCGGAATCGCGCACCGTTCGCGGCCACGCGAAGCTAGAGAAGAGAGATACAACTTCCGTGTAGATGTCGGGCCAGGTGCCCAAGCTGTCAAAAGACTAAAATGCCCTTGCGCGTGCGGTTGTGTACGGAAATCGAGCGAAACGCATCCGGACTTCACACTTAGCATCCAAATACCTACAAAAGCTCAATTAACACCTGCGAAACATGTTAACATAGAAATCCGAGGGTTTTCTTGTTAACGAGCATAAATATAGGGAATAAGATACCCGAGGGGGCTAATAACGCGTATGTTAACGGGTGAAATACGCAATATTTCCGCCGTATCACACCCCCTAACTTGCACTTTGCTAGTCCCTAGCAATGAAATAAGATGCAACAAGAAGAACAAGTAAACCAACACAGGAGAGAGTACAAAAGTATGGTATAAAAGCAATAAAAAGATAAGGCCACTTTCGCAGGCGATTCGATTGCATTTAGCATATGCAATAAGCCGTTAACCCCTAGGTTACCCTAGTGGACGAGTGTCGTCTCGTGAGGGTTTTCAGGGATGAGACCCACAATCATCATAAAGTTTCCTCAAAATATGCCCAATCAAGTAAGACAAACTCATCAGTGCGAACAAGATTTCAACATGTTATTAGCATAGCAAACGAATTCGCATGAGAAGTCCGTAGTTATTAACATTACCGAATGCACCTCAATGAATTGAAACTCTAGCATGTGGGAGGGGAGTGAGCATATGCAAGGTATGATTTGGCGAAAAACTTAAATAATTCGGATACTAAACATCAAAGCATGCATATATTCAATCCTCACGGGTATTACGCTCAACAAATGAATTCACTATGAAAAGGGAGGTAATACACGGGACATGCGGGCATAAAGAGTAAATGTAAATGGAAACTAGGCCGCGCACATGTCACAAATGAAGAACGCTATATATGAAATAAAAATTGCAATCTCAGTGAAAGGATACCGCACACTAAAAGAGGCGAAATGCATTTTCACAGATTATCAACACTATTTAAACATTTGAATTACATCTACTTAAGATCACATAGGACTTGTAATAGGGTTGTAATGTATGGCTAGGTTAAGGTACGAAATGAAAGGGAGGTATATAAGGATTCAAAGTGTTCGGGGATGAAACTCAGAATAATGTGAAAAAGTGGGCAATATCAAAAGTTAGAGAGTAATCAAAGCTTATTGAAACAAAACAAACAATATTGACAACTTTCTCTTTCTTTTCCTTTTCTTCCTTTTTCTCACTTTTTCTCTTCTTTTCTTTTGCTTTTTGCTTTTTCTTCACTTTTTTCACTACTTTCTTTCTGACACTTCTTACTCTTTTCATACTCAAATTGCAACCACACAACAATAATAACATTCAATTCCAAGCAACAATCCAAACAAGGGTATGTAAGGTAATATACATGGTATAAAACTCCAATTTGGAGTTGGTTATGGGATTTTGGGTAATGAAACGAAAGGCTAGTATATAGGCTCAAGTGGGTTGACTAGGGAACATATAAAGGTGAGGTCAAGGTCATATGGGTGATATATCAAAGAGGGCCTATGATCATTTCACAAAGTATACGCAATTCGCGAGTTAAAACAACATATGAAAATCATGCTCAAGTAACACATTTCAATGATGAACTCAATTAATGAACGATCAATGAAAGAATAAAGAGATTACCAACGACTGTAACGTTTTCAATGAGAAAAGAATAGTGTATACACTCACAAATGAAGATAAGTCTCTAATCTCACTCGGTGTAAGTATATACAATGCAGCAAAAGCATACCGAGTTATAAAAATCTTAAGCCAATTCAATATAACAAGAATGGTGCATATGTTCACGGGATAAAGTTTAATTCATGAAGTTATTCATAATATTAATGATTTAGGGACTAGAATCTAATAACTTCTAAAATCGAGAACATGCATAGTTGAATTGTCTAATTGATCGGGCAATTATTAAAATTTATCATCGGAAACAAGGGCAAAATGCCCAACAAAGGAGAAAAAAAAAGAAAGAAAATATTTTTGAAAATTTTCAAATTTTAAGAAAAACATGCTTTGTAACTAAATTGTAATCCAATCCAAGGACTAAATAACAAAATGGATAAAATATCCTACACCCCCTAACTTAAATGTTGCATTATCCCCAATGCGTCCATTAAAGAACACAACACAAAGCTAGGAAAAGAATGATATTACCCACACGTGGAGCGATCTCCATAAGTACAAGTCCAAATGAAGCTGCAAAACAAGTTAGTACAAAGCATATGAAGAATATGTACCGATGTATCAAGTGAAGAGAAACTATGTCACAAGTCACAATAATATAGAGGGGCTGAAGTGCAAATACTAGATAAATTGATGGTGAACTTTTTGATTTTATAAAATGGAAGGTCACACACATCAAAATCCAATAAACAACCACAAACTACATTTTCATTTCTCATTTCATAAGTTCAATACAAAATAACTTAATACATTACAACTTCTGAAATAAAAGAAATACAAATACAAATAAAAATAAAAAAATAAAAATAAAAAGAAAAAGTACAATATACTATCCGATCCCAAAATACAAAAATGAAACCCAGCACAACAACAGCCTAGTGGCCAGAACCACTAGGATCGGAGGGGTCCTGAAAATGAGGAGGCACTGGTGCGTCGAAATCACTGCGCTGCAGATAAATATCTCTCATCATCCGCTGCATCATCCGGTACTCCTGTCTGCTCTGTGCCCTGGCCTGCCTCTGCACTGACCACTCCTGCCACTGCTCGGCCTGAAACTGCTCCTGATGAGCCTGCTGCTGAGCCCACTGCTGCCGCTGATCGGCCTACAACTGGTCCAGGCGCGACTCCCAAGTCGCCCACCTGAGCTGGGTCTCCTCCCAGCGCTGGTCCTGCACTGCCTGGTATGCCGCAAAGCGGGCATCATCCTCTGTATGTGGCGTGTGAGAACCCTCACCAGTCTCCATCTCTCTAATCTCCTCCTCCTCGGCCATATCGTCAGCAACCTCTGCCCTCTGCCTCTTCGTCGCCGGTTGCCCCCACTCGCGCTTCAGCATTCTTGTGATGTTGGCCTGTGTTAGAAGCCCGAGTGGATCGTGTTTGCGGTCGGCGATTAACTCGGGGCAACCGTGAGAAATACAAATCTTAGTGATGAGGGCAGGAAAAGGGAGGGAAAATGTCTTGGCTCTCTCCTTGGCAGTAGCGCACATCATATCCAGAAATATGTTGGGCAAACTGAAATTGCCCAAATTATTAATCAGCGCGTAGATAAATGCGGCGTGCTTGTGATGCACCTCAGATCGGTTGCTCGTCACCATAAAGGAGTGGACATTGATGTAGTGAAGTAGCCTCGGTAGGTCCTCCATTGCAGCCGAACGAAAAGCCATTCTTTTCCATTCTTCACCCGGTGCAAGGCTCTCTATCAATGTCGCCAACCCAAAAACATCCCCATCGGTTAAACTGACAGCATTCTCGGGGTTCGGTATATTCATGAAGGCGGCCAAATCTGATAAGCGGAAAGGTACCCTCACCCCTCGAACCATGGCCTCGAAAGTGGTCGGCCCGTCACCTTTCACCACCACTAATGTCGCATAAAATATTCTGACCAATTCTTCATTGATGCGCCCATTAGTGGCGAGAAAAGTCTCCCATCCCTGGCGCCTCAAAATAACACGCGCCTCACTCGGCAAATCCTCAAGCTTCCAGGCAAGATTGTAGGCCAACGGCCTCTGAGCAGTCTCAAAATAGGCCTGAAACCATTCCCGTTCCTTCTTGCAACGGAAACCCTCGAAACCCAGGGTGGGCATGCACACAGTGGAATTATATTTCTTCGGTTGTGCCATTTCAACCTACAAAACAAGAATTAAGCAATACAAAAAAAATTGTAAGCGCAATTAATGGTTAGTTTAGTGTATGAGTTGAAATGGGGTGCGAGTGCCCAAAACCGAGGTAACAAAGTGCAACATTGCGCTAAAATATGTCGGAATACGACAACGACTAAAAATCAACCAAGTGTGGCCAAAAAATGCATTGAAAACTATTTTGGGCATTTTGGCGAACACTTGGCGTGCGCAATGTGTGTCAAGGGTGAGAAATGTGCCAATGAACCAACAAAACCACCCCACTCATGAACAACCAACAATGCAGCAATCAAAACATGTTCATGAGTGGATTTATAACAAGAATAAAGCATAAATTCAGTTGGAACAAATCGAAATCAGGGGATTCACCAACATTCCCAACAAGTGTCAAACTAGGGTTTAAACAATATAATTTGTGACACAATCCTAACAACAACTATAAATTCAAGTAAAATTAGTATTATACCTGGATATGTAGAAATTGGAAGAAAATGGAGGAATTTGGTGTAGGGAAATGTTAGGGCACGAAAATCGTATGTAGAGGAGAAGAGAGAAATAATAAGAAAGGGGAAAAATAAAGAGGCAGCATCGGTTTTACTGGTCGATCGATCGATCGACTCCCAAGGGTCGATCGATCGACCAAGCAGGAAAAACTCACTGCATTGGCTGTTTGGAAATGGGGGGGGGGGGGGGGAATGCAAATTGGGGATAATTATGGGGTATAAAATCAAAACAACTTTAAATATAGTATATATATATATATATACACATAAAAATATGAAATAAAAATAGAAAAATATAAATAAAAATAAAAATAAAATAAATACACATAGGCCTAAATATACACACCAAAAAGGCCTAGGCTAAAGAAAATAAAAAAAATAAATAAAAATGAAAGAAAATAAAAATATGTACACGGGCAACGCACACGCATAATCACGACAACAAATGAAAAATAAAATAAAAGAAAAATAAAAACAAATGCAAATGCGTGAGGATGCGAGTGTGAAAAATAAAGGAAAAAAATGTTTTTGTGATTTTCGTTTGTTTTCTTAATAAAAGTGCGTGCCGGGGCGCATATCTCCGCAAATTCAAGTCCGTTGAACCTACAAAAGAGTTAGAACCAAGCATGCAAAAAGAAATAAAAAGAGATTAGCTAATTACACTAGGCTAAAATCAAGAAAAACAAAAATAAAGAAGTTAGTATATACAACCTACACTTGGGATGTGCAATTAACTATATACCAAAAGTCGAAATTTTTGAAGGTCCATCCAAAACACGATTTGACTTTGGAGGATCAACGGTGGACCCTCCCGAGCATGCATGCCTCCCGGAAAATAGGAATTCCGTTTGAACAACGGAAGGCATGTGGGCGGTGAAAGAAATGAACCATCGCCAATTTGAAATTCTAGGCGGACGATGGGGGATTTGGATAACAAGGGGGAAAAGTACACTTGAGGACCAAGAAAAATCGATTCATCTCCCAAAGGTTTTTCAAATGAATTGGGAGATGGTGCACACATCGGGATAACATCCATCGAAAACAAGTCCGGTAAAGAGTCCTCATCGGCAAAAAGTGTAGAAGTTTTAATTTCTACCGACTCACAGGAATCAACCGGTAATTCTAATGGTTCGATCACGGAAAACGAATATGGTGATGAAACAAATTCAATCTCAATCGACTCATCGTCGGAAGGAGATTGAATTTCGAGGGAGAGAGATTCACACTCGATGAGAAATTCTTTGAAGAATTGAGGTGAAACACAAGTTTCCACCTCCTCGTTGTTTTGTGCAAAAGAATTAATCTCATCGCAAAGTGAACCAAGTCTCATTACAGCATCATTTAAGCCTTCCAAACCTTGGGAATAAAGAAGAAAAGTCTCTTCCAAAGTAGGCTTCGTCGGCTCAAAAGCCTCGGACTCCTCATTTGGTTGAAACTCGTCTTCGAAAGTAATGAAATAAGAATCGTCATTGGATTTGAATAATGAATCCAACTCAAGCTCCCAATAACGATTTTCATTCCGATAAATGTTTTCAAGTCTTTCACTTTCAAGAAAATCTTGGAAATGGAAAACTTGAAAACTATCCCCAAAGTAAGAATCATTAGAATAACCGTAATAACTATAAAAGAAAGACATGGTTACCTTGGTGTTGAAAGATGGAGAATCCAAGAAAGAAAGAAAGTGAGCAACCTCGAATAGAAGTTTCTTAGCGCTCAAAGTATGCAAATCCTGCTAGAAAGGTTAAAAGAAAGAATACAAATAGAAAAGGAAAAATACTACGAAATCATAAAACAATTACTATCTAAAACAACAACTCCCCGGCAACGGCGAAAAATTTGATGGCGAGGGAAACCGAGTGTTCGTGTAGGGACACTATCGTTGATTTCGGCTCCCGCTCGACATGCAAAAGAACCTAAACTACAGCTACACTTGACAAGCAAGTAAAGCGGTAAGTCGGGTATCGAGAATCCACAGGGAGTTATTGAATTTTAGACTTTAATTGTTTTATTTACTTCAGGAATAAAAGTGTAAAATAAATAAAAGAAAAGGTGATAGGTGGTTATGGTGACTAAAGAAAATGAGAAGTTACGCTAAATTAAAGTAAAGCGAGGATCGGGATTGCATTCTACCAAAAGGATCGAAACAACTACTAACTAGAGTTAAGGCTCGAAAGCAATCTAATCGAGCATTTTCAATTAAGCATAAACATCACACAATAAGGAATTTAAGCCAAAGTTGCGAGATTAAACATTTAACTGAAAAATGGTCGCACGCGGATTAAACTCGGATTGTCGCTATAAACTCTAACGTTGCATGACAAAGAAAGATAAACGCTTAACAATCCAACTTTGATACGCGCGGTTTCAATTAAACGCGATTTTGCACTAAACCTAGTTTTCGGAGCTCGGGGCCCGAAAATGGCGGAAATGAAATCCCGACCCTATTTATCTAAGGGTGCATGGTGAGTTAAACTAAATTATGCTAATTAGACTAAGAAAGCAAGAATTAAAGCATGTAAACTAGTTAGAAAGCATTGAAACTAAATTACAAGGCAAGAGGAGAAGAAGAACAAACTATATAAAAGGAGAGGAAGTGAATAGTTCAATCTTACAAACCACATGGGTTGTCAATCCAAGAAGAAGAAGAAAGGAAATCTCCACACCAAACCCTAACTAAACCTAACTAATCTCTATCTCTCTAAAAATATCAGGTCCCCCTTTTATTACAACCAAAATCAACTTATATAGTAAGTTGTAATAAAAGAAAATATCTGCAGGGGAAAAAACAGGGGATCGATCGATCGACCCCTTTGGTCGATCGATCGACAGTATAATTCGTGGCAAAAATAAGAAGGGTCGATCGATCGACCCTTATGGTCGATCGATCGATCAAACAGGGGCAGCCTGCAATTCTCCCTGTTTTGGCATACAATCCAACATCGCTCCAATCGCCGTAACTTTGTCGTTATACATCGGAATCGCGCACCGTTCGCGGCCACGCGAAGCTAGCGAAGAGAGATACAACTTCCGTGTAGATGTCGGGCCAGGTGCCCAAGCTGTCAAAAGACTAAAATGCCCTTGCGCGTGCGGTTGTGTACGGAAATCGAGCGAAACGCATCCGGACTTCACACTTAGCATCCAAATACCTACAAAAGCTCAATTAACACCTGCGCAACATGTTAACATAGAAATCCGAGGGTTGTCTGGTTAACGAGCATAAATATAGGGAATAAGATACCCGAGGGGGCTAATAACGCGTATGTTAACGGGTGAAATACGCAATATTTCCACCGTATCATTTCACCCAGCACGTAAGAGGCCAAAGATGCCCCCTTTGGCGAGAGTGAGAAAAAAGACATAGTTGGACCTGAAGTTGAAGTAAAATCCCTAATAGCCACACCATAACCTCATCAGTTGGTCTCTCCTCCTAAAGTGGCCTCCCGTGATAACATTTTAGAGGTGCTTAAGTAAGTGAAGTTAAACTTACCTTTTCTCGAGGCTATAAAGCAAATTCTTTCGTAATCTAAGTTGTTAAAGGACTCGCTCGTGGTGAAACGACAGTTAAAAGTGAAGAAGAAGATTTTTCTTACACAAAATGTTATCTCGGTAATTTTGAGCGATCTCCCACCAAAGTACAAAGATCCAATAGCTTCCAACATCTCGTCTGTCATTGGAGAGAGTGACATAGAGAGAGCCTTGTTTGATTTATGGGTGAGTGTTAACATCCTAACCTACTCAATCTATGAAAAACTCTATTTGGGAGATCTTAAGCCCACAAAAATACTCTTCAACTTGCAAATCATTCTGTAAAGATTCCTCATGGGGTAGTTGAGGATGTGATCATCTAATTTGACACATTTTACTTTTCGGTAGATTTTGTCATTTGGGGCATGGAGCCCTCCTCCACATCAAGCCATGATGTTCTCGTCATTTTTTGCCACCCTTTCCTAGCTATGGCTAACACATTGATCAATATGCATAATGAGAAAATGAAACTAGGGTTTGGGAACATGATAGTTGAAATGAATATCTTTAACATCACCAAGAAAATGGGAGATGAGGACGGTCTACAAGATGCAGATCTTATCGAGAAATAGTACAAGAGCACTTTGGGGATACTAATTTTGAGGATTCACTAGAGGCGTGTTTAGTAATAATTGTTGAGGAGGAGAGAGAGTATTCAGAGTATGATCGTGAAATGAGTATGATGAGTAAGATGCTAGGCGAGAATAAAGTCAAATACATCCAAGAAGTGACCGGTGTCACTACCCCACGAGACAACAACACAACCGATCTACTTGCATGGCCACCTAATTTGTCTTTAGATATGAGTCTTAAAAATTTTGAGAAAGAATTCGGCCCAGTTTATGAGGATCTCACTGTTGAAGTCAAATCATTATTGGACTCATTTTGTCACTTAGATGAGAGTGACTGGAATGATAGGTTTTGATGTAAAAAAATAGACTTGATCCAATTTTATAATCACAGATAAAATATAGAATTGTAATGAGATAATTAATAAAGAGACACAAGGTTTTAAAATGGTTCAGCTATATAAGAAAGCCTACATCCACTGTTATGGTATTATTTTCAAAGATTACAGAAAGCTAGGTACTCTTGTCAATAAGAATATACTAGAATCCGTTCTATCTTGCCCTTGATGAAAGGAATACAATATAGTGACCCGAAGATCAAGGGTTGGAATGCCAATTGATGGAATGACTTTATGCATTTAAGCATGTACACTCATCCATAATGAATGTGCTGGTTGGTTGCATGAATCACGTGTGATATGATCCTTGGTTGTACTTTCCATATGGTGGCGCTTCATTAGCATTGGCGGTTTGCATTCTTCCTGTTGGTCGGCATACCTACCGAGCTCCTATATGCTGATTGGGATTTCTTCCACGTAAGAGACATTTGTCCACTTATGATTGGATCACATAGGTGGATAATTTTTGGTATCAATAGAAGCCCCCAATACTTCATTATTCTTGCTTTTGCTGAAAGGATGAAGTATATTTTCTTCATAGTTGGTCGACGTTTTTTGACGTCCGGGACTTGTAAAAATTTACCATGTTTTGATTTTGCAATGGCATTTTTGGTAAATAATTTGAAAATTAACGAATCGCCAAAGAGAAACCGGTATTTTTCACCTTTCGTACTGTGAGGCCATCAGAATGTCAATCGTCGATACATAATAATCATTTCTTACACGATGTCCCAGGTAAGCTATAAAAGGTGAGATTTTGTCGGATTTCCTTTACCAAACCTATTTCAAGCTTTCAAACTCTAATTCTTCCCCATGTTCTCCGTTTCTGAGCTTTTCTTTGCATCCTTGATTTGCTTCAGTCTTCATTTTTCTGTAAGATTTCTTCGTTTCTTTCATTTTTCTTTTTTTTTCTTTTTTTTACTGTAACCATGGTTTATATCATACATAGGGATTCCATAGAGGAATTTAGGAGGGAATGAAATATTCTTGACTGGGTTGATTTAGAGATGCCTATACCACCCTTTAGATGTGTTTTCATTGTTTAAGGGCCATTGGATTCCCTCTCTCTTTATTGCTGAGTGTGGCTTAACATTCCCCCCTAATAGGTTTTATTTAGAATTCTGTTAGTATTTTGACGTTTTCCCAGCTAGGATAACCCCGAATACTTGGAGTGTAGTAAATGGTATTTATAGGCTGAATCAAATTCATGGAACCCATATTGGCATCCATGAGCTGATGTTCTGTTACAAATGGGTTACCAGCGACAATACATATTATTTGAAGGCTAGGTTTGTTAATAAGACCTTAGTTGTCAATTTGTCGAACTCTAATAAAGATTACATTGGTTATAAAGTTATTGCTAAAAATTGGCAACATGCTCCTTTATCAATAGTAGAAGTATATGATGGGCCTAGGTGCCCTCAAGTGGGTCATGGCATAGGTTGATAATTTTCATTATTGTACTCGTTTGTTCCTTATTTATCAATTATTTGATAATATGCTAGTTAATAATTTCTTGTCATGTTTCTGTTTTATGCATAGTTGAGAGCAAGAAGAAGTGTCCTAAAGAAGGGGACGTGAACATTTATGAGTTGAAGTTCCTTTGGAGAATTCATCAGCGAATTGGCGAGGAACATCCCATATATGCCTCTTAGCTACTATAGTATAGGATCTCTATAACTTCAATTGTTTCTCGACCCACCAATTCTACAATTGTTGATCCCATCAATTTTAAGGAAGAACCAATCCCTACTTCCTTTGATGAATAATCTTCTAGCACAGAAAAAGATTTGGGGACTTCTTCATCTTTTGAGTCTTTGGATATTTCAACTATTCCCTCTTCTCCACTTACTGCCATGGGAAAGATAAAAATCTATTACTTGATTACTAGATCTTTGTCTCTACTTGCCAAGAAAGCTGTTTGGAATACTAAGAATCCAAAAAAAGTGCCCAAGGTTTCTAAGAAGGAGAAGGTTCCTCAAGTCGTCACTACAGATGAAGTCAATATTGATTCTCCTGAATTTAGGAGGTTGAAGAAAGGCTTGCCCCAGAAGAAAGTTAAGAAAAACTCTGTTACCGACCAGGAGTTAGTCGAGAAGATTCAGGAAGACTTGACTATTACTGAGTTATCCTCCATTACTATCCATCCCGGTGTTGCCAAAAAAATTGATCAAGACTAACACTCGCTCTGTTGATAGAGCAACTCTTGCCCCTTTGCCAAGACTAAAATTGGCATAAAATGCTTACCAAAGTTTGGCAATGGTAATCATTTATCCTCTATTAATTGCCTCTTGATGTCTTTTTCTTTTGATGCTCCCTTTAATCTAATATTGTTCTTTGTGTAGTTTTTAGAAAAAATTAATTAAATACTTGAGAAGGACGAGTAAGTCCATTCTTCTGGTGGAGAAGTTGAAGAGTCCCTTGAGGGTCTGTAGAAGTCCATTGAGGCTTCTAGGAAACTGTTAGAATCTAAGCAGAAGACTTGGGATGAGGAGAAGCAGAAGGCTATTAATAGAGTAACTTTAGCTGAGGGAAAATTGGTAGTTATCGAGACCAATTTGATAGCTGCTAAAGGCAAGTTAGCTATTGCTAGGGATAATGTATTATCTAATGAAAATAAATCTAAGTTTATCAAGGAGAAATTAGCTTCAAGTGAGGGTATCCAGAAATCTTCCAAGGAAAAAGTTGTTGGTCTGTCTTCTGAGTTGGTCGCAGAGAAGGCTAAAAATAAGAAGCTCAAGGAGGTCTCCTTCAATAAGGGCTGGGATAAGGCCTTTTTAGTACCCTCTTCTCAGATAGAGTTCGTGAGGAAAAAGTCTTTCAAGGATGGCTGGTCGAAGGCACTCAAGGATTTTAGCACCCTAGTAGAGTCTGAGCTATTTTTAAGGCATGATCGAGGCTCCCCTCTTAGCTTGGAGGAAGAGTTTAATGATGAGGAGGAATCTGGTAAATCTTCCCTTCAACTATCTAGGTCATATTTAAAGACTATTGATGAAGTTTATACTTTTACCAACCAGCCTTCTGTAAGCAATGCCTAGGACAAAGAGAAGGTTTAACTCCTTGCTCTTTTCTTTTCATGTTTTTCCACTATTTCATCTTTCCTGCTATATGTGTTTTGATTATCATATTTCCTTCTCTTCTTTCTTGGTTGAATGAATTCTCATAATTGTGTTATTGTTGCTCAGTAATCATATTTTTTTATTACACTTGCAATTTTCAGTTTGATGCGAGGAAGCAGGCCATAATTTCTACTGAATCCGACCTACTCAGGTGGAGTAGAAATTTGTTAGAAGATGTCCATGTGCCTTTGAATGTAGAAGACTTGGTCAACCTTCTTGGACCAAAAGCATCAGCGCAAGTAAAAGAGTCGTATATTCATCTCCACGGTTTACTAGACAGAACTATAGCAAATAATGCAGCTTACTATGAAATTATTGAAGATTTATAAGAAGATTATAAATTTTCTTTGGCTTCACTCCACTCTGATTATGAGGATAAAAATAAAGCTTTGAGTGAAGGCTGGGGATTTATGAAGAAGTTGGAGGAATATGCTTCCATGTACAGAAGAAAAGAATTTTTTCTGAGACGTGAAGTTGATAAATCCAGGGATATTACCAAGATCTTGGAGGAAGAGAATAATAAACTACATAATGAATTAGATACTTTGAAATAATATTCTATCAATGGTGCCGATGAATGTTCCTCTGTTTTAGAGAATGATAATGCCAGGATGATGGATGAACTTGAAACTTTAAAGAAATTCAAACTTGGACAAACTTCTAGACAATAAAGGATGAGCTAATCAACTGTTGCTGAGGCCAGGACCCAAAAAACGTTAGCCGACCATACTGCCCAGCTGAAAGATAAGAGTCAAGATATTACTGATCTATTTACAAAACTGGAAGCTAAAGACAATGCCATTGCCAACCAATCTGTTCAGTTGAAGGTAAATGATGATGTGTTGAGGAAACTCCAACATCAAGTTGAAAGGTTAAACTTCTAATTTCTTAAATAGCCCAAAGAAGTGTGTATGGAAGTCTACAATGAAGCTCTTGGCCATGTTGATGATCACCTTGCTCATACTCATTGTGAAGGTTATAAGTGAGGATGGACCAACTGCTTGACTTTACTGAAACATGATATTAATAGCCAGATGTGGTATTGGAACGAGACTGGTCTGTTAGATTGTGCAGATCCTCCTTTTGAGTTGGACGTATCATGGATTCATTTTGACTCTATTCCCCAATGTTTCATCACTAAATATTTGGGAGACTATGGTTTACATGATGTTCATGAGATAGTTTGTCCTCCCAAGCTTATCAATGCGCGAGCAGCAGCAACATAAGAATGTTGAAATATTTTAGCTTTATTAATTCTCCCTATTCTTTGGATGATCCTCCAGTTGGAATGGAAAGAGTGCAGCCAGGTCAAATGACTTCCAAGGCTCAAGGAAAACGTCATGTTGAATGGCTCATCTGTTTTTTATATTCACTTGAATGTCATACAATTTATATGAACAAAAATCCATATTTTTGTGTTGTTAACTTTTCATTATTTAATCAATCAGTCAACTTATTATTGTAGTACCATAAATTCTACTAATGCACATTGATCCAAGTTTAGCATTGACCAAGCGTGTGAGGATTCTATGTTTGTATTCTAATGATTAGGAATGTTTACATGTATTCCTACATTTAACTTAATAGGGTAAAACTAGTTTGTAACTTTTTTAGTTGTATACGATGTTTTACAAACTTCTTGTTCTTGACTTGTCAAAGATGAAGTCATACATGAAGTAAATTGTTTCTTGTTTACCAATTTTGTTAGGATTATATTCCTGTATAACTTGGTCGGGAAATACTTCTTGTTCATGACTTTTTAATATAAAGTCATACATGAAGTAATGATTACTTCTTGTTCATGACGTGTACATACGAAGTCATACATGAAGTCTAATCCGATTGTGCATTAAGTTCTTGGTGCATCTGGAATTTGATAAATTCAACCTGATTATGTATATCCTGTTGATCGACAAATAAGTTCAACCTGATTAAATATATCTTGGTGATCAGAAGATAAGTTCAACTTGATTATGTATGTATGTATTGTTGATCAGCAATAGATGAAGACCAAGAGACATTTTTACTTGTTATATATAGGGGATGTATATCACCATACTCCGAAAAAAATAAAATAAAATTGAAGGAACTGAAACCAAAATTTTATTGAAACTGGAACATTAGTTATCTTGAACGTAAAATGAAAGAAATACAATAATAGTAACCCCTTGCATCATTGATAATATTTTCGAAGGTTCTCGGCATTCCAGGGTTTTTTAAACTCTTTGCCTTCTAAGTTCTCAAGCCGATAGCTTTCTGGTCGGACGACTGCTGAAATTTGATATGAGCCAAGCCAATCATCCTCAAGCTTGTTGTTCTTCCGAATGACTTTATTTAGGATATAATCGCCTTCTTTGAAGTTGGTCGGCTTTACCCTTTTATTATATAAGCGGGCAGTTCTATGTTGGTATGCAACGTTTCTTAGGGTAACATATTCTCGAACTTCCTCCAACATATCTAGATCCAATTCCCTCATTAAGTCACTAGTTGGAGAATCAAAGTTCAGAACACTGTGAGTTGGTAGGCCTATCTCAGTGGGTACCATGGCTTGAGTCCCAAATGCAAGCAAGTAAGGTGTTTCACCTGTTGCTATTCTCAGTATTGTCCTGTAAGCCCAAAGAACATAATGTAACTCATTAATCCAGTTTCCCTTAGCATCATCAAGCCTCTTCTTTAGTCCGTTGAACAAGGTTTTATTTGTTACTTCTGATGTCTTGGTACAGAGTGGATTTTTTGTATTTTTTACTTTACACAATATGCTTCAAACTCAGTGTTATCAAATTGGGTTCCATGTTCTATAATAAAGGCATAGGGCATCCCGTACCTACATATGATGATCTTCCAGATGAACTGATAGACCTTTTCATAAGGAATTTCAATTAAGGGCCCTACCTCTACCCATTTTATGAAGTAATCAACAACAACGACAAAATACTTAAACTTGCCTTTGGTCATCGGCAGTGGGCCGACTAGGTCAATTCCCCAAATAACGAATGGCCAAGGCAAAGGTATTGTTGCTAGAGCGGAATTGGGTTCTTTATGAATTGCAAAGAACTTCTGGCATTTATCACACTTTCTTGTAAAGGCTGTACAATCTGTTCTCATGGTCAGCCTATAGTATCCATCAGTGTTGATTCGTTGGAGTAGAGACCGAACAACTGAGTGAGATCCACATGAACCTTCATGCACCTCTTTGATCAATTCTTCCACGTTCATTGGATGTACACAACGTATCAAGGATATCATTAATCCCTTTCTGTATAATACCCCTTTGTCCAACACATCTTACTGCTTTATATAGGAGCTTTTTGGCCTCTTTGGGTTTGGGTGGTAGGATTTCGTCTTCAATATAAGATTTAATTGGGTCCATCCAATAAGGTCCCAAATCTACAACAATGAAATTAACCATTAAGTCCTCATCAATGCTTCAATTAGCTAAGATTTCTATGGGAATTTTCCTCATGAGCTCAATTCTTGTTGCTGACGCTAGCCGAGCAAGGGCATCAGCTCGGGAGTTTGTTATTCTTGGGATCCTATTCATTTGTACAGTTAAAAACTTGGAAATAACTTCCACGGTTTTGGCAAAGTATCTGATCATAAATTCTCCATTAACTCCATATAAATGAATCACTTAGTTGACCACTAGTTGTGAATCATTGTGCTCCACTACTTGCTCGGCGCCTAATAAATGGGATAAGTCTAGTCCAACTATTAAAGCTTCATATTTTGTTTCGTTGTTTGATGCTCTGAATTGAAACCTAAGTGCATACTCAATATCCATATCATCAGGAGTATTAAGTATTGATATCACCATTGAAGCTTTCTTCAGACAGAACTCCATAGTGGAATATTTTCTTACTCTCCGCTGCATATTTCTGAGCCATGTCCCGATTTCGGGATGATTTAGGTTGATCGACAGTAGTTTTAGCATGCTTTTGAACTGAGCTCTTTTCTTTAGAAGTCTGCTCGACAGGCAGTTGTTATTTGTCGGGAACATCTGGATAGGTGAACTAAGCAATAAAATCAGCCAAAGCTTGGCCTTTCAATGAATACCTTGTTCATAAACAATATCATATTCTCCCAGTACTACCGCCCAGTACATCAATCTTCCTGACTTCTCAGGTTTGTGAAGTGTTTATCGCAGAGGTAGATTAGTATACACAACTATGGCGTGTGCGCTTAGAAATAGGGCTTCATATGCCTGGAGGCTTCAGTGGGTGCTAAGGACAACTTTTTCAAGCATGTATACCTGATCTCGGCTCCCCTGAATAATTTACTGGTGTAGTAAACTAGTTTTTGGATCCCATTATCCAATCTAACCAAGGCCTATCTAATTGGAGATTCAGAAATAGCTAGGTATAAGTACAATTTCCCCCCAAAACTAGCCGGGATAGCAAAGGTGGTGATTCCAAATACTTCTTTAACTCTTGGAACGCTTTTTCACATTTTGCATTCCACTCAAAAGTCTTCCTCAATACCTTGAAAAATAGCAAACACCTATCTGTTTCCTGATAAATAAGTTTGTTTAAAGTTGTCACTCTACCAGTGAGCCTTTGTACATATTTCTTGTAAATGGGTGACTGCATTTCGATTAAATCTTTTATCTTTTCTAGATTAGCTTCTATTCTCCTTTCATTGACTATGAAGTCGGGGAACATTCCTTCCTGGACTCTAAATACACACTTGGTCAGATTTATCTTCATCTAATATTTTCCTAGCTGATCAAATGTCTGACTAAGATCACTGATATGATATGAAGCTTTTTTGCTTTTTGTTAACATATCCTCCTCATAAACCTCCATATTCTTGCCTATCTACTCTTGAAATACATTGTTCACTAACCTCTGGTACGTCGCCCCGATATTTTTGAGTCCAAAGGGCATTATGTTATAGTAGTAGGTTCCTTGGTTGTCTAAGTTTCAAATCCAAACTCTAAAAATAAGGATAAAACATAATATCTGCTTAGCTCCCATTGTCAATCAAAACCCTGACAATGACAACATCTTGGATCCTGAATTTGACGACAAATGGGTCATTATGGGGGTAAAGTACCCCAGAGAGGTCGTTCTTAGAAAAGTCGATTACCTGTTTGTCTTTGTTAACCTTCCTGGGCTGATCATCTTTGTTAAGATTGATTCTCTGGATATAAGAATAGTCCTAGGGCTTATTCAAATAATATTTTCTGTCGACATTGTTATCGACTCTTCCTGCATCGCCACCTGTAATTACATGATAATTAAATGAATCAAACTGATCATAGCTACCTCACGTTTTGGTTGCTTAGGCTTCTTCGGAAGGTCGGGATCATATTCATAACCCTCTTCATGATTTATTTTCCTATCATTTTTGGGTTTTCATGGAGAATTTGGCCTTCCTCTTACTTCTCTAACTTCTCGTCGATCAATAAATTTATTCAGTTTTCCTCGACCGATAAGAGATTCTATTTCATTTTTCAAAGTGATACAATTGTATGTTGTATGGCCATGATCCTTATGGAATCCATAATATTTAGATTTGTCCCTCTTGTTAGGAGGTGCCTTCAACCTTTTAGGCCATCGCAAATCCTTATTGTGTTTAATTTCCTCTAGGATATGGTGAATGCTAACACTCAATGGAATATAGGTTTTATATTTTTTAGCTTGTCTTCCTTTTTTGGCTTTTGGTCATTCTTCTCCTTTTGGTCCTTCTTATTAGGCTTAGTGGTTGGACTCTATTTTGCAACCATTGTTTCCCCAGTGTTAGTTACTTTTCCTGCCTTAGCCATGAGCTCAGTCATGGTTTTAGGAGAATCTTTAGCCAAAGCATAATACAGTTTCTCGGGAAGCAATCCACTCATTAGAGCAGTGATGGTTGTTTTCTCCTCATAATCAACCACTTCTAATTTCTCATTGTTAAAATGGGTGATGTACTCCTTAGTAGTTTTCCCTACTCGTTGCCTTACACTCAAGAGATGGGATACAATTTTTACTAGCTTGGTCCCAAAACAAAAGTTATTGATGAACAACTCAGCAAGCTGGTTAAAGATGGAAATTTATCATGGGGTAAGTTATTGTACCATATCTGGATAGATCCTGTAACGGTGCTGGAGAATTCTCTACATATCATCTCCTTGGGGATTGAATAAATGTCAGTGACATCTTGATACTGTTCAATGTGCAAAACTAGATCAGTTTTGCCATCATAGTTGGGGGTGACCACAAGAGCTTTAAACTTAGACGGAGTTGGAAAATCTATAATTGACCGAATAAAAGGGGAGCATTTGACGAAACTCCTTTGGAAGGGTATCTTTGATTTTTCCATCTCTCCTAGTCGATCTTCTAATCGCCGAATTGATCCTTTCCATGATAAATTGCCTGCATCAGATTATGCGAATCAACTCGATTGTCCTGACCATGTGTCTGCACTGATCTTTCTTCCCAAGTAGTCTGCTCGGCATGTATAGATCGTCGGACGCTTGATCTTGACCAAACTAAGGCTTCACGATGGTCGGCTGAATGTTGAGGGTTCATGTATAATGCTTTAAGATGGTTTCTATTTACTCGGGGTCCTAAACGGTCAAAAGGAAAAGCTATGCTCAATCTTTCTATGATGCTTGTCTTTTCAGGGGATAAAGAATGTCCATAATAGAACTATGAGGATCTAATTTATGAACTGACTCCTGGGTGATAAGTCCTATCATGTGATGATCTGGAATAGTTATGTTGGCTATGCCTAGGAGGTAGAGGTGGTATGTCTCTCCTTAGAGATGAAATTGTTTGCTTCTTGGATAGGGCTGGAGATCTGGCTTGTAACGACTGAGTCAATTGTCTCATGGATTTTTCCATAGCGTCGGTTGTTGTAGGCGGAGCAAATGGAACGGTTGGGTCGCCTACTAAAACAACCAAGTCATGGAAATGGACTGTATGGGTGTGAACACATTCGATAGGTATATTAACTCAATCAATCATATGTGCACGATGAATACGTGTACCCCTAACGAGATATCATAAATAATATCCTTAGGTGTAAAATTATTGAATTTAGATGAAATCGTCTTAATTAAATCAACAAATCAAAGTCTAAATGATTTCCACACCAATAACGTCCAAATTATTTATTGCCATTTCAAGAACTTTCCAAAGGACGTGCAAACCCATTGATATATGCATCCAAAACTCCCTCATATATAATAATGCAATTTTATCTTTCTAATGAGGTTCTAAATTCTCAACTTAGAGAAAACCTATTGACCCAAAATTTTGGCATATTTCATTTTTTATTGCCTTTATTTTTGTGCGGGCTCTTCTCAAACGGTGGCTTTCACGACGTGATTATTATTCACTCGTAGCCCTTTCCCGTGTTCACTCATCATTTATCCAAACTAAACAAATACCTTATGGGCAAATGAGTCTTACATCCACTACTTTTATTGCTCTCGTATTATTGCACTTAGTTCGTTTTAAGGACAGGATTGAGATGAAAACACCCAACCATCATGTGATACGACAAGCACAATAATCAAACAAATTCATGCATATGTGCAATGAAGGAAATCATGAGTCAAACATGTAGGAAGTATCACTTAATTACATCTTAATGACTCCAAACATTATAAAGCATAAAGATGACATGATGTATTGTCTCAAAACACTATCAAATAGTCACATGGATAAATGGAAGGAAATTGTGCTCGGTCATACTAAGTGTTTACCCATAAAAGGTGAAAATAAAATACAAAAATCTTTTTGGATTTTCAAATTTGACCAAAACAAACCATGAATGGTAACTCAAAAAAATAGAAAATCCTTTTGCATTTTTTAAAATTTTTCAAAAAGAAAAATAACTACAAAATGATACATCCATCAATAGGCATATAATGTCAGGATGCGAATCATCATATGCTAGAAAATGGTAATCACACAAATGAATCATCAGTGAAAGCATGCGTGATCAAACAAATAATGTAGTGCTATCAATTAAGCATGGACATGATGAATATCTACACATAAACTGTCCAGAAGCAACCCAGTAGTACCAAAACATAATGAAATGAACAATAGGTACTAAAAACAGAAGGGGGGATAAAATTCTAGACATATCGCTCAAACGACTCAGCTCTGTCGCTCGAACGACAAGGGCATGTCGCGAGAAGCGACTTCGCGCGATACAGAGATGTCGCTCAAATTACTAAAGATATCGCTCGAACGAGAAAACCAAAACTTCCTAGAATGACCAGAAAATCATAAAGTTTTGTGCAGTGCAAAAATTTCGTGAAAACAAAACCTGTAAGGGGAAAAGAGATCCAAAACAGTGCTAAAACAGTATCGAAACACACAAATAAAACAAATAAATAAATGTGCGCTACGTCAAAGTGAGACATAACACTAGAAAGAATATAGCATGATGCATAGCTAGTGTATGACAAAACATCCAACACAATCAACCAAATGATCTCACATGGGGTGAATCGCGTGCACGAAGAGAAGAGTCGTGAACAATTAAACCATACGCCTCTAAATCCGATTTCCTGACCCAAATTGATGTGTAACGGAGCGTGGGGGTTTTGGGAACCGGTGTGACTCTCTTTTTATGTTTCCTAGGTCCATTCAAAAGCTTATAGCAAAAACGCTTAAGATGACCTTTCCTACCGCAATATGTGCAAGTGTAAATTGGGCGGTGAGTGTTACCTAAAGGTAGCCTTCTCCACAGATTCCTAGGTGGTGCTCTCTGAATTTTCCTAGGTGGCTCTCTCTTAATAATCCAAGGAGGTTCTCTCACGATGTTTCTAGGGGGATCTTTCCTAACAAACTTAGGTGCCACTTTCTTAACAATCATAGGAGGCTCTCTCACACGTGTGGGAATGGGTGCAACATATTTTTCAAGACCAATCCCACCCCTATCCTTTTTGATCTCAACGGCGCCTAAAATCTTATCTAGTTTTTCAGACCTAGAATCCAAATCAAATTTAACTTTACTTGAATCTTTCAATTTCACCTCAAGTTCACCTATCCTAGATTCAAGAAAACGCCTAGAGTCTTCAAACTCTAAAATTTCCTTTTTCATAACTTCCATCACACCTCGAAGACTATCTCTCTCAACCTTAACCTATCCTAATTTCTCTTTAAGCATCTCCTCACGTGCCCTAAGATCCTTAATCAACGCATCAATATTATCATTATCTGAAGCATGTTTCTTCAATTCGACTTCAAGCTTCAAGTTTGCCTTTTTTGTCTTTAAAGATTCAAAATACCAATTATTGTAGGCAACTTGCAACTCACTCAATTCTTCTACTTCCTCCTCATTCTTTTCACCCTCACTCTCATCACAAATCACACAGATGGGAAGCTCTCGCCTAGAAGCATAAAAAACTTCTTCTTTAAAAGCACTATCGCTACGGGTAGAAACATGAGATGTAGGTTTATTCAATTTCTTCCATAAATTTGTGGTACAGTCGTCTAACGTGTGACCAACACTCTCAAAACGAGAACACCTCTCAGAGTCATTTTTAATAGAGGATATAAAGCAAGAATTTGTGTGAACTTTCCAATTAGGATTTTCAAAAAGTTGACATCGAAAATCATCAAAACCACCAAAAGCCATTTTTAAAAAAATAGGATCAAAAGACAAAAACTTCGTGCAACAGGCTCTGATACAAATTTGTAGAATCACTACAGCGCAATAATGCGAATCCAAAAAAAAAATCCAATTTTAGTTGATCCCTAAAACATGCATTTAAGTGATTGAATTAAATATGAAAATCAAATAATCACAAGATCAAATATTAGGAACACCAAATTCAGGAAAAATCCTCGAAAGGAAAAACCTTTTATTTCTAGACCTTTGATAAGTTTACAAGACCATTGACTTACATACAACTTGATCGCCTATAAGAGTAACGCACAGTTCCTTCGTCAAACCTTCAAAGTAACGGCTAGAAATCACTAGTGGTTCACACGCAGCTATACCACAAGGACACGTAGTCTTCACGGTGTAGGTTATCCTCCCCACAAGAGTAACTTCATATAGACTCCCTCCCCAATAGCACGCAGCTATCCGATTGTAGAGTTCTACCCGCAAAGGTAAAGTTTCAATAAACTTGAATCTAGGGTTCCAAAACAATTAACTAAAAGATTGGGATGTTTTGTGGATTGAAAACAAAAGGTTTAAAACCTAAAAGAAGAAGACAAAAATCGTTTTTGCAGTAGCAGTTTCGTCTATTGAAAATATGCTAATCTTCTTATGAAAAACGGAGTTGGAAAAGCCTATTTATTAAAAACTTAAGGTGGCGCGTCGCTCGAACGAGGTTGAATTCGCTCGAACAAAAATTCATTGTCATTTGAACGACATCGCGCGACAATTTCTTACGAGATATATGTCGTTGGAACAACATAGGCCGGTCGTTCGAACGACCTATCAAACGATAACTTAGGCCATGATTGTAGATAATTTTGATACGAACGTATGGCAGCTGAAGTACCTACTGAGGAGAGGAGAGTCCTAATGTCCACTGATGGGTGGAACTATAATATTCGACAACATTTATTGGGAAATCTTTCATTACGTACGTATGGCAGATGAGGGCCATTGGACGGATAGTGGAGATCGTACTTAGGAGGTTATGAAGTATGTTCGAGTATGATGACCGTAGTCGAGGTCACCCCTATTATGGAAAAATTGAGTAAAGTCATCAGTAGAAGTTCTTGAAATGCATGAATTGTGTATGTTCCCTAACGAAGGCAATATATTGAAAGGCTTGGGTATATAGTGGAGTGTGGTTAACTAGAACTGAAAATTTGGGGTAAAGTTTTTCTTGACTCATCGGAGCAAAGTTATAATATTGGGATTTAACAACCATCACCCGCAAATGAGGGTATGTTTCCTATCTAAGGAAGTATGAGGCGTATTGATTTTTGTAGTGATTGATATTGTGTGGGCAAAAAGGGTTGTTAAACTTAGCCTATGGCATTGTTATTTACGTAGACACACTGAGGGGTGTGGGACACCTTTATATTACATGTTATCACTGGGGTTTGATTTTTATCATGGGATTACTTACCTTGAGCATGTCCGAGTATGATTCGACTATCGGTGTGCATTGATTTGTGGTATATGAGAGCATATGTCTGCATCTTGTCTTCTATAAAAGAGTAGATGCGTAGACCCTATTTGAAATCGATAAAAAACCAAATTTTTATTTTTAAAATCGATAAACCTGATATTAAATTTTTTTTTAAAAAAAAAAACCAATTTTTTTATATATATTATTGACTAAGGACCTTAGGAGTTTCGATGACCGACTACTTTAGGAAGTAGTGTATCGGGGTGGTTCCTTGTTTGGATTTCGCTTGCGAGACACCCCACGCATGAAACTAATAACCGTTGGGAGTCGAAATAAGTTAGGTCTTTGGGAAACGAGTTTATAACCTTTGCGAAACTTTTAATATTGAAAGCGGTACGAGAGGGTGTATGGGCGCCCTGGTCGATTGAATTGTCGTATTTTTCATAATTGTGAATAAGGTAAGTAATTGAGACTTCAGGATTTATTTGTTCACTACGAGAGGATCAATTGTTCCTAAAGTTTGTCACGAGGACGGTATAAGGAAGATTGGGTAAAGTCTAAATTTGATTTAGTTGAGACTATATCGTGAGGCTTGACGTATAACATCGATAGGGATTTTGTTAATGTACTATATGGGCGGTACATCTTGGATTTCTTGCGATGTGAGATTTATACTCGGAGTTGACCTTACCGGTATGACTTATATTCCTAAATTTCAGGACAAAATTCTGTTATAAGGGGGGAAGTATGTAATACCCCGTAATTTATAATGATTTTGAAAATGGGTTATATTTTAAATTAATGGATTAATTAGATTTTATTATTAATTAATTCATTCAAGTTTTATCCGGATTGTGGATATGGATATGGATGATTCTTAATATTACTTAAAGATATTTAGGTAATATATGAATGTGATGTCATTGAGATGACCGTATGATATAAATTCGGTAATATATATTTTTTAGTCAGACGCGGTATGGGACGTGTCGGGGCTAGTTTATTAAATTAAAAAGGGAAATTTATTTTCTATCGACCTAATAGTCATTTTGACTGCGTAGTTGCGTCCGGAAGGTTCGAAATAGTCAGAAAAGTCTATTTGGATGTTAATTTTGAGTCTCGGGTCATTTGGGAATGAATAGACAACCCGAAAGGGCATTTTGGTCATTTTTCTAGGGGGGATGAATAGTGATTTCGGATTTGGGATCATTATAAGAATAGGTAGATTAAGTGAATGGGAGTTATTCATCTCCTCTTCACAAATAAGATCATCCATCTTCTTAGAGTGAGAGTAAGAGTGCTTGGGAAGGGAAAAGTCACTTGGGAAGGAGAAGAACTAGAACCAAGGTTCACCACCACCAACCACCACCAGCCACCACCGGAGTTTGACCGGAGAAGGGACAACCAACTGAGATAAACTACACCAAAGGATCAGACTTACACTAAAGGCAAGTGTTTAATAATAGCAATTTAAATTTGTATATTGGCCATGTTAGAATAGTATAAAAAGAGAAGATTATTCATGTTTGGAAGAGATAATGGATCATTAAATGGATTTCTGGAAAACTGAAATGATATAGGAATTTAACTCATGTGTTAGGATATAAATAATCCACGAATTAGTCATGAATCTGTTGAAGAAATGATGGAAACCATTGATGTGTTCTTAAAGAGGTTATGTTAATAAATTTCTGGAATGAGGAGATAAACATGCTTTTTAATCCAATCCTTTGATGATTCTAGGATGTTTAGAGTATTGGAAATCGTTCATATATGTTGATATATCATGTAGTAAAGTTTATAAGTCATTTGGGATGTTTAGATGAAGGTTTAAATGATCTAAAGTTGTTAAACCCGTAGTTAAAGAAAATGCAGAAAATCAGGCCTAGACCTGAGGGATCGATCGATCGACCCCTACCTTCGATCGATCGACCTCCCCTGATTAAGTAAATTTGTTTCTTTTTAAATGTTGATTCTTATCCCGAAACTTTTATGGATCTTTGGTGATTATTATTTGAATATTTTGGGACTTAGAAAATATCAGTAAACCCTTGTTAAGATTTGAATTAATTGGATTTAGATTCAAATGATTTAAATGATGAAAATTATATCGAATGGAATTTCGGTTTCTAGATTCGTTTGTTAATTTCCGAATGGTGATGTATGAGGATTTAAGATAGGACCAGTAGGGGTGATTTTATATAATACCTGGGTATCCTTAAGTTTACAAGAGGGTTTAAGCCTAAGTGAAAAATACGTGTTTATAAGAGATTTGAAACTATCGGTTTTAACCGTAATTAAAAGGAGAATTAAATTCGTAGTAGTTCGGGAGAAATAAAGGTTATGGACCAGTAGGAAATTAGTGACTTATTACTGATTATAAGATGAGAGAAATCCTAATTAAATCTTGTGAGATGGGAGTTTAGAACTCATTTGGTTGAAAGAGGGTATGAGGTTATCCCGATCGCATAGTTGAAGTTTTCGGACCTCCTTGATCGACAAAGTTAAGTAGTAGTGTATTGGAGGGGTTCCTTGTTTGGATTTCGCTTTGCGAGACGCTCCGCGCATGAACCTTAACGACGTCGGAAGTGGAGGGATGTCATATGATGCGGGGTTAATTAAATATGTTATATTAATACGTGGAATTTAAAAGAGATATAATACTACGTATGGGAAATATCTTAGGGAAATGATAATTACCTTATTGATATTATATTATAGGTATGATAATACCTATTTGATTGATTTATGATTTATGTGTATGACATACCTAACTTACTTGCTATCGGTGGGAGGTTTACGCGTGAGGGCAGTCATATCCTGATGAATCCATGGGATCTTTGAATTGTCGCTCGAGAACATAGGTCTATGAAAGACTTATCGGGGAGTTGATAAGTCCGCTGACTGTGGATGCGTAGGTATGTGCGTGACCCATGGATACGAGAACTATGTTCGCCTCCAAATTTGTTTGTTATTGTTTGTGGTTCGTGGAATCTTACCGAACCTTTAGTTCCCGATTCGGTGACCTGCGATGATGGGACATGATAACAGAGTAATGCATTCTACCGCAGCTGTGACTCGGGGTGCCGTATTATATATGAATATATATATATATAATGAATTAAATGATTAAATGGATATATTGTGGTTAGATATATCTACGGTGATAATTGTAGATAACGGTGAATAAAATATGTTAATGGAATTTAGTTAATAAATGTTTATGCTTTTAGAATTGAAAAGCTTAACTCATGTTAATGACAAATGATTCAGATTAATGAATAATGATTCATGTTAATGAGAAGCTAAATCATAAAGGAGAAATGTAAATGGATAATAATGTGACGTATGGTATGGGACATACGGGGATTATGATATGGGAATGGAATTATAATATGGATATTAGAAAAGAGGAACCATTAACTAGGAGGTTAATAGGAAACGTTAAGTGTGCACTCTAGTTGAGAGGTGAGAATTGCAAGTGAGAGTTGGATCTAACATGTTCATAATAAATTCTTTATTCCACTTGTTAAATACTTGCTGTTTTAAAAATACTCTACAAATTCGGGCTCTGACCCGTTTCCTTGCATATTTTCTCTTCTATTGTATCTCTATATCAGGTGTCCAGCAACAGGGACGCCAACCTTAGTTGATTTTGACGAGCTATGGAGCTATGGAAGTTTTGCTTAGACGCTTATCATCTTTTTGATTCACAGTATTCTTAGTTAGGGCATGTCGCCCAAAAGGATTCCAATTATCATTTTCCATTGGAGTAAAATATTGTTGTATTTTGACTTTTAATACATTTAACATTGTTGGGATTATTGTAAAGGATTTATATTACTTAGGAATGTTTATTCCAGTTGCATTTAAATTATTTTTGTGATACTTATTGTGTTATCAGTGTTGTAAAATAAATGTGATGTGTTATTCTTAAAAATGGAAAAAGGTTTTGTTGAAATTTAAATTGGAAAGTTTTTTTAGCGCCAACTTATTTGAGTATTGGGTGAGTTGTAAATGTTTTCGACAGTGATGCTAAGAATGAGCCAACTGTATATTCTGTTTTAATTTGGTATGGGACTGGCCACCAGGTATTTAATTAGGCGGGGTGTTACACATTATTTAGTGCCGTTTCGAGAACTTTTCAAAGGACGTGCAAACCCATTGATATATCCATCCAAAAATCCATCATATATAATAATGCAATTTTATTTTTCTAATGAGGTTTTAAATTCTCAAATTAGAGAAAACCTATTGGCCCAAAATTTTGGCATATTTTATTTTTTATTTCCTTTATTTTTTGTGCAGGTTCTTCTCAAACGGTGGCTTTCACAACGTGATTATTATTCACTCGTAGCCCTTTCCCGTGTTCACTCATCATTTTTTTAAACCAAACAAATTCCTCACGGGCAAATGGATCTTACATGTACTACTTTTATTACTCTCGTATTATTGCACTTGGTTCATTTTAAGGACATGATTGAGATGAAAACAACCAACCAACATGTGATACGTGTGACACCCCGCCTAAATAAATACCGGGTGATCAGTCCTTTATTGAATTAAAATCAAGGTGATCGGTTGGTTCATTCTTGGCATCACTGTCGCAGAAATAAAATTTTCAATTTAAACACCCTAAATAATTAAGCTAACTGTCAAAACAATTTTTGAACCTTATTTCCATTTTATTAAACCCAAATATGAAAATCTTTTTAAATAACCAATAATTTAAGAACTCTGATATACTAAAGATGGATAATAACACACAAGAATTAAATTCATCCAGATAAACCAAACCAGTTTACTATAAATAAAACCATCCTGACAGTAATTAAATCCCAAAGAGTACCAACTAATGGAAATATAAAGGAACGTAAATCTCTAACAAAAATCCCAACTGAATAGAGAAATGGGAGACACATGCCCTAACTAATAAGAACTAAAAGTAGGAGTGGAGTCAACAATGAGGTCATCTAAGCAATGTACTGCAACTCCCACATAAGTTGCAGCGCGTCTGGTCCAAAGACCCTAAGCATGACGCCCCTATGGCTGGGCACCTGTATTATATACATATATATATACAAGAGAGAAGAAATAATAGGAAACGAGTCAGAGCTCGAGTGTAAAACAGTTTTAAAATTAGTTTAGCAAGTATTTAAAATACTTACCGGCTAATGTAACAACCATGTTAGTATGCGACACTCCCTTGAGAATTCTCACCTCTCATCTAGTGTGCATGCCTATCGTACTAATAAATCTCATAAGTTTCTCTAACTTATTCTCAATAAGGTTTTATCATGTGAAAATCAAGGTTATGATATTTACTTTAGGAAATCATTCTCTTTAAGATTTCTTACGTTATTTAGAACAACTCATTACTATTATAAAGTTTTCGAACACTTATAATAAATTTGAAGTGTTTATTCATTACTTATCTACTTATACGCACAGTAGAAAGTTCCCATATAGATATACATATATATATATATATATATATATATATATATATATATATATTAGTCACACATACAATATATATACTAACGACACCCCACATAAAATCTATGGTGCTGGCATACTCTGCTGTCAAGTCCCCCTATCACACAAACTAAGGGAAATACTAGTTCAAAATCACTCTCGAACTGTATTAACATAATACATAAACAAATGGAGGCGAAGCATAGTTCCAGGTCCTAAGAGGTCAGCACATACCCTCATGTATCTTAAATCATCTGACTATCATTTTCAGATAGCCTGTATCGAGGATACTATCGTCTAGGGTACGAGTCAATATCCCCCATAAAGGTCCAATCGAGATAAGACTATCCCGACGCGAGAACCTTCGTGATAGCAAGTAGCCCGGGTATGATTTTTACACAAATATATAATATAAGCACAGTCATGCAGTTATATATATAAATATCCACATTTCTAAATTAGGTGAGCCCACGACCCATAATTATAATTATTTGTCATTTACACATTTTTACTTGATTATCTCGTATAACAAATTTGTCACTTTTATCCTCATATATATGAGTTACTCCATACCTACTTCTCGTCTCTCGAAGTATTCTATCTCCCTAAGTATAATTTCAGTAGGCACTCTTACTGACCTTCTAGTCTAACTTCCTTACAAGTCTCGACCTTTTATTAAAAGTACGCATGACTTCATATGTACAAATAACTCCCCGTTAACCCTTAATTCCATCTTACATTAAGTTCTCACTCAATGGATTTTACCTAGACCCTACTAGTCCTATTTATATCCCATTATTCTCAAACAATAATAATCAAGGGTTACTATGCATTTTAATCAGATTAAGCCAACATAAGGGGAATATGCAGTTTTTCAGGAGGGGTCGATCGATCAAGGAAATGGGGTCGATCGATCGATCGATGTTTTTGGGTCGATCGATCGATCAAGCAGTTATGGCAAAAACTGCATTAATCCAGTTACGGGTTTGCCTCTCCAACCTCAATTAAATCTCCATATATCATTCCCAAACTCCCAACAAACATTGCTATAAGTACTATATACCTAAACACATGATTTTCTATGTAAAATATGTCCCAATTCATCAATTATAACAATTTCATGAGTAAAAATTACCTAAACTTTAAGAACCTAATTTTTCTTTTTCTTTCAATTCTTCCATTTCTTTTCCAGATTTCCTACTTCTAAATCCATACAAATTCGTGGTTTATCCTCTACATGCGATTTAGATGTCCAAAATATGATTACTTCTTCTACAACATGTGATTTTAAGTCTCAAAACTATACTTTCTTTCATGAAACAAGTTCTAAATAACCCTAGACTAACATGATTGAGACATTAACGAAAAATAAAGCAAGATAGATACTTGCCTGGAATTTGGGTTTCTGATTTGTGGACGAAAGAGGTATGGTGTGTTCCTTGTCACGTGATCTACGCTTTGGTGGTGGTGGTGGTGCAAACGAATGAGTTCTTGGCCTTGGATTGCTTTGAAAGCTTCCTATCTTCTTCTCTAATGGCCGTTCTAAGATTCTGTGTCTGTTAACCCTAAAAGTGAACTCCTAATGGATGATATAACTATTGGAAATTAGTGGGTTTGATTACCCAAAAATACAGAATGTCTAATATACCCTCCCGGGATGTCAATTAGGCCTAAAAATGCCCGAGACCCAAACTAAACCCCCGGGTACACTTTTCTGACTATCTCGACCCTTCCGGACACTTAGGCTCACTCGAAATGATCATACAGGCGACTTATAATTTATTCACTTTTAATAATAATAATAATTTAGTCCTGAGACGACACAGGTGCGTCCCGACTTAATTTCCATAATTGCCATTTTATTCACTCGTGACAATTTTAATAAAATCAATTCTACATATTACTTTACTCAATAAGTAATATTTAACAAATCAACCAATTTTCAATAATTACTAACTCTCGTCACACTAGTAAAAATTTAAAATAAATTTCTGAATTAATATTAAATTAATATCTCAATTTAAATTTAATAATTCCTCAAATTTAAAGGCTATAAAAATACGGGGTATTACAATACGACAAGCACAATAATCAAACAAATTCATGCATGTGTGCAATAAAAGAAATCATGAGTCAAACATGTAGTAATTATCACTTAATTACATCTTAATGACTCCAAACATTATAAAGCACAAAGATGACATGATGTGTTGTCTCAAAACACTATCAAACAATCACATGGATAAATGGAAGGAAATTGTGACTCGGTCATCCTAAGTGTGTACCCATAAAAGGTGCAAACAAAATACAAAAATCTTTTTGGATTTTTAAATTTGACCAAAACAAAATATGAATGGTCACTCAAAAAAATAGAAAATCTTTTTGCATTTTTTAAAATTTTTCAAAAAGAAAAATAACTACAAAATGATACATCCAGAAATAGGCATATAATGTCAGCATTCCAATCATCATATGCTAGCAAATGTTAATCACACAAATGAATCATCAGTCAAAGCATGTGTGATCAAACGAACAATGCAGTGCTATCAATTAAGAATGGATATGAGGAATATCTTCATATAAACTGTCCAGAAGCAACCCCGTAATACCAAAACATAATCAAATGAACACTAGGTACTAAAAACATAAGGGAAGATAAAATTCCAGACATATCGCTCAAACGACTCAGCTCTGTCGCTCGAACGACAAGGGCATGTCGCGAGAAGCGACTTCGCGTGAGACAGAGCTGTCGCTCAAACGACTTATAGATATCGCTCGAACGAGAAAACCAAAACTTCCCAGAATGCCCAGGAAATCATACAGCTTTGCCCAGTGCAAAAATTTCGTGAAAATAGTACCTGTAAGGGGTAAACAGATCCAAAATAATGCTAAAACGGTAGCAAAACACACAAATGCAAAAAATAAATCAATACGCGCTACGTCAAAGTGAGACACAACACTAGAAATAATATAACATGATGCATTTCTAGTGTATGAAAAAACATCCAACACAATCAACCAAACTATCTCACATGCGGTGAATCGCGTGCGCGAAGACGAGAGTTGTGAACAATTAGTCCATAAGCCTCTAAATACGATTTCCTAACCCAAATTGATGTGTAACAGAGTGTGGGGATTTGGTAACCGGTGTGACTCTCTTTTTATGTTTCCTAGGTCCATTCAAAAGCTTATAGTTGAAACGCCTAAGATGACCTTGCCTACCGCAATGTGTGCAAGTTTAAATCGGGTGGTGAGTGTTACCTAAAGGTAGCCTTCTCCTCAGATTCCTAGGTGGTGCTCTATGAATTTGCCTAGATGGCTCTCTCCTAATAATCCAAGTAGGTTCTCTCACGATGTTCCTAGGGGGATCTTTCCTAACAATCCGAGGTGCCACTTTCTTAACAATCATAGGAGGCTCTCTCACACGTGTGGGAATGGGTGCAACATATTTTTCAAGACCAATCCCACCCCTATCCTTTTTGATCTCAACGGCGCCTAATATCTTATCTAGTTTTTCAGACCTAGAATCCAAATCAAATTTAACTTTACTTGAATCTTTCAATTTCACCTCAAGTTCACCTATCCTAGATTCAAGAAAACGCCTAGAGTCTTCAAACTCTAAAATTTCCTTTTTCATAACTTCCATCACACCTCGAAGACTATCTCTCTCAACCTTAACATATCCTAATTTCTCTTTAAGCACCTCCTCACGTGCCCTAAGATCCTTAATCAACGCATCAATATTATCATTATCTGAAGAACGTTTCTTTAATTTGACTTCAAGCTTCAAGTTTGCCTTTTTTGTCTTTAAAGATTCAAAATACCAATTAGTGTAGGCACCATGTAACTCACTCAATTCTTCTTCTTCCTCCTCACTCTTTTCACCCTCACTCTCATCACTAATCACACGGATGGGAAGCTCTCTCCTAGAAGCATAAAAAACTTCTTCTTTAGAATCACTATCATTAAGGGTAGAAACATGAGATGCAGGTTTATTCAATTTCTTCTTTAAATTTTTGGTACACTCGTCTAACGTGTGATCAACACCCTCACAACAAGAACAACTCTCAGAGTCATTTTTAATAGAGGATATGAAGCAAGAATTTGTGTGAACTTTCCAATTAGGATTTTCAAAAAGTTGACATCGAAAATCATTAAAACCACTAAAAGCCATTTTTTGAAAAATAGGACAAAACACAATAACTTCGTGCAACATGCTGTGATACCAATTTGTAGAATTGCTACAGTGGAATAATGCGAATTTAAAATAAAATCCAATTTTAGTTGAACCCTAAAACATGCATCTATGTGATTGAATTAAATATGAAAATCTAACAATCACAAGATCAAATATTAGGAACACCAAATTCAGGAAAAATCCCCGAAGGGAAAAACCTTTTATTTCTAGAACTTTGATGAGTTTACAAGACCATTGACTTACATACAACTTGATCGCCTACCAGAGTAATGAACGGTGCCTTCATCAAACCTTCAAAGTAACGGCTAGAAATCAGCAGTGGTTCACACACTGCTATACCTCAAGGACACGCAGTCCTAGACTCGCAATCTTCATGGTATAGGTTTTCCTCCCCATAAGAGTAACTTCACAGAGACTCCATCCACAATAGCACACAACTCTCTGGTTGTAGAGTTATCCCTACAAAGGTAAAGTTTCAACAAACTTGAATCTAGGGTTCCAAAATAATTCACTAAAAGATTGGGATGTTTTGTGAACTGAAAACAAAAGGTTTAAAACCTAAAAGAAGAAGTCAAAAATCGTTTTTGCAGTAGCAGTTTCGTCTATTGAAAATATGCTAGTCTTATTATGAAAAATGGAGCTGGAAAAGCCTATTTATAAAAAAAATAAGGCGGCGCGTTGCTCGAATGAAAAGGCATTATCGTTTGAACGACATCGCGTGACAACTTCGTTTGAACGACATAGGCAGGTCCTTCGAATGACCTATCAAATGAGATCTTAGGCCATGATTGTAGATAATTTCGGTACGAACGAGTGGCCGCCAGTTTCGTATTTTTCTAATTTTTTAGGAATTAGTTATGATTTTTCTACGAAAAGGTGTTCGAGAACAAAATCTTTAGAAAATATTTGATAAAAATATCCCAACACTTTTAAGTGAAATGCTAAGGAATTAAAACACAACCTTTCCAAAATTAACCTCGCGGAGTCTTGAATGTTGAAGAACTTGATATTCGGATCCGTCTATGATGCTTGAATGTTCTTAAATGCTCTTCGACGGTGTAGCGGTATACGAAATACTAAATTGATAACGGACAAAGAAAATAATGTCCTTACAAGTTTAACAAAAAAAGGTAGAACTTATCCACCACAATAATGCCACAAAAAACACCTAAATTTGGTCTCTATTAAAATGTACAAATTTTTACTTTCATCATAATTTTTTTTTTCTGATTTGGACTAAATAATTTTTGCTACACACAATGACATGATATCATGGCGTTATTGCTTCTGCAATTAGTCATCTATCATGTCTGAATGGGAGCATACATAAAGGACTATTTATCCAAGTTTAGTACAACATAAAAGGGTTATCGCATATTTGCTCAAACAAATAAGGTAGATTGTATAGAGATGTATATGTACGAAAATAAAAACTCCTTTATGCATTTTTTAAGATGAACTCTTCACAAAACAATCAGAAAATGCAAATAGTACAGAAAATGATTAGCATAAAGCGGAGGGAGGGCATCTATTAAACAAAAGATCGTCAAACTATTAAATGAATTAAGTAAAATACCATTTGAAACGATAAGAGATGCATCTGATAAAGGGCATCTATTAAAAAACAAAGTGAAGGAGAAGAACATAGTTAGTGGGGCCTCAATTGTCAGGCCATTAGGAAGAATGGAGTTACTTTGTAAATCAGACGCAATCAGTACCTGATAAAGTCATAGATTTAATAAAAACTTTGCCACTAAAGTACAACAACGATGTAGCAGAATAAAAAAAAGGAAGAAAATCCAACAATTATGATCATACATAAACCACTAAATATAATATATTAGAACATATTTTCAAAATTCTATACTTGTAATGAATAAGTAACAAATTAGAACATATTTCGACATTAAATAAATGAAATGGAGTAAAACTAAGCTCAAATTAAAATTTATAAAATAATAACATAGTAATTTGAATTCATCTAATGGCTTCAAAAGTGGAATGATCTTGGTAGAACCCGAATTAAAATAAACCAGTATCGAACACTAAAAGATTAGTATAACATATAAAAAAAGCCACGCTGAAACAAAAGAGGAATAATAAAAATAACAGGAATCAAAGTTCAATCGATCCAAAAATTATAAAAGGAAAAAGAAAATGGAATGAGGGTTTTATGGATTCGTACCCATGCCAAGAAAAGGTAGTAAATCATTAGAAGTCCTTTTGTTTGATTATGGAAAAAGATAGAAATCTTTGGGCATTCACAAAAGTATGTTTATGACACTTTATCGGTTGCAAAACATACAAAAATTACTTCAAAACAGAGCAAATAACTACATTTAGGTACATAAAGCAATGTATGGATATAAGGTATCATATTTATAATTTCCTCATCTTTAAAATGTGAAAACAATTCAAACCCATATAAAGCTCTCGTCAAGAATTATCAAAGTTGGCAGAGAAGTGAGTTTCAGTTCCAAAACTTCCATTCACAGACTCTGCATCAAACCAAAAAAAACTTTGAAAAATGATTTACAAATATTTTTGCCAAATAGTGGAAACAAAAATTAAGAGAGAGGCTCACACACCTTTATTTTTATCCATCCATTTTGCCTTCATGTTATTCAAAAAATGCATATTGAGTTAGATCCATCAAAAAACAATGAAATAAATAATGAAGAATTTCCATGATAATCAATTCAAGATCCCAACACAATGAATGTTACTCACCATTTTCAAATAATTAAACAGAATAAATGAAAAACAGACCTCGCAACGGACATATAGTTCTAGTAATCTATGAAGAGCAACCATATGAAGAGGAACCATCTTGTACAAATCTCCTTTGAAATTTAAAAATCCCAAAACATAATATCACAATCAAAATCAGAAGTAGAATATACCCAAAATAGCATTTGAAACCTAAATGAAAGAAAAAATCAAAGGCCCTAATCGAAATGTAATAAAGACTTAAAAAATTGGGAAAAATACAACAAAGAATTAAAAAAAGCAAGAAAGTATAAAAAAAGCCCTAATCGAACGATAGTGCATTTGAAAAGAATAAAAAACAAAGATGTCGTCTAAGATACTTGGTGGTATCATTCGAGGCTTGTAGTGGAATTGATATCTACAAACTCAACTACAAAATGAAAAATTAATAATATAAAAATACCTTCTTTCTTCTTACTTCTAAATAAAAATAAGCGGCCATATCACCATCCATAGCCGCCACCATATCACCATCTACACAACTAAAACTCAATAAATCTCCCCTGATGCAAAATCGAGCAACGAATCCATTTCAAACCCCTTTAAATAAAAATAAAAATAAAAATAAAACACCTAACATCCAAAAATCGAGTGAGAAATAAAACAAAATACCTTGACCATGGGACCACCTATTAGTGGTTTGTGGAAGATGAAGTTAAACACAAATAGATCTCATTGGTCCAAAAGAGCTCAGATCTGCAAAATGAAAAGAAATCATTAGTTTTTCAGAAACAGAACTAAAAAATTGAATGCATTTGTTTGTGGGAGAAAGACTCACTCTTGGGTGAAAACAGTGGGGAAGGGCAAGAGAGTTTGTTCATCGTGTTAGTGGTGATGTGTATTGTAGCAGTTTGAGAGTGATGGGGAGAAAGAGAAAGATGGATGTGGATGAATCAAAAGAGCGAGGCAGATGTGTTAGGGTTTGGGGCTGAAGTCATAAGGTACAAAGTAATATCACAGAGATAGAGATGAAGTTTGAAATCTGAGAGGGGCAAGCTTTCTTTCAGGTTTCATACTTTGAGACTGACATGAGTGAGTCAGAGGGTGGTGTGAAAAGGAAAATAACATCATCATCTTCTCTCTAAACAATCTTTGGATCGTAAAAAGGTTGGGAAATTTACACGGTCAAAACACAAAGCTCTTTGAACCATTGGATCAATGAGGATGTGGCTCAATCTGAACCTTTAATTGCCTTATGTTTTTGTGGAACAGTGCTAACCCTTATACTCCTTATTTTATATATATATATATATATATATATATATATATATATAGAGAGAGAGAGAGAGAGAGAGAGATGCAGGCTCCTGTGCACACTAAGTTTGCACAGTGCTGGCGCACACCAATTTTTTTAAAGCCTTAAAAAAATATTTTTGAGTTGATTTTTTATGTGATATTTAAATATTTCAACGGACCCATATAAAATAATTTTTTTTTTTGCTATTTTTAAAAAATCGGTCAAACTTTCAGAGCTTTTAAAGTGCTTAAAAGTAACGAAAGTTTGACCGATTTTTTAAAAATAGAAAAAATAGTTTTTTGAAATGATTTTTTTTACATGGGTCCGTTGAAAATTTTCAATATCACACAAAAAAAATTAACTCAAAAATAATTTTTTTACTATTTAAAAAAAATGATATGCAAACTTAGTGTGCAAACTTATTGTGCACATTAGCCTGGCTATATATATATATATATATATATATATATATATATATATATATATATATCATACACACCAGATATATATACAATCGATCACATCTATATACAAACCATCACACAAGGTATATACACACCAGATATATACACAATCGATCACATTTATATACAAATCATCACACAAGGTATATACATTCACGCCATATATATATATATACGCACACACATACGATCTCACGTTCGTATGAAAAATGTAAAGAATCCTTCTATATGTATATGACTCTCAATATACTTTCCGATACACTCTCGTATACCCTCCTAATTCATTTTATTTATTCAATCATTCACTTAAAATTTACTAATCCATCACACCTAGGACATGGATAGTCACCTAGTCAACAACACTAAGGACACACGATATCTCCTATCTAGTCCATATTTTGCGTTAAGTAAATTCCTACTACTCGGAGAATTTATGAAAGAATTCGACAAGTTAAACACCCAAATATGCCTTCGTAATATCCCGTAGCCATCCTCAAAAGAATACTCATTCCTAGGAGGATTTTCCAAAAGGAAACAATACAAATTTTCTCTTATAAATATCTCCATAATAACCTAAAACTATCCTCAATATAATCCCCATTCCATAAAGGATTTCATAAAAGAGAACGACACAATCTACTCTTATACATACATCTGTTATAGCCCCCTAAATGGACCCTCTATTATATCCTCATATGAACCCTCATAATATCTCCCAAACATGTATACTACACTCTTTTGGAGGGTCCCTAAGCAATAAAACTCATTAAAAAGGGGTAAACCAGGTGCTGGCCAAACATAAGGACCGAACTAGACCGGGGGTCCTAAAAAACGAACCAGTACGCGTCCTAAAATTTTACATAACCCTTTAACAATCGGACCGATCTGGGGTCTCCTAAAAATGAACCGGTACGATCTTGTACAATTTTGATCCTACGAGATTTAGACCCAAAACCTTACTTCTACTCTTCACAATATTTATCCTACACTTCTAAAACCCAAATCTACCTCACTCAAGCGCTATCCTAATCATCAAAACCCAACACATATATTATCACCATCATTTTTATCATTAAAACCACAAATATAACCCAAATGCAATATTTAATCCTCAAATTTTAGGGTTTAGACATAAAAGCTTAAATCAACTAAATCATCAAGTTTAATCACTTGCCTCAAAGTTGTAGAGGTTGAATCTCTCTTGAAATCACTGATTTGAGTCGAAAATCTCCAAATCTCCAAGCTTTCTCCTCTACTCTTCTCTTTCTCTCCTTCCTCCCTCTCTTTCTAGGGTTTTCTCTCTTCCCACAAATGAGATTGGCCACTCACGAGCCTATTAAGCCTTTAAATAAATAAACCCCATTTTTAAATGATAGTACACACTTTACATGACTCATTTCCTCCAATTTGAGTCAAAGTAGGTCCAAAATACACCGGAGCCCAAATAAAACTTCGATACAGTCATTTTGACTATCTCGTCCCTTACCGAATCAACCGTGCACTCCGATTCATCATTCGAGACTCCGAAAAAAAAATCTAAATTCTCCTAATATAATTAAATTCCAAAGTTCTCGAACACATGGGGTGTTACATTTACGAGTTAACGTAAAGCTAAATGGGGTGGAGTTACAAAGCTGAGAGAACATCTACAACATCAAAACCTTGGGAGAAGTCAGAATAGTCCAGAGGAGCTAGTATAATTTCTGAACTTTGATTAGGTCTAATTGTGTGTTTAGATTTTTAAATATTTTGTAATTTGTTACTCTATTTTAGTGGATTTTTTCTTTTGATGTGTAGAGACCTCCATGGATGTTTTCCCAATTAAGTGGGGGTTTTATTACGTTAAAATCTTTATGCACTAACGTACTTAATCTTCCTCTCGTCACTTTCTATTGGCGTGCTGATTTAAAAACTATTTTAGTTTTGGTTTTTAAAACTTGGATACATAATACCTAAAATATCTCGTTCCTAATTCTTCTTATAAACATCTTGTGTTAGCTGTTTGCTTTAAGAAAAGAGTTTCTTCAAGAAACTATTTGGAGCCATTTAGACTATTTAATCTTGAAGTAAACAACTTAAGTGGTACTTTTTCAGCATATGCGTGCTGCGGTTAATTTCTTTCTTATGATATCTTCCAACCATACTGTGACAAACTAAATTTCTTCTTTACACCCATGTATTACTTTATACATATTTATATTTATCGATCTTTGGTGATGGGGTTATATTTGAAATTGAAACTATCAAGAAAACTCTAAACTAACTAAAAACTAAGCAATGCAATTTTTTTGTTACTATATATGTGGTATTCTTATCTATTAGAGTGTGTATGGAGCTAAATAATTAACATAGTTTATATCTTAATCTTTCTTTTGGTGGTTTATAGTATTTTTTTTCTTCTAAATGTTCCGGTTTGAGCATTGGGTTTCTCGATTATGCCCCATATTATTACTTTTTGTATAATATCTTACGGTAATGAGATTACTTATGATTCCTTATCGGGATTTAATTTATACATATTCCGAGATGTATATGGAGTGCTGATAATTATGAAGTTCGAACCAAGTAGGTAAATCTTAGTAAAGGGAAAATCATTGTACATATAATGGATGGGATGCTGATGGAGGATGTTTTCAGCTATCAATGCAGCCTAATTACAATGGAAAAGATTGAGTGAGAATGAACATATCAAATATACAGATTAAATAAATTCATTGTACATATAATTTACCTCTTATTTTAGCTCAAAGTTTTATTTTTAATTGACAAAAAAAGTGTATTTGGTTGTTTACACATGACACCATTGATTAAGGTCAAGCCCCAGCATAGTAGACCTCATGTGACGACCGTTGTTTACACATGACTCAAAAGGTTTAAATTTAAGGTACGATTTCTTGTGATGACTATTGTTTACACATGACACAATTCATTGAGGCGGTCTTGAAGAAAATTTCTTTTTGTTAATTCTCACTAAGGTGTTTCATCCTATTCTAGAATTTGGTTCGAGTCCTCTTTTATTTTTTAAGCATTCAATTTCAAGCGCTTCATTCTTGCAGGGTTCTAAAAAAGAACACGTTCACCATCTATAAGTGTAAGATTTTACTCAGTAGAATCCAACTCTACTTAAGTATCTGCTTTTAGTTCTAAACCTTACGTCGCTTTCATACTTTTTGTTGCTGTTATAGACTATGCAGGTTGCTTCTAGAAACATTCAAATGGTTCTCCCTTTAATCCAAACATATGCTCAAACTTTGTGATTGGTGGAGTTAATCGGAACCCTTGATTAAATCATTAATAAGGCATGTGTATTGCTAATTCTGTCTTGAAGCAATTGTAAAAAGGCATTACCATGTATGTCTTTAACCCTTGATGAAATCATTATTAATATAATTATAAAAAGGCATTACCATGCATTACCAGATTATTTCTTCTGGTACAATACCTTATTATAATTTTTCTTTTCTAATGATCAATATATAACATTTAATTTATATACATAATACTTACGTAACTATAATTTGGTTTAAGTTGTGCATGTTTAATTTGGTACATTATCATAGCCGTTGTTGATTGGTTTGATTTGTTTCGATGATGATTACAAACTATGAGATGGGAATGATATCATTTTAGAAGAAGTTCACGAGACATAAACACGTACCAAAGTATTTTGTGCTACTTATCATTGATCAATTGTATTGATTTGTAATTTTATTGTAGTCCAAACAAGTGCATTCTAAGAAAAAGGAGATATGGAGTTGAGGTGTTATAACCTTTGGGGCGCGGTTGATATGAGTATGTAGGTGAGGTTTTTATTTATTTTCTATCTCAAGGATTGTATTTCTACCTTTTTTAATCATGTATTTGTGTTTTTTCAATTGATAGGGGGATTACCAATAGTGATCTAAAACGGGCGTGGATAAGTTGGCACTCGAAAGGAACCTATGGCATCTTCTTATATGTTGGTAAATAGTTGTTTTGTAATACCGTATTTTGGATTTGAATCATTTGGTCTTTTCACTTTTTATTCAATTTTAGTGTATGTTGTTTGGTGTATATTTTTAGTTTCATAGGCTAAGATATTATTTAGTGCTTGAAAAAAATATAACAACGACAAAATATAATAGTAGTTCTTAATAGCTGCACTGCTTAATAGTAGTGCTTAACACTATTTTTTTAACTTGGATAATTATTTAGCAAGGTTTCTTATCAGATTATTTTTAATTTTATTGTTTTTATTAAATTCTTTTGCAATAACCCCCTTATGAATTAAACCATTGACACCAACTGTTGATGTAAAAAACTAGATTGCTCTAATTATTCAATCACAGATAAATAAATAAGACAGAGATTTTTAAAGTGGTTCGGCTAGGAATAAAGCCTACGTCCACTGTTATGTTATTGCTGAGTGTTTGTGGAATTCTTGATTACAAGATCTCTCAAGAAATTCCGGTCCCCTTGAATGAGGGAGATACAAGGTATTTATAGCCTTGAGGCTGTACATGAAAGGTTCGATACATTAAATGACATACGTATGAAAGGGTAATACATTTAATGCAGCGTGTGCGTCAAGAATATATTGAATAGTTGAACAGTTGTCCGTCTGGTAATTAATGATACGACCGAGATGCAGCTCGGACCGCCATAGCTGTTTGCTGATCGGGAGTTCCTCGGAACATTAGAGTACCTCGGTGCGTTGGAGTTCCTCGGTGTGATAGAGTTCCTCGGTGTGATAGAGTTCCTCGGTGTATTCTTGTTGCTCGGAAAGAAACATGGCTGGTCGGGAAATGATCTTCCTCGCTGCTATTGTGCCACGTAGATTGACACGTGTCTTCGTATTATTCGTCCACATCAGCATATTAATTTTGGTATCAACAGAAGCCCCCAATGTTTCATATTTTGAACTTTGAAGAGTATGGAACATTCTTTCTTGGTATATGGCAATATTAAATGTACTTCCCGGGTTTTAGGAACATTGTATTCAAATTTTTCTTCTTATTTCGCAGTTTCCGCCTTTTTGATAAGCGCTTTGATATTCGTGCAAATTTTGTCCTTTTAGCGGCCGGAGGTTTAGTAATTTCTTTTTGGTAATCATTTCTTTCGCCGCTTCCCAATGCAAAGTATTTAAACTTCTTTGGTAACCATACCGTCGTCTACGTTTTTCATTCTCTGCATTCAAGCTTTCTCTTCTCTTCTTCTCTTGTGCGTTCATCTTTGTTTCCGTTCGTTGTCAACACATCTCCTTTCTTTCTGTAAGATCTTCTTTCTTTCTTCTGTATCTCTTTTATTCAATATGGTTTATATTGTGGAATCTGTTGAGAAATTCCGTTCTGATTTTTCCATTCCTTCGTGGGTAACTCTAGAGGTTCTTTCTGAGCCTTTAGATTACTTTCGATTGGCTGAGGGACATTGGTTCCCCAGTCTTTTTGTTGCTGAATGCAGTTTTTCCTTTCCACCAAACTCATTATGTCTTGAGTTTTGTCAATATTTTGATCTTGTTCCTGCAAAAATAGCCCCCAATTCATGGAGAATAATTAACGGGGTGCACAAATTAAATCTAACTCATGGGACTCGTATTGGGATCCCTGAAATTATGTTTTGTTATAAATGGGCCGTTCTAGATAATATTTATTATTTGAAAACTAAGTATTTGAATAGGGCTCTTGTAGTTAATCTCCCTGACTCAAATAGGGATTATTTTGAGCATGGGTTGGTCATAAAAAATTGGCAACATGCGCCTTTATCTGGGAATGAAGTATACAACGGTCCCAGATGCCCCCCATACGGCAATGGGATAGGTTTATTTTTCATTTTATTTCACTTATGAAATTATGCTTTCATCCTGTTTGACAAAATGTATGACTGATATTCTATTATGTATTTGTTTGCAGTTGATAGCAAAAGAAAAACTCCAAAAGAGTCAGAAGTGAATATCAAGCATTTGAAACTTATCTGGAATTTGCATAAGACCATTGCTGACGAGCATATTAGATCTGCTTCATATTTACTACAGTATAAGAGTTATACAACCTCTTATACTGCTCGCCCTGTTGAACCAGCTTCAACACCAGAAAGTTCATCTTCAGATTCTCATATCCCCCTATCTCAGAGAATGGGCAAGAAAAGAGCTCCTCCTGCTCTATTTGGTGACACTTCTTCTGCTGTTGGAGCCCAGAAAGGCAAAATTGATGTCCCGGAGGGGACTAAAAAAGTAGATGCTGGTTCCTCCAAAATTGCCGAGAAGCCCCCAGTGGCCCCGAGCAAGAAAAATGCTCCTGCTGATGTAATTGTCATCTCTCCGACCAAGACTTCTTCCTTGGTTGATGCTGCTGACCGTCCTTTGAAGAGGTTGAGGAAATCATCCTCAGTTAATCTTGCTGGAACTGCATCTTCTCTACCCGCTGGTGGTAGTAGTGTTTCAAACATCCTTCTTCCGAGTTCTTCAACGAACTCAGTTATACCCGAGGTTCTCGGGGTTGATGAAAAAATTCCTAGGGATACACTGACATCCCTAGCTGCTCGCCATCTTTCTTCAGTAAATTTCTCATACCTTTGATCTTTCTTTCTTTTTCTTGAATTCTTGTATTTGTGTTGACTCTATTGTTTTTCTTATCTTTCAGCTGGTGAACTGCTTCAATACCATCGTGAAGAAAGATCAAGTTATTAAAGCTTCCACTTCCTCGTCCGATGTTGACGATGCTTTGTTGGGTTTAACCCAATCTGTGAAGGAATCTCACCAACAGTACATCGAGGAGAAAACTGTTTGGGAGAAAAAATTGGCTGTGGCTGAGGCTGATAAGATGAAGATGGCTGAAACCTCCAAGAATTTGGAGGAGAAAATTAAAGATTTGGAAGTTAAGCATCAGGAATCTGATGATAAATTGAAGAAGGCAGAAGAAGAAATATCTACTCTGCGAGATATTAAGGTTAAGAAAGAGGAACTGGAGGTGAAGCTCTCCTCGGAGAAATCGAGGAGAAAAGTTGCAATCAAGAAACATTTCAGTGTTGGTTGGGAGAAAGGATGGGAGAGAGGGATAGCTGCAATGACGTCCCAAGTCCAATATGGGGAGTTGAAATACTTCTATGATGGTTGGGTAGCTGCTCTGCAAGAGCTAAAAGTCCAAGATGATTCTGAGCTATTCCAACGGCATCTCCCTGGTCCTCCTCCACCAATTGTGGAAGAAGAAGAAGATGAACCTGCTTCAGATGAATCTTCCATGGCTATGGGCGATCAAGTTTCTGCCTCTCAACCATCTGCCACCGAGGACATTTCCTCCATGCCTCCTCCTCCCGAGAAGACTTCTACCGATCAAGCTGTAGTTATCACCGAGCAACCGAGCTCCTCGTCCCAGCCTCCCGAGAAAGTCTTGGGGGACAAGGAAAAGGTGTGAAGTTGTTCGGCAGCCTTTCTGTATTTCCTTGTAATCGAACGATGTAACTTTTTGATGATCTAATAAAATATATCTTTGCTCATCTCTGTTGTTGATAACTTGTTTTTGTTGATTGTTGTCTTTTTCTTGTCATTAGTTTGTTGCTAGAATGGAATTGATCTCTTCTCATGATACCGAGCTGATGCAGCAATGCCATCAATATTATAAGGCTGGTCATACAGATCTTAGTACATCGAAAATTGTTGATATCCTTGGTCACGGTGTTTCAGAGCAGGCTATTGAAGCTTATCAATACTTAAAAGCTTTACTCGACCGAGCAGTGGCCAACAATGTCACTTACTATGAGTTGATTGAAGAGCTTCATGATTCTTTAAAGGATCTTCAAAATCAGCATAACGAATCAATGGCTTTATTACATGAAGATTATGAAAATAGATACCAGCAGCTCTCTTCAGAAACAGGCCACAAGAAGATCATTGCTGGGTATGACGTCAGGGAGAGGACCCTAAAAGGTGAAATTGAAGCCTGTAGACAAATCGCTGAGATCCTGGAGCAAGAAAATAACAATTTGCAGAAGAAATTAGCTCAGTATGAATCTGCTGCTTCATCCTCTACTGCATTAATACCAGTCACTGATGAAGGCTTCTCGTTCTTAGAGGTCGAAAATGCCAAACTGAGGCAAGAGCTGGAGGACTTAAGAAGATCTGCCATTTCTGGAACTGCTCGGGGACGAGGAAGAGGTTCTCGGGGGCGAGGAAGAGTCAGCCAAAATGTTGAGGAAGCTCGCACTCAGTCTACTCTGGAAACTCAAGCATTCCAGTTGAAAGTAAAAGACCGTGCTCTGACTGAAATGTCCAATAAAAATCTGTCTCTGGAAGATCAGCTGGCATCAACGAAATCTGCCTTGCATAACAAAGATCTCTTTGCCAAAAGCCTTCATGAACAATTGGATAGATTAACCTTCCAATTCCATAAACAGCCAAGAGAATTCTGGATGGCAGGATACAATGAAGCTCTCGTTCATCTGGATGCTCGCATTGAACATGCTAATAATGAAGGTTACAAGCAAGGATGGTTAAATGCATTGGGTGTATTAAAGTTGGAGCAAGGGCATTTTTTATGGGACTATCATGCTCCATCGTTATTAGACCTGCCTGTACCACCTTTCAAATTGGATATGGCATGGATTCCAGCTCGCTCCATTCCTCGCAGTCTAATTTCGAAATATCTTGGTGATTATAGCCTTCACTCCCAAGCTGAATTATCTCGTCCTGAGCATCTTTTGGATACACCTTCTATTATGAACGTCAGAATGCTCAGAGATGTTAATTTCATCAATTCTCCCCTTTGCCTAGAAGACCCTCCTGCCGGCGAGGAACCTGTTTCTAAAGCACAGGGCAAAAAACCAATAGAATAGTAATGTCCATGTAACAATTTTGTAATTTGTAATTTATTCCAGATTAATGAAAAGATTTTCATTTTCTGTTTGCCAATTTTATTTTATCAAGCACATTTATATTTGTACATATGTATCTATGTATCTATTAAAAAGCTAACAGTATTATTGTTCAATAAGCAACTTAATAAAAGGTTACAAGTATTAGTAATGTTTCTCGATCACTTAATAATAAAGTAATGAGAAAAATGTTCAAACTGTTTCCAATCAACCAAGGCGGGTGAATAATGTTTGTCGACCAAATACAGCTCCGATGAACTATACTTGGTTTGATTATAAAATTGCGTCCGACCAACTAAGATCAATAAGTTGTCCTCGCCGACCAACTACAGTTATTGGGTTTTTATCCCCGACCAACTATACTTGGTGTATTTTTTAAACATTTTGTTCTTCAAAGAACTCATTGTTACAATATTACCTCCCGACCAACATAAGTTGTAATATGAGAGTATATTTTTATCTTATCAACCGTGGTTGATCCTGCTGGTGTACACTTTTTGGCTCCTTAAAGCTTTTGGCTCCTTAGAGCATTTTTTGGCTCCGTAGAGCATGTCCTCCTAACCAAAGGAGGTTGGCTACTTATAGCACTTTTTGCTCAATAGAGCTGTCCTCCTAACCAAAGGAGGTTGGCTCCTTAGAGCACTTTTGCTCCGAAGAGCTGTCCTCCTAACCAAAGGAGGTTGGCTCCTTAGAGCACTTTTGCTCCGAAGAGCTGTATTTGTTGGCTCCTTAGAGCACTTTTGCTCCGAAGAACTGTCCTCCTAACCAAAGGAGGTTGGCTCCTTAGAGCACTTTTGCTCCTTAGAGCACTTTCGTTGTATAGTGTATTACACTAGTATTCCCCGAAAAACTTTCATCAAAAGGAAAACTGGTGAAACATCTTCGTTTTATTCATAATGAGAGAAATGCTTTACATTGGACATCATTGATAATACTTGCGCAGGTGTTCAGCATTCCATGCATTTTTAAATTCTTCTCCTTCTAGAGTTGCTATTCTGTAAGTTCCTGGTCGAACAACCTCTGTAACTCGGTAAGGTCCATGCCAGTTTGCTTCTAGTTTATTCTGCTTCTGAATGACCTTCTTTAGCACATAATCCCCTTCTTTTAAATCACATTTCTTTACCCTCTTGTTGTAAAACAAAGCTGTTCGTTGTTGATAAGCAGCATTCCTAATGGCTGCCTCTTCTCTGACTTCCTCGAGCATATCTAAATCCATCCTTCTCATCAAATCACTGATCGGAGAGTTGAAATTTAACACCCTATGTGTTGGTAGGCCCAACTCGGCAGGTATCACAACCTCACTTCCAAATGCTAGCATATATGGTGATTCTCCTGTTGCTGCTCGGGGAGTTGTTCGGTAAGCCCACAAAACTGACTGTAGCTCATTAACCCAATTTGCTTTAGCCTCACTTAACCTCTTCTTCAACCCATTTAGTAATGTTCTGTTCGTCACTTCAGTCTGCCCATTGCTTTGGGGATGGCCTGGTGCTGAATGAAACTTCAAGACGTTTGACTGATGACAATAGGCAGCAAATTCTTCATTATCAAATTGTGTTCCATGGTCTGTGATGAAAGCGTGGGGGAGACCATATCGACAAATGATATTCTTCCATATGAACTGATACACCTTCTCGTACGTCATATCAATTAGTGGTTCAGCTTCCACCCACTTAGTAAAATAGTCTACTGCCACAACGAGATACTTGAACCTTCCTCGGGTCGTCGGCAGTGGTCCAACCAGATCAATCCCCCACATGGCAAATGGCCAAGGTGATGTTATGGGTGTCAACAATTCCTGTGGAGTTCTTCGGATGGAAGAAAAACGTTGGCACTTGTCACACTTCTTAGCATAAGCTATACAATCAGCTCTCATCGTCGGCCAATAGTATCCCTGTGTCATCACCCTTTGCAGTAGGGTCCGACCTGCTACATGAGCTCCACAAGATCCTTCATGGATTTCTTCAATCAATTCTTTGACTTCTGATGGATGCACACATCTCTGCAAACTTGCCATCATTCCTCGTCTATACAAAACACCATTAGTTAACACATACCGAGCAACTTTATACTTCAATTTCTTGGCAGCTAGTTTGTCCTCCGGTAGTACTCCTTCTTCAATGTATGCTCTGATAGGATCCATCCAAGATGGTCCTAAATCAAGGGTAATAATCTTCATCGTCAGATCTTCTTCTATGCTCCGACTTTCTAATACTTCAATTGGTATTGTTCTTCTCAGCTCGGTGCGTGTAGCTGACGCTAGTCGGGCCAATGCGTCTGCTCTGGCATTCTCCATTCTCGGTATCCTCACCAATTGAATAGCATCAAATTCTTTCAACAATTCCATCACTTTTGCATGGTACTTCACCATTAACTCTCCCTTCACTGCATATATTCCCATCATTTGATTCACAATTAACTGAGAATCACTGAAAACAATTACTTGACGTGCCTCCATAACTTTCGCCAAATGAAAACCTGCTATCATAGCCTCATATTCAGCTTCATTATTGGAAGCTTTGAATTGGAATCTCAAGGCGTACTCCATGTCAATATCATCTGGAGAATTTAAAACAATCCCTGCTCCACAACCAGCCGTGCAAGATGATCCATCTACATATAATCTCCATGTATGTAACTCGTCTTCAAATTTCTTATCTGTTAGAGTTCCTCGGTGAAATATCATCTGTTTTCTTTCATCATCCCCGGGTATCCTTCGTTCCTCGTCGATCATTTGTTCGTGCCCTTCCACCAACCGGAGTTGGTCGGGATTTAAATATGATGATTTTTCTACATCCACAAGTCCTTTTACCAACCTTGGTTGGTTTGGATCTGTGTCTGTCGATCCTGTATCGTCCACAGGTAGGTCAGCAAGCATCTTTTGCTCCTCGGGGGTATCAGGGTATGTGAACTCTGCTATAAAATCTGCCACGGCTTGCCCTTTCAACGATGATCTGGGTTCATACACAATATCATATTCACCGAGTTCTATTGCCCAATACATCAATCTTCTTGATTTTTCTGGCTTGTGAAGGGCTTGTCTTAACGGCATGTCGGTATACACAATGATGGTATGGGCCTGGAAGTATGGTCTCATTCTTCTACTTGCTTCAATTAATGCCAGTGCCAATTTTTCCAGCTTTGGGTATCTGATTTCCGCACCTCGGAAGGCCTTGCTTGTATAATAAATTGGCTTCTGGACTCCATTCTCCAATCTGATCAACGCCGAGCTAACTGCATTTTCTGATACTGCCAAATACAAGTACAACTTCTCTCCATTTATTGGCCTAGACAACAATGGTGGGGCTCCCAAATACTTCTTCAGATCTTGAAAGGCTTTCTCACATTCATCAGTCCACTCAAAACTTTTTCGTAGCGTTTTGAAGAATGGGAGGCATTTATCAGTTGCTCGGGATACAAATCTGTTGAGTGCTGCAACTCGTCCGGTAAGACTTTGCACTTCTTTCTTCATCGTCGGGGATCGCAGCCCTAGAAGAGCTTTGATCTTTTCTGGATTTGCCTCAATACCTCGTTGGTTGACGATGTATCCGAGGAACATTCCTTCTCGTACTCCAAAGGTACATTTCGTCGGGTTAAGCTTCATCTGGTATTTATCCAGTTGATCAAAAGTTTGACTCAAGTCAACCAAATGATCTGCAGCTCTCTTGCTTTTGGTGAGCATGTCGTCGACATAGACCTCCATATTGCGGCTGATTTATTCGGTGAATACCTTGTTCATCAACCGCTGATATGTTGCACCTGCATTTTTTAAACCAAAAGGCATAACATTATAACAATAAGTTCCCCTTGGGGTAATAAAAGAAGTACTTTCCCTGTCTTCAGGTTTCATTTTGATTTGGTTGTAGCCAGAATAAGCATCCATGAAGCTGAGTAGCTCATGTCCCGAAGTAGCATCCACTAGTTAATCAATTCTGGGCAATGGAAAATGATCTTTTGGACATGCTTTGTTGAGATCAGTAAAATCAACACACATTCTCCACTTGTTGTTCTTCTTCTTTACCATCACCACATTCGCCAACCAATCTGGATATTTCACGTCTTCAATAAATTGGGCTTTCTGGAGTTTCTCGACCTCCTCTTGTATGGCCTGGTTCTTCTCGGGACTAAACACTCTTCTTCTTTGCTTCACAGGTTTGATCTCCTTATTCACATTGAGTTCATGACATAAGAAGTTTGGATCTATTCCTGGCATGTCTTCATGACTCCAAGCAAAAGTATTCTTCCTGTTTCTCAAGAAAGTTATCAACTCCTGTTTTATTGAAAAATCCAACGACGACCCTATCTGAGTTATTCGTTCAGGATGCTCGTCGTCCAGGATAACAATTTCTGTAGATTCCACAACCTGTCCTTTTACGAGTTGAGATTCATCCCTAGGGTCAAGAGTTTCAATTTATGTGCTTTCCTCCACTTGGTAAGTAGTAGTCTTTTTCTGTAACTCTTCAAGTTCCTCTTGCTCGGCCGACGAATAATAGCATTCCCGAGCTACTTTTTGATCACCTTTCATAATTCCTACTCCAAAATTCGTTGGGAATTTCAAACATTGATGAACTGTAGATGGAACTGCTTCGAACTTCTTCAATCCAACTCTTCCCATGATGATGTTGTAGGCGGACTGCACATTCTTATCCATTACAAAGAAGCGTATTCTTTCCGTTCGACAAGCAGGCCAAGTTCCAATGAGTATATCCAACTTGATCGTCCCAAGTGGAAAAACTTTCTCGCCAGCAAAACCCAGAAGGGGTCTGTGATAAGGTTCTAACTGAGATAATTTTAAATTCAAGCTATCAAAGCATGAATAATACATGATGTCTGCTGAACTACCATTGTCTACTAACACCCTTGAAATGACCACATCCTTCATCCTCATTTTGATCACCAGCGGATCATCATGAGGGTAGAGAACACCTGCCAGGTCATTTTTTGAAAAACCAATCACTAGCTTCTCTTTGTTTACTTTCCTCGGACGATCATCCTCGGCCAGGTTTATTCGCTGAATGTATGAACAAGCTTGAGCCTCTCCGAGATAAGCTTTTCTTTCTGCAGTAAGGTCTCCTCCTCCTGCATCTCCTCCTGTAATAACATTACAATCAAATGACCCAAAACGTATGGAAAATACCTCTCGTTCAGGTTTCCTTGGCTTCTTGGGAAGATCGGGGTCATCATCCGGATCCTCTTCATGGTCCTTCCTCTTTTTCTCCTCTGCACGACGAGGAGATCTAGATCTCTCTCTAGTTCTATCATCATTCTTCCTCTCACTCCTGCGATCTACGTACTTTGATAATTTTCCTCTTCGGATGAGTGTTTCAATCTCGTTCTGAAGGGCTATACAATTTTTGGTCATATGGCCATGATCTTTGTGAAATTCGCAATATTTGGTCTTATTCCTCATGTCGGGATCCGTCTTCAGTTTCTCTGGCCATTTGATTTCCTCGTTATTCCTGATTTCTTCCAAAACATGATTAATACCCACTTTCAATGGAGTATAATTATCATACTTCTTTAGGGCTTCCAACTTCATCCTGTTATTCTTGGAATATTTGTCACCACCATTACTTTTCTGATCTTTCTTCTTAGAATTGTCGACCTCCACTCTAACTTCTTTATCCATATTCTTCTTCGCAGCCATAGCCTCCTCGGCATTCATGATTTTGGCCGCCTTTGCCATCAACTCCGACATATTTTTAGGTGGATCTTTAGCCAAAGTGTAATACAGCTTGTTAGGCAGCAAACCACTCATCAAAGCAGTGATTGCTGTCTTTTCTTCATAATCTATGACTTCCAACTTTTCGTTATTGAAACGAGTTATGTAATCTCTAGTACTTTCACCCGATTTCTGTCTAACACTTAGCAAGTGTGCTACTCGCTTTACCGGCTTTGCTCTAAAACAAAAATTACCAATAAACAACTCGGCTAACTGAACAAAAGTCGAAATCTTACCCCGAGGAAGATTATTGTACCATATCTGTGCAGATCCAGTAAGAGTTCCCGAGAATGCTCTACACCTCATCTCGTCGGGGACAGCGTAGATATCTGCAGCAGCTTGGTATTGTTCTATATGAAGTACGGGATCTGTCTTTCCATCGTACTTGGGAGTCACTACGGGTGCTTTGAATTTCGACGGCGTGGGGAAATCCACAATGGCTTGCACAAAGGGTGTTCCTTGAACAAAAGTTCTCTGTAAGGGATTTCTTGCCTTAGCCATTTCTCCCAGTCTATCCTCCAATCGTTGAATGGAACCTTTCCAGGCTTCATTCCCTTCCTCGGGCCGTTTAGTCCGAGCAACTGATTGCTCTGACGTAGCTTCCTGAGATTTATCTCGACGAGTGGTTGGTCGCGATTGCGCAGATCCTTCTCTTAAACCTGGTGGCGGTCGAAAACTTCTTGATGGAGCCCTAGGTGGATTCATGTTCCTCCTTGGTCCTAACCGACTGAAAGGAGATACTCTACTTAACCTCTCCAAAGCACTAGTTCTCTCCGGAGAGAGAGTGATACGTTGATCTGTATCCGAAGCCCGTATTGATGAAGTTCGCCCAGGTTGATAAGAAAAATCATTAGACTCCTCATTGCGATATGACCCAGTGCGTCTAGATTGCGATTGCCTATGATCACTTCTTTGCCCTGAATAGGTAGGTGCACCGCCCTGAAGAGTTTGAATGAGTTGCCTCATGGATTCTTGCATGGTGGAAGGGCACGAACAAATGATCGACGAGGAACGAAGGATACCAACTGTTGATGTAAAAAACTAGATTGCTCTAATTATTCAATCACAGATAAATAAATAAGACAGAGATTTTTAAAGTGGTTCGGCTAGGAATAAAGCCTACGTCCACTGTTATGTTATTGCTGAGTGTTTGTGGAATTCTTGATTACAAGATCTCTCAAGAAATTCCGGTCCCCTTGAATGAGGGAGATACAAGGTATTTATAGCCTTGAGGCTGTACATGAAAGGTTCGATACATTAAATGACATACGTATGAAAGGGTAATACATTTAATGCAGCGTGTGCGTCAAGAATATATTGAATAGTTGAACAGTTGTCCGTCTGGTAATTAATGATACGACCGAGATGCAGCTCGGACCGCCATAGCTGTTTGCTGATCGGGAGTTCCTCGGAACATTAGAGTACCTCGGTGCGTTGGAGTTCCTCGGTGTGATAGAGTTCCTCGGTGTGATAGAGTTCCTCGGTGTGATAGAGTTCCTCGGTGTATTCTTGTTGCTCGGAAAGAAACATGGCTGGTCGGGAAATGATCTTCCTCGCTGCTATTGTGCCACGTAGATTGACACGTGTCTTCGTATTATTCGTCCACATCAGCATATTAATTTTGGTATCAACACCAACTTTTAATTAGTGTCATATATTTGGGGTTTCGACTACATTCCTCCCAAAAGCTACAAAACTTTCTACTCCAAAGTTAAATTCTATGTTTGTTTTAACTTGCATGTTAGGTGTTTGACTAAATTAAGTTAATTAAATTTTGTAGTCTAAATGTTCATTGTACCATGTATTGTAGCTTCTCATTTAAAAAGCGTATCAGAGGTGTCTAGGCATGCATAACCATGATTTTTATTGACATTGGGTTGATTTTCTTCACCCTCAAGGTACTTTATGAGGAATCTTTGCCCATTTTCCAAATTCTTGCAAATGTGAGGTATACATATCTGATATCCCCTTAATTATCTAATAAATTACTTCAAATAATTTTCTAAAATAGATTTTGGATTGTTGGCTTTTTTTAACAGGTAATATTGCTTGTGGTTGGGAGGGGGATGCTTTTATGATAATGTTTATAAGTCATGGTTTATTATCAATTTACTATGTATAATTACAATCACGAGAGAGCTTAATTCTTACGTCCTCACCCTCTGGTGACTTCCCGTTCGGTTTTCAAGAATTCCCATAGAATACGGTGGCACCAACAAGAGATAAAGAGAGAGTTGGAGGGGCCCGAGCAATCGGGGCTATGGTATATATTTGCAGGTTGCTTTGTTTATATTTCCATTTTCAGATCAGATTTTAAGTTGGATTGATTTCGCATTTTGTTTTCTATTTTGGGGTTTTCTTTTCCATTTTCATCACTTTTTTATGCATGTCCATTTCACTAACACTAATAGATTTTGGTTTTATTCAGGATCTCAACCACGAAATGACTACTACTTGTAATACCCCGTAATTTTATTGACATTTAGTTAAGGGATTAATTGAATTAAATGAGAATTAATTGGAAATTAATCCGGGTATAAATACTAACGGGATGTGAGTTGGTATTTGATTATGATGTTAAAAATTTATTAATTCCGAGTGTGTATGGTAATACATGAGTATTGATGATATCTAAATTGTCACGAGGTAGATATACGACAATTTGGAAAATTTAATTGGGACGCGCGTGTCAGTCGCGTCAGGAACGTAATTAATTGAATTAAAAAGTGAATTTTATTGTATCAACCAAATGATCATTTTGAGTGCACCAACGTGTCCGGAAGGGTCGAAATAGTCAGAAAACACTAGCCGGGGGGTTTAGTTTGGGTCCTGGGGAATTTTTAGGCCACACCGGCAACCCAAGAGGGTAGTTTGGTAATTTTAAAAATAGGGAAATTAAAACCCACGAATTTTAGAGGTTATTTTTATATTAGAAAAGAACCCACTAAGCCATTATCAGCATTTGGGAAGTTAGAGGGCTACGGGAGTTATAGGGAGGAGTTGGAAGAAGTTCCAAAAAGGAAACCCTAGCCACCATCACCATCTTTGGAAGAAATTTGTAGAGAGAGGGAGGAGAATCAACATTCAATTCTTCAACATCAAATCAGAACATCTAAGGCAAGTGATTTAATTACATTAATTTCAAGTGAATGTTTCTTCCATGCTTAGAATTGAATAATTGTCTTATATTGGAAGTTTGATGAAAACCCATGAAATTGGAGGTAGGATTCATAATATGATATAGGGATTGCATGTAGAATGTTATTGGATGAATGTCATATACAAAATATATCTTTTGATGATGTGAAAACGGATTGATAAGGAGAAATTGTAGTCATTAAATTCTGGGTTCATGATTATAGGGTTTGGGACAAGATTTGGGATGTTTTGATGATTATATGTTAAATTAGGAAGCATTGACCCCATATATATGTTAAAGAGTGACCTAGGAGGACTTAGAGTAGTTTAATAATGTTAAAATACTATTGGGATGATCTTAGGATGAGTTTAGAGAAGAGAAAAATTGAGAAAAACGAAGTAGAAAATTTCTGGGCTCAAACTGCCATCTCGTTAGAAGACCTGCCCAAGTCGTTCGAACGACCTCATTCGAACGAACTTCTAACTAGATGACATTGTCCCTTCTAACGAGTTGGTAGTTCATTCGAAGACTTTCGTTCGAATGAACTCATTCAAACGACCTCGTTCGAACGAGACTTCTAACGAGTTGACAGAAAGGCCTTTTTGGCCAGATTTCATTCCTAATGTTCTGTAGACTTATTTAATTGGAGTATTAAACTTCCCTCATTGATTAGTGAGTATAATTGTGAGAATTGGGGTACGTTGAGGAGTATAACTTAGAACCTTATAATAAAATTAGATGTCAATTGTGGAGTAGGAAATGAGTACCTAATTACGATATGAGAAGGGTTGACAACGTTAATATACAAATCGGGACTTATAAACGTAGAACATTAAATAATGGTATAAGGACGAGAAGCATACCTATATTAATAATTAGAGATATCTAAGATGTGTGAATGCTTAGTATTTGTGATTTTATGTGTATAACATACATACCATACTTGCTATCATGGGAGGTCTGCGATCGATTAGGGCCATCTAATCTTTGTGTGCCTACGGGGGGATTTAGATTGGTACCTCGAGGGCATAGGTCAGAGAAGGACTTATTGAGAAGTTAATAAGTCTGCTGATCATGGGAGCGTAGGTATGTGCGTGACCCATGTGATGTGAACTATTTTCGCCTCCATTTTGTGTGATTGATGTTATCTGAAAGTGATTCCTGAGAGATTCGGAATGCGTGGTCCTTATGTACGTGATATACCGGGATTGGATAGCAAAGTATGTGTGCACCGCAGCTTAGTCTCGGGGTGCTAGTATTGTATATTTACGATGAGAATAATATACTGTTAATTGAAATGAACTGCCATGTATATATGTGAATATAAGTAATTATAACGTTATGTAAAGATGAGATGAAAGATTTCTAGTGTGTAGTGCTACTAATACGGGAAATCGAGAATATATGAAAAACTCTCTGTTTAAATGAAGATAACGGAATTAAATCGTGAATCGTATAGTAATGTTAGATTTTATTTTCAACTAGTTAGATATGGGAATAACTAGAATGGGTACGGGTACGTTAGGAGTGCACAGATAGTCGAGAGGTGAGCATTTCATGTGGGAGCACGTCCTAACATGTATTTTGCATTCATTGTTTTAATGTCATTAAAACACTTGCTATATTTTAAACTCTTTTCCACTATCGGGCTCTGACCCGTTTTCTTTCAAATATATTTTTGTAAAAACCTTTTAGGTGCCCAACCACAAGGACACCATGCATAGGAGTTCCATTCAGGTGACAGACTGTAGCTGGTGTGGAAGTTACTGGACTTTGACAGTAGACGCCTCCACTTTCGATCTTGACTCCGTATTATCATCTCTCCTCATCTGTTGGGCATGTCGCCCTATTTCCTTTTGGAGATACTTTATTTATTCATTTATTTCAGAATTTTGGGTTGTGATTAATTTAGTGATGCAGATTTAGCATTTGTTTATTTCAGTATTCGGATTGTTGTGAGGAGTATTCCTCCAGTTTCATTATTATTGCATGGTTATACTTGTCATTTCATTGTGGTGGATTATGTTAGCATTTCTTATCTACTTACTTGTTAATCGGATTTAATTAAAATTGACAACTCACTTTTTAAATACTACGTGGTTAGTAATTATTAAAAGGTTTTCGACAGTGGTGCTACGAATTGAACCAACTTGACATTTTGTATTAATTTAATAAAGGAGTAGCTACCCGGTATTTAATTAGTCGGGGTGTCACAGGTGGTATCAGAGCATCAGGTTCTAGTGTCCTTAGGATCTGTACGGGTTATTATGTTTCCGCTGAGCTTTCTTTGATGTAGAGCCCTATATTTTTGGACTATTGTATTCTTTTGTGTATGTTTCGCTCTTCAGCTATTTTGAAATAATTACTGCGAACTTATAGACTTTACTCTCATTTCAGATGCCTCCACGACGTGCACAACGAGTTCCTAGGGATGCACAACCCGAGCCACAGCCTGCACCAGTTCCGAGCACCATGAATGTCCCTGAGGTTACAGCTATTGTAGCCCAAGCAGTGAATGCCTCTCTCGAAGTTGTACAATAGGCACCACCCCAGGCGCTGGTAGTCACACCAGTTCAGGCTCACGCATTCCCGTCTTCTTGGGAACACGTTCGTGATGCTTTTTAGAAATCACACCCTCCGAAGTTTACAGGTAGCTCCGACGTTGTAGTGTCCAGTCAGTGGAGGAAGGACATTCAGAGGCACTTAAGGATGTATGAGTGCACGGATGTTCAGAAGTAGATACTAGCTACTTTTAATCTAGTAGGATCAGCATTGTAGTGGTGGGAGTCCATTACCACCACGGAGGAGAGGGACGCTCTCACTATTCAGGACTTCTGGGTGCGGTTCGATCGCAAATATTTTCTGTCAGCTGTTCACACTGAGATGAGGAGGAAGTTGATGAACCTCAAGCAGGAGGGAAAGACCGTAGCCGAGTATGAGGCTGAGTTCACCAATCTCTCGAATATTGTTCCGGATGAAATTCCAATCGAGGAGAAGAAAATTCAGAAGTTCACGGATGGATTGACTTGGAGGATCCGTCAGCACTTGTTGGGGAATCTCTCGTTGGCCACTTATTCTCATGTGGTTAATGCTGCACTACTTCACTGCCAAGATCATCTCTTCCACATGTCTGAGAGCAAGAGATCAGGAGAGTCCAACCATCAGGGCAGGATCGGGGGAAATGGTGCCAGCGGGGCATAATCTGCTCAGGGACAGCACAGGCAGGGTGACCAGGGTTCCCAACAGGGGGATCATAAGAGATTCAGATCTGGGGGTCTCAGGAATGGCCAGGGATGTTTCAGACATGGCCATCAGGGTCAGAACGGTCATCAGGGTAGCAGGGCCAGAATGGTCATCAACAGCAGTTTCAGCAGGGCCAGCATGGTCAGGGTAGGAATGGTAACGGCTAGTAAGGCCGTGGGCAGCAGGGACAACGAGGGGGAAACTTCCCGAGGAAGTTCTTCATTTATGGCAAGACTGGACACAAACTCCAGGATTGTCCTGATAGGGGCAGGGCCCCACCGCAGCAGCAGCAGAGTGCTCGACACGAGCCACAGAGGCCTATGCTTCCCACCGACCTCCCAGCACCACCACAGATGGCAGCACTACCACCCATTCCAGCGGTCCCAGTCCACCAGGGACAACTTCAGTATGGGAGAGTGTATCAGCTCCAGCATGCCGCAGTCCCACAGGATCCGCCTGCTATTGAGGGTATGTTCTCTATTCAGGGGGCTTTGGGGCATATTTTATTTGATACGGGGGCCACACATTGTTTCGTTGCCATGATATTTGCATGCACTATTGGGTTGTTAGAAACCGTAGAGATCATGGTTACTTGTGTAGATTCACCATTGAGTAGGGGTTCCATGATTTTTCTTATTTGTAGGGGTGTGGGTATAGAGATCGGGAGGTTTACTTTACCCGCTGATATGTTAGTGTTAGAGATGATTGAGTATGGTGCGATTATTGGTATGGATTGGCTAGTTGCGTACTGAGCCATGATTGATTATTTTAGTAGGAGTATTATCTTTGCCATTCCGGGGCAGGAGATATTTTTAGTGGCGATGCCTCGCCCTGAGGGAGGATCGTCCACTCATTTGTACTATATAGAGGAAGAGACCTCTAAGGGAGTGGTGCTACCACTCGATTCGATTCCAGTTGTTACGGAGTTTGCTGATGTATTTCAGGATATACCTGGACTACCTCCAAGTAGAGAGATAGATTTTGTGATCGATTTGATGCTGGGCACTTGGTCGATTGCCCGCGCACCTTACCGTATGGCTCCGGCAGAGATGAGAGAGTTACGGGATCAGATAGAGCAGTTATTGGGTCAGGGGTTTATGCGAAGGAGTACTTCGCCATGCGGTGCCCCTGTGTTATTTGTAAAGAAGAGGGATGGATCGTTGAGGTTATGCGTAGATTATAGGGAGTTGAATAAAGTCACGATACGGAATAAGTATCCGTTGCCCAGAATCGATGACTTATTTGACCAGTTAAGAGGAGCTTCCTTCTTCTCGAAGATTTATTTATGATCGGGATACCATCAGTTGCGTACCAGGGAACAGGACATCTCGAAGACTGCTTTCTTAACGAGATATGGTTCCTATGAGTTTCGGGTTATGCCTTTTGGCTTGACCAACGCTCCAGCCGTGTTTATGGACTTGATGAAGAGGGTGTTCAGAGAGTTCCTAGACCAGTTCGTCATTGTCTTTATTGATGACATTCTGGTTTACTCCCAGACAGAAGAGGAGCACGCCGAGCATTTGAGACAGGTTTTGCAGACGTTGCGTCAGAATGATCTTTATGCAAAGTATGAGAAGTGTGGGTTCTGGTTGAAGGAGGTTTAGTTTTTGGGGCATATCATTTCAGATTGGGGGATATCTGTTGATCTGGGGAAGGTATTCGCGGCGAGGGAGTGGGGACAGCCCACGATACCGACTGAGATCCGTAGTTTCTTGGGCCTTGCAGGATACTACAGGAGGTTTATTCGGGGTTTCTCAAAGATAGCGGGTCCTTTGACACATCTGACTCGCAAGGGTGTGCCATTCATCTGGAGCGATGCCTGTCAGTTGGCATTCGATGAGTTGAAGGACAAGTTAACCTCAGCACCTGTGTTAGCATTTCCCAGATCGAGAGTTGAGTATTTAGTCTACACCGATGCGTCCTTACAAGGACTCGGAGGTGTACTGCAGTAGGAGAGTCAGGCCATAGCTTATGCTTCCCTTAAGCTTAAGCCTCACGAGAGGAATTACCCCACCCACGACTTGGAGTTGGCGGCAGTTGTATTCGCTCTTCGGATTTGGAGACACTATCTTTTGGGGGAGAAATTTTGGTTGTTCATGGACCACAAGTATTTATAATACCTCTTCATGCAAAAGGAACTGAATATGCGTCAACGACGGTGGCTTGAGTTTGTAAAGGATTATCAGTTCGATATCCAATACCACCCGGGGAAGGCTAACGTAGTAGCAGACGCGTTGATCCATAGGCCAGTAGATGAGGTGGCCGGGGTGTGGAAAGCCAAGTGGAAGGAGTTAGGAAACCAGGATGCAGTGGCCCGATCGTTCATGTCTGTGATGACTATTACACCTTAGATTGTTACGAGAGTGGTAAAGGCCCAAGAAAATGACTCGTTCTATCAGGAGCAGATAGTTCGATTACTAGCAGAGGGAGCCGAGTCCTATACCGTTGGCTCAGACGGGGGATTAAGCTTCAATGGGAGACTGGTCGTTTCGGAAGGGGAGGACTTGCGACACGAGGTAATGACAGAGTCGCACGGCTCACGGTTCGCAGTACACCCTGGTGGGGATAAGATGTACCAAGACATGAGACGACAGTATTGGTGGAGTGGGATGAAGAGAGATATCGCCGTGTTTGTTTCCAAATGTGCCACTTGTCAGCTAGTAAAGGTGGACCATCAGAAACCGGAAGGACTTCTACAACCGTTAGAGGTTCCGACGTGGATATGGGAGAGCATATTTATGGACTTTATCACGGGATTTCCTACGTCATAGAGGGGTCACGACTCCATATGGGTAATTGTGGATAGGTTGACCAAAGTTGCTCATTTTCTACCCGTGAGGATAGATTACACTACGGGACAGTATGACCAGATTTTCATTGCGGAAATAGTGAGACTTCATGGCGTACCTCTAAATATCGTGTCTGACCGAGATAAGATATTTATTTCACGATTTTGGGAGAGTTTCCAGGAGGCCATGGGTACAGAGTTACAGTTGAGTACGGCTTATCACCCACAGACTGATGGGCAAACCAATCGGATAAATCAGATGTTGGAGGACATGTTGCGTATGTGCATCCTAGACTTTGGAGGTGGATGGGAGCAGACCTTCCACTGGTGGAGTTTGCTTATAACAACTCCTACCAGTTCACCAATGGCATGGATCCATTTGAGGCGTTGTACGGTAGACCTTGTCGTTCCCCAGCATGTTGGTTAGAGGTGGGGGATAACAAACTCCTTGGACTGGAGGTGATTTAATACACTTCAACAAGGATAGAGTTGATACGGAGTCGCATTCGGGTAGCTCAGGATCGACAGAAGAGCTATGCTGATGCGAAGAGGTTCTTCAGAGAATTCAAAGTAAGGGACCAGGTGTTGCTCAGAGTATCTCCTATGAAGGGGATTACGAATTTTGGGAAGAAGGGTAAACTGGCACCAAGGTATGTGGGTCCATTTCCTATCATCGAGCGGATTGGGCCAGTTGCGTATAGACTTGGATTACTGGAGCACTTGCATAGGATTCATGATGTGTTCTATATTTCCTCGCTAAGGAGATACCTTAGGGATGATTTGGACCATACCCACATTGCTTTGGAGGACATCGATCTTCAGCCAGATAGTTCCTACGATGAGGGGCCGATTGCTATTTTGGACCAAAGCGAGCGAAAACTGAGGTCAAAGATAGTACCATTAGTACGTGTTAAGTGGCGGCATCATAATGCCGAGGAGTCCACATGGGAGCGCGAGGATGAGATGCGCGAACGTTATCCAGAGTTATTTTTAGCAGGTACTTTTTAGTTACGAATTTCGGGACGCAATTCTGTTATTAGGGGAGAAGTATGTAATACCCCGTAATTTTATTGATATTTATTTACAGGATTAATTGAATTAAATGAGAATTAATTGGAAATTAATCCGGGTATAAATACTAACGAGATGTGAGTTGGTATTTGATTATGATGTTAAAAATTTATTATTTCCGAGTATGTATGGTAATACATGAGTATTGATGATATCTAAATTGTCACGAGGTAGATATACGATAATTTGGAAAATTTAATTGGGACGCGCGTGTTAGTCGCGTCAGGAACGTAATTAATTGAATTAATAAATGAATTTTATTGTATCAACTGAATGATCATTTTGAGTGCACCAACGTGTCCGAAAGGGTCGAAATAGTCAGAAAACACTAACCGGGGGTTTAGTTTGGGTCCCGGGGAATTATTAGGCTACACCGGCAACCCAAGAGGGTAGTTTGGTAATTTTAAAAATAGGGGAATTAAAACCCATGAATTTTAGAGGTTATTTTTATATTAGAAAAGAACCCACTAAGCCATTATCAGCATTTGGGAAGTTAGAGGGCTACGGGAGTTATAGGGAGGAGTTGGAAGAAGTTCCAAAAAGGAAACCCTAGCCACCATCACCATCTTTGGAAGAAATTTGTAGAGAGAGGGAGGAGAATCAACATTCAATTCTTCAACATCAAATCAGAACATCTAAGGAAAGTGGTTTAATTACATTAATTTCAAGCGAATGTTTCTTCCATTCTTAGAATTGAATAATGGTCTTATATTGGAAGTTTGATGAAAACCCATGAAATTGGAGGTAGAATTCATAATATGATATAGGGATTGCATGTAGAATGTTATTGGATGAATGTCATATACAAAATATATCTTTTGATGATGTGAAAACGGATTGATAAGGAGAAATTGTAGTCATTAAATTCTGGGTTCATGATTATAGGGTTTGGGACAAGATTTAGGAAATTTTGATGATTATATGTTAAATTAGGAAGCATTGACCCGATATATATGTTAAAGAATGACCTAGGAGGACTTAAAGTAGTTTAATAACGTTAAAATACTATTGGGATGATCTTAGGATGAGTTTATAGAAGAGAAAAATTGAGAAAAACGAAGTAGAAAATTTCTGGGCTCAAACTGCCATCTCGTTAGAAGACATGCCCAGGTCGTTCGAACGACCTCGTTCGAACGACCTCGTTCGAACGAACTTCTAACGAAATGGCAATGCCCCTTTTAACGAGTTGGTAGTTCGTTCAAAGACTTTCATTTGAACGACCTCGTTCTAACGACCTCGTTCGAACGAACTCGTTCGAACGACCTCGTTCGAACGAGACTTCTAACGAGTTGAAAGAATGGCCTTTTTGGCCTGATTTCATTCCTAATGTTCGGTAGACTTATTTAATTGGAGTATTGACGTTCCCTCATTGATTAGTGAGTATAATTATGAGAATTGGGGTACGTTGAGGATTAGAACTTAGAACCTTATAATAAAATTAGATGTCAATTGTGGAGTAGGAAATGAGTACTTAATTACGATATGAGAAGGGTTGACAACGTTAATATACAAATCGGGACTTATAAACGTATAACATCAAATGATGGTATAAGGACGAGAAGCATACCTATATTAATAATTAGAGATATCTAAGATGTGTGAATTCTTAGTATTTGTGGTTTTATGTGTATAAGTTACATACCATACTTGCTATCATGGGAGGTCTGCGTTCGATTAGGGCCATCTAATCTTTGTGTGCCTACGGAGGGATTTAGATTGGTACCTCGAGGGCATAGGTTAGAGAGGGACTTATTGAGAAGTTAATAAGTCTGCTGATCATGGGAGCGTAGGTATGTGCGTGACCCATGTGATGTGAACTATGTTCGCCTACATTTTGTGTGATTGATGTTATCTGAAAAAGATTCCTGAGAGATTCAGAATGCGTGGTCCTTATGTACGTGATGTACCGGGAATTGATAGCAGAGTATGTGTGCACCGCAGCTTAGTCTCGGGGTGCTAGTATTGTATATTTATGATGAGAATAATATACTGTTAATTGAAATGAAATTCCATGTATATATGTAAATATAAGTAATTGCAACGTTATGTAAAGATGAGATGAAAGATTTCTAGTGTGTACTGTTACTAATACGGGAAATCGAGAATATATGAAAAACTCTTTGTTTAAATGAAGATGACGGAATTAAATCGTGAATCGTATAGTAATGTTAGATTTTATTTTCAACTAGTTAGATATGGGAATAACTAGAAAGGGTACGGGTACGTTAGGAGTGCACAGATAGTCGAGAGGTGAGCATTTCATGTGGGAGCACGTCCTAACATGTATTTTGCATTCATTGTTTTAATAATATTAAAACACTTGCTATATTTTAAACTCTTTTCCACTATCGGGCTCTGACCCGTTTGCTTTCAAATATATTTTTATAAAAACCTGTTAGGTGCCCAACCACAAGGACACCATGCATAGGAGTTCCATTCAGGTGACGGACTGTAGCTGGTGTAGAAGTTACAGGACTTTGATAGTAGACGCCTCCACTTTCGATCTTGACTCCGTATTATCAGCTTTCCTCATCTGTTGGGCATGTCGCCCTATTTCCTTTTAGAGATACTTTATTTATTCATTTATTTCAGAATTCTGGGTTGTAATTAATTTAGTGATGCAGATTTAGCATTTGTTTATTTCAGTATTCGGATTGTTGTGAGGAGTATTCCTCCAGTTTCATTATTATTGCATGGTTATACTTGTCATTTCATTGTGGTGGATTATGTTAGCATTTCTTATCTACTTACTTGTTAATCGGATTTAATTAAAATTGACAACTCACTTTTTAAATACTAGGTGGTTAGTAATTATTAAAACGTTTTCGACAGTGGTGCTATGAACTGAACCAACTTGACATTTTGTATTAATTTAATAAAGGAGTAGCTTCCCGGTATTTAATTAGTCGAGGTGTCACACTACTATGATTTCTATCACTAAAGATTATTTCTCCATTTAAACCCTCTAAGGTGAGGGTTCAATCACTTGGTTTTTTCCTTTCTAACTTCGGATATATACATTTTTTATTCTGTCTATTACTTAGTTACTCTGTAATATTTTTATCTAATTTGATTTAGGTAGGGCCTATGGGGATTTGAAAATATCCGCGTGACTCTTACATTTTCATATTATATGGGTTTGTTCTGTGTTTTTTTCTCTCCATATTATACTAAGATTTGTATCAGAAATGTACTTATTAGACCAAAACATTGAAATGAACTTTCATTGATGCCGAGAGAAAAATATTGAAGTACCTTTCTATGTTATCATATCATTATTAAATTTAAAAACCAAAAGTCCAAGAGATATTCAAGACTACGGGTAGGAAATTAAAAAAAAATTCTGAACCATTGTCACTTTATTGAAGTTATCCACTTTGTAAGAATGGCGGTCATTTAAATGAAACTTCATTTCTTTCATTTTGTATGGAGGTAGAAAGGGATAATAGTTTGAGTGTTTCTCCCCTAATCTCATGGCCATAACTTGCATATGGCCTTAACCAACAACCGATTGAGTAGAGTGGTGGTGGAGTATCAAAGAGAAATAATAAATAAGATTTTAATAAAGAGGAACTTGGTTGGATGTAGTCGAAGAAAAATCAATGAGATCATACCAATTCAAATGAACATCAGATGTTCGACAAAATGCTGAAGTGAGCATTTTACTCGTTTTTTGCATTTACTTTTTCTTTTTCAATTGCTTTCTGCATTTGGCCAATTCTTGATTGTATTACTCTTTCATTTTGGTTTTCTATAGGGATAATGTGTGCATTATTTTCCGAGTGAAAGAAAGAAAATTAGAATTTTATTTGTAGTGTTTACACTTATGTTATAGCAAAAGGACATCTCATTATAAGATCATGTCGGCAACAATAGGGGGGTAGGGCGTCGGAGATAGCATTATGTATAGAGTGGTGTACAACTATGTTAAAAAACCTACTAACATAGCATATCTCTAACTTCAACTGTGATATTAGTTAATATATGTCAAAATCTAAAGTTGGTATATCAATTTTGATTCAATATATGCAAGGCTTCAATATATATACCGAGGGCTTCCATGCTCTTGATATTCTGCTCCATTTTTTTTGTTGATGGTTAACCATCTTTGTAAACTTATTTGATATATAATGGGTCAAGCACCAAAGGATATGCTATTGTTTACTTTTCTCCCTTCATATGGAGATTTTTTTCAAGATTTTTCCCAGAACCAAGAAAAATTTGCCATCTCTCTTAGTAGCTTACCTAAATAAATATGCATAAGATATTATCACTTATATTTGTTTCCATTTAGGATATAAAGAGGTGATAGCATTGAGTAATTACGTTCTTATCATAGACATTCTCAGTCACAAAGGGGCTCATTATTTTGCCGACTTCAAATGATTTATCATCGTTGATATTAGTTACACTGTACATTCATTCTACTTTACTCAAAACTTAATGTATATTTCATTTTTATTGGTTTTCTACCTTTTACTTAATTTCTTTACATTTCATTATAGTTGTTGGATTAGATTGGATTGGTGTATTAAATATAATCTTTTAAGATAAGAAATTATACTTATAGGGATTTTTTTGGATTGGGTAGGTATACCATATATAATCTTTGAAAAGAAGATATTATATGGTTTAGTATTCCTTTATCATCCGTGAAGTTAGTATACAAAAGATGTTTTAGTTGAATTTTCGTCACGTTTTCATATACTTTTGATTATGTGATGTTGAAAATATCTACAAGACCTTTCATTTGTAATGTCAAGTCATGTGCAACTAGAGTAGAGAATATGCCTAAAGCACAATGATGGTTTTATAGTGCATATATTTATTAGAGGGTCTTTGGTAGTTGTTAATTCTAATATCCAATGGATTTTATAATTTTTAAGAACCTTTCTTGGGGGTGTGGATATTCTATTTGTTTATTTGGAGAACCATGTAGCCTTTTTCCTATGATTAACTTCCATTGAATAATGTATTATAACATTAATGTATATGGCCTCCAATTTTCTTTTGATTACTTTTATTTAATAACGTAGTTTCTTTATTCCTTCATTCTTTTAACTGAAGCATCTCTTCAATGGTCCTTATGTGTGAATAAATAGTTCATGTTGATATATTTAGAGAGTTTCTATAAACTATTTGTAGTTATAATTACTTTTCTCCCTTCAATGTTTTAGGACCAACGAGTCTATCAAAGTAGGGTAATTTCATAGACTATATATTTCACCATATGATCGAAAACTTTAATCATATTTTTGAGTCATTGTATCTCTAATTAGTGTCAAACCATTTTGATGAAAATGTATATCATAAATAGCAACACTTCAGTGCGGAGCTGACTATGGAGATCAAAGTGTCCACATATTTTGATGAAAGAGTCCAGACATTAGTAATCGTATCTTTACCTAGAGTCACACCATTTTGATGAAAGAGTCCACACATTTTGTTTATGTGTGTTGTGAAAAAAAAATTATAACACAACTCAATGCTTTGAAGATTTATACTCATAATATATAAACCATTGACTATTTACTGTAACAACCCTCACTTTCTATAAATTTATTTTATATTAATTTACTGTATGAAGTAAATATATAAAATAATGGATGATGGAGTAAATACAAATTAAATGAGTTAAAAGATAATATTTACTAGATTGTTGCATATTTACTGTTATGTGTATGCAAATATCATCATGTTACGTTTTATAGTGTTGTGTGTTTTAAACAACATTTACGATATAAATGAAACCGGAACTTAAAATGACTTTAATATTTCTAAATGCCAATTGAGGGGGCGTAGTTAGTCCCGAAATGTGTGAGATAGTCAAAATAGGTGCCATATTGTATTTTTGTGTTTCGGGCACTTTTGACTGGTTATGGCTTAAATGCATAGTTATGAGTCATTTTAATGTGGTATTGACACTTAAGGATGGGAATTATGAAGAGAGAGCACGTTTAAGTCTTTCACCTCATTTTATTTATTGAGTGTGTATTTCAAAACCTAGAGAGAGGGAGAGAAGAAAAGAATTGTGGAGAAAAGAAGAGATAGGAGAATAATTGAAGATTTGGGATTTGATCTTGCATTCATCTTCCAAGAATCTGAGATTTCAACCTCAAGGCAAGTTTCTTACTTGCTAATATGTGATTTAAGATGAATAAATTGTATTGATATTTATGGATTGGGATCAATTGAACAAATATGGATCTTATGGATTTTGTGGTGTTTGAGCCCTTATCATAGTTTAAATTGATGATCATGTGGAGTATAGTAGTCCATAAAAATGTAGGATGGTTTTGGTTAGAATAATGGTGGTTGATGTGTGGAAAAATGTAGGAGAAATAGGTTTTGGGGAAAAACTAGGGTTCATAACCCGTAGCTCCATTCTTGGCAAATTCGTAGGGGCGAATCGATTCGCCCTTCTTGCGAATCGATTCGTTAAGGGGTGAGGTTACAGGTCTGCAAACTCGAATCGATTAGGGTTAAGGCCGAATCGATTCGGCCTGAGGCAGAAAGTTGGTTTCTCCATCCGAATCGATTCGCTTTTGGGCGAATCGATTCGAAAATCCTGCTATTTTGAGTTATTTTTCTAACTCAATTTTTATCCTTTTCTTTTAGGCTTAGGACTTAGGAACCTTCTTGTATGAAGTAAACTTAGTGTCCTAGGGTCTTGTATTAATTAGACAACTATCTTATGTTAGAAGGGGATAGTTAGGACTTATTTCGGGGATTAGTAAATAGAAGATTAGGTATTCCCTTCCCTTAACTAGTTAATGTAATATTTCGAGATGTAGAATTAAACAATTGAGGAACTTTTGCCACATTTTTGGGAGATGCTAGACTTTGTGGTTTATAGTAACACCATAAATTCTTGGAGAATCAATAAGAGGTCTATTAATCATCGAGGTTATAATGATGGTATAAGTTACGTATGGCTCCGGATAAAATTTGTTTTATGTATTGAAATGGAAATAAAAATGGTAAATAATAATTTACTTAAACACAGCTCTCAAAATGCTATCATAAGGGAAGTACACGCATGAGGTGAAGTCCCCTGGCTAGTGAATGCAGGGTGAATATAGTCCTCGGCTATAGGACCGGTTATTATGTATGTTGTATTTATTGTGCGATGTGGGGTAATTCCGGGTGTGGTTATGACTCACTCGCAGATATATGGCCACTTCCCGACGTTGCATTATAGGATGCCTAGGTTGTCTTGTTTGATAGGATCTGGATGATGATAGTCGTTTTGGGGCGCGTCCAGTGGGGAAACTCGGAAGGACAATCTTAGAATCGTTATATATAGATGAATATAACTATTCTTATTCAAGTGGGACTTGATTTATGATAAATTCCTTAAAGAGCAAATAACTTTGATTACGTTTCCTAATGAGATATGGAACGATGAAATGAACCAATGTAAAGGATGGAGATTCTTAGTTAATGATATTAATTCATATCCTCTTGCATAACTAAATTAAACTTATGATCAATTAAATTGCCTTAGTTTATGCTTTGAGTTTGGGTAGGTAGATTCTTATCTTTATCAATCATGATTAACTTCTTTGAGTCTGGTGATCATATAAAACTGAGCCCTGGTCCGTTCATATTTCTTGTTGTGCATGAATCTTATATTCTCTCAGGTGCTCCGTCGTAAGGACGCCCATACTGACTTTCCCTTTCCTGTGTCATGGAGCTGCAACACCTTGCGAATGTTGTGGGATATTTTGTTGTAGACGCCTTCATTTTTGTACTCTAGTTATGATCGGGTCGTTTACTCGGGCGTGTGGCCCAAACTTTTATAATTGCTTACTGTCATGTATTATGTAACTTAATTTAATTATTGTAATACGTTGTAAGAGTCTGTGAACATACAGACTATTCAGTTATTGTGTTATTTATGTATTGTTCAGTTTTATTCTTGTAGATTTCATCCACATTCTTTCTAAATTGGGTTGTTTAAATGCTTTCTTTAGCTTATAAAATAAAATTTTGGCAACCCGTTTTCTGAAATATAGGGTGGTTATCCCGTATACTTATTATATTATTGTGATGCTGGGAATGGTCCATCTATGATTCCCATTATTATTGGAGTATCAGGCTGGCCACCTCTTATTTCGATAAGCGGGTTGTCACATTTACATTATACACGAATATATACTTTTCAAAATTATTTGCATGCCTTCAGGCACGGTCATACCCGTGTGTGTATGTGTGTGTGTGTGTGTGTGCTCGTATAGTCGTAGTAGTATAGTGTGGGTGTGTTATATATACAATGTATCTATAGTGTGTGTCTGCATATATATATATATATATATATATATAAAATAAAGTAGCATGGTGTATAAGATGATAAGACAATTAACGGTGCGGATCGAAGCCAATGAGGCAAGAAATGGAGGGTGAGGTCAATATTTATACAATAATACTATGTATCTCACCACATCTAATTTTACACTCTAATTATAATTACAATTTTATCCCAACAAATTTATTTCTCCCTCATTTTACTCTTAAAATTTTACTTTAATTCAAGCATAAGGGTTATTTTTGTAACACAAATAAAAAGGGTACTTTGACATCCCCTTCCCCTCACCCTCACACGATCTCATTCATTCACTCACATCGAACCAAAATCTCTCTATCCTTTGTTACAGAGCTTTGGTATGTTGATTCAAACACTTATTTACTCTCTCTCTATCAGATTTTTTAAACCATACAAGTTACAACCCAACTTCTCCGTCTCTGAAGGTTTGTAGTTCATTGTCTGGATTGCAAGGCTGAACATGTGTAACGGTTTTGATATATTTTGATCCTTTAATGTTTTATTGTTGATAAAGAAAAGTATGTTGGGTGTTTTTTCGATGAGTGATGGAAGAATGCGTTTTCCCATCATTTTCTCACGAAATAGTGTTACCAACAAAGTGGGGTCAGATCTATTAAATGGAATATTTTTTTTGTTCAGTTCTGCTCATTTTTTTGTTCGGATCTATTTACTTAGATACTGATTTATTTGCTCTTACTAAAATGATACGTGTTTTTTTTGTTCATCTCACTTCTCATTGTTGATATATCTTGAGAGCTGACAGAAGGTACTTCTCAGTTTTGATCTTCAAACTCATAGTATTATCGCCATCACTTTTTAGTTGGAAGAAAAAATGAGAGGCACATGCTTGGTGCATATTTTTTCTTTACCTGTACTCCCTTTTTACATTGATTTTCTCTCCATTTCGTTTTTTCGTTCACATGTCTTCTTCTAAAAAGAGAAGGAACAAAAGAATAAGTCTCACAACAAGCAGTTGGTAGTCCCAGAGGCTCATAATGAAATGTTTTTTTTTTGTATTTTCTGCTATTTGGGTGCTAATAAAGTAGAAGGGGGTTCATTTGAGTTTTTTTTTCTTTTGTATCCATTTTTACGCTAAGAAAAGAACATCCATCCTTTTCCTTTTTTTTGTTTAAATTAGAATATTTCATTTTATTGTCCCCTTAACATCACACCTGTTTTTTCTTCTTGTGTTAACTGTACAAAATGATGTTACTTTGGTTTTGGCATATAAGGTCTTAGCAGTGAGGTATTTGGTTGGTGCAAATAAAAGAGTTTTTTTCCACGGTGTGTAAATGGAGGTACCTATTTTATTTGGCTTAGAGAGAGCTTATGTGAGAGAATCATAAGTTGGTAATTTTTTTGTTGATCTGATAAGTTTGTAACGGGGACATGTTTGACACTTTTTTTTCTTAGTTTAACAAAGTAGCTGTTTTTAATTTCTTAAATCTTTGATAAGTTGGTAATCTCATGTACTCACTTCAACAATAGGTTCTCAAAGAGATGTAGTTGGGAATCCAGGACTGTATCTGTTCATGATGAGAGTGCATCATCTCAAAGGACGGTAGAACAAGATGTAGCTGGGATCCGACTTTAGCAAAATATAAAGCTGTAGCAGGTGGTGCAACTGAGTTTTAAACACCCATTTAATATGGGTTTTATGTTTGATTTTGCAGATCTGCCAACATAAGGTTCACTCACTTTTCGATCTCTCTATTTGATTTTTTTCTGTTTATTTTGTGGTTCAAATCAGGTATACTTAAAGATTAGTAAGAATACTAACTCAGTGTTTCATATTTAATGACTTTTAAATTCTTCTTAAATTAGTTTGGTGTACCACAAAAGTTGTTCGATGCACAATTGAAATGAGCTTGACACGTTCATATAAGTAAATCCCGACATAAATACGTCTTTTGAAATATTAATTTTGAATCAATGAGCTGATTTTTCCCTTAGTGTTTAAAATTTTCAACTATTATATAATAATTAAAATTAATTGTTGGATCTCTAATGTATTTTAGCTTTAACTCTTAAATTTTTGCACTTTTATTTGGTTTCAGAAAGTGTAGTTACAATGAAAGATATGACTGGGGCACACTTAATTTGTGAGTTCAGAGTAATTTCTTCGTATGCCAACAATTGTGGTTAAGGACAACATGCGTGGACTATGGCGAAAGCGTTCACATGCTATAGAAGATGACAATTGTTCCACGAGTGGTTTAATGAATCAACATTTTTAGTTATAAAGAAAATTTATGTTTGTATGATATCTTCATTATGTTGCTCAAATTGCCAATGATGGCCTGATGTGTACTCATATATGTATTATGTTTTTCAATAATGGAAAATTGATGCGTTTGTTTATAAGATGTCCGTGACGGACTATTAGCATTATTGTTGAACAAATGGATTCGTGTAAACAAACAATATTTTGACCAATTTTTTTTAATTTTTTTAGGCTTTTGTTTTGTTTTGAGATGAAACTTTGTAAACTATTGACAATCATTATATTAAAATAGTTTCGATATTTTACTACTAAAGATGCCAATAAGGTCTGTGGTGTAGTAGGGGTTTACATATGAATATTGTTAAATATGCGACGTTGTTTATATTAGGTCTTGGACGGATTATTTATATGGTTGAAAATTTTATTTTACCTTAAACAAGTGGATACTCATATAAACAAAGGAAATTATGCATAATTTTTTCTTTATTTGTGGTGAAAATAAATTTTTGGACTTAAAATTATACTCGATTAAATAATTTTGAAAAAAATATTTGTTCTTCAGAAAAATTGACCACGTTTGATATATTGGAAGATTATACTATAATCCAATTTTTTTATGACTTGACTACATGATTCATACTCGGGAGAATTGTCGCCGTGCCACACGCGCACAACTTTGGAAGTCATGACCATTTTTTTTAATTACACTTTGTTTTGTTGGGAAAATAAATTTTTTCCGTTTTGCAATTACGTACTTTGGAAATTTTTGCCGTTTTGGTTTACGTACTTTGGAAATTTTCGCTGTGCCTTCAGGCACGGGCATACACTAGTGTGTGTATATATATGTATGTGGGTGTGCGCGCGTGCGCGCATATGTGTGCGCTATATAAGTGTAGTGTGTGAGTATATATACAAACATATATACACATAGTTTGTAAAGTGTGTGTAAAAGTGTAATATAAAATATATATATATACGCATATAAAAAAACACTCGAGAGTAATGTTATGAATCCCAATTACAACCCCTAAATCACCCCCCGATAAATTGACATACCCTTAAAATAGTGTGTTACATCATTTCTAAACGTAAAAATATACAACATTTTAATGAACACATTTGGGAATTGACTTGGGACATTTTGTTAAGAATCAAATCATTATTCTTGAACAAAAAGATAAAAAAAATAAAATAATATACACTATAAAAAAAATGATAAACACCTATAATAATAAATATAAATGTGTATATACTACTAATACTAATACTACTACTAATAATAAATATAATAGTATATGTATATATATATATATATATATATATATATATAATAGAGAGAGAGAGAGAGAGAGAGAGAGATGTAATGAAATACACACACACAAAACACAAGAGGCTAGGGTATGTTAGGGACATTACTTAAGACGGGGTTTAATCGGTAGTCGGTTGTCTTGGTTCATATAAAATCTGACTTTAGTACTTTTGACCACATTTTTACCATAATTGACATAAATTATGTATTTTGAAATCACAATTGCTTATTGACCTACAAGATAAATAAATACACAAAAATGGCCAATATTAATGAGAAGTAACAATTAAAACGAGTCTATTTGGGAGATATAAATAACACTTTTGGATGCTTATCACATCACCTCAAACAGAACTTTGCTATTGTAATACCCCATACTTTTGGGAAATTATTTTTATATTAATTTGCCTTGTGGGTTAATTATATAAAATAAAGAAAGTTGAAGTGGATATTATTTTAAGTGATTTAAGAGATAATATTTACTGACTTTTTCATATTTACTGTTATGTGAATGTAAATTGCATCATATTGTGTTGACTTATATTCCAATTAGATCATTATTAATGAATTAATATGACGTTGGAATATGTACTATTGTACGATATTCCAGATGCCAATTTAGAGGGTACGGTTAGTCCGAAAATGGTTGAAATAGTCAAAATAAGTGCCAAGTTGTATTTTTGGATTCCGGGTACTTTTGTCCGGTTATAACTTAATTATGTTGTTACGAGTCTTTTTAATTATGTAGTAGCATTTAAATGCTAGACTTATTTTACTAGGGGTATTTAGTCTTCCAAAAGTATTTTATCTCTCCTCTGTGTTTTAAAGTTAGAGAGAGATAGAGAGAAGAGAGAGCTTAGGAGAAAATGGAGAGAAAATAGAGAATTGGAGATTTGGAGCTTGGAATCGTTGCCACGGGAAGAGAATCTAAGACTACAAACATGAGGCAAGTTTCTAACTTGAAAATGTGTGATTTAGTGTGGATAATTTGTATATATAGTTGTGTTTTTTGTAGATTTAACCATTAATGGGTTTTGATGATTTTAGTGTTTAAACCCTTAATCTTTGTTTTAAATTTGATTCGAGTTGGAAATATTAGTTAGTTATTGTGTAGGGATGATTTGGTTGAATTTTTGGTTGATGATGTTGAGATTAGAAGGAAGAATTTAAATTGGGGGATTTAGGATTCTTGATACCCATAGCCGAAATTGGTCAAATCTGACCGAGGCGAATCAATTCGCCCCTAGCGAATCGATTCGCTAAAATGGTAGGCTACAGGTCGGTGTTTGGAGAATCGATTTGGAATTGATTCAGAAAATAAGCAAAAATATTGGTCCTCTTGACCGAATCGATTCGGCTAGTCCGAATCGATTCTCTTTCAAGACCGAGTCGATTCATCCAGGGTGAATCGATTCGGAAATCCTGTTGTTTTATAGGGTTTTTTCAACTTGGTTTCTAGTCATTTTATTTTAGGTGTAAGGCTTAGGAACCTTCTTTTATGAAGTAATAAAGAGTATTAGGGGTCTATATTAGGCGTATTAATACCCTAGATTACTATGGGGATAAATGGGGATTATTCCGGGGGTTATTCAATAGAAGTTAGCGCCGTTTACATCTAGGAATCTAGCTTAGGACTAAGGGAAGTAGGATGGTATTGTCTAGGATTCTTGGAGACTAGTATTATGGAAAATTTACACTTGGTGGCCTATACTATTGTTTTCATCTCTTGGAGTCTGGTATGAGGGTAATTTTACTTTGTAGCTATAATGTTCATAACATATGATTTCGTGAATAAGAAGCGTACAATTTAAATTGGTACATACTGGTTAAGCACGTATAGTTTTGTGAATTTAAAAAGGGAAAGTTTTAAATTGGCATATCTTGTGAATCATGGCATGCATATACATACCTCTACAAATTGTATCATAAGGGAAGTTTTGCACATGAGGTGATATCCCCTGGCTAGTGAATGCAGGGAGAATATAGTCCTCAGCCATAGGATCGGTCGTTATATTGTGATGTTGTTTTATTCGAAGTGAGGTAATTTTGGGTATGGTTATGACTGAATGTCGAAGGTATATGGCCGCTTCCCACATGACGCGATTTAGGATGCCCAGGTGGTCTTGGTTATAGGCCCTGGAAGATGATAGCTATTTAGGGGTGCATCCAGTGGGGTGACTCTCGGAAGGATGGTCTTAGAATCGTTATGTTGTGACTATAACTATTCGTACGAAAGTGGTATTTTATAAATGGCTAAAGCATTTTATAAATCAACTTTGTGGCATAAGTTTCCCATTTCGTAAATGGACTTGTGAAGTAAAATTTTATGAAATTGTAGTTTAAACATGATTTATGGAATTTAGCTATTTCTCTTAATTAAACCGGTAGTTTAATTTATAATGATCTAGTGTGATGCTAGGATGTGTATTTAGATGGGAGGTGAGGACAATTCTTATTGAAGAGAGAACTAACCTATTTATAATGTTTAACACTCATAACTGTTATGCATTTTATTTGCATGGATATCATATCAAACCGGGCCCTGACCCGTTTATATTTCTCTTTCTTGTGTGGTTCTCTTTTATGCTCAGGTGCTCCGTCGCAAGGGCGCCCGATATGATCCTTCATTTTCCGTGTCAGGGAGCTACAACATTTTTGCGGATGTTGTAGGATTTTTGTTATAGAAGCATCTATCTTTTGTATATTCTAGTTATGATCAGACAAACATTCGGGCGTGCTGCCCAAGATTTGTACTTGCTTATATACTGTGATATTTATTTATAATACTTGGTGTAATCGTTGTTTTGGTCTTTTAAGCGATAACTTATTCGATTATTATTTTGTAATATGGCGATTAAACCATCTCTTATATATATACTCATCCATCGTCTTTTTATAAATTGGATTGTCTAAATGGTTTTATTTAAAGTTACAAATTTAATGGACATCCGTTTCCTAAAATAACTGGTGGTTATATCATATTATTATTTTAACAACAGTAATGCTAAGAATGGACCATCTATGATTCCTGTATTTATTGGAGTATCGGGCTGGGCACCTTTTATTTTAATAAGCGGGGTGTCACAACTATTCCTCGAGCAAAAATAGAGAGAATTAAAGATAAGTAACCAAAAGTGTGCTACTTTTCAAGCACTTGCGATTGTACATATCATGTGCAATAAGACCTTAAACCTCTAAGTTATCCTAGAGGACGAGTGTTGTCTAGTGAGGGTTTACAATTAATATACCCAACAAATTCAAAATGCTTTTATGGAAAATATTTATTGAAAAGTAGTTACTCTCTTATTAGACATAGAAATTATCACACAAGTCATCATTAAATAATTCAAGCAATACGAACAGTGAACTAGGAAGTGTATGAAAAGACAAGCTTACTTAATACCAAAGAAAAAATCATTCCTAGATCTTAATGTGTATTGTGCGAAAAGTTTCAAATATCATAATAGTAATTCATTGATTTCCTTTTAGAATCAACGCTTCAACTTCATATCTCACTGGATCTATCTCTCTCAGATGAACTTTTCGAGATTTGGTTAAAGTGACATCTCTTGTGTATGAGAAGAGAGTAAATTTAAATAAGGTCAAACGTCCCACGCACATATAAAAAAGGAACGAATACATGAAAGAAAGACGATCTCATGAAAGAATGCTAACCCCTATGTTGAGAATGTCGAGTTATTCACCATGTTGATTTCTCGTTCTCCTGAACGCCTTATATGAGGTAAATATGGAATTTATGTAATAGATGCGGGAAAATTATATGGAGAATATGAATGATAGAATTTTTGGGTGATTTTGAGAAGAGTGGATTTCAACTTGAATAATTTATGTCTTCATTTCACAAAATTTAGATCCATTTTATTATTATTATTTGTTTTTACTTTTTTTTCTCTTCTTCTCTCTCTCTCTCTCTCTCTCTCTCTCTCTCTCTCTATATATATATATATATATATATATATATATATATATATATATATATATATATATTTATCTTTATTTTTCATTTTTTAATGCGATGTGAATTCTTTTTACATAACACAAATGAAGACATTTTATATCTGGAATTTCATACACTATTATTCTAAAAAATGATGGTAATGATGGGTATTGGGATATATGGATAGTGTGGGGAGATATATGGGTAAATGTGGAAGGTTAATGGCGATATAGGAACATGAATGACGATATATGGACATGATAAGTGTTTGAAAAGATGGGTGAAGATTTAGTGCTAAATAAAGACTACAAGACATATGTTTCTTACAGCTCAAAAGTGATGTCATTCTCTGTAATTATGCCGAAAATATAGAATAATGATATCTTTCAATGACTTTAGTATGGTACCCAAGGATACCGAGTCAACTTGAGACTCAAAGATTGCATAAAATCACTCAAAAAGGTGAAAAGATATAACTCATGGGTTTAAGTCTCCACTAATGATCATTAAGGTTTTCTTGAGAATTTTTACACTCTTCAATTTTAAACTATTATGATGTAATGTGTGCGTAAAAAGTTTTGAGTTTAGGAATTCATGGTGAAAATATGTCATAGGAGGTAGTACTTAAGCTTATGAAAATAAAGTATGACTTCAAGTTCGAAAAAAATATTCCTATAATTCTAAACGAATAGATGATGGATACATCACGCTAGAAAGAGATGTGAACCGCATAAAAATGTTTAATAAGGTTTTATTTGACATAAATTTTCAAAAGGGGCATGATTTTGATAAATTTTCCACTCTCCAATAAAAGGGAGCATCATCCTTAATGTTTAAAATCATATTTAAAATTTTGAAATCACAAGGTATAAAACAGATTACCATATTCAACCTCTATTGAAAAGTGTACCATAAGACGTACCCAAGGAAAAACCTGAATAAGTGCTATGAGACAAAAACTACAAGTTTATAAAGCATATTTAAGTATATGGGGAGGATAAAACTCATGCTCCGAAAAAAGACACGACGGGTTCCCTCCCGGTAATGCTAAGTTCAACGTCTTCAGCCACTCACCCTAAACATAAAAACACAGATAGAACGGTGTGGAATTAAAGTGGGGCCTAGACAAAACTAAAAGCCACTTGCTAGATCAGGTCAATATAGTCAATACACTTGTCGAATGCCCTGGCTGCTGCAATGGTTCACAGACATATCACACTTGTCCAAACTGAACCAAAAACTATCCTAATCATTGTCCCCACTAGGCACCATACTTTTGTTCCCTTTATTCACTTTGGACAAAATTTATGCATGTGGTCCTACTCACTAAAAAATATCTCTATGTATACTCCATTTATCTCCGATCATACTTACCAATTAGAGTTGTCATTCTCTCAAACTTTGGTAGTCTCAACTCTGATGCTACCTCCATTGTTCCCTTCGCTTTAATGGCCTTAAGGAACACACTGTTGGCTTTAACAACCCTGAGTGAATTCACTATCACTCGGTAGGAATTCAGCCGCCTGAATAATTTAAATGGGTCCCCTGATGGGTCTCCCCTATGGTGTTTCACTAACACCAATTCATCCAGCCTTATTCTCTGACAAAATGCTTAAAATCTTCTATCTCCCTTCACATAGAAGCATTAATACCCTCATTATCAAAATACAATATTATCTCCATCTGCATCAATCATCCAAGAAGAATTTTCCGCAAGTGCTGGCGACTATTCTCGCGAGTCCATCATCCACTTAAGGAATATCTTCTCCATTGTACCTACCTCATCGGGTACAAATTTCACTAGACAAGGTCTCGATCCATACCTCCCGTGATAAGTTCATAATTACCTTCACATCTTATTCTGAATAAAAGATGAAGGAACTTGCGGTCGAACCTTACCTAAGATCCTTCCATTGGCATAATATGTCACTTTTCAAGTCTGTGATCTACTCCCACCATTACAACTCTGCTCCCCCTCGAGCTAAGAAATTTTTTTAGCCCAAATTTTCACTTCCATGTATACTACATTCTGCTATATACCAAAGCCTCTTGGTATCTTATGTCCATTGGATAACACACACAATCTCCGCATTTTCTAATACCCTAATATTTATCTCCCAAAAGGAAATTCTTCCCAATCCTTTTAGTCCAAGAAAACTTCTCCAGTCTTCCAGTCAAAACCGGATTGAACTGATTTAAAAGAAAAATGAACTGGTTCGGTCATAAATGAATCGATGCGATTTGTGCAGATTTCTTCTTTCTCCAAAATTCACTCTAACACTCATCCAACCGAAATTATATGGATTCTAACATCACCAAACCTCATTAACAACATAGACACCTTATGATTTACCCAACATACCAAGTTATTCTTAGGATTCATCAATTTATCTAAGAATTAAACCCTAATTCCATTAAACCCACAATTTTAATTTCTTCTAATTTCTCACCACAGTTTATACCATTAACATGGATTTTAACTTAGATATCATGTGGGATTATTATCACATCAAAATCCTATGAAATCCTTTCCCCAAAACCCATTTTTTGTGCAAAAATCCCAAACCCAAAATCTTATAGTTTTCATCACCAACTATAATATGAAAAATAGACGCACTTAAATCATTAAAGCAAGTTAAACACTTGTCTGGTTGGATAAATTTGACAATCTCATGCCGAAATCCGTCGGAGCTTGGATGGAAATCTCCTCTTTTCTCCCTTTTCTTCCTTCCTTCTCTTCTTTCTTTTTTCTTTCTTTCTTTCTTCCTTATCTCTTTCTCATGGCTTATAAGAGAAGAAATAAATGTTATCCCTTATTAAAATAGAAATTGACTTGTATACACAAATGCGAGTCCGTATTGATCCAAAAACTCCCCGGAACCCAAACACTACCCTCGAGTACTCTATTCTGGCTATCTCGACCCTTCCGAGACCAACCGTGCGCTCAAAATATCCATCCCAATCACTTATGAGAAATTCACATCTTAAACCCAACACATCTCCACTCATGTTTTCCACATAAAATAACATCATTTGTCGCTTTTATTCACCTGCGACATAAATTATAATTAGTCCCTCTAATTTACTTAAATTATCAAATTATTAAATTACACCCACTCATGTAATTTAAATATCCATAAAAGTACGGGGTGTTACATTCTTAGCACGATGAAAAGCATTGTTCGACCATTGGAGGGTAGAAGTGAGTCCATATGAATGGTGGGCAATGGAGATGGAGTATAGGCACCGGGCACGGGCTTTACTGAGCCTAAAAGTGAGGGCTACAAGCGCCCTATAAGCATGGTGGTCTAATTAGATTGGGAGAAAAATGGTATGTAAATAGTGACGTGGTTGGCTCATAGGAAGCGTGCGATCGTTCTATAAATGGACGATGGTAATGATCGTGCATGGCACAATAATGAGGTGATTATAAGAAAAATCACCACGACAAGCAAGCGGTGTGCGTGAAGAAATAATCTTAGTGTCATGTGAGACAAAAGTGTCACCACAAACACTCTCATAAATGGCAGGGTGGAGGAATAACTCATGAAATGGCTCATGGAGCTCAAGGGTGGAGGGCTAGTGTAAGTGAGATGGTGGGACGGGTGGAATAATAGGTGGGTCGGGTGGGAAAATGGGTTAGGGAAGATGATCCAACTCTAAAGAAAGGGACACACACTCATCATATGGGTTAAAATGATCATCAAGGGAACTCCTAAGAGGGAGTGTGGTATCAAAGGATTGAGATGTCAGCCTTTTACAGCCATATGTCACCATATCCGATGGTGGAAAATTCTAATGAGGCATTAAGATCCGAGATATATGAATCATCATCAAATCAGACTCAAAGTGAGCGAAATATTTATTGAGAGGATCCATATCACGAGAGTTAGTAATTGTCTCTGATTCAATCTCGATAAGTTGGTGTGAACTCTTAACCGAAGTTAACATATAAGAAGGCGGTTCCTCGGGGACACACTTAGTTATCTCAAAAGGTGTAAACTCGGGCATATATTTGGATTCAATGGGAATGCAAATCTTAAATGCGGGTTCTTTTGGATTTTCAGGGTATGTACCAATCTTACGTTCTATGGGTAAGTCAACAAAATTGTCAACTTGGGTCTGAGACCACGGGGTGTTCTCAAATTCAATATTCTTAAGGTAAGTGGGTGGTCACACTTAAAATCGAAGATATAAGCCGACCCAAGTGTAACACCCCGTATTTTTATGACTTTCAAAATGGGATTAATTAGAATTAATTATGTGAGAATTGAAAATTAATTCGGATTTAAATATTACTAGTGAGTAAAGTAATATGTGATTTATGTTGAATATTAATTGGTTATTAAAAGTAATATATACGATTATGACTTTACATATGATTATGACTTTATAAAATTTTCGCGAGTGATGAATACGACAAATTATGGAAATTAAGTTGGGACGCGCATGCGAGTCGTGTTGGGATTATATTTAAGTGAAATTAAAAGTAAAATATTTTTATGTCATCCAAATTATCGTTTCGAGTGCGCTAATGTGTCCGGAAGGGTCAGAATAGTCAGTAAAGTGTACCGGGGGGTTTAGTTTGGGTCCTGGGACTATTTTAGGCCAAACTGACACCTGGGAGGGGTATTTTGGTCATTTACATTTTTGAGGTAATTAAACCTATGAAAATTAATAGGTTATATCTAATGGAAACTGGAGCATTCGAGCGTTAGAAACACTTGAGTTGCAGAGAGACTAAGAAAGGGAGAAGAGAGGAGGTTTCTAAAGGGGAGAGCCATCAATCCTACACTATTCCCACCAATTCCACCACCAACACGTAGATCGGAGAATGAGGAGCATAAATATACCCATTATCTTCTACAACTCAGACCTTCGATCTACAGTAAGTATCTATATTGCTAATCTTGTGCTGATAAAACATCCATGTTAGAATAGGATGAATAATTACATGTTTTCATGAAGATTTAATGTTGTTTGGAAGATTAAATTCACATATTGGGTAGGAATCGTGTTAAGTTAACTTCCTTGATGTATGCAAAAAGTTAACCACGAAATTTTGACACCCAGTAGATATAGAAATCTGGAAAATAATGGAGTTCTTGAGAAAGTAAGATAATCTAGGTTTTACATGATAACTTCTTGAATTGAAACCATTTGATGATGATTCTTAGAGATTTATTGAATGTTTTATGTTAGAAATCATCTATACCTGTCTATATAATGTTTGTGATATTTGGTTGGGAGTTTGGGCTTTTTAAATGGAGATTTGAGGATTAAAATGGAAGAAATTCATTGGCAAAAATAAGCAGGATCGCAACCATACTTGATGGATGGATCGATCGATCATGAATGTTGATCGATTGACTGGTTCAATTGATCGATCCTTTTTTTTTTATCGATCGACTCCCTTGGAAATTGTGAAGATATTTTCCTTTATGTTTTGACTTAACCCAGACCTTCTTAAATCCTAAGTGTTGATTAATTGAATAAAATAAGACTTGGGGAAGATTGGTAGGGCCGTGATTAAGACTTGAGAAATGTGATTATGAACGGGATTAAATGACAAATGTATGATTATTCACCGAGCAAGTTACGATTGTTAATTATATAACACGGGGTTTAAATTGATAATATGATAACTCAAGGTTAAAACCAGTAGTAAGGGTATCATTATAGCTACTGAAATAACTTAAGGCATGGTGGGGTGACATAGTAACCTTTTTACGAGTAGAGAAAGGTAATTTAATTTATACGATGAAAGTGATTATGATAATTATATGTTATGTAGGATAGTCGAGAGTTATACGCTACGTACGGATCATGTGTGTGTAGGTCGTAAGTGTACCTATCCTAATTGAAATCAATATATATATATATATATATATATATACGTGTGTTAATATATCTATTGTATGAGTATTCTATGTGATAAATCGTACCCAAGTTACTTGCTATCACAGAGGTTTTCACATCGGGACGGTCTTATTCTGTGTACACATTGGGGGAATACTGACTTGCACCCTAGAACATAGAACCTTGGTACAACCTATCTGTGAGTTATAGAGAAGAAGGTCTTAAGGGGCGTGTGGGTATGTATTTACCTCTTAGTGACTTGGGACTATGATTCACCTACATTATGTGTGTTTTGTGCTAATACAGTTCGAGAGTGATTCCGAACTAGTATTTTCCTTTTATGTACGAGAGGCACGGGGACTTGTTAGCAGAGTATGTCTTCACCATAGATTTTATGTGGGGCACCCTATTAATATATATATTGAGTGATAATTATATATACCTATGTTTAATACACCGTGCTTGTGAGTAGATGGGAAAGATAATGATATTAAAGAATAATTGAAGTGTGTGGGAACTTAAGACGATAATGAAATGGTAACATTGATTCATAAATGCTGGGATTTCGATAATGTATTTAGTGTGTAATACGTACGAGAATATGAAAGAGAAAATGTAAGTGGGAACTTAATTCGAACTAGTTAACTCGGTTAGCATTAACTAGGATTGTTTAGCGGTACGTTAGGTGTTCACACTAGTTTAGAGGTGAGAATTCCCAAGTGAGTGTCGAAATACTAGCATGTATGTGATACTAACTGGTAAGCATTTTATATACTTGCTAAACTGTTTTAAAACAATGTTACACTCGGGCTTTGAACCGTTTCTTGTCATTTCTTCCTTCTCTTTTATATATATGTATATTATATCAGCTGTCCTGCCACAGGGACATCAAGCTTAGACCATTGGACTGATTGACGTGTTGCAGTTGGTGTGGGAGCTGCAGGTCCTTGTATTTAGACCACTTCATCCTTATTATCTCAGCTCCACATTTAGTCATTTTTATATAGGTCACGTGTCGCCCATTTCTAGTTTCTATTTAGTTGAGAAAGGGATTGTACTTTCTTATTTTCTCCACCCAATTTTCAATTGGGATTATTAGTATTATTATTGTTTGTGGTTTTAAGATATTTTATTGGGATGTTATTACAGCCTGTTTAATTCAGTTGAATGGTTTGATATTCATTACAATAACTGTGTTCATTTAAATGGTTTATGTATAAAATTTATATCGTTGGGGCTTAATTTATAAAACTAATTGTTTGGACACTTAGCTTAATTATTTATTAGGTGATAAATAAATAAAAAAAAATATTTGTCAAGTGTGATGCTACGAATGAACCAGCTGGATGCTTTGGTTTAATTTAATAAAGGACTGATCACTCGGTATTTAATTAGGCGGGGTGTCACATGTAGTATTAGAGTATCAAGTTCTAGTGTCCTTAGGATCTCTACGGCTTTCTACATTTTAGCGTATTGTTCTTTGATGTAGATCCCTATTATTAGGATGTTGTATTCCTCTGCATATTACAACTTATGTGCTCCTGCCATGAAATATAAGTGATGTAATTCTTATTCGAGCTCGGTCGGGCATTGATGACTATCGAGGGTCGTTAGAAGAACAGAAGGAGGTGAAATCATCTAAAGATATAGAGTGGTTTGGGAAAATGGTTATTGAGATAAAACTTACCAAAATTGTTGTTCAGGCTGAGGACAATAAAGGCGTCGCTCGGGAGTTGTAGTTTCCCAAACACCGTTGTAGATGACATTTGTGTGGTTCCAAACCCACCCAACACTGTCAGTGAAGGGTGAGGGAGTCAGAAGGGTTTTTTTTGTAAAGGAAGAAATCCAAAGGCCATTATGTAGGGTGAAGTGTAGTAACACCCAGGATTTGAAAATTTTGGACGAAATTTTTCTCATAAGGGAAATCTAAAGTAATGAGAGTAATACATCTCATATAAAGAAGTATGTGTGAAGCTAAATGAGAAATTTAGATATGGTTCGATCGTGAAATCATCCATTTGATCGGGTTATGAAAGGAATTTCAAAACTTATTCCTTATGGGCAAGAAAGAAAACCCGACGCGAGAGAGCAGTCAACTTGCTTAACGAACTCCTTATCCAGCGACTAAGGGGTATATTGAAGATAAGAAAAGTTCCTTGTTGTGAAAGGACTCATGATTTAAATACTCTAATGGGAGTGGGATATATGACAAATATGACTTGGGTCCATGTCGTCAAGGAATTTGTAACCGCTTCCACAAGAAGGGAACCCGAGAGGATTGGTTTAATTTATTAAAGGACTGATCACCCGATATTTAATTAGGTGGGGTGTCACATCATTTTCATTCCTCGTAGGGTAAGAAAAATTTTTGACTCTAGGGAAAATTATGATCTCGCATAGACTCGAATTCATTAAAGCATTTTCCAAGCCATTGAAGAGCTTGGTTTTGATATTTATTAGCTTCCTATTATTGAACGATGATTTCTTGCAAGAGACTTTTGAGAGTGGACATGGATTGTGGTGGTGAAGCGGTATATGGTTGAGGTGGGACCAACTGATTATTGAAACTATGAAGTATAGAATACTCATATGAAGTGGGTTGGATGGGATCAGTTCGTTCATACATAAGAGGCGGGCCTCTAGGAAATAAAAATAATTGACAACTTTCGTGATTATAGTGAGGAAATTGATCGGGGCGGGTTCTACGTTGTTTGCATGGAAAATGTTTGAAACTTCAAGGATCCTCGGCGTATGGCTGGGATTCATAATTGGTGGGAGAATAATCATGCCTCTATAAAAAGTTCAGTTGCTCACATAACTCGGCATTGCAATGTCATTAAAATAACCTGGAGTTGGTTCCCAAACAGTGTCATGTGGATACACTTGTTCCATGGCGGGGTCATGTTGAGAATTAATAAATGGGCATGTATGGAACAATTGATCGTCCTGAAGGTAATTTTTGCATGATGAAGCATTAAACGCATTGGTAATCATAACTAGGGCCACTGAAATTTAAGATTAGGGCATCGAACATGCAAGATTATTAACGATTTTTGTGACAGAGTTAAATCCACCAAGTAAAGTATGAAGGTTGGACTTGGCTCAACTTTCAACACGCTTTGAGATGATGGGAAATGACCAACGTAATCCTTTAAAGGATATTCTTCGGCCATGATGGGACGAAAAATATTTAATCTTTAATTTTTTTGAAAAAGAAAGAAAATATTTTTAGGAATTTAAATTTTTAAAAAGAAGGAAATGTTTTTGGGATTTTAGGATATTTTGAAAAGAATGAAAATATTTTTGGGATTTTTGAATCTAAGAAAGAGAATAAAAAATAATTTTTGATTTTTCTTAATTTAGAAAAGGGAAAGATTTTTTTTGGCTCTTTGAAAAGGGGGGATGGAAAATTCTACTCTCTTTGAAACACAAAAGGACGGAGCACACAAAACTGACTAACAAAGGATTTGAACTAGACATGTACAAGCAAAGGAAAAATCTTAACTATCACGTAGCCAATTTTTATTTTCAATTATGTGATGGGGTAGTCAAATTTTCATTAATTCGCGGGCGAGAAAAGTATAGATTCTTATGCATTGCCTTGAAAAAATGTTCTCATGCTTGACTTGCTAGTTTGTTAATTTTAATTATATGAGGGGATGGGTTTAGAATAAAGTTCATTAAGTGATTGAGTGGGTATTAAGTCCAATTAATTTTAATCCTTACCCGTTTTAATGACAAGGACAGGTCTTAAGTCCAATTTATTCATCAAAACATTCAAAGTAAAACTATGCATAAAATAAAGTCACATAGGAGCAAATAGTGAAACAATAAATGGACTTGCTAACCGAAGATGCACGAATTATAAAGAAATGTACCTCTCACGATTTTTACACGCGTGGTGTGGCGAACAAGTTGAGTCGACTGGGTGGTAGTTCGCCTAACTTTAGTTGTCCTCGAGACTCCTATGGACCTAAAACAGAGAAACTTATATTCCACTACAATGATGCTCTCTCTATTTTGTTCCATTTTCCGTCTTACTTTTTTAGAATTAATTATTATAAGTAATTTGTGTCTAAATTACTACAAATAAAATTACAAGGCCTTAATAACCTAATACAGGCATTTGAAAAAAAATAAAAAAAATATGTATACAAATGTACAAGTCTTCAATCACCCATGGTTTTAATAAAGCGACAACAGCATTTTAATGACGAAAACTCTATCGCCAAAAATGAACCTAACTCCAAATCTTAAAAGAAGCAGACAACGGTGCCATTTGATGATTAATTTTTGTGATCGTTGCAGTATAGAATTACTTCTCAATAAAAAAATTCCTTGAACATACAAAATAAACTAAAACCATGTATAGTGCCAGGTAAGGGTTATCAATCCAACTCTTTAATATGGAAATGAACAAAATGAATACAAGTATAATTTTTAAAAAACAAATCAAGGGATATTTATACTAATTAATGATGTATTGAAATTTAATCTAAACTAATAAATGAATAAAATGATAAAGTAAGCTAAATATGAGGAGTAAACAATTATGATATAATTTAAGGGGGTATAATTCACCACATATACTATTTTTTTTTATTAATTTGATTATTTATTTGAAATACCCCAACATATATTTGAATCCATAAATCAACTCTCATTGTAAATGTGAAATTGAATAGTCTTTTTAGAAGATTAATATTAAATTTTCACAAACCCATACAAAATATCCCCACGCCATCTTAAAAATACCCACTCAGTCCACAATCATTTATTCATCCCTTTTGTCACCTTTTAAAATGAAAACTTCGATTCTCCTACCCATATTATGCTACACCCAACTAACATTAAACATCCCATTACTATCTCTCATTTTGATTCCCCATTCATTTATATATAAAAGAGGGACAACACCATTTAAAGGGAGAGAGTTCAGACGAAAAAAAAAAGTTTTGTTTTGGTTTAGTTTTGTAGTGTCATTTTAGGAGTAGTGTAGTGTAATTTATTGGTTATTTATTTTATATTTTTTAGAGAGTTGGGTGAAGCAGAATACATTCATTGAAATACAAATTGTGAGTTGAGTGATATTTTCAGTATTTTAAAACTCAAATCACTACACCAAAATGGGTAAAATTGCACCCTTCCAGCGGCTAGCTTTGTCACGGCCAATCCCCGTGACAAAAAAACACGCAAATTTTTGTCACGGTCATTGACCGTGACAAATACTTGTCACGATCAATGACCGTGACAAAGCCGTGATAAATCGGACTTGTCACGGACTTGTCACGGTCGATGACCGTGACAAGTTCGTGATAAATTTCGCAGCAAAAAACCCTTTCCCCTCCTTTTTTTCCCATCGATTTCTTCCCTCCTTTTTTTTCTCTCTCTCTCTCTCTACACTGCTCTCTCTCTCTCTCTCTCTTCCATTTATATATATGTGTGTGTGTGTGGTGGGTGGGGAGGGGAGGGTGTGTGTGTGGTGGGGGAAGGGGGTGGGGTAGGGTGTGTGTGCGTGTGTGGTGGGGTGTGTGGGGAGGGGGTGGGGATATTTGTGTGTGTGTGGTGGGGGAAGGGGGTGGGGCAGGGTGGGGGGGAGGGGGAGGGATGGGGGGTGGGGGCTAGGGGTAGGGGGGCTGCGTGTGTGTGTGTATGTGCACGTGTGTGTAGTGTGCGTGTTTGTGCGTAGTGTCCCTTGTAAACGAATTGATTGATTACTAATTTTTTAGTAAATTAATATATGATTACCCCTCATTGTAAATTAGTAAATTAATATATGAAAGTAGGATTGCCCCTCATTGTAAATTAGTAAATTAATAATTGTATACTTTAATTGTTAGTTTAATAGATGAAAATAATTAATTGAGTAGATGAATTAGAAGGAGTATGGGATACACATTTGTTGATGACATTACTGTTTGATTTTATTGGATCGATGTTGGGTTGGTTAATTTTAAAAGTGGCATGACCACTGGATTATTGTCCATATGGGTGTGGGATTTTTCATTTTTTTTAAAACTACTTTGTATATCGAACAATATATATATATATATATATATATATATATATATATGATAATTAAATGAAATATTCTTGAAATTTCATATAGTGTGCATAGATACTAACCTTCTATTTCGTATGCGTACGTATTCAATAGCCCTTAGACCCGTTCGAGAGTCATTACCCCTGTAATGAGATCCCTCGAATTGTCCCGTTTGGACAGTTTGAGACTGCATAATTTATATGTAATATTCTTAGTGGCATAAAGTTGTTTCTTTTGGAGGAACTTTCTATTATAAATTGAATTTGAATTTGAAATTTAAGTTTTGTTTATACTAATCCATGAATATACGTTTCTTACCTTTAATAGGTGATTAGTACATAGTTATTGGGGGTGTCCTATTTGTGAAGAGGAGACTGAATCTCTTCGTCTATCCTTTAGCTCAAAAAATGAAGCGAGAATTCCCTTCATATCCAAACACTAAGAAATGCCATAATCCTATGGAATGATGCTCTGTAAATTCCTTCCAACCGTTGTGTAGCCAAACATCACCAGTTGAAGTTGTCAATTCCACTTTCCATACCCCACCACTTGGAACCTCTAGCAAAACATGGGAAAATATGGAAAGTGTAATTGACAACTTCAACTGGTGATGTTTGACTACACAACGGTTGGATAGAATTTGCAGATAACTCCATAGGATTATGACATTTCTTAGTGTTCAGATATGAAGGGAATTATATTTGACATTATTTCCCGGGGTACATTAGTTGGAAGGAGGTGCCATACGAGCTCAAGTTAGCTGTTTGGGTGGCACTACAGGTAATGTATTTATATTTATATTTATATGAATATTTCAATTTCAATTTCAATTTCGATTTCGATTTCGATTTCAATTTCATTTTATATTTACATTATATTATTCTGATTTCAATTTCATTTATTAAATTTGATTTATGATTGTGTTTGGTTAGGTATTTAATAAATCGAATCGCAACTCAACGCGAAATGAATTTCTTGCCGAATTCTTGTCTCTCTTTCTTTAACGATAACTTACTTTGACTATGGATTTAGATTCTGTAATCGATGGATATGAATCGTTAAAGACTCGTCTGCACAATTTTGGTAGATTGTTTTTGCACTCGATGAATTTGAATTCTTTTAAGATTAGTCATGCACAATTTAAATACATTTTAATTTTTTTGTGAATGAATTATAATATTAAACTATGCTTTGTCATTTTTTTTTCTTGTTTTAGCTTAATTCTATTATTATGAATATTTGCTTGTTGTTAGCCCACCCCTTATGATAATCTTGGCTCCGCCCTTGGTTATGCCACATGTTTATTTAAGCTTCTTCGAAGAATTTCCAACGTAAAGTCTCTTTCATTATCATGTTCTACCATGTTGGTAAGCTATAATATCTCTGCTATTGTTTCTTGCATAAATGACTATATTTTTTAGATTTATTACTTTTCAATTCATTTATAAAATCTCTCTTGTGCGATGTCTTGCAGTGGCTGATTCTTATAGTGGAACTGGAGCTGGAAATTGGTGCTGAATTTTCTCAAAAGTTGTCCTCGTCTAGAGGTTCTTATCTTTGAGGTACGCCAAGGGTTCATAACATCACTTCCAGCTAAATAGTTTGTAGATTTGTGATAATTAATGGTGATATTGTTTCTTCTTATATTAGGATTTTTCATTTTGTTGTGAACAAATCGGGACATCATGGTTGGAATGGTATGTACCTGATTGTTTGAGATCACACCTAAAGACAATCGAAATTAAGGGATTGGGGTCGAACAATGGAGTTGAACAGTTGAGGTACTTTGTGGAGAATGCCAAAGTTTTGGAGAAGACTATAATAAAGATGATGGTTGGTGTTCAACAATTAAAGCTTCCAAAGTGTTCAAAGCACATGATTAGTAAAATAAGTAAATTAATAAGAACATTGAAACGACAAAAATATAGCATGACGCGAAGTTGTTCCGTTTTCAAATTGTTTCTATTTGAATGTATATTTGCATTATCTCTAGTTTATTTGGATATATGATGTTTGAACAGGTACAACGTTGCTATAACAGGTACAAATACACTGCTGGACAGTGGCAGTGGCCATGCTGCCTAACAGATTTTTTTTTCAATTCCGCCCAGAATTGTCACGGTCAATGACCGTGACAATTTTTTTTTATAAACAGTCACGGGCTTGTCACGGTCATAAATCGTAACAAAACTTGTCACAGTCAGGGACCGTGACAATTCTAACGAGCTTGTCACGGTCCATGACTGTGACATGATCATGACAAAAAACGTTATCTCGCCCAGAATTATCACGGTCACTGACCTTGACAAGTTGAATTGTCAAGGTCAATATCCATGACAATTCGGCAGATTTGGTGTAGTAAATTTATGGGTGTAATTATTATTCGAGTTTAGAATTTAATATCAAATGCAAGGAGACTTGGTTTAATATTTTTTCCCATTTTGTATTATTAGTTTTACGCCTTTATGGTGTTATTATTACATTTCATATTTAATAATTCCAAAATGAGAGGTTAAATGCAACATTCAAGGGGTAAGATGAAACCCTTAATTTAAATATTTTTTCTCGATTTATTTATTTATTATGGCCTTTTGAATATTAATATTGAAAATTTACATTTTATATTTACGCTTCCAGAGAGGGTGAATTATTTTCGAGAGAAAGTAATAAATTTGAATTACAATATTTATTTATTAATTAAAGTAGAGATAGTCAATTCGTAAATAATATTGTAGTTTGAATTTCTCAACTTCAAAACTGAATTTTTAATGGTTTAAAATGCTTCTTATGATTTTTTCCAAGCGGGTGATTTATTAGAAAATGTTTAAATGGTTAGAGTTGACATAAGAGATGAATAAATGGTTGGAATTGTTGGGTTGAGGTGTGTGGTTTTAGATAAATGGGCATGTGGGTTCCGGGTTAGAGCAGGTTGGGAAGGGCTGCTGTAGTGAGGACCATTGGGTCGAGTAGGTGATCTTGTTAAGCTAGGCAACCACCTGTTGTTAGTTGCAGGTGGTTCGGGTAGGAAATGGGTATGGGTTGGTTCAGGGGTTTGAAGCTCAGGTGTTATGGTAGGATAGAGTAGGTGGTTGGGGTTGGGGTTTTTCTTAGTGGGTATAATGTGTGAGTATGTTTTATATAGATTAGGGAGCGCGCGCGCGCATTTACACACACACACACACACACACACACACACACACTAGAAGAATGATCGTGCCTGAAGGCACGACTTTTTTTCCAAAGTATTGAATCATTAGTAATTTAATTTAATTTTTTTACAACTCAAATAAGTGTAAACCATTTTTTGAAAATTGGGCAGCGTTTTTGTTTTCTATAGGATTATCCACCCTGTCTGAAAAGAAAGGCACTCCAACAATGACAATACTCCAACAACATCATAGGCATTAAATATTTATTTCAGTCACAATTTTTTTACAATTCAAATGTGTAAAAAAAGGAAATTTGGATAGAGTTTTCTCTGTTTATCAGACTATCCACCCTATTTAAGATTAAAAAACTCCAACAATAATAGTTTTAGTTTGTAACAACAATACTAATACTATGCAATGTACCAACAATGGTGTGTTTAATTGTTATGGTAAGTAATATACTTGAAAACATGTCAATTTAGTCATTTCTTACAGTACTGGGCACCTAAATATAAAACAAAAAAATATAGTTATATAAACTAAAAACTAATTAAAATTTCTAAACTAAATGAACATTCATTCCTTATTTTTAGGTTTGTATTAAATAAAACTAAATTTATCTATACTTTTTATATAGAAAATGAGCAAAAAGGATCTCATGTTCAAATGTAATAACAAAATATCATTGACATGATTAAAATAAAATATATGAAAAATAGGAAATTTGAAAGCCAAAACATATTTGAGACTTTAAAATGATTATGAGACGAATTGAGTACCTGGGATAGAGGAGGATCGAAAGAGACACGTTAGAGAGATTTCCCCAACATCATCGCCAATTAAAGAAATAAAAGTCTTGCATCCAAAATAACAAATATAAGAAGCTAATTAAGATAAAGAGAGCTTATCAAATAAAGACAAAAACTATAATGAAATTCATTCAAATCTAACAGTTATAACATCAATATGAAACAAATTTCCAAACTTCAATGAAATTAATTCCAAACTAACATCAATGTGTGTTTGACGTATATAGCGAATGACAATCGGCTCAACATCCGCATAGACTATAAAATAAAATTTCAGAAAGGATACTTAATTAATCCATCATGATATAAAAACACTCACGAATGAATCGACATTAATAACAATAAAATTAAACTGAAAGACTTAAACAAACTAAATGGAAGAAGGAAATAATATTCTCTTTTTTAGCATAATATAAATCACATCAAAGTCATAAATACATAATCTTCCATTTATTAGTGTGCCTATAAACTTTAAACCTTAATTGTTTACACATCTCTAGTGAAACATGAAATCAAAGCCTACTTGTGTCCATCCTCGATCCTCACGGCAGGAGAGACATAGGAGGCCGTGTCATCTTCGTCATGAGAGGATCTCGATCCCGCGCATCCCTCTCGGGAGCGCTTCGACCGACGTCGACGATGTGTGAATTAAAAAATGTAAAGAGATGGAGTCGCCAGTCTATTTTACTCAAAACAAACAAAATAAAAGGGGGAGCCATCCTAAAGGAAAGCATCCAAAGATACACTGACACATACGAAACCAAAATGATTCGAAAAGGGTTCGGAGGCTAAGTTACGAAATGGGAAGGTGTTGGGAACCCATTCCGCCCTTGTGGTCTCTCATGGATTGTTGCTATTTTCCTTTATTTCCCTGTGATATATGTGCATGTGTATATGTATTGGAGAGAGGAATCATCGACTTGTATCATGGAAGAGATAAAGAGAGTAATCCATAGGAATGTTCCTAAAAATAATATTAGAAAATAGGATTTACACGATGATCCTAGCGTTGATCATTATAATGGAACGATCACGCATAAGGAACAATACGCCACTAAGAAAAAATATATGTATATGTAAATATATAGATTTTAGGAGAATTAAGTTACATAATATAGAAAAATAGAAAATGGGAGAAAAGTAGGACTCGAGTCTCGGGTTTTACCCTGAGATGCCTACGTAGCCTATAGAGGTATCAAAGTCCATGTAGTTCGTATACAAAATTAGGGATGGGATTTATCCCATAAATCCAACCAGGGACTCCTCTTATATGTGTGTGTGTAAAAAGTGTTTGAGTTGCGAGAAAAGTGTGAGAGAAGTGCGAGAATTCCCATTTGGAACTTATGAGCAAACCCTTTTTTTCTTGTCTTTTGGGTTTTATTTACATGAAAATAAGAGATATGAAATAATACTAAATAAAAAGTATATTAGGATATGTGAGATGGAGAGAATAAAAGTGTTAAGTAATAAAACAAGTTAATGCGAATTTAGGAGAATTTGAAGAGAGAGTTGAGAAAGTTGGATTTTCTTGAAGATCTTGAGCTTGATCTTGAATGTTGGAGAGCTACCCTTGCACTTGGGTGATGATGAAGGGTATTTAATTAACCAAGTTTGACAAAAAAGATGATGAAAAGTGAAGGTTGGAAAATGATTTGGATGTGGAAATCACGCTGATTTCGAGAGGGGTTTTCTGAGTTAGCTGAGAGTGATGGATTTCAGATCTTGTGTCCCCTTTCCAATGAGGTCAAGCCCTCCTTTTTATAGGCCCAGGGCATTGCCGATTGGCATAGTCCTGGTCCTGCCAATCGATAGGTGTTTTCTGGCCCACTACCGATAGGCAGGGTTTGGAACCTGGTGTTTGGCAGTCTCTTTCAGGTTCATTCAGAAAATCGATCATAGAGCGCAAACTGTTGATCCGAATCGCGCACGGGATGAATCGTTGGAAAGTTAATTCAGAGACCTTTGAAAGTCTTTTAGACTGCTCCCGGGTCCGAGAGTTGACTTTGGGTCAAATGTGGCTCGGAAGCATTGCTCGATCGTTTGGATAGGGAATTATCGGACACAAACAGATCATTCGTCTGCATGGTAAGTCAGAATCGCGCACGGGGAGAACCATTGGAAAGGTTAGGATATCTACTTTGACTTTCCAAAGAGTTTGACATGGTTTGGTAAGTTGACTTTGGTCATCTGGGGCCTGGACGCGTTCGGTGACCTTTCAGAGTAAAACAAATCGTTCTTTTGCACCGTAAGTCAGAATTGGGCCCGGAGCGGACCGTTGGAAAGGTGTTTCAGTAACCTTTCAAATTTCATTCAGTATCGGTCGAGATGAAGAGTTAACTTTGGTCAAACAGAGATTGGGAGCGTCTGATGGCCTCTTAATCATGTTTTGGGGGAGAACGGGTCGTTCATCCGTACCGTAAGTTAGAATCACGCACGGGGCGTACCATTGGAAAGGAGTTTCAGTGCCTTTTGAAAATTAATTTAGTCTCAATCGAGTTGAAGAGTTTGAATTTTGGTCAAATGGAGCCTGGGAGTGCCCGATGGCCTCTAGGTCAGTACCCGGGGTATGACTTAGGTTTGTAGTGATGAAGGGAGGTGATAGGGTCCTAAGGAGAGGTTTAGGGAGTCCTAGAATGGGGTGTCTGCACTACAATTAAATTTATTTCACTTATTTTAATACAAAGTTGTGTGGTGATTGTGTGAAGTACTGTCACCGTAATTTTTAAGGATAATATGTCATATGCATGTGCATTCACACACTCAGTGACCGACATATATAATATTACACCCATTGAAGTAAGCAACACCAATTTAGTAACAATCATTTTTTTAAAATTTTAGTCAATGGACCTTATTTTATATAAAATTTAGTGCAGTCACCATCTTTCATAAAATAATAGTAATAATGCTAAGCTATTATTTTTGCTAAAAAACAGAGCAATTTTAGCCCCCCAAAAATATAACTATCCTGAATATAAAATACCCTCAAATTATAATTAGTGTTGTAAAAAAAATTCAAAATTTCCTTAAGACACAAAAATTATGATTAATGAAATAGGGGGGCCTTTGCAACAAAATACACAGTTGGTAGTTTTGAACAAAAAAAAAATTCTTTTTCCATTTTGCAAAACACGGTTCTTTGTGTGCATACTAAAAAAGTAAATATCCTTTTCAATTCTAATTTCCACAGAAACTCAGAGGTATATGTATATGACATAGGCTTATGCATAAGAGAGTGTATGTGTGTTTGTACATACCAGAATTACCCAAAGTTCCATTCAACATAAATGTAAGTACCAAATTCATTTTCCTACCAAACCAAGCTCCACAATTCGCATATATTAAACCGTAAATTACCTCCTAATGTTATACGACATTGTGAACTCTATGAATAAATATTAAATCAACATACGACTCTATGAACTCTACCATCAATTAAAATTGAACAACTATTATTTTCAATGCCTAGAAACTTCTAAATAAGCATTTTGATTTCATATGTATGTTGAGTACTCTCCTCCACTACCCTTGGTTCCAAAAATAAAAAATATGAAGTCCTAATTCCAAATTCATATTTTTTTTAACCCCAAACTCAAAAATTATAAAAAGGTGGCAAACCACAAATTACAATGACTGCGGACTATAAACTCAATAATGTAAAATGCCAAAATATGAGTAAAGATATCATACATGCTTGGATAATTCAGAGTAAAAGGAGTCCCTTTTTAGTTAAGGAAAAAAAGATGGTCATTTCCACATGTCAAGCCAAATATATGTAAAGATATCAAATTAAAATCTAATGCTACACAAAAATTTAAAATTAATCAATAAATCTATTACATCCCGCCTAATTAAATACCGAGTGATCAGTCATTTATTAAATTAAATCAAAGTGTCTGGTTGGTTCATTCTTAGCATCACTATCGAAAATAATTTTTCTTTATTAATCACCTAATAAATAATTAAGCTAAGTGTCAAAACATTTCATTTTAAAGATTAATTCCTATTGTCATGATTTAATATATGAAACCATTTTCATGAACACGAATTTTGTTAAAAACCAAATCATCAAAATGAAAGAAACATGCTAGATAAATCAATCTAAATCAAATATCCAAAATCGAAGGGCAATGTAATAATCAAAAACAATCCCATCTAAGATAGAATACTGAAATAAATCAAGAGTACAAATCTCTCTGAACTAGATAAAACTGGAAATGGGAGACACATGCACTATCTAATAAAACTGGAAATGGGAGACACTGAGAAGGTAAGGATGAAGTCGTCTACTACAAGGACCTGCACCTCCCACACTAGCTACAACACGTCAACAATCCAAAGATCTAATCCTAACACCCCTATGGATGGACTCCTGTAATATATATATAAGAGAAGGAAGAGATGACAGGAAACGGATCAGAGCCCAAGTGTAAAACATGTTTAAAATAGTTTATCAAGTATTTAAAATGCTTACCATTTGATATTACATACATGTTAGTACCTCAACACTCACTTCTGAATTCTCACCCCTCAACTAGTGTGCACGCCTAACGTACTACTGAACTAATCTAGACAAAGCTAACCCAATTCATTAGTTTAACACAATACACTAGTCTAACTCAATTTCCCTTCACCAAGTTCTGTTTTAAGTAATCTCATGATTATAGTTTATATCAGATAACCTTTTGTTATGAATATATCAAGCCAATTATATTAATCTCAATATAGACTTAAGTTCGCAACCACTTAATTCATTTAATATTAATTATTCAATTCGTATCTACTTACAAGCATAGTAGATTAGTCACATGTATATATATTTTATCACTCATAATATATTTACTAATAGGGCAGCCCACATAAATCTATGGTACCGACATACTCTGCTGGCCAGTCCCCGTATCTCTCGTACAAAGGGAAATACTAGTCCGAAATCACTCTCGAATTGTATTAACACAAAACACCCATATTGGAGGCGAAGCATAGTTCCCAGTCACTAAGAGATCAACACATACCCTCACATCTCTTAGGACCGTCTGACTATCATTCTCAGATAACCTGTATCCATGGATGCTATGTTCTAGGGCACAAGTTGTAACACCCCACGAATTTGGAGACTGAGAAATTTAATTTTGGGAAAATTAAATTTAATTAAATTGGAGAATTTTAAAATTTGGGAATTTAAGTCCAAAAATAGAGGATGTTTTAAAGTATTCCGGATGATATTTTTGAGGGTACCATCGATCCCGGAAGGGTCGAGATAGTCAAAATGACTGTCATTGGGTCTTGTTTCGGCTCCGGAATGTTTTTAAGTTGTTTTGACTTGAATTGGAGTCAACGAGTCATTTAAAGTGTGTATTAACATTTAAAACTGGGTTTGTTGTTTTAAAGGATTTAAGGCTTACGGATGAAGCCTTCTCAAATAGAGAAAGAGAGAAAGAAAAAGGAAGAAAGAAAGAAGAAGGAAAAGAAGAGAGAGAGGAAGAAAAGCTTGGGATTTCCGGCCCTACCGCGACATCGAGGACGATCCAACCTCTACAAATCTGAGGCAAGTGTTTAATCTTGCTAAATAGCTATTTGTGTATTTCATTTCATAAATTGTGGGGTAAAGAAATGGTTTTTGGGTATTAATGTCAAAACCTAGATTTTAGGTTTAATCTTGAAATCAATGATTAAATATGGATTTAATGACATAGAAATGGTTGGGATCAACTTTGGGTTGGTTAATGGGTTTAAAATCATGATTTGATGAAGGTTTGGGGGTTGGAATGAGGAATTTAGGGTTTAGAATTCGTAGGTTTTGAAGAAACAGATGAAACCTTCAAAAATTGCAGGTCCGAATCGATTCGCCCCCTCAAGCGAATCGATTCGGTTTGGTAAAACTAGAAGGTCTGCATTGACCGAATCGATTCGGACCCCAAGCCGAATCGATTCGGCCTATTGCAGAAGCCCAGGTATTTGGGCCCGAATCGATTCGCCTTGGAGGCCGAATCGATTCGCTAGACCGAATCGATTCGGAATAGGGCCGAATCGATTCGGAAACAGGGCATTTTGAGATTTTTTCTCCATAGTGATTTCAAACCCTTTTTGGTTGGGTTTATTGATTTGGGGGCTTTCTCTTAGGATGTAAAATATATTCTTGGAGTTACATATGGATATTGGGGGAAAGCTCTTTGAGGTTGGAATTTTACCAATTATAGATAAAGGTATATAAATACCTATATATATATATATGTTTGAGGTTGAGAACTCTTAGAGAGTGAGAGGTCTCCTATCCTTAGAAATATTTAGACTAAGGAATAAATGATAACCCGATAGGGGTAAGGATTCATAAAATACAATCGAACCATAAGTAAAAATGGGAAACAACTTGGTGGTGTACTATCGACTAGGATATGCGGTAGCGTAAATTCTAGTTAGGATAGTTTATACGCAATTATGGGGATATGGCCATTGAGATTTCCAATACTTGAAATGGGGTTGGAATAAATTGAGGTTCTTAGACTATTAAGTCATGTTTACGCTTATGGTTAGATAGTACTAAAGATAATTATGTACTTTCACATTTAGAGGTGAAAGGTGTAGTGATGGATCCCTACACAAATTCTTGGGTGATAACCCTAATGTTGAATGTATATGTATAGACATAAACATATGGTTTTGGGGGACTACTCATCATAAGAAGATGATTGAAAAGGTTTCAAGTATGGAATTATATTCACATATCAAGGTAAATTTAATGGAAATGGTAGTTACGGCTTGTATATTGAGGATTGTGTATACTTATAGCCAGGTATATATATATATCTTATACATATGAACGAGAATTAGTTTAGATATATAGAAAAGGATATGTGAAGACGTGTTGATATATATATATCTGTATGTATATAGATATATGGATATCTTTATGTTGTGGACATACATGGTATGGATATTTAAACCATATATGATGGTTTATTATTTGATCATATGATTGGATCATATGGATTATATATATTATGCATGTGAATGATATATATATATACTTATTTGGTTAAGCATACCCCGCTCATGCTATCATTGGGAAGTTGCGCGCGTAGAGGGTGAGCATCCTGGCTTATAATGCAGGGTGTGGATATTCCCCAGGTCATAGTCGTCCCTTGTGATTATTATACATATAGATATATATTTTTGGGATGAGACGTGGTGGGTATGTTTCGTCTCATTGCCGGTTTGGAGCTATGACCGCTTCCCGGGTCGTCGTGTGCGTGAGTTTACCACAAGATGGGTGTCGTTTAGTCCCACCAGGGTGGCCCCAGTATTGCTACGTGAGCCGGGCACTGGGAAGATGATAGCATTGATGCAGTTTATCGGCGATATATATAGCCGGGTATATTATGTGCATGGCCTTGTACATCATATGTAGTATGTACACTTGGCTATTGGATTGATGATATATATATATATATATATATATATATATATCCTATAGATGAAAGGATATGGACTTTTATGAAGTACATCTTAGATGATAATGGTGTACTAGACTGATGGGGGTTGATGTATCGCACATAAGGTATTATTTCGGTTACATCATCCCAAAGATATTATTGGAGGTTCTTTTATTTTATCTTAATTGTTTTCTTTCTTTTCTTTTCTTTCTTTCTTTCTTTAGTAGTTATAGTTAGTAGTAAAGGTAGTATTATATAGTATGTTAAGGATTATGGATCTCTAGGATCGACATTGCCCAGGAGTAGTGTAACGAGGGGGTTCCTTGTTTGGATTTCGCTTTGCGAGACGCCTCACGCACGAAATGCAGTGCCATGTCGAGAGTTGAGAGAAGTAATTCTATTTGTGGCATCTCGGATCTCTGGTCTTGACCTTGTCAGGAGTAGTGTAACGGGGCGGTTCCTTGTTTGGATTTCTCTTTGCGAGACTCCCCACGCACGAAACGTAGTACAATGTTGGGATTAGAGAAAAGTCTTGCCAATATTCCATGTGCATGTTATTAAGTATATTAATTCTTACGTTTTTAGCCTAATAATGTATATATATATTTATGTACATGTAAAGGGGTAATGTTTTAGGAATTATGATAATTATAATTCATGGGATCATTAATCGGAATTTATTAAGCCTTTTATGGCATAATTGTCGTAATTATAATCTAATAGGATTAGAAATGGGTGGATCCTTAGATTATGACGGGAAGGTATCTCTCGTGGTTATAGGCTAGGCCTGATAAGTTAGATTGTCCTAAAATTTATGGGGGTAATTTAACTAAAATTTGAGGACGCGAATAGGTGTGCGCCTTTAGATGAGGGGTGAGTTGGGGTTCCACGAGAGTGCGGTCTCACTTATTTATGAAATTAAGTACACCGATATTTATTATGCACGGTTAACACACTTGCTAAATATTTTACACATTCGGGGCTCTGACCCGTTTACTTCTCCCTCCTTCTTGTATATACATATATATTTCCACAGGTATCCTACCGCATGGATGCCGGATGACCTTCTATCCAGTGTCTTGGGAGCCGTGACAGGTGCGGACTGTTGCGGGATATTTCATGTAGCCGCTTCCTACTTCTTTAAAATTCTAGGTAGGTTTCATGTTGTATGTCGGGTTTGTACCCAAGGGATATTTATATATATGTTTATATTTATTCCATTCAGTTATTGTATTTGCTGTGACCCGACAGCTTATTCGGGTTTATTTATTTATTTATGGCATATTCATGTTTAGTGATTCCTTTCATTTCTTATTGCTTCTTGCATCTCTCTCTTATTCTTTAGTAGTTTCATAGTGTTGGGTTTTGTATGTTGCAAGTTTTAAATTTTTATAACATCTCGCTTATATGATATCGGGTAGTTAGTCCTATATTATATAGTACCGACAGTTGATGTTGAGACTGGACCATCTGGAATTCCTGATTTAATATAGTATAGGGCTGGCCACCCGTTATTATTTTAAGCGGGGTGTTACAGATGGTATGAGAGCATCAGGTTCTAGAGTCCTTAGGATCTGTGCGAGTTTCTGCATTCTTCCGTTAACGTTCTTGACATAAAGCCCTAAAAATAGGACTGTTGCGTTCACAGCGTTATTTTCTTCTGTGAAGTATATTCACTTGATTGGCGTTCTGATAACAGTTGCTCTTGTTTCGTTTCATACGTCGCCTAGATGTTGTCGTCTAGGAAAGAATAGGTTTAGAAGTACGGAACCCATAGCATATTTTAGGTACGCTTTGATCGGGGGTAGTTGTTTTCCCCGATTCTGGAGGAGATATTGAGGAGATTTCTAGCTTTGGTGTGAGGTGACTTATCGGCAGTTGAGTAATAAAGGAAATTTGCTCGAATGGCGAATCTTGGTCTTAGTAAGGAAAGTCCGAGGAGAGGCATGTAGTGTAGTTCTTGGGAGGTTCAGATTGAGAATCTGTTAACCTTAGTTAGGAAACCTGGTTTTGGTGACTCTTACCGAGGTGAGGTAGGTGGAGTTGTCCCAATATTGGGAGTATTGCCTTCTGGGATGTGGGAGTAAGAAATGTGGAGACTCAGTTTCGTTGTGAAGGACTGAGGGAGTTTTTGGTTGTCGCCATCGTGTTTATCCTTCAAAATGGGTAGGAAGGATTTTGAGGAAGATGTTTCTCTTGTGAAGAAATAGGCTTAGGGATAATGATTTTCCTGGAAGGAGTTGAGGACCCTGAGTTGAGATTCTAGGGTGAGGGAAACCATTAGATTATGGAAGTATAAAGTAGAATACCTTTCTTTGGGTTTGAGTTACGTTTTGGGTAATAATTGGGAACATCGCGCTTAAGGCATGATGGGTAGTTAGCCGCTACACCGTTAGGGTGTATGGGATTTTTCCTAGAGGAGGAAGTGAGCAAGTGTGGCCTTGGTATGGCATCTTTTGAGAAGATACACCTTTTCATAACTGAGAGGTTCAGGGTTTGGTAGATTTATGAGGAGCGGATAATTTAGCTCACAGTTGTGCTAATTTTTAGAACTAGATATTGGTTATAATATTGTATTTGTTGAGGCCTTGTGTCTTAAATATAAGGTGTTTGTTTGGCGTGTCGAAAGACGCGGAATATATTTATATTGTATTATTGTATAGGCCCTCGGGCAATATCTAAAATACGAAAAATCTTTTTCTAAAACCTTAACCCTGGTTCAACTAATCTCAATCCCCGACCTAGCTACACAGTAGTGTATTGGGAGGGTTCCTTGTTTGGATTTCGCTTGCGAGACCTCCCCCGCACGAAGGTGGCTAGCGTCAGGAATTGAGGAGAGTTCAACCAGTGGAAATTTTCAAACTCTTATATATTTAGTATATTGTTATAGATTATGTTACCGAGGGTTATCTTACAATTTGAGGCTAATGGAGCCTGATTAAGATTTTACGAGTAGAAACTCGGGTACAGGGTGTATGGGCGCCCTGGGTAGCTAGTTGATGTTAGGGATCGGTAAGGATCTATATAGTTCGATGTGAGAACTAGAAAGGATCGGCATAGTGATCTTGAGGATTGATATAAGGACTAGATGATATTGAGGTCCTACGCATATCTTAAATTTCGCGGACGAAATTCTTGTAAGGGGGGAAGATTGTAACACCCCACGAATTTGGAGACTGAGAAATTTAATTTTGGGAAAATTAAATTTAATTAAATTGGAGAATTTTAAAATTTGGGAATTTAAGTCCAAAAATAGAGGATGTTTTAAAGTATTTCGGATGATATTTTTGAGGGTACCATCGATCCCGGAAGGGTCGAGATAGTCAAAATGACTGTCATTGGGTCTTGTTTCGGCTCTGGAATGTTTTTAAGTTGTTTTGACTTGAATTGGAGTCAACGAGTCATTTAAAGTGTGTATTAACATTTAAAACTGGGTTTGTTGTTTTAAAGGATTTAAGGCTTACGGATGAAGCCTTCTCAAATAGAGAAAGAGAGAAAGAAAAAGGAAGAAAGAAAGAAGAAGGAAAAGAAGAGAGAGAGGAAGAAAAGCTTGGGATTTCCGGCCCTACCGCGACATCGAGGACGATCCAACCTCTACAAATCTGAGGCAAGTGTTTAATCTTGCTAAATAGCTATTTGTGTATTTCATTTCATAAATTGTGGGGTAAAGAAATGGTTTTTGGGTATTAATGTCAAAACCTAGATTTTAGGTTTAATCTTGAAATCAATGATTAAATATGGATTTAATGACATAGAAATGGTTGGGATCAACTTTGGGTTGGTTAATGGGTTTAAAATCATGATTTGATGAAGGTTTGGGGGTTGGAATGAGGAATTTAGGGTTTAGAATTCGTAGGTTTTGAAGAAACAGATGAAACCTTCAAAAATTGCAGGTCCGAATCGATTCGCCCCCTCAAGCGAATCGATTCGGTTTGGTAAAACTAGAAGGTCTGCATTGACCGAATCGATTCGGACCCCAAGCCGAATCGATTCGGCCTATTGCAGAAGCCCAGGTATTTGGGCCCGAATCGATTCGCCTTGGAGGCCGAATCGATTCGCTAGACCGAATCGATTCGGAATAGGGCCGAATCGATTCGGAAACAGGGCATTTTGAGATTTTTTCTCCATAGTGATTTCAAACCCTTTTTGGTTGGGTTTATTGATTTGGGGGCTTTCTCTTAGGATGTAAAATATATTCTTGGAGTTACATATGGATATTGGGGGAAAGCTCTTTGAGGTTGGAATTTTACCAATTATAGATAAAGGTATATAAATACCTATATATATATATATGTTTGAGGTTGAGAACTCTTAGAGAGTGAGAGGTCTCCTATCCTTAGAAATATTTAGACTAAGGAATAAATGATAACCCGATAGGGGTAAGGATTCATAAAATACAATCGAACCATAAGTAAAAATGGGAAACAACTTGGTGGTGTACTATCGACTAGGATATGCGGTAGCGTAAATTCTAGTTAGGATAGTTTATACGCAATTATGGGGATATGGCCATTGAGATTTCCAATACTTGAAATGGGGTTGGAATAAATTGAGGTTCTTAGACTATTAAGTCATGTTTACGCTTATGGTTAGATAGTACTAAAGATAATTATGTACTTTCACATTTAGAGGTGAAAGGTGTAGTGATGGATCCCTACACAAATTCTTGGGTGATAACCCTAATGTTGAATGTATATGTATAGACATAAACATATGGTTTTGGGGGACTACTCATCATAAGAAGATGATTGAAAAGGTTTCAAGTATGGAATTATATTCACATATCAAGGTAAATTTAATGGAAATGGTAGTTACGGCTTGTATATTGAGGATTATGTATACTTATAGCCAGGTATATATATATATATCTTATACATATGAACGAGAATTAGTTTAGATATATAGAAAAGGATATGTGAAGACGTGTTGATATATATATATCTGTATGTATATAGATATATGGATATCTTTATGTTGTGGACATACATGGTATGGATATTTAAACCATATATGATGGTTTATTATTTGATCATATGATTGGATCATATGGATTATATATATTATGCATGTGAATGATATATATATATATACTTATTTGGTTAAGCATACCCCGCTCATGCTATCATTGGGAAGTTGCGCGCGTAGAGGGTGAGCATCCTGGCTTATAATGCAGGGTGTGGATATTCCCCAGGTCATAGTCGTCCCTTGTGATTATTATACATATAGATATATATTTTTGGGATGAGACGTGGTGGGTATGTTTCGTCTCATTGCCGGTTTGGAGCTATGACCGCTTCCCGGGTCGTCGTGTGCGTGAGTTTACCACAAGATGGGTGTCGTTTAGTCCCACCAGGGTGGCCCCAGTATTGCTACGTGAGCCGGGCACTGGGAAGATGATAGCATTGATGCAGTTTATCGGCGATATATATAGCCGGGTATATTATGTGCATGGCCTTGTACATCATATGTAGTATGTACACTTGGCTATTGGATTGATATATATATATATATATATATATATATATATATATATATATATATATATATATATATATATATATATATATATATATATATATATATCCTATAGATGAAAGGATATGGACTTTTATGAAGTACATCTTAGATGATAATGGTGTACTAGACTGATGGGGGTTGATGTATCGCACATAAGGTATTATTTCGGTTACATCATCCCAAAGATATTATTGGAGGTTCTTTTATTTTATCTTAATTGTTTTCTTTCTTTTCTTTTCTTTCTTTCTTTCTTTAGTAGTTATAGTTAGTAGTAAAGGTAGTATTATATAGTATGTTAAGGATTATGGATCTCTAGGATCGACATTGCCCAGGAGTAGTGTAACGAGGGGGTTCCTTGTTTGGATTTCGCTTTGCGAGACGCCTCACGCACGAAATGCAGTGCCATGTCGAGAGTTGAGAGAAGTAATTCTATTTGTGGCATCTCGGATCTCTGGTCTTGACCTTGTCAGGAGTAGTGTAACGGGGCGGTTCCTTGTTTGGATTTCTCTTTGCGAGACTCCCCACGCACGAAACGTAGTACAATGTTGGGATTAGAGAAAAGTCTTGCCAATATTCCATGTGCATGTTATTAAGTATATTAATTCTTACGTTTTTAGCCTAATAATGTATATATATATTTATGTACATGTAAAGGGGTAATGTTTTAGGAATTATGATAATTATAATTCATGGGATCATTAATCGGAATTTATTAAGCCTTTTATGGCATAATTGTCGTAATTATAATCTAATAGGATTAGAAATGGGTGGATCCTTAGATTATGACGGGAAGGTATCTCTCGTGGTTATAGGCTAGGCCTGATAAGTTAGATTGTCCTAAAATTTATGGGGGTAATTTAACTAAAATTTGAGGACGCGAATAGGTGTGCGCCTTTAGATGAGGGGTGAGTTGGGGTTCCACGAGAGTGCGGTCTCACTTATTTATGAAATTAAGTACACCGGTATTTATTATGCACGGTTAACACACTTGCTAAATATTTTACACATTCGGGGCTCTGACCCGTTTACTTCTCCCTCCTTCTTGTATATACATATATATTTCCACAGGTATCCTACCACATGGATGCCGGATGACCTTCTATCCAGTGTCTTGGGAGCCGTGACAGGTGCGGACAGTTGCGGGATGTTTCATGTAGCCGCTTCCTACTTCTTTAAAATTCTAGGTAGGTTTCATGTTGTATGTCGGGTTTGTACCCAAGGGATATTTATATATATGTTTATATTTATTCCATTCAGTTATTGTATTTGCTGTGACCCGACAGCTTATTCGGGTTTATTTATTTATTTATGGCATATTCATGTTTAGTGATTCCTTTCATTTCTTATTGCTTCTTGTATCTCTCTCTTATTCTTTAGTAGTTTCATAGTGTTGGGTTTTGTATGTTGCAAGTTTTAAATTTTTATAACATCTCGCTTATATGATATCAGGTAGTTAGTCCTATATTATATAGTACCGACAGTTGATGTTGAGACTGGACCATCTGGAATTCCTGATTTAATATAGTATAGGGCTGGCCACCCGTTATTATTTTAAGCGGGGTGTTACACAAGTCAATGTCTCCCATAAAGGTACAATCGAGATAAGACTGTTCCAGCACGAAACCTCCGTGATAGTAAGTAGCGCGGGTATGATTACACACAAATATACAATATTATATATATATATATATATATATATATACATGCACCCATATATATTCACATTATTCACCTAGGTACGCCCATGACCCATATTATATTCGAACCATGAGTGGAATATAACGCCCGAGTTCTACGTATAATTAAATCATTCCTTTTATTTTCTCAATTACCGCAAATATTTAAGTACTTGTCGACTCTCGAAGTGTGTCCTCTTGATAATATAAAATCAGTAGTTGTACACTCACTAACCTACTGGTCTAAGTCCTTATTAATCCTCATAAGACCTAATTCAACGTATGCAGGATTTTCTACTCAATTTATACCCCGAAATCCCTCGGTTAAATCTCACATGGAGTCGTATTATTCGGACCCTAATTATACCTTACTGGTTCATCTCAAGTCCCATTATGATATATGAATTATATCGAAAGGTCCTTACACATCGGGATTGGATTAACATTTAAAAGGATTTTTTTTTTCCATTTCCAGGATGAGTCGATCGATCGATAAAGAGGGTTCGATCGATCGATCCAGTCAATCAATCGACATTCTTGAGTCAATCAATCAATCGAGCAATTCTTGGCCCAGTTTATGCAATTCTTTACCTACAGGTTTCCTTAACATAAATCCTCAAAACCTCTAATAATTTGTCCCAAACTCCCAACCAATCAAACCAGCAGTTATATTATCATACACACATGCTTTCTAAAGTAAAACATATACGAATTCATCAAGGTCCATAAATTAAAGCATTAATTCAAATTAATACCTCAAGAACCCTATTTTTATCATCATGATCAATATCTTCCCAATTCTTCCATAATTTAACCTCTACTAGACATCAATTTCATAGTCAATCATCTCCATATAACAATAGGGTTGTCCTAACATGATTTCTATTCAGAAATTCAATATAAGCCTCCCAAATATCATTTATCTTTCATGAAAACATAAATTAATATCTCCTACACTAGCATGGATGTGTTATCAATTAAAGAAAATCAAGTTAGATACTTGCCTGGAAATCAAAGGTCTGATCTGATGAATTAGAGTGGTGTAGGAATGATCCCCTTCTTTCGATCTACGCGTTGGTGGTGGAATTGGTGAGAGTGGTGTAGGGTTGGTGGCTCTCCTCCTTGGAAGCCCTCTCTCTTCTCTCTTCCTTAGCCTCTCTAAAACTCTAATGTTTCTAACCCTCGAGGACTCTAACTCCCATAAGATATAACCTCTCAATTTTCGTCCATAATTAAGGCCTAAAATTGGAAATTACCAAAATGCCCTCCCAGGTTTTCGGTTAGGCCTAAAAATATCCCGAGACCCAAACTAAACCCCCGGGTACTATTTTCTGACTATCCCGACCCTTCTGAACACATTGACGCACTCGAAATGACCATACGAGCCACTTAGAATTAATTTAATTTTTATCCCTCTAATTTAGTCCCGACACGACTGACACGCGCGTCCCGACTTAATTTCTATAACTGTCATATTATTCACTCGCGACAATTTTAATAAATTCAATCACATATATTACTTTACTCAACAAGAAATATTCAACATAATTCTTATCAATAATTAATAACTCTTGTCACACTAGTAAATATAGATTTATAATCCGGATTAATATAAAATTAATTTATCCCAATTAAATTTACTTAATCCCATAATTAAAGGCCATAAAAATACGGGGTATTAATAAATCCAAAGTTATAAATACCGCGAACTTGAAAATGACACCATAAAGACCTTGATTCTCAGAGAGGTTGAGTAATTTTATATACTAAAAACATGTCCATATTGCATTTGCAATACAGAAAACATAACACTTTATAATTACAATGGTAAGAAATGTAATGCATAAAGGATAATAAAAATTTCCAAAAAAGAATGCCCTTTTAGGATTCTATAAAAAAAAAAATTTAGGATAATATTGTATTGACAGAGAGGACTCCAAGATTGTCATATACCGGATATATAACTAAGGTAACAACTGTGAATGTAGAAATACAAAATTTACCAAACATACTATATAAAAAAAATTCTATAGTTCACATGACTTTATTACGATTAAGAATGTGAGAAAGAACATATAACTGAAATGGGACTCGATTAAATGGCCAAATCCATGAACACATATTATATAAGTAATCTAAATTACAAATTTGGGAATCTAAATAAAATAATGAGTGAAGTTGTGACCTTAAATACAATATAAATGAAATATCAAAACAGTAACCTCTACCTACAAATTATTAATGGAGGCAAAAGATTAGATAAGAAATTAAATTCATTACAAAGCTAAACATATTTATATACAAAATCTTCATAACCATCGACTTCCTTAGGATTTGAAAGATCATACCCATAGAGCATAAGCTTAGAATTCAATCATGTTAAAGAAAACAAGAGACATCACCACCTCTCTCTTATCCCTCTCTCTAGAAGATTCCTGAACCCCATTTCCTCATTCCATTGTGAAGAATTCTCCAGCTAGTTCTTTATCTAGAGCATACACAACCGACTTAAATATGTGGCTAACATGCTTAAACCCACCGACTTTAGTAAGTATAAAAATAAACCCATCTTCCATTTTGGATATAAGTAAGATGAACAAAGCAATGAGAGAATCAACAAGTGAGAGAAAGTAAAATGAAGTAAGTGTCCAAATAAATAGTGAGGGTCTTTAGCGTGAGTGAGGTGTGTCTTTAAGTAATAAAATTGTGTCATAAATATTGAGTGAGTTTTGTAATATTAGTGGGTCATTTGAGTGTGTATTTTATGAGTCAATAATTGTACTAATGTTTGTACAATTATTTTCTTGTAATAAAATAATTTTATTTTTGGTTTACCACTTGCATAATTTCTTACTTAACAGTTTGGTATCAAAGACAAATGATTAGGGACCGCTATAAGGGTGCTGCTAAAAAAAAGTACTGTCAACTGATCGAAAATAGTGTGGGACTATGTCAGCATAATTGGTCAGGGACCAGTTTAATTTAATGGCCTATTTATGGAAGACTTGGTTAGCACGTTTGGTAGAGGCTTGGAAAATTAAACTGCACCAATTACGAAATCTGGAGGACCTACATGATGTCCTACTTGGAAGGAGAAGATGTTTGGGAGACGGTTGGTGACAGCGACACCACACCACCCTCCGAGGAAAATGTCGAGGCTTTAAGAAGATGGAAAATAAAAGCAGGTAAAGCTTCGTATGCACTCAAAATATTAGTAGACCTGGAATTATTGGGGTATATCAAGGATACAAAGACACCGAAGGATGCGTGGGACACTCTTGCCTCTCTTTTATCAAAGATAAATGATGCAAGCTTATAGATGTTGGAGAACGAATTGATGACTACCATTCAAGAAGGTTTGACCATCAACCAATATTTTAAGAAAATTAAAGATTTATGTCAAGAAATTTATTTGCTTGATCATGACTCTAAAATTAGTGAACCACGTATGAGGAGAATAATTATTCGTGGCCTAAATACAAAATATAATGGATTTATTATGGCAATACATGGTTGGCAAACTCAACCCAGCCTAGTTAAGTTGGAAAATTTATTAGCCAATCAAGAGACATTGATGAAACAAATGAGTGAGGTCTGAATAAAAAATGAAGAAAAATCACTCTACATCGACAAAAGAGGAAGAAGAAGATGCATTGCTGGGAAAGGAAAATTTAATGAGAGAAGTATAGAATAAGAAGTTATCTCACGTTCAGGGGAGATTAACCAAATAAACGAAGGGACCAGAGTTATTCATAGAATTTTAGGTGACGCAACAATGAATGTTACAACTGTGGCAAGAAGGGTTATTATGCTAGAGATTATTGGCAAAAGAAGAAGATTCCTGTAGTGTAACAACCCAAGGTTTTGGAGACAATGAATTATTTATTTTGGGAGAAATAAATAATATTTTATTGGAGAAATAATAAAATTGGCAATCGAGGTCAAAATTTGGAGTCGTTAGAAAGTGTGTCAAATGGAAATTCTGAGGGTACCATTGTTTCCGGAAGGGTAGTCAAAATGACTGTACTTGGGGTCTATTTAGGTTCCGAAATAATAGGACCGTTTGACTCGAATTAAAGTTACTGGGTTATTTAAAGTGTGTATTATCATTTAAAGATGTGTATCTTGTGGGATAAGGCTTAAAAGCCACGTGAGAAGTCATTCTCACTTAAGAGAAAGAGGAAAACCCTAGAAAGAAAGAGAGAAGAAGAAAGAAGAAGAGAAAGAAGGGGAAAAGGGAGAGAAAGTGGAGATTTCCCGTTTCCACGCGATCTCAAGGCGGATTCAGACCTTACGAACCCGAGGCAAGTGATTAAACTTGCTAAATAATTGTTGTGTACCAGTTATTGCATGATTTGTGGATTGATATTTTGGGTTTTAGGTTTGGTTTAGCAAAACCTAACTTTTGGGTGTAATCTTAGATTTAATATGTAGATCTTAGATTTAATATGTAGATCTTAGATTTAATGATAGAAATTAGTTTCAATGCTTTCTAGGATGAATATTAATGTTATGAATATGGTTGGGTTGAAGATTTGCGGTTAAATGTAATTATTGGGGGGTTTTTGAGAAGTTGGAGTTGTGTAAAAATGGAGTTTGGCCGTGGTACCTGGTAGGACCGGTCGACCGCGTACAGAGGGCCGGTCGACCGCGCCTCCAGAATTGGGCACACTGTCTTCGATTATAGGCAAAATTAAGAAACGCGGTCGACCGCGGTTTGGGCACCGGTCGACCGGTCCCCTGTTTTGGGTTCAAGTTTGAGAATTTAAGTTACCCCCTTCTTCTTTGGGTTTGTATGAATGGACTCCCATAATCAGATTATCATAAAGGATTAAGTGATTATATAAGGGGATTATAGACCTTAGAATCATAAGACAATATATGAGGCAAATTGATAAATAAATGACTAAATGAAAATGTCGGGGAGTTTTAGTGATTGATTTTGGAGAAGTGAGAATCTAAAAGAGTATATCAATTTGGTGGAAAATCCTCTAAGTATCGAGGTTAGTATTTGAGGAATACCGATTGGAGATTTTGGTATTTTTTTTAAGTGGGGAAGCCCACTTTTATTTGGGATTTTATTTGGTGATGATAACAATTTCACGATCTGAGAATGATAATAACTTAGAGATATCGGATCTTAGGATCCAATCCCAAATGGGATAACTTTAAAGGTTCATAAAATAATTTGAACCATATTATGGATGGAGAACCGTGTATGCAAATTGAGGTTTATTAGGATCAAGAATATCCTTAACTTGAATTGAATTTTGAGACAATTCATTATTAGAAGCATCATGTGAGCTTCAAGTGAGTATTAGTGTAGAATATACTAAGTGGGGTTATTGTGCGAGAGTTGACGGTTAGTGTATCAAAAGAGAGGGATATACTAAATAATGATATTAATCTATTTCGCCTAAGGGCGTATAATGAATATGGAAATGATGTGTAGGTATACCTTTTATAATGGCATATCTTTATTATGTGGGATGTATGTATACCTTATATGATGGTGTATATACATGTTAAGCATACACCCTCGTTGCTATCATTGGGAAGTTTCATGCGTAGAGGGTGAGCATTCTGACTAGAAAAGCAGGATGTGGATATTCCCGAGGTCATAGTCGTCCATAGTGGTCAGCAAATGACATATATATATATATAGACATTATTTATTTTGGGGGTGAGAGGTCTATATATATATATATATATATAGACATTATTTATTTTGGGGGTGAGAGGTCGTGGGTATGTGATGCTCTCACTTGCCGGTTAGGAGCTATGACCGCTTCCCGGGACGTTGTGTGCGTGAGTAGATCACGAGGTGGGTGTCGTTGAACCCCACCAGGTGGCCCCAGTTTGCTACGTTTATGGGCTGCTGGAAGATGATAGCATGTGAGCCTGCGTCCTTCGAGTTATAGCTCGGTTGGATGGTTATTATTGCTTGTGTTTGTACTTGGGTATCGAGGGCATAATGGACCTCAATGACCTACATTGCCAGGATTAGTGTATCGGGGGGGTTCCTTGTTTGGATTTCGCCTCGACGAGACGTCCCACGCACGAACCGCTGTGTAATGTTGGAACTTGGGGATAAAATTAGTCCTTAATGCTCATAATTATATATATATATATATATATATATATATATATATATATATATATATATATATATATATATATATATATCACCTATCCCGATAATTGACAGTGCTAGGAGTAGTGTAACGGGGGGTTCCTTGTTTGCATTTTCGCTTCGGCGAAACGTCCCACGCATGAAACGCCGTGTACTGTTGAGAATTGGGAATATTAATTAATTAAAATTAGATAATAATCATTTAGGTTACATGCATCTTGCATTGAGGGCATAATGAGCCCCGAGGATCGATACGGACAGGAGTAGTGTAACGGGGGGTTCCTTGTTTGGATTTCGCTTCGGCGAGACGTCCCACACATGAAACGCAGTACCGTGTTGAGAATCGAGAGGAGTTTAGTCCTTAACTCTTGATGCTAATAACTCATATATAATAATTATATATATGGTTTCATGCCTTATATAGTGATCACTAGAATATAAAATTCTAGTAAATGAGATTGTTGATGTATTGTGATGATGTGGGCATGATTGGATCATGTAACTTTATATGTTCAACAAATGAACATTATAAAGATAACTATAACTATTACATTAAAGTTAACGTATATGACTTATGAATTATGGAAACAAATGTATTGGGACATAGGTTAGATGATTTTGCTTAAATACTCCTTTTGGGTTTAAGTTAGGACCCTCTTACCTATTCAGAATCGGACATCCATTTGGATATCACGTGTATACGTTTAGTGCGCGCTTTATATGAGAGGTGAGTTGAATTATTATGGAGAGTTCGATTCCAACTAAATCATGTAATAATGCATTTATAATTATTATGCATTTTAATACACTTGCTATAAAACGTTTTTTAAACTCGGGCTCTGACCCGTTTATATTTTCCTTCTCCTTGTATATATTGTATTACTTCAGGTTCCTCTGCAAGGACGCCTTTGATGTTATCCATCCAGGGTATTTGTGGAGCTGTGGCAGTAGCGGACTGTTGTGGAACTTTGCTTTAGTCGATTCCTATCTTTGTACATCTAGATTATGATTCAGTTTGTATATTGAGTTAGTATTCAAGTGTTGTAGATTAACACTTCCATATTTCATTTCTCAAATTATTGTATTGTCTGTTACCCGACAGCATATTCGGGTATTTCAATGTTGAGATTTTGTTGTACAATGTATTGTACTCTTTCATATTATTGGAGCATGCACTTTTCACTCATCATAGTTAGATGTATATTGTTGGTTATGTGCAATATTGGTTTTGTTGTTGTTATTATTATTAAAGTTTTAAATTTTTGGCAATTCGCACTTAATGATTTTGGGTAGTTAGCCTTATATTATAGTGCTTAGTAGTTGATGTTGAGACTGTGCCATCTGAGATACCTGATTTATTATAGTATAGGGCTAGCCACCAGTTATTATTTGGAGCGGGTTGTCACAGGTGGTATCAGAGCATCAGGTTCTAGTGTCTTTAGGATCTGTGTGTGTTACTACGATCTTCCGTAAGCGTTCTTGATGTAGAGCTTTATTATTAGGACGATTACATTCATACGTCCATATCTTTCTTTGATTCGAAAATATTTGAAAGGCGTTCTGATACAATTTTTCTTGTTTCAGATGCCACCGAAGGGAGGTCGTCCAGCCAGGGCAAATAAAGGGAATGTGCAACCCCAAATGCCTCAAAGGAACATGACTACGGATGATGTTGCCAATATAGTGGCACAAGCAGTAACTGTTGCCGTTTCTATGATGGCTCAGAAATCTTCCGCTCGAGAAGCCCCACCCCATTTAGGATTGCCTTTATGGGAGAGAGTGAAGAAGGATTTTAGTAAGTGGCATCCTCCCGAGTTTGTAGGGGGAGTTGATGCAGTGGCTGCAAGTCAATGGAAAAATAGTATGCAGAGGCATCTTCGTATGGTTGAGTGTAGTGAGGTGCAGAAACAATTTTTAGTCACCTTTAGGTTATCAGGTGCAGCTCTTCAATGGTGGGAGTCTATCACCACATCTGAACAGAGAGATACTTTACCTATAAAAGAATTTTGGGAACTTTTTGATCGAAGGTATTTGCCTTCCCCGACTCAAAATATAAAGATTTTTGAAGGAAATAGAACGGTGACGGAATATGAGGAAGACTTCTCTAGATGGGCGAAATTAGTCCCTAATGAGGTAAATATGGAAGAGGAACGTATATCAAAGTTTGTTCGAGGTTTAGATTGGAAAATCCGACAACATTTGTTAGGGAGTCCTAGGTTAGTGACTTTCGTTGAGGTAGTGCATGCGGCACTACTAAAGTGTCATGAATATCGCCTTCGTTCGCAAGAGGGTAAGAACTTTGGAGATTCGAGTTCGTCAAGTAAGTTTGGCAAAGAGAGTGCCAGTAATGCGAATGCGCAGAAAGGATTTGCGGGTAAGTGTTTCTTTTGTAAACAAATAGGTCATAAAAAGAGAGATTGTCCTCAAAGAGGTAAAGGACCACAGTTTGATGAAATTTTGGAAGTGCAACCCCTATAACAGATTCGAGGTCGCTTTAGACCGGGGGACTACGTTTGGGAGCCCATTGATGAGGATGGGCAATCAGACTAGATATGGGTGATGTAAGTTAATTTTCCTCTATTAATAGGATTATTACTAAAATGAGTTTTGGGGATATCGTATGTAAGATATTTGTGAAAGGGTAGAAATATATCCCTATTATGTATGTAATGACCCTAAAAGGAAATTTTGAGCAAGATAGGCTCTTATTCTATTATTTTGTAAGAAGGATAGATAATTTTGCAAGGTGCTCAAAAAGTTTATGATAAATGTAAGTGTGGTTATGGTGATAAGTAGTAATGATAAAGCTACTTCTTTTTATATAGTCATGATAGACTATTATGATTGTTGTATTCCATATATGGATTTGCCTTATAAATGGCAATATGTTGAAATGATGTAAGATGTTGTTTATATTTGAAAGTTTGATTTTTGGATTGATGGGACGCAGGTAAAATTTTAGCTCATGAGTACGATAATATTTGTGAGCTATATGTTATGTATGTGATGATTCAAAAGACCTTGTGTTGGACATAAGGCATTTTATAGTATATATGTATATATATAAACCGTTTTCAAAGTAAACTAGTTTTAAATAAAACCTTTGTCGGCCTTTGGGCCCTTTCAAAATGATTTTCATAAAATTAACCTTTTCGAACTCTAGTGCGGATTTAACAAACTCTCAATCCCCGATGTCGCCTCATAGTAGTGTATTGGGAGGGTTCCTTGTTTGGATTTCGCTTTTGCGAGACGTCCCCCGCATGAAATTGGCGATTGTCAGGAATTGAGAGGAGTTATTTCTTCGAACCATTCACAATGTTTACTCTATTAAAATTTTAATATTACTTATATTGTTGGAATTGTGGTATTTTTAGGGGAAAATAAAGCCTCATTATGATTATTGTGAGCATAAAGCTCAAATATAAAGGGTGGATGGGCGCCCTAGTTGTGAAAATTGGTTTTATATAACTCTTAATCAACTTAAAAATAAAATAAATTTAAAATGAACTCGTCGTGGGAAGTTAGAAGTTTGGAGATAAGATTAGCAAGATTGGATATAGTAGGACTAGTTGAGCTTTGGAGAAATAGGCTTAGCTAAATTTCGAGGACTAAATTTTTGTAAGTGGGGAAGTTTGTAACAACCCGAGGTTTTGGAGACAATGATTTATTTATTTTGGGAGAAATAAATAATATTTTATTAGAGAAATAATAAAATTGGCAATCGAGGTCAAAATTTGGAGTCGTTAGAAAGTGTGTCAAATGGCAATTCTGAGGGTACCATTGTTTCCGGAAGGGTCAAGAAAGTCAAAATGACTGTACTTGGGGTCTATTTAGGTTCTGAAATAATAGGACCGTTTGACTCGAATTAAAGTTACCGGATCATTTAAAGTGTGTATTATCATTTAAAGATGTGTATCTTGTGGGATAAGGCTTAAAAGCCACGTGAGAAGTCATTTTCACTTAAGAGAAAGAGGAAAACCCTAGAAAGAAAGAGAGAAGAAGAAAGAAGAAGAGAAAGAAGGAGAAAAGGGAGAGAAAGTGGAGATTTCCGGTTTCCACACGATCTCAAGGCGGATTCAGACCCTACGAACCCGAGGCAAGTAATTAAACTTGCTAAATAATTGTTGTGTACCAATTATTGCATGATTTGTGGATTGATATTTTGGGTTTTAGGTTTAGTTTAACAAAACCTAACTTTTGGGTGTAATCTTAGATTTAATATGTAGATCTTAGATTTAATGATATAAATTAGTTTCAATGCATTCTAGGATGAATATTAATGTTATGAATATGGTTGGGATGAAGATTTGCGGTTAAATGTAATTATTGGGGGAGTTTTGAGAAGTTGGAGTTGTGTAAAAATGGAGTTTGGGAGTGGTACCTGGTAGGTCCGGTCGACCGCGTACAGAGGGCCAGTCGACTGCGCCTCCAGAATTGGGCACACTGTCTTCGATTATAGGCAAAATTAAGAAACACGGTCGATCGCGGTTTGGGCACCGGTCTACCGGTCCCCTATTTTGGGTTCAAGTTTGAGAATTTAAGTTACCCCCTTCTTCTTTGGGTTTGTATGAATGGACTCCCATAATCAGAGTATCATAAAGGATTAAGTGATTATATAAGGGGATTATAGACCTTAGAATCATAAGACGATATATGAGGCAAATTGATAAATAAATGACTAAATGAAAATGTCGGGGAGTTTTAGTGATTGATTTTGGAGAAGTGAGAATCTAAAAGAGTATATCAATTTGGTGGAAAATCCTCTAAGTATCGAGGTTAGTATTTGAGGAATACCGATTGGAGATTTTGGTATTTTTTTTAAGTGGGGAAGCCCACTTTTATTTGGGATTTTATTTGGTGATGATAACAATTTCACGATCTGAGAATGAGAATAACTTAGAGATACCGGATCTTAGGATCCAATCCCAAATGGGATAACTTTAAAGGTTCATAAAATAATTTGAACCATATTATGGATGGAGAACCGTGTATGAAAACTGAGGTTTATTAGGATCAAGAATATCCTTAACTTGAATTGAATTTTGAGACAATTCATTATTAAAAGCATCATGTGAGCTTCAAGTGAGTATTAGTATAGCATATACTAAGTGGGGTTATTGTGCGAGAGTTGACGGTTAGTGTATCAAAAGAGAGGGATATACTAAATAATGATATTAATCTATTTCGCCTAAGGGCGTATAATGAATATGGAAATGATGTGTAGGTATACCTTATATAATGGTATATCTTTATTATGTGGGATGTATGTATACCTTATATGATGGTGTATATACATGTTAAGCATACCCCCTCGTTGCTATCATTGGGAAGTTTCGTGCGTAGAGGGTGAGCATTCTGACTAGAAAAGCAGGATGTGGATATTCCCGAGGTCATAGTCGTCCATAGTGGTCAGCAAATGACATATATATATATACATTATTTATTTTGGGGGTGAGAGGTCGTGGGTATGTGATGCTCTCACTTGCCGGTTAGGAGATATGACTGCTTCCAGGGAAGTTGTGTGCGTGAGTCGATCACGAGGTGGGTGTCGTTGAACCCCACCAGGTGGCCCCAGTTTGCTACGTTTATGGGCTGCTGGAAGATGAGAGCATGTGAGCCCGCGTCCTTCGAGTTATAGCTCGGTTGGATGGTTATTATTGCTTGTGTTTGTACTTGGGTATCAAAGGCATAATGGACCTCAACGACCTACATTGTCAGGATTAGTGTATCGGGGGGGTTCCTTGTTTGGATTTCGCCTCGGCGAGACGTCCCACGCACAAACCGCAGTGTAATGTTGGAACTTGGGGATAATTTTAGTCCCTAATGCTCATAATTATATATATATATATATATATATATATATATATATATACATATATATATATATATCACCTATCCCAACAATTGACAGTGCCAGGAGTAGTGTAACGGGGGGGGGGGGTTCCTTGTTTGGATTTCTCTTCGGCGAGACGTCCCATGCATGAAATGCCATGTACTGTTGAGAATTGGGAATATTAATTAATTAAAATTAGATAATAATCATTTAGGTTACTTGCATCTTGCATTGAGGGCATAATGAGCCCCGAGGGTCGATACGGCCAGGAGTAGTGTAACGGGGGGGTTCCTTGTTTGGATTTCTCTTCGGCGAGACATCCCACGCATGAAACGTAGTACCGTGTTGAGAATCGGGAGAATTTTAGTCCTTAACTATTGATGCTAATAACTCATATATAATAATTATATATATGGTTTCATGCCTTATATAGGCATCACTAGAATATAAAATTCTAGTAAATGAGATTGTTGATGTATTGTGATGATGTGGGCATGATTGGATCATGTAACTTTATATGTTCAACAAATGAACATTATAAAGATAACTATAACTATTACATTAAAGTTAATGTATACGACTTATAAATTATGGAAACAAATGTATTGGGAGATAGGTTAGATGATTTTGCTTAAATACTCCTTTTGGGTTTAAGTTAGGACCCTCTTACCTATTTAGAATCGGACATCCATTTGGAGATCACGTGCATACGTTTAGTGCACGCTTTAGATGAGAGGTGAGTTGAATTATTATGGAGAGTTAGATTCCAACTAAATCATGTAATAATGCATTTATAATGATTATGCATTTTAATACACTTGCTATAAAACGTTTTTCAAACTCGGGCTCTGACCCGTTTATATTTTCCTTCTCCTTGTATATATTGTATTACTTCAGGTGTTCCTCCGCAAGGACGCCTTTGATGTTATCCTTCAAGGGTATTTGTGGAGCTGTGGCAGTAGCGGACTGTTGCGGCACTTTGCTTTAGTCGATTCCTATCTTTGTACATCTAGATTAGGATTCAGTTTGTATATTGAGTTAGTATTCAAGTGTTGTAGATTAACACTTCCATATTTCATTTCTCAAATTATTGTATTGTCTGTTACCCGACAGCATATTCGAGTATTTCATTGTTGAGATTTTGTTGTACAATGTTTTGTACTCTTTCATATTATTGGAGCATGCACTTTTCACTCATCATAGTTAGATTTATATTGTTGGTTATGTGCAATATTGGTTTTGTTGTTGTTATTATTATTAAAGTTTTAAATTTTTGGCAATTCGCACTTATTGATTTCGGGTAGTTAGCCTTATATTATAGTGCTTAGTAGTTGATGTTGATACTGTGCCATCTGAGATACCTGATTTATTATAGTATAGGGCTGGCCACCCGTTATTATTTGGAGCGGGTTGTCACATGTAGAAGGTAACTTGGCAAAGTGAAGGGGCCAATAAATTGACAGTGAAGAAGAATGGTATTTCGAACCATCCATTGCAACAATTAAGCCTATACAAGAATACTTCTCAAAGGAAGAAGTAGATTGTGAAGAAGAATGGGTTTAAGATAAAATATGTCTAATTAAAATCGAAGAATATTAGATTGAAGACCAATTTGGATTATTTCTAATCGAAGTAGAATTGGATGAGGATGAAGTTAACCTAGATCCGATTGAGGAAGGACGAGTAAAAAAGCATGCCTATTGATGAGGAGACACACATAGACAAAGTATTACAGTAATTGTTAAGGAGTAATGTTGACAACACTGAAGTAGTGACACAAGAATTTATGGGTCTACAAGAAATGCAAGTACCATTGGATAAGAAATTGGAGAATGAGTTTCAAGAAATATTAGGGAAGAAAACTCAAGAAGACACGACAACTGATCAAGGAACCATTGTCAAAGAAAAAGAGAATGATGTGGATGGAGATAACAAAGAAGAAAACATCAACCATATTGATATAAATAGTGATGATGATGGATATTCGATAAATAAACAAAGACTATCAAATGTAAATTGGACGCATCTGCACCATATGGCAAAACTACTCGGGAGCATTTGGAGGGAGAGTTGACCTCGAAAGTATTATTCATCAAGCCAACGAGAGAGGATATGAACCAGGTAGGAGAGTTCGCAATTACTACTCAGGGCTTTAAAGTTTGTAACATTCAAGAATAGTCAAACTACACATTAAATGCACTAAATCAAATTCAATGTGATGCAAGGATGAAACTAACCACGCAAGTGTTGACAAAGATAGAAGAAACCAGAACGAGTTCAATAGTGCCCAAAATAGAACCATTGATAAGAAAGGGACGAAGTGAAAGAAACCCATCAGTACGATTAAAAAAAGAGTCGGTGTTGAGGGGGAGTGTTAAAGAAAACCAAAGGCACCACCGCTTCTCTCTTCTACCTCTTTCTAGAAGATTCTTGAACCCTATTTCCTCATTCCACCATGAAGATTTCTCCATCTAGTTCTTTCTTTATAACACACAACTGACTTAAATTTGTGGCTAATATTCTTTAACCCACCGACTTTGGTACGTATAAAAAGAAACCCATCTTCCATTTTGGGTATAAGTGAGGTGAATCAAGAAAAGAGATAAGCAACCAGTGAGATGAAGTAAAATCAAGTAAGTGTCCAAATAAATAGTGCGGGTCTTTAGAGTGAGTGAGATGTGTCTTTGAGTAATAAAATTGTGTCCAAAATATTGAGTGAGTTTTGTAATATTAGTCGGTCATTTGAGTGTGTATGTTACGAGTCAATAGTTGTACTAAAATTTGTACAATTATTTTCGTGTAATAAAATAATTTTATTTGTGGTTTATCGCTTGTGCAATTTCTTACTCAACATATGATATATATGAAAATTCTCAAAACCAAATATATAGTGAAATATGCTTACTAAAATCCTATATGTGTATACCATTAGTTAGACCATTAATTAAGAATATTAAAGCGAATGCACATGACATTAAGATTAAAGAAAAAAGATAGAAAGTAAAAAATGCTCAATTTCTCATTTAGTCAAACATTTGGGGGTAACAAAGAGAATTTCAACTCAAGTAAATATTCTAATACTCCTATTGAATAATCAAGAGCAGTTAAGATATAAAAATAAATAAAGATTGAAGAATAAATGTTGAGTGAAACAAAGAGGAAAGAAATGATTCGTATGGTACAAATATTTAAGAGAACGGAGAACAGAGATAATTTAAGAGGTGATGTACACCTACAGTTGAATGTACACCCAAGAAGAATAGTATTACTAAAATTAAATCCAACATGACAGTTGTTCCCATAGGCTATGGAAAGAAATGGAATATTTAGTGTTTCACTCAATATATATACAACCATTTCTATTACCAAAGTGAATGTAGTCTTACTCTAGTAAGAATGGAATAGAAAATTCCTAAAACTACCTTTTTAGAATACAATAAAATTAATGACAAAAAAACTAATTTAATCCAAAGTAAAACGCTGTACCAAATATTCTCTTACTTTAAATTATGAGTTTAGGTGAAAAAATGTCAACAAGATGTGAAAATGAAAACATTGATTAAAACCCCTTTAAGAATATGGAATTAATATAAAAAAATTAGTAGTAAAAAGTTTTATAGAATAAAAAATGTCACTCCATTTCAAATTTACTCACATCTCTATTGCTTTTGACCTCAAAAGAGACAAATCCTACAATCTAATGTATCCAGGATAAGGTGGAATTAAAATCTAATTATACTTTGTAGAATCACCCAAAAAAGCACAAAAAAGCTAGTGCCTAATTTTATATACAAAGCGTGTTGGGTGCTGTCCAGTGCCGGGGGCACACCTCGAGTGTCTGTAGCATGTCAAGTGTTGAGCCTAAATAATGCCCCACGTGTGTGCATCATGTCAAGCTCTGTTTCCAAGGCACGCCCCGTGATCATGAAAATATACACCTTCACTGTATCTGCATAAATTAAGAATAATGACCGACTAAATATATTATTTCATTGAGTCCATGTGGTAAATTGAAAAGAAAATTACCAATCCGAACCTATAATGGTTTGACAAGCACACCAATGCTAAATGTGAAATATTTTTAGAAAAACAAATCTGTTATTATAAAATGTTACTAATAATACTTACCAACATTACTTGTTTAACAAAATTACCCAAAAATAAATCCCCAAGTTACCAAACTAACCCAGGCCACTTCTAAGCGAAATTCCAATGGCATTAAACCTAAAAGAAATAGTAAAATTGATTGCAAAATAGAAAACTATGATAATAGTTATTGACGAATGAGATAAAATACCCATTAATAATTGACTATTAGAATAACATACTGATTATGTGTCTCAAGCCCAAATGTTTTTGGTGAATGGGTACCTGAAACAAAATATATATATATAAAGGCTCATAACAATGAATGGTGACCCATAGTGCCATTGATATGCCCATAAAAATATAAACATAATGCCTTTGACACGTCAAGAAAAATGCCACATGTAGTGCATGCGACACACTGACGCCATGACACATCACAAAGCTTAGTTATGAAAATAGTATACACCTTCTTAAGCCCCCTATAATAATAGTTCCACCATGGATGATACTGAAAAAGAAAAATGACTCCCAACACATAATGGTATCCATTTAGTATTATATCCTTGACTTCGAAAATTTAGAATTTACGCATAATTGCATTGCTTTATGGAATGGGTACAAAATAATAAAATGAAATTGCATTAAAAAACTTAACCATACTTCAAATTTTTACTATGAAATATAAGAACAATGCAATCTATGAACCATACTTTTCTAGCATTTCAACCATTGTTAAAATAGCATATACCAGCTACACGACCATTAACTATGGGTAAGGATAGCTAAGTTTCGAGTTCGGTGGGGATAATATGGTATAGTTATGACCCACAGATATATGTTTATGAAGGCATCTAGTATTTGTGTACGATTTGGGTTCGGTGGTGGGATTTCGACCCCGTGGCCCAGCTATGATATGGGATGTACTTGGTACTTGATATCATAATAGGGAATGCATCGTGGAGAATACCTCAGGGATGCTATGGATAAAGATATAAAAGAGTGTTATATGTATATATTTACTCAATTGAATGTATGAACATCAAATAATAACTAGTGTGTAGTTACTTTGACTATGTAACGGTATGAATATAATTGAGAAAAAAATATGTTATATCTTATATGATAGCTACTTGACAAATAGAATAAAGTAAAATATGTGCAACACAATTGAGCTAGAGGTTTAGCGTACTTGACTATGTTTGGAGACACTAGAATAGTTAGGAGGGGTAGCATAACTAGAAAATTAAAATACACGCATTTGGTGAGCACGATATATTAGGGGCAAGGATAATCTCATGTGAATAAGACACCAGATGAATGTGAATAATTCCACTGCATATTAATTATTGCATTATAAATTCTTGCAAATATTTTAAAAATAATTTGGGCACTGACCCGTATCAAAAATACTTTTAAAAAAACTTTAGGTGCTCAATTATAGGGACGCAAGTGTTAGCCTGTCCTTCAAGTCAAACAATGCTGTAACAACTGTGGATGCATGCAGGATTTTCCTAAACACATTTATCCATTATATCTAGTTAGGATGCTTATTACAGTTTTTATTTCAGGAATGTCGCCCATAGTTGGACAATTCTTATTTCCAGTCTTTGTTATATTATTTGTTTTATCAGTTGGATGATTGTACTTGGGATTTACTGAGAGTTATTCGGTTATTATATTTATCCTTGCTATCAGTACTCCGTATATTCCCTCGTGATGAATGTTTATTTATATTATTGAATGTTTTCATCAAGTAGGTTAACAAAATTTTAAAATATGATAGGGTATGAGTAATTAATTTGAGTTTTGACAGTGATGCTAAGAGTGAAGCACACAAAGATTCCTGTTTTATTTTAGTAGAGAATTGGCCACCCGTTATTAGAATAGGCGGGGTGTCTAAATACCTTGTTCACTTCTCCTTTATCGACTTTTTCACTTAAAAGAAATTAATAAAAATTAAATCAATCCAATCCATATTCAATTTTTCTTGGGGACCATTAATTTAAATATTAACTAGAAGATTTTTTATAATGCCAACCAATAGAGAATAATGATAATGATCTTAACATATTTGAAATATAAACTTTGTAGTTCGTGTATTAGACTACATGTCATGATATAGAAATTAACACAAATTAGAGGTAAATTAGTGAACATCAAGAATCAAACAATAGTCATAACTCATAAAGAGAAAAAAACTAAAAAAACTACATTACATATAATATTAGGGAACGTACTTGATAAATACGGTATTGTGTAATCGTATAAAGGATGGGTAAAAAGGCTTCTAATAAGGTATACTAAAGACTTCTATAGAGAACAATAAAACCCCATTTGACATATCCAATAAAAAAAGGTCCATTTTATTATCAAGGCATTCATGGGAACTTCTTAAACACAACTTTTGGGAATCATAAGTGATATACAAAATTCACATGGTAAACAGTAAAGGGAAACAACCTACACAATGATACCAATCTTTGATAATCTTTAGGATACTATCAACATCAAGAGAAAAAATTTGCAAAAAAATAGAACGTTATTGGGCCATTTGCTTAAACACGTAGGGTGATATTTTCTCCTCACCACATAAAGGGAGATAAAATACAAAGAATATCTACAGAGTTCATATATGTAACATACCATTAACTGTCCTGTTCATTGCATAAAGGGCATCGGACAATTACCCAACTTGAGGAAAAAAACATACAAAAAGAGATATCAAAATAAGTGTTTATATAAAAACAAATCTAGAAGAAAATAAAACCACAACCCATTACCTCAAGGTGCTTCAAGTTGAAAGTTATGTGGTTAGAGAGATGGGGTGAAGGTTATGCTCTGAAGTTGTAAATTTGAGAGAGAGAGAGAGAGAGAGAGAGAGAGAGAGAGAGAGATGGATCTTGAAATTTGAATGAGATATTCTTAAGACTTGAGAGGTAGAAAATTTCTTTTATTTAGTACTTTGACACTGATGTGAGTGGGTGAGAGAGTGTCGTGTGAAGGTAAAAATACCGTATCTGATCTTCTCTCTACACAACCTTTGGACCATAGAATACCTAGGGAATTTATATGGTCATATTATCATAAAATATCATGCTTTACACAAAGCACTTTGAACCGTTGGGTCTCTGGGAGGTGGCTCAATTTGAACCCCGAATTTTCTTATTCCTTTATGCAATAGTGAAAAAACCTCTATTCTTTATATATATATATATATATATATATATATATAAACTTGAGAGTAATATTATGAGTCCCGATTACAACTCCCAGATCACCCGCACATAAATCGACATAGCCTTAAAATATTGTACTATGTCATTTATTAACGTAAAAAGGTACCACATTTTAATATTGTCTTAACTCATTTGGGAGACGACTTGAAATATTTTATTGAGACTCAAATAATTATTCTTAAACACAAAAATAAAAAAATAAAATAATATACAAACTAACAAAATTAAAATGGCACACACCAATAATAATAAACATCGATGTGTATATACTACTACTACTACTACTACTACTGCTAAATATAATAAATATAATGTTATATATATATATATGTGTGTGTGTGTGTGTATAAACACATAATAAAATACATACACATAACACACTCGAGATTAGGGAAGGCTAGGGACATGCTTTATGACGGAGTTTATTGGGGAGTTGGTTGTCTTGGATTACATAAAATCTGACTTTATCGATTTTGACCACATTTTTGCGCCAATTAACTTGAGTTATGCATTTTAAAACCTCAACTGCATATTGACCTAAAAAATAAACAAATAGACACAAAGGGGCAATATTAACGACACGAAATAATTAAAATGAGTCTATTTGGGTTAAAAACAACATTTTTGGGTGCTTATTAATGTCTTTCGTAAATAATTAAGTACTCAATTACGAAAGGATTGACTAAAAATGTATGTAGAGTAGAATATCTATATTCTCTTTATTTATTAATAAGAAATATGGCTACTTATAACATATATATTAATTAACGACTCATTTTCATGTAATTATCAATTTTATTGAAATCAATAGTTGAATTATTACTAATAATAGAAAAATAGTAAATATTAATGTTGGGACCTCGATGTTTGAAGATTCATACCATGAAACCACTTTTTTTCAAAACATATAATCCAACATCGTGATACATTGTGGGCTGCAATAATCCAAGTTACTGTGGTGCACTCCCTTTTGGATAATAAAATATACTCCTATTTTATTTTGGTATTGGTGGTAATACTGATGTATTCATCACATGACTATAATTATTAAGGAATCGAACACAAAACGCTATAAATGAATAATGGAATTCCCTAAAGTTAAGACTAAGAGCATTCCAATATATGGGTAAGGCTAGGATTATTGTTATATGGGTTGGAGAAGAATATTTTATTTTATTAATATAACATGGCATTTATTTTGAAAATATGATAAAAGTTTTTTATAATATCTTTTTAAAAAACATAATGTATAAAATTATGTGTACTATGTAAAATAAAATAATATCACGTGTTATTTCGTATTTTCTTATAGAATGACTTATGAGATCAAATGTATCTTATAATAAGTAATTTTATCCTAAATCTTAATCAAATTATTATGAAACATGGGATATGATAATATTTTCATATCTCCCCCTCTTATCTAGTGTAAACTGGCTTTAAAGAAAAAAAAATAATAAGAAAACTGAGCAATGTAGAAGATATTAGTGTAATGTACTGTTACTAAGGACTTCATGTGTCAACCTTCCTGGATTACTCGAACAACTCGGTAATCAATGAATAATTTAATAACAATTTTTGTCTTCAAACAATAATTGTACAAATGTTTACAATTGTTAGATGTATATGAAACTAATGTTTTAACATATTTCAAATATTATTAAAAGTCAAGGGTTACATAACCATTCCTTCGCTTGTACAAAATGTAGCTAAGAAACTGGTACTAATATGCAAGAATCTCAGATATCAACACATTATATTTGACAATGAATTCACTAGGTAAAAACACAATATCAATAAACAAAACATATTTGTGCAGTAAGAAACTAGACCAATAGAAAACTTACAAATGAAGAAGATGAAATCAACCAAGTCGAATGTTGGACACTCTCTCATTGAGACATAATTCACCCCCACTAATGGTGCTCACGGATGAAATTGTAGGCATTTACCTCCCTAGATAAAAGTATCTCTTCACATGCAAGAAGAACTTAAATACGCGTGTTCCACGAACCATACATGAATAGCACTTCAAGGTTCACCCAACTCCACTTAAGAAGCATTAGGAGAAAAGGGTACAATAACACAAGAGAATTCCTTCAATGTTTTATACTCGCTCTGAATTTGATTAGGAATGGAAAGTTTAAAAAAATATTTTTCGCTTAAATGAAATGAAGACAAGTCTTATATTTATAGGAAACAAAGTATTCTTTCATCAAAAGATGTGTATTTTTGTTAAAATACACTTTAACCACTTTTTTGCCAACAATCACAACTAATGGTGAATAGTTATGACCTTTCGCGATTGCTTAAAAAAGTAATCGCTATATATAGCGAACAGTCACAACCTTCAGTGACGTTAAGAAAAATCCTCCCATGAAATTAAATAAAATTTTCAATAATTTCATAAATAAATGGGGCACTTTCAAACCAAAATTTTCATTCATCAGGTGTTTATTTTTAACAAATGAATATACCATGTGACTTATCTTGTTATATGTGCGTACTTGGTGTCATTACATTTGATGTGTGGGTCCCCCTTTTTAATTGATTTAGTGTTGACCAAAAACTGATTTAGTCAAAATATTAATTTGTGTAAAAACACTACATTTTCTAGCAATTCACCACATGAATTATATTTGGGTGAAGAATCAAATTAATCAAGAAGACAAATTTAGATAGATTATTAGTGGAAAAGCAGTGCATCGATAAAGATAGATTTTGGCCTTGAATCTCACCTAGTGAGAGCTATAGGTTTTACTAGCCAACAAATGAGCGCGATATCTTAATTGATCAATGTTTTTGTGTAAATCGAGACGATATAATTCATACAGTCATTCTATGAAAATTATTGGTTTTCTTGTTGTATTTGGCCTTGAACACGTCCTAGTTTCAAGAGTGTGTTAGAGAATTTAGCCTTTCATCATTCTCACAAAGTGGTCCCTTCTCACTCATATATGTGTTTTCCATTAAGATTATATTCCTCAGCCCCACTTGACCCTCATGTTTAATATATAGAAATCATTGAAACAAAGTTTATCCCGTTATATGCTATAGGCTTTGCACTAACTCCTCCTGATAATGGAAATAAGAAGTAGTTATCTTCTCAATTCTAACTGAGTCACACATAATTAGGTTGCCCCATTGAACCTATTATTAGAATCTCTAATATTTAGGTTGGGTTTCTATAATGTCTCTCTTATGTATTTTTATAGGTCTAACCCCATTCCCCTTGATGAAATTCCCTTTCTCTCTCGTTGGTGGATCAAAAGTTTTTTCCCTTTAGGCCTATAACGCCCCGAACCGGATTTATGGGATACCCGTGGTTAACTTGGTCCGACCCGAGCATTAAGTGTGAAGTGCAATGAAACAACCTATATAATGTTACTAGTTCGATTTTATTTAATTAACATTTCACTTATTTAGCATGCAATTTCCATTTAAATCAATCTATGTGAGGCACCCATAAGAAGCATCCCCGAAAATCAAGCATACAAAGATACTAACGTAAAATAAAAAGAATTCTTACCTGTACAACACTCTCAAAATATGAAAATGAACCGAACATGACGTAATAAAGAAGGGGGGATTCGCCGAATGCCCAGTGAAAAAATACAATAATGCAGTATATAATTCAATGGCAGAAATGAGACTCTAGCACGTTATATCTACGAGCACATGCAACAGATTGTAACACGTTATCTATATATATATATATATATATATATATATATATATATATATATACACATTACTGCCATTGTGCATACCAGTCCACATTTTAAGAGTGCGAACCGAACATGTGTCACCAGGCGGCGAGCCCCCAAAAAAGAGAGAGAGAGAGAGAGAGAGAGTGCCTATAATTTCTACCCTCACCGCCAGGTGACACATGTCCGATCCGCACTCTTAAAATGCGGATTGGTATGCATAAGTGCAGTACTGTATATATATATATACACACACACACACACTTTAATGCATGAAACCATTTTTATTCTAAAAACGTTACTTATCCTGATTAATTCACCTTATTAATCTTATAAAATAACTCCATTTTATTTAACTTGACATTTATCCCTTAATTTAACACACCCAGTTAAATACTTATAATAAATACACTTTTTTATGGAGAAGTCATTTCTTTCACCGAAATCATACCAATCCACATTAGTATTTTCATTTAAAATCACCCTTTTAACACATGCAAACGCTGTGTTAAAAATACTTATTTTTTCTTCGAAAACCTTTCATAAACACACTCATGTGTTAATTATGGGTTAAACCTCTTTAGGTTGCTTAACTACCTATTTGTCCAATACGCATTACCATTCCTTTACTTTATGGAATCAATTCTCACATTTATTATCCACTTTATCCTTTACCGGAATAATTATTAAGTGATTCAAGTATGATTGTTTTTCCACATATTCATCACACAACCCATTTCCTGACATGTTTCACATTTCATTATGTTTTTCTCAGAATCTTCCAATATCTGCATACTTTAATGGTCTCTATACCGTCGACTATGCTACCATATGCTCTGGACAATGATTTTGGGTCTTTCATCCTAAGGCCCTCCTTAATTATCCCGGTGTCAGTAACACCCCGCCCGCCCGGGGAGAGCCAATGGAGCGCTAATGCGATAAAATAAATCCAAATCCACAAGTGACAAGTTATAGAGCATCTAAGTCCCACAACAACAAAAGAGAAACAACAAATCTCAATCTCTTCGAATTACATACAACAACTAACTCGAAAATAAAATAAAAATCTCCAAAGCTCTATACATCAAAATAATACAAATCTTTCCAAATAATCCTCACTAAAATCATCCCAATTGGTCCATAGCGCTCAAATCCATGCTAACCTGCCAACTAAAGAAAATATGGGGAAGTACACAATACGACAAGAAAGATGCCCAACAATTATATTAACGATGAACAAAGCGTAACAACACGAGTACTAATATTCAAATCAAAATGCAAATCTCAAAGCATTTATCAATATAATTTCTCAACAACACTTTAACCGGGTCACCAGGCCTCACCACATCCGTATATGCTTTATCAAGCCATAGTCCGGGAAACAGGAATTTTGGCAGGTGCCCAACATCCGTGCCATATTAAAATCTCATGACAACATGCTCATCAACAATATAATGATACCACATGAATCAAAATAATTTCAATAATTATTTTCCATATTTTAATGAATTTATCAATTCAAATATGAGTTCAATTAAACACGAATTCAAAGAGAATGACACTAGCGAGATTTAAGGAGCATATTGTGTAAAACCCCATACCTCAAACCATGATGAGAAACCAACGATCACATCCTCAAGATCAACTCAAAAGATCTACAAAAGCTCCTCCAAGAACCTCTAACAAAATAGCCCCAAGAACACCTCTAATCTAAGGTTGGAACTCACAAATCTCAAGGGCCAATGTGTATATAAAAGGAAGAGGAATATAAAATATATTTGCTGCCAAAAGTTGTGCCAAAAGTATGTTAAAAGGATTGCCCACGACTTCCTTTTATAATACAAAGAAATGAAAAGTTGGAATTCAAAAGACTCCTTTAAATAAGGCAAAGAAATGAAGAGTTGGAAGTCAAAACAACTCCAAGAGTTAAAAACATTTAAAAATCATTTTAAAATCTGTTTTCGAAACCGTTTGAAATTCTCGCCTTTAAAAATAATAACCAACATATTTGAGCAATAAAAATAATTTTATCAAAAACTTTATTTTCCTCCATTTTCCAGAAATTAATTAAGATAGCCAAAAATTACGTGGGTTATTACACTTCCCCACTAATAATGGAATTTCACTCTCGAAATTCGCCGAATGCCTAACTCTAAAAAATCAGCCTAACAATCTCCAAAAATAAATTCTTCACATATAATCTCGAAACTTATCACGAATATCACCTAAAATTTTCTATCTCCAAAAATTGCTAACCACGCAATGAACCCAAAACCCAAGCCCCGAGGGTTTCCGTATACCTAAGCTCTGATACCATTTGCAACACCTCGCCCGCCCGGGGAGAGCCAACGGAGTGCTAATGCGATAAAATAAATCCAAATCCACAAGTGACAAGTGACAAGTGACAAGTGACAAGGTATAGAGCATCTAAGTCTCACAACAACAAAAGAGAAACTACAAATCTCAATCTCTTTGAATTACATACAACAACTAACTCGAAAATAAAATACAAATCTCCAAAGCTCTATACATCAAAATAATAAAAATCTTTCCAAACAATCATCGCTAAAATCATCCCAATTGGTCCATAGCGCTCAAATCCATGCTAACCTGCCAACTAAAGAAAATATGGGGAAGTACACAATACGACAAGAAAGATGCTCAACAATTATATTAACGATGAACAAAGCGTAACAAGACGAGTACGAATATTCAAATCAAAATGCAAATCTCAAAGCATTTATCAATATAATTTCTCAACAATACTTTAACCGGGTCACCAAGCCTCACCACATCTGTATATGCTTTATCAAGCCATAGCCCGAGAAACAGGAATTTTGGCAGGTGCCCAACATCCGTGCCATATTAAAATCTCATGACAACGTGCTCATCAACAATATAATGATACCACATGAATCAAAATAATTTCAACAATTATTTTCCAGATTTCAATGAATTTATCAATTCAAATATGAGTTCAATTAAACAAGAATTCAAAGAGAATGACACTCGCGAGATTTAAGGAGCATATTGTGTAAAACCCCATACCTCAAACCATGATGAGAAACCAACGATCACATCCTCAAGATCAACTCAAAAGATCTACAAAAGCTCCTCCAAGAACCTCCAACAAAATAGCCCCAAGAACACCTCTAATCTAAGGTTGGAACTCACAAATCTCAAGGGCCAATGTGTATATAAAAGGAAGAGGAATATAAAATATATTTGCTGCCAAAAGTTGTGCCAAAAGTATGTTAAAAGGATTGCCCACGACTTCCTTTTATAATGAAAAGAAATGAAAAGTTGGAATCCAAAAGACTCCTTTAAATAAGGCAAAGAAATGAAGAGTTGGAAGTCAAAACAACTCCAAGAGTTAAAAACATTTTAAAATCATTTTAAAATCCGTTTTAACTCCGTTTTCGAAACTGTTTGAAATTCTCACCTTTAAAAATAATAACCAACATATTTGAGCAATAAAAATAATGTTATCAAAAACTTTATTTTTCTCCATTTTCTAGAAATTAATTAAGATAGCCCAAAATTACGCGGGTTATTACAGTGTCATCCGAGTACAGGTTAATATGTTTTAATACTTTACAAATGTCCACATTATTCAGCTTTTCCTTTATCGATTGAAGCCAAAACCCGAGTGATATGCCCAAAGTGTACCCTCATACTCAGGGTCACTAACCTCGACTTGTCTCACAGCCGAGTTTTACAGAGCTCCCAGTTGTCATCAGAAATGTTATCTTCCAGAAGCTCGGCCCCTCATCTACCAACCTTGGCTGGCCATCAATCGAGGTCATCAGAGTCATGGGATCAAACTATGCCCACCTTGTACTCTGCCTCAGCCAACGTTGCACCTTACCTCATGCATAACCTCAACCAGTCTTCCAGCCTGAGCCCAATCAATGATTGATAGGACAAAGTAACAGTCAGACTCCTATAACCTCATACTCAGCCAAGCTGAGGTTACATCAGTCAAGGACATAAGTCCGAGCATATGTAAGCACATGTAAGGTTTGTAACACATGGGAAAATCAATTATAAGAGAATTATTCCCCTCATGTGAGGGAATATTGAGGTCATTATTATATACATAAGATCATCTAGGTGTCATCATCATACTGGTTCGATCCTCATTCACATGCTCATTGCATGCTTTGGGGGTACATTACACCCCTCAAGCACTATATATAGAGGTCTTCCTCTACCTTGTAAAAGGATCGATGATTGCAACCCTAGCTAAAACTCTGTTGGTTTACACAGTAGAGAAAGAAAGCTTGAGAGATTGTATTTATGGCCATTAGTGCCTTCATCTAGTGAAATTACTCACACACTCACAGTGGACGTAGGCCAGATTGGCTGAACCAATTATAATTTGGTGTTTCTCCTCTTCTCCTCACCTCCTTATTAGATATTACTCTTGTGCTGCCATTGTTATTGCTAGTTTGAGCTTATCAACACCTCAAACAGGTGTTGTTGTTTCCAACATCATCATGGAGGTTTCACCCCAAGTTGTGTTACACTTTAAAGTCATCATTTCTAGTCCTTTGTACCCTTACATTGATTTTATTCCAAAATCAATTTCATTTAGGACCATTTTTTGTAACACCCTTTTCCAACATTTTTATTTTATCAAAATGTTCCACTTTACGTAAAATTACCATTTCATTTGTTTCCAAACTTGTCATTTCCTCCATTTTCATAAGTGTTATTCCCCAAAACATCATTAGGTTATCATACTAACTTCTTAAGTGTTTTAGACTCATTAACCCTTTGGATTAACATTATTCTCAATTTGGAAACATCCTTATTTCATCACTTTCTTTCTCTAATAAATTATTGGACATTTAAAGACTACTTTATAAGAAAAATACCATTTCCCTTCATCAATGCATGTAATCGTACACTTATCACCTACCCAATACCCTTTTCGCACAATTTAAGGGATGCAATTTTGAATTTCTTTATTTCATGTTTAAACCCAGTAAAACCCTCATTAAACTTGTTTATATGTTCATTCTTAAAATAGTACAAGTTTATATGCATGAGAATGTGGATTTTATGTCCAAAAAATCATATTAAATGGGTCTAACATATGATATATTATAGAAATTTCATAATGTTTGGACAAACATACTTTTCAAGGAAAATGACATTTTTGTTTCTTTAGAACTTGAATAAATGTCTATTTATATAAAAGTCCAATTTTTCATAAATTTTTTTTGAAACATTTATTCATAAACATTCACATCAAAATAAACATTCTCCCAATTTTTTTATCCCATAAACGTTTAAACACCATGTTTTCTTGAAATATATCATTTTTTTCTCAAAATTATTGAAATCCCTTTTGAAACCAATTTTCACAAATCATAAGAAATATCCTTCATCACGCATAAATGCATCCGACTCTTAAAATCTACATGTAACACCAATACTAAGAAAATAGAGTCATGAACTTAAGAGTAGAATGTTTCCCACCTCAAATGGAGATCCCAAAATAGTTAGATGAAGAAGAAGGTGATGACAACCCCTAACTCCTAAGGTGGCCTCAAGGAGGTTTCCTGGGTCCACAAAGCTTGATCCCATAAAATCTTCAAGCAAAACTCCCTTCAAGATCCACTAATATTATTTTTTTCTTCCTTAAAATCCCATATAATAACTCCAAATTCGTTGGCCTACTCAATAATGGTAGAAATGGGTGTATAAGACATATTTATGGTGAAATACTAGTAAATCATGGTTGCGTAAGGTGGAGATATGGTGGTGACATGGTGGAAGAGGCTTTGGGGAGATGAAATATCCTTGAAATGAGAGAGAGAGATAATATGATGGGTTTTAGTAAGGGAAGAACCTCCCCACCTCTCTTCCATTTCTCACCAAAATAAACTCACAAACCCACTAAAAAATCAAACCACGGGAATGAAATCCTAATTTTGACCTTCTGGGTGCACCAGGAGTCGACACGTCATTGATCCAAAGGTCTAAAATGTAACAACACATATGGGCAATTCGATTTAAAAGATTTATTCCCAGGTCTTTCCAAAGATAATGGGACCTCGTTTAAATGATATTGGATTATCGTTCGATCAGCCTTTATAACGAGGTGGTGCACCTATGCAGTGGCGGGTCATTTGATCATCATTAGATATCCACTTTGAATGAAGTGGGTTTTCATTCGAACCACCAGTATTCTAGTTCAAATAAAACTAGGACCTCGTTCGAACGACTTCCAAATTCATTCAATCTACCTAGATTCCTTAAATCTTCAATTTCTACCCAAAAAATCCAATAACTATCATTAAGGCTCATAGAAGAATCAAATAGAGATAGAAGCCCATATATAATGATCTAATTCACAAGAGTGAGAGTGTGATTTAGTTCAATGGATCAACTTATTTAATTAAACTCCAATTTAATAACCAATTTTAGTTAATTCCTAGAACATGCAACTAAGTTATTGAAAGCGATAAATCTATCTAGCATGCAATCCAACAATCACAAAAGAAGTTTCTGGAAAAATCCCGGAATGGGGCAAAACCTTTTTATTTCACTATTGTATGTAACCTCGACTTACATATACATAGAGAAATACATACTCAACTCGACTCAACTCAACAAAGCCTTTTCTCAATTATTTGGGGTCGGCTACATGAATCCTATTTTTCCATTCCATTATGTCCAGTGCAATATCTTTGGTTAAACCACATGACATCATGTCCTTTTTTCATAATATCCCACCAAATCAATTTAGGCCTACCTCTACCCCTTGTGTTACCATCAATACTAACTAAATCACTCTTCCTTACAGGAGCATCCATTGGTCTATGCTTGACGTGTCTAAACCATCTAAGTTGATTTTCTCTCAATTTATCTTCTATAGGATCTACTTTTATCGTTTTATGAATTTGTTCATTTTTAATTTTATCCTTTCGAGTTTTACCACAAATCCATCTTAGCATTTGCATCTCCGCCACACTCATTTTCTGCACATTTTGTTTCTTGGTTGCCCAACACTCTGTCCCATATAACATGGGGGGTCTAATGGACGTCCTATAAAATTTTCCTTTTCAACTTCAAAGGTATACGTATATCACACAAAATGTCGGTAGCACTTCTCCACTTAACCCAGCCTGCTCTAATCCTATGAGTAACATCATCACTAATATCTCCATCTTTTTGGATAATCGATCCTAAATAACGAAAATGATCATTTCTAGGTATCTCTTGACCCTCCAATTTCACCACATCTCCATTTGTCATCCTATTACTACTAAAATTGCACTCCACATATTCTGTTTTAGTTTTACTTATTTTAAATCCTCTTGTTTCTAAAGTTCCTCTCCATAATTCCAACCTAGCATTAATGCCCATCTTAGTCTTATCCACTAAAATAATATCATCTGCAAATATCATACACCATGGCACCTCATCTGGTATTTATCCAGTCAACTCATCTATAACAAGACCAAAGAAATAAGGACTTAATGTTGATCCTTGGTGTAGACCTACCGTAATTAAAAATTCACTACTTTCTCCGGCTGATGTTCTTACTGTAGTCATCGTACCATTATACATATCCTTGATCACATCAATATATCTACGAGTCATTCCTCTTTTATGTATAACCCACCATATTATATCTCTGGGTATCCTATCATACGCCTTCTCCAAATCTATAAAAATCATATGAAGATCCTTCTTTTTCCCCCTACACCTCTCCATTAATCTCCTCAATAAATAGATTGATTCCATTATTGACCTCCCAAGAATAAACCCAAATTGATTCTCAGATATTGTTGTCTTCAATCTCAATCTATATTCAACCACTCTCTCCCAAAGTTTTATTGTATGACTCATTAATTTAATACCACGATAATTTGTACAACTTTGTATGTCCCCTTTATTTTTTATAAATAGGAACTAAAAAACTTTTTCTCCATTAATTGGGAATCCTATTAGTCATTAAAATTATATTAAATAATTTTGTAATCCATGATACTCCATCCTCTCCTAAGCACTTCCAAACCTCAATAGGGATACCATCTGGTCCTAAAGCCTTCCCTGTTTTCATCTTTTTTAAAGCGATCCTAACCTCTGTTGTCCTAATTTTACAGAAGAATATATTTTCTTGAGTCTCCCTAAGTTCCTCTATATCTAATCTACTCCCAATATCTCCATTTAACAACCTCTCAAAGAAGTTTTTCCATCTTTCCATAATTTCATCATCTTTGACAAGGACTCTCGAATCATCACTTTTGATACACTTAACGTTATTAAAATCTTTTGTTTTCCTGTCCCTAAGTTTAGCGAGCATATAAATTATTTTCCCCTTCTTGTGTTCCTAATTTTGTATAAAGATCATCGTACACTTTTAACTTAGCATATCTTACCACTTTTTTAACTTCCTTTTTAACCCATTTATATTTCTCAAAATTTTCTTCATTTCTATTTGTTTGCCATGTTTTAAAGCACACCCTTTTAATTTTTACTATGTTTTATACTTCTTCATTCCACCATAAGGCTTCTTTAGACTGTGGCCCCTTACCTTTTGATTCTCCAAGAATTTCTTTTGATATTCTCCTAATGCACGTGGCCATCTTATTCCACATTATGTTAGTCTCTTCTTCAGTATTCCATGTTGCTTCATTTATTACTTTATCTTTAAATATTTATAATTTCTCTCCTTTTAAGTCCCACCACCTAGTTCATGGTTTAATATTCACTTTTCGCACTCGTGATTGATTTTTAATATTTATATCCAACACCATTATCCTATGTTATGAGGTTAAGCTCTCTCCCGGGATAACCTTACAATCTTTGCACATTAATCGGTCTCCTTTCTTAGTAATAAAAAAATCTATTTGTCTCTTATTCATTACACTTTTATAAGTAATTAAGTGTTCAAGCCTCTTTTTAAAACATGTATTTACTAGTACAAAATCATAAGCCATCGCAAAATCTAAGATAGACTCTCCCCCGTCGTCTCTGTCTCCAAAACCATATTCTCTATGCACTATCTCATATCCTACACGATCTTCTCCTATATGGCCATTAAAATCTCCCCCTATATAGATTTTCTCATCTACGGGTATTTTTTGAATTAGTTCATCCATTTGTTCCCAAAATTGTACTTTAGTGTGCTCATCTAATCCTACTTGGGGTGCATAAGCACTAACAATATTAAGTATGTTTTCACCTAATACTAATTTTACAAGTATAAGTCTATCATCTTTCCTAATAACGGTTACGATATCGTCCTTAAAGTTGTTATATACTATTATTTCAACTCCGTTCTTATTTCTATGTTTGCCTGTATAATATAATTTAAATCCTGTATTTTCTATTTCCCTAGCTTTCTCACCGAACCATTTAGTTTCTTGTAAACAAGCTATGTTAACTTTTCTTCTTATCATGGTATCTACTAACTCTATCCATTTTCCTGTCATATTTCCTATGTTCCAAGTCGCTAACCTAAGTCTAGTATCATGGACTAACTTCTTTACCCGCACACGTCCAGTTTGTTGTAGGAACGCTTGCATATTTATCGTCGCATCTGGGCACCAATGCGATGCCACTTGCCTATTTTTTGAGACACCCGGTGACAGGCGTAACGCATCACTTGAGGGGAATTCCCTAGAATTAACACGCATATTCATAGGATTCATGTTTGTAAGGATCGCACAAAGTTTTACGCTTGTTGTCAGCTACCTAACGCAACCCTCCTCCTTTATCCGGGCTTGGGACCGACAGTGTAAAAAAAATTAGAAGTTAAGCACGACATAGGCGGAGTTGAGAAATACATACATGTTAACAAATTAATACTGGCAGGTCTCGGTTCATTGCCTTCAGCAAGAGCTCCCATGAGAAGTCCAAGAAAAATAATGGAGACAACTTCTCTTCTCCACAAGTATCACTCCACGTTGAGATAATATGAATATTAGGGTTTCTCGATTATTCACATATACGATAAGGGAGGTTTAAGTGAATCAAAAGTGTTTTTGTCCTTAAAAATTGAAGACTCAAAGTGCAGCAGGTCTGCCAAAGGAGGAGTTAAAAAGTCTTACGAAATACATAATGAGATAAGGTATTTATAGGAAAATAAAAAATTCATTGTGGCGGCATGTCATTCTAATGACTTCTCAGACTCATTAGAACGAAATCAAGATGTTGTTAGATGAGGGATTGAACGACCGGATAAAAACCAAAAACGTACGGGTTCGTTTGATCCAAATTAGATTAGGGGCTTCAAACGACCCTTCGAATGACATGTGCATGTCATTTGAACAACAATTCCATGTTGTTTGAATGACTATTGCAGAAAAATATTTTATTATAAATGCCAGCCTTATTTTTGGTAAAATAAAATCAAATGTAAAATAAAAATAAAAATATACCAAATATAAATGCGAATATTAAGAACTCTAAATAATAATAATAATACCATTAATGTCATGGATTATTGGAGAGCGATTGAAGTTGAAAGATGCATGTTGAAGATGATGTGTGTGTGATGATGAGCAGGTTGCCAATTATTCAAATATTGGACGTCATGGATGATCATGACTAGATGTTCAAATGTAGTGGTATATGACATATCATATGTTATATAGGACAACTCCGATAATTCCTAGATTCTAGCGAACAATCATAAGATTATGTCCTTACAAATCTCCCCCTATGTTTATTCCGGTACATAGATAAAAATATCCGAATTATGCAACCCAAAAAAATCCCTAAGACATACAATCTAATATCCCCCAAAACCCTCAAATCAAAATATCAAAATACATATCTTAAAATCTTCAAAATATTCAAAACTTCAAATCTCCAAAGTTTCTTTGTCATCATCAGGCTGGGCCAAATATATGATCTTTTAATTGTACCTACACACATGAGACAAGAAACAAATACCCATGGTGCGCAAAAGTTTGAAATAAAATAATGATATGTATAAATGATAAATTAATTAATCACAAAAAAATCATTCAATAATCAAACTTTCCTACTCCCCCATAATTCGATTTCCCTCTTTTTATGATGTACCAAACAAACAAGGAAATGAAACATAATTAATAAATACGAAGTGTGTCATAAAGAAATAACCTTATATTTTTGAAGTTTTCAAATTTTTTCTTACAAAACAATATAAAAAAATCACATCATGAATTTACACTAAGATAAACAAGTCGATGATAGCGTAAGTGTAGGGATGTGAACAAATTCGATAGGAAAATCAACTCAAACATTCATAATTATATGTGCACGATGAATTTGGAAACTCCTAATGAATGAACTCAAAATCGTCCTTAGGTCTAAAAAGGTCAATTTATATGAAATCGAGTCAATCTAATCGATACATCAAAGTCTAAAATGATTTGCACACCAATCGCTTCCAAAATTATGTAATGATTTTTTGAGACTTTATCAGGATGTTCAAACCCGTTGATTTCCAACCAAATGTAACACCCCGCTTAAAATAATAACGGGTGGCCAGCCCTATACTATATTAAATCAGGAATTTCAGATGGTCCTGTCTCAAAATCAACTGTCGGTACTATATAATATAGGACTAACTACCCGATATCATATAAGCGAGATGTTAAATAAATTAAAACATGCAACATAACACAACCCAACACTACAAAATTTCAAATAAATAAGAGAGATGCAAGAAAGAACTAGGATAAACGAAATGCTATATTAAAACAAAATAAATACCTACAACTGAATGTACGAAAGTAAACCCGAATAAGCTGTCGGGTCACAGTTAATACAATAACTGGAATGGAATAAATATAAATATCTACAAATATCCCTTGGGTACAAACCCGATATACAACATGAATCCTTACCTAGAATTTTAAAGAAGTAAGAAGCGGCTACAAAATACATCCCGCAACAGTCCGCATCTGTCACGGCTCCCAAGACTCTGGACAGAAGGTCATCCGGCATCCATGCGGTAGGATACCTGTAATAATATATATATATACAGGCAGGAGAGAAAAGTAAACGGGTCAGAGCCCCGAATTATGAAAATATTTAGCAAGTGTGTTAACCGTGCATAATAAATACCGGTGCACTTTATTTCATAATTAAAGTGAGACCGCACTCTCGAGGAACCCCAACTCACCTCTCATCTAAAGGCGCGCCGCCCTATTCGCGTCCTCAAATTTTAGTTAAATTACCCCCATTGATTTTAGGACAACCTAACTTATCAGGCCTAGCCTATATCCACGAGAGCTACCCTCCCGTCATAATCTAAGGATCCACCCATTTCTAAACCCACTAGATTATGATTACAACAATTATGCCATAATAGGCTTAGTGAATTCCTATTAATAATTATATGAATTATAATCATCATAATTCCTAAAACATTTCCCCTATACATATACATATATATATATATATATATATACCTATATAGGCTAAAAACGTAAGAATTAATATACTTAATAACATGCACATGGAATATTGGCAAGACTTCTCTCTAATCCCAAAATTGTACAACGTTTCGTGCGTGGGGAGTCTCGCAAAGCGAAATCCAAACAAGGAACCGCCCCGTTACACTACTCCTGACAAGGTCAAGACCAGAGATCCGAGATGCCACCTATGGAATTACTTCTCTCAAATCTCGACATGGCACTGCGTTTCGTGCGTGAGGTGTCTCGCAAAGTGAAATCCAAACAAGGAACCACCTCGTTACACTACTCCTGGGCAATGTCGATCCTAGAGATCCATAATCCTCAACATACAAGTTAATACTACCATTACTACTAACTATAACTACTAAAGAAAGAAAGAAGAAAAGAAAAAGAAAACAAATAAAATAAAATAAAAGAATCTCCAATAATATCCTTGGGATGATGTAACCGAATTATACCTTATGTGCGATAAATCAACCTCCATCAATCTAGTACACCATAATCATCTAAGATGTACTTCATAAAAATCCATATCCTTTCGTCTATAGGATATATATATATAAATATATATATATATATAGGTATTTATTTCTAACCGTATATATATATCATCATCAATCCAATAGCCAAGTGTACATACTACATATGATGTACAAGGCCATGCACATAATATACCCGGCTATATACATCGCCGATAAACTGCATCAATGCTATCATCTTCCCAGTGCCCGGCTCACGTAGCAAAATTGGGGCCACCATGGTGGGACTAAACGACACCCATCTCGTGGTAAACTCATGCACACAACAACCCGGGAAGCGGTCATAGCTCCGAATCGGCAATGAGACGAAACATACCCACCACGTCTCATCCCAAAATAAATATATATATATATCATATAATAACACACGGGACGACTATGACCTGGGGAATATCCACACCCTGCTTTTCTAGCCAGGATGCTCACCCTCTACGCGCGCAACTTCCCAATGATAGCATGAGCGGGGTATGCTTAACCAAAAAAGTATATATATATCATTCACATGCATAATATATATAATCCATATGATCCAATCATATGATCAAATAATAAACCCTCATATACGGTTTAAATATCCATATCATGTATGACCACAACATAAATATATCCATATAGTCATATCTATATAGATACATAAATATACATATATTAACATAATCCATATATATATATATATATATATATATATATATATATATATATATAATTCTCGTTCATAAGAATAAGATATATATATACCGGGCTATAAGTATACTTAATCCTCATTATACAAGCCGTCACCACAATTCCTTAAATTTACCTCGATATGTGAATATAATCCCATACTTGAAACATATTCAATCATTTTCCTATGATGAATAGTCTCCCAAAACCGTATGTATATATTTATACCTATATATTCAACATTAGGGCTATCACCCAAGAGTTTGCGTAGGAATCCATCACTACACATTTCATCTATATCTGAGAGTACATTAGAGAATCTAGTAATCATTTTGACTATTGGTATGCACATAACTAATAGTCTATAAGCCCCAAGTTCAATCTTATCTTCATCAAGAAATCCCCTTGCTTTCGATTTCGACTACGGTTCCATCACTTTTGTGAATATCCTAGTTTAAGATCTCTCGGATTTATTTCTTAAATTTTATCATCACTAAGGGTGTGCAACTACACTCTTCCATTTTTCCCCAAATCGTATCTTAAAGATATCCTATCCTTATAAGGATTTGACATAAAAGTTGGCCTAGAATTTCACAACATACCCTCACCATTCTATTCTATCTAAGAGTTCTTAGCCTCACATCACATCTATACTTACTTTTAATCCATAATTAGGATCCTAAATCCCAAAAGGTTTCCCCAAAATCTCCATATACAACTCCAAATGCATACATGGATACACTCCTCCCAAATTTCCCTAAGGAGTCCCCAAAATTCTAATGTGTGAGAAACTTCTTATATCTCTCCAAGAGCATATCTCTTACATCATAAGAGAAGGCCCCAAATCAACAAACCCAACCAAAAAGGGTTTGGAATCACTATGGAGAAAAACACCTCAAAATACCCTGTTTCCGAATCGATTCGGCCCTATTCCGAATCGATTCGGCCTGGCGAATCGATTCGGCCTCCAAGGCGAATCGATTCAGGTCCAAAGACCTGGGCTTCTGCCACAGGCCGAATCGATTCGGCTTGGGTCCGAATCGATTCGGTCAATGCAGACCTGCCAATTTCCCTAAACCGAATCGATTCGCTTAAGGGGGCGAATCGATTCGGGCTTGCAAATTTTGAAGGGGTCTTCTTCTTCATCAAAACCCACGAATTCTAAACCCTAAATTTTTCATTCTAACCCCCAAACCTTTATCAAATCATGATTTTAAGCCCATTAATCAACCCAAAGTTGATCCCAACCATTTCTATTCCATTAAATCCATATTTAAACATTGATTTCAAGATTAAACCTAAAAATCTAGGTTTTGATGTTAATACCCAAAAATCCATTTCTTTACCCCACACATTATGAAATAAAATACACAAATAGCTATTTAGCAAGATTAAACACTTGCCTCAGATTTGTAGAGGTTCGATCATCCTCGATGTCGCGGTTGGGCCGAAAATCCCAAGCTTTTTCTTCCTCTCTCTCTTCTTTTCCTTCTTCTTTCTTTCTTCCTTTTTCTTTCTCTCTTTCTCTATTTGAGAAGGCTTCATCCGTAAGCCTCCAATCCTTTAAAACAACAAACCCAGTTTTAAATGTTAATACACACTTTAAATGACTAGTTTAGACCAATTAGAGTCAAACTGACTTAAAAATATTCCGGAGCCGAAATAAAACCCAATGACAGTCATTTTGACTATCTCGACCCTTCCGGGATCAATGGTACCCTCAAAATCATCATCCGGAATACTTTAAAATATTTTCTATTTTTGGACCTCATTTCCCAAATTCTAAAATTCTCCAATTTAATTAAATTTTATCTTCCCAAAAATTTAATTTCTCAGTCTCCAAAGTCGTGGGGTGTTACAATCTCCCCCCCTTACAAGAATTTCGTCCACAAAATTTAAGATATGGCTAGGACCTCAATACCATCTAGTCCTAACATCAAGTCTTAGGATAACTATACCGATCCTCTCTAGTTCTCATGTCGAACCATATGGATTTTAAAACAAATAACTACCCCGGGGTGCCCATACACCCCTTATGCGAGTTTACACTCGTAAAATCCTAATCAGGCTCCATTAGCCTCAAATTGTAAGATAACCCTCGGTAATATAGTTTATAACAATATACTAATTATATAAAAGTTTAAAATTCCCAATGGTTGAACTCTCCTCAATTCCTGACGCTAGCTACCTTCGTGCGGGGGAGGTCTCGCAAGCGAAATCCAAACAAGGAACCCTCCCAATACACTACTGTGTAGCTACGTCGGGGATTGAGATTAGTTGAACCAGGGTTAAGGTTTTATAAAAGATTTTTCATATTTTAGATATTGCCCGAGGGCCTATACAATAATACAATATAAATATATTCCGCGTCTTTCGACACGCCAAACAAACACCTTATGTTTAAGACACAAGGCCTCAACAAATACAATACTCTAGCCACTATCTAGTTCTCAAAACTAGCACAACTATGAGCTAAATTATCCGCTCAACATACCCCTACTAAACTTTAAATCTCACAACTCTAAAACTTCTTTACATATATTAACGTCTTTCCACAATATAAGTCTCCCCTCTTAGGCGCACTATAATCACATGCCCTACCTACCCATAAGACAATAGTCTTATAGTCACTATTCAGCGAACCTTAACATTCCTCACCTCCGGAATTCAATGTTATAACTCTCAACGTTCCCGGTATCGAACAAAGTATGACTTAAACCCAAAGAAAGGTATTCTACCTTATACTTCCATAATCTAATGGTTTCACCTCATCCAAGGATCTCAATTCAAGACCCTCTACTTCTTCCAGGACAATCATTACTCCTAAACCTATTTCTCCATAAGAGAAACATCTTCCTAAAAATCCTTCCTAGCGAAGGTTGACGGGTTTCTAAATCCAAACCTCCCAAAGACTACAATAACCTCTCCTCAGACTTACTTTATCAAGTCCAAGGTTTGTCATTCGAGTAAATTTTCCTTTCTTACTCAACTGCTGACAAATCACCTCGAACCATTGCTAGAAATCTCCTCAATAACTCCTCCAGAATCGGGGAAAACAACTACCCCCAATCAAAGCGTACCCAAAATATGCTATGGGTATTGTACTTCTAAAACTATCCTTTCCTAGACAACAAAAATCTAGGCGACGTCTGAAACGAAACAAGAGCAACTGTTATCAGAACGCCAATCAAGTGAATATACTTCACAGAAGAAAACAACACAGTGAACACAACAGTCCTATTTATAGGGCTTTATGTCAAGAACGTTAACGGAATAATCCATAACACGCACAGATCCTAAAGACTCTAGAACCTGATGCTCTGATACCATCTGTAACACCCCGCTTAAAATAATAACGGGTGGCCAGCCCTATACTATATTAAATCAGGAATTTCAGATGGTTCAGTCTCAACATCAACTGTCGGTACTATATAATATAGGAGTAACTACCCGATATCATATAAGAGAGATGTTAAATAAATTAAAACATGCAACATAATACAACCCAACACTACAAAATTTTAAATAAATAAGAGAGATGCAAGAAAGAACTAGGATAAACGAAATGCTATATTAAAACAAAATAAATAGCTACAACTGAATGTACGAAAGTAGACCTGAATAAGTTGTCGGGTCACAGCTAATACAATAGCTGGAATGGAATAAATATAAATATCTACAAATATCCCTTGGGTATAAACCCGATATACAACATGAATCCTTACCTAGAATTTTAAAGAAGTAAGAAGCGGCTACAAAATACATCCCGCAACAGTCCGCATCTGTCATGGCTCCCAAGACTCTGGACAGAAGGTCATCCGGCATCCATGCGGTAGGATACCTGTAATAATATATATATATATATACAGGCAGGAGAGAAAAGTAAACGGGTCAGAGCCCCGAATTATGAAAATATTTAGCAAGTGTGTTAACCGTGCATAATAAATACCGGTGCACTTTATTTCATAATTAAAGTGAGACCGCACTCTCGAGGAACCCCAACTCACCTCTCATCTAAAGGCGCGCCCTATTCGCGTCCTCAAATTTTAGTTAAATTACCCCCATTGATTTTAGGACAACCTAACTTATCAGGCCTAGCCTATATCCACGAGAGCTACCCTCCCGTCATAATCTAAGGATCCACCCATTTCTAAACCCACTAGATTATGATTACAACAATTATGCCATAATAGGCTTAGTGAATTCCTATTAATAATCTTATGAATTATAATCATCATAATTCCTAAAAAATTTCCCCTATACATATACATATATATATATATATATACATATATATATATATATATACATATATATATATATATATATATATATATATATATATATATATATATATATATATATATATATACCTATATAGGCTAAAAACGTAAGAATTAATATACTTAATAACATGCACATGGAATATTGGCAAGACTTCTCTCTAATCCCAAAATTGTACAACGTTTCGTTCGTGGGGAGTCTCGCAAAGCGAAATCCAAACAAGGAACCGCCCCGTTACACTACTCCTGACAAGGTCAAGACCAGAGATCCGAGATGCCACCTATGGAATTACTTCTCTCAAATCTCGACATGGCACTGCGTTTCGTGTGTGAGGTGTCTCGCAAAGCGAAATCCAAACGAGGAACCACCTCGTTACACTACTCCTGGGCAATGTCGATCCTAGAGATCCATAATCCTCAACATACAAGTTAATACTACCATTACTACTAACTATAACTACTAAAGAAAGAAAGAAGAAAAGAAAAAGAAAATAAATAAAATAAAATAAAAGAATCTCCAATAATATCCTTGGGATGATGTAACCGAATTATACCTTATGTGCGATACATCAACCCCCATCAATCTAGTACACCATAATCATCTAAGATGTACTTCATAAAAGTCCATATCCTTTCGTCTATAGGATATATATATAGGTATTTATTTCTAACCGTATATATATATCATACTCAATCCAATAGCCAAGTGTACATACTACATATGATGTACAAGGCCATGCACATAATATACCCGGCTATATATATCGCCGATAAACTGCATCAATGCTATCATCTTCCCAGTGCCCGGCTCACGTAGCAAAACTGGGGCCACCATGGTGGGACTAAACGACACCCATCTCGTGGTAAACTCACGCACACGACGTCCCGGAAAGCGGTCATAGCTCCAAATCGGCAATGAGACGAAACATACCCACCACGTCTCATCCCAAAATAAATATATATATATATCATATAATAACACACGGGACGACTATGACCTGGGGAATATCCACACCCTGCTTTTCTAGCCAGGATGCTCACCCTCTACGCGCGCAACTTCTCAATGATAGCATGAGCGGGGTATGCTTAACCAAAAAAGTATATATATATCATTCACATGCATAATATATATAATCCATATGATCCAATCATATGATCAAATAATAAACCCTCATATACGGTTTAAATATCCATATCATGTATGACCACAACATAAATATATCCATATAGTCATATCTATATAGATACATAAATATACATATATTCACATAATCCATATATTCACATAATCCATATATCTATATATATATCTATATATATATATATAATTCTCGTTCATAAGAATAAGATATATATATACCCGGCTATAAGTATACTTAATCCTCATTATACAAGCCGTCACCACAATTCCTTAAATTTACCTCGATATGTGAATATAATCCCATACTTGAAACATATTCAATCATTTTCCTATGATGAATAGTCTCCCAAAACCGTATGTATATATTTATACCTATATATTCAACATTAGGGCTATCACCCAAGAGTTTGCGTAGGAATCCATCACTACACATTTCATCTATATCTGAGAGTACATTAGAGAATCTAGTAATCATTTTGACTATTGGTATGCACATAACTAATAGTCTATAAGCCCCAAGTTCAATCTTATCTTCGTCAAGAAATCCCCTTGCTTTCGATTTCGACTACGGTTCCATCACTTTTGTGAATCTCCTAGTTTAAGATCTCTCGGATTTATTTCTTAAATTTTATCATCACTAAGGGTGTGCAACTACACTCTTCCATTTTTCCCCAAATCGTATCTTAAAGATATCCTATCCTTATAAGGATTTGACATAAAAGTTGGCCTAGAATTTCACAACATACCCTCACCATTCTATTCTATCTAAGAGTTCTTAGCCTCACATCACATCTATACTTACTTTTAATCCATAATTAGGATCCTAAATCCCAAAAGGTTTCCCCAAAATCTCCATACACAACTCCAAATGCATACATGGATACACTCCTCCCAAATTTCCCTAAGGAGTCCCCAAAATTCTAATGTGTGAGAAACTTCTTATATGTCTCCAAGAGCATATCTCTTACATCATAAGAGAAGGCCCCAAATCAATAAACCCAACCAAAAAGGGTTTGGAATCACTATGGAGAAAAACACCTCAAAATACCCTGTTTCCGAATCGATTCGGCCCTATTCCGAATCGATTCGGCCTAGCGAATCGATTCGGCCTCCAAGGCGAATCGATTCGAGTCCAAAGACCTAGGCTTCTGCCACAGGCTGAATCGATTCGGCTTGGGTCCGAATCGATTCGGTCAATGCAGACCTGCCAATTTCCCTAAACCGAATCGATTCGCTTAAGGGGGCGAATCGATTCGGGCCTGCAAATTTTGAAGGGGTCTTCTTCTTCATCAAAACCCACGAATTCTAAACCCTAAATTTTTCATTCTAACCCCCAAACCTTCATCAAATCGTGATTTTAAGCCCATTAATCAACCCAAAGTTGATCCCAACCATTTCTATTCCATTAAATCCATATTTAAACATTGATTTCAAGATTAAACCTAAAAATCTAGGTTTTGATGTTAATACCCAAAAATCCATTTCTTTACCCCACACATTATGAAATAAAATACACAAATAGCTATTTAGCAAGATTAAACACTTGCCTCAGATTTGTAGAGGTTCGATCATCCTCGATGTCCTGGTTGGGCCGGAAATCCCAAGCTTTTTCTTCCTCTCTCTCTTCTTTTCCTTCTTCTTTCTTTCTTCCTTTTTCTTTCTCTCTTTCTCTATTTGAGAAGGCTTCATCCGTAAGCCTCCAATCCTTTAAAACAACAAACCCAGTTTTAAATGTTAATACACACTTTAAATGACTCGTTTAGACCAATTAGAGTCAAACTGACTTAAAAATATTCCGGAGCCGAAATAAAACCCAATGACAGTCATTTTGACTATCTCGACCCTTCCGGGATCGATGGTACCCTCAAAATCATCATCCGGAATACTTTAAAATATTTTCCATTTTTGGACCTCATTTCCCAAATTCTAAAATTCTCCAATTTAATTAAATTTTATCTTCCCAAAAATTTAATTTTTCAGTCTCCAAAGTCGTGGGGTGTTACACCAAACTCCCTCATAAATAATAATTCTTTTTATTTTTTAGTGAGGTGCTAAATTCTCTTTATAAGATATTTTCTATTGGCCCCATTTTGGCATATTTTTCTTTTTATTTCCTTAATTTCTTCTTGGGGTCTTTTCAAATAGTGGCTTTCACGAGAAGTTCACACGCCTCTTGCAACCCTTTCTCGTGATAACTCATTATTTTTTTTTCAATATGAATTAAACTCTCACGAGCAACGGTTCTTACATGCACTACTTTCATTGACTCATTTTATCACATTTGGTTCATTTTAAGACATGATTGAGATGAAAATATTTTGACCAACATGTGATAGACAAGTACAAAAAATAAATAAATTCGTGCATATGTGCATTAAAGAAGACAACGAGTCGAACAACTAAAAAGTAATCACTAATTTTATCTCAATGAATCTAAACATTATGAATCACATGGATGAAAAGATGTTGTGTCTCAAAACACTACCAAATAGTCATGTGGGTAATATTATTATGTGGTGACTTAGGCATTGTAAATTTCCATTTATACAAGTTGTAAACAAACTACCAAAATCTTTTTATGTTTTTTAAAAATATTTACAAAAACCATATCTTTTTGTCTTTTTCATTTTTCTTAAAAAAACGATTTTTTTTTTGTATTTTTCTCTTTTCTTAAAAACCAAAAATGTATTTGTACTTTTCAAATTTTTCAAAAAAAAACAAAAATCTTTTTCGATTTTGCAAAAATATGAAAAAGGAAAAAATAATACAAGAATTGTACAAGTGATACAGTCTAGCAATAGGAACCAATAATATGCACATGAAAAACCATCCCATACTAGATGAAGTAAACAACCCCCAGTCAACACCTAAAGACTTCCTAAGACTCTCGAATCAAGGGGAGTTTAAAGGATTCATGAAAATATTGGATAACTATCGATGGTCACAAAGCTCAAGGATACGACCTTCCCCTCTACTAGGTCTCGAATAAAGTGCTCGCGTACCCTAATGTGTTTGAGGTGCGAATGTTTGATGTAATTCCTAGATATGTGTATCGCGCACGTGTTGTCACAGGAAATAGTCATGGTGTCCTGTGATATCCCAAAATCATCCAACCTCTGCTTCATCCATAAGAGTTGCATGCAAAAACTCCCGACTGCGATGTACTCAGCCTCCGCGGTGGATAAAAAGATGTAGTTGTGCTTTTTTCTCATCCATGAGACAAAAGAAGTACCAAAATAGAACCACCCAGCCAAAGTGCTCCTACATTCATCTATATCCCCCGTCCAATCCCACTAACGATTTTGATAATACGTTTAAGAGCACGTAAGTGTGACTGTTTTGGGGATGCCTGATATTGTGCACAGACTCCAACACTAAAGGATATACCGAGACAACTGGTAGTAAAGTAGAGAAGACTACTTATCTCTAACACCCCGCCCGCCCGGGGAGAGCGAACGGAGCGCTACTATCGATAAAACTATACTACATCCAGAAATAATAAGGTATAGAGCATCTAAAAATCCCATATTACAATAAAATAATCCACTAATCTCAAATTCTTCAAATAAATAACAAGTCTCTCGAATCATATAATAGCTAACTCGAAAATAAAATACAAATCTCCAATGCTCTATACATCAAAATAATACAATCTTCTCATCTTGTATTAAAAATCTTTCCAAAATAATCCTCGCTAAAATCAATCTCCACAGTGTCCCAAAATCCGCGCTGACTTGCCACTAAAAAAAATATGGGGAAGTACACAATACGACAGGAAAGATGCTCAACAATTATTAGCGATGAATAAAACGTCACAATACGAATACGAATATTCAAATCAAAAGAGAATTTCATAATCAATTATATCAATATAATTTCTTAACAACACATTAACCGGGGAACCACGCCTCACCACCGTACCGCGCCTATGCATTTTTAAGCATATCCGAAAAAAGGAATATTGGCGGGTGCCCAACCTGAGTGCCATATTAAAATCTCATGACAACATGCTCAACACCAAATATAATACCACATGAATTGAAATTAGATTCCACCAAATATTTTCGGATTTCCAAATGAATTTATCAATTCAAATATGAGTCAGTAATCACAAGAAAAAAATGGGAATAATACTCGCGAGATTAAGGAGCATATTGTGTAAAATCTCAAACCTCAAAATCATCACATAATTTAGCCTCAAAATGTAATCACACCATCACGTTCCTCTCGCGAGAATAATCAAATCTCGTTCTAGCCCAAACTCGAGAAAACAATAAATAAGCCTTCTAATCTAAGGTTGAAATCTTGAATAAGTTCGGGGCTATGGTTTGTGTATGAAAGGGAGTAATTTTGGAGAGGTCTTCTGATTGAAAAGTTTGAGAAAAAGTGAATTGAAAAGCCAAGCCACGAATTTGTTGATATATAAAGTATTAAGAAAAGAATTCTAATCAGATACAAACACTAAAAAATTTATTCGGGATGATCGGACCGTTGAAATTGGATGAAATTTTACAAAGAATTAGCTGAAGACGAGAGGAAGCTATAAATTTTTTTTTATCTCGATCGGACTGTTCAATATTTTTTAATATTTTTTTTTCTATAGAGTTTTATGTTTTAAGGACTCTTCTATATAATAAAAATTCAATTAAAACTCCATTTTAATTCTGATTTCGAAACCGTTTGAAATTCTCGCCTCTAAAAATAATAACCAACATATATGAGCAATAAAAATAATTTTATCTCAAAATTTATTTTTCCTCTTCATTTAGAAAATACCCCCAAAATTACGCGCGTTGTTACACTTCCCCACTAACAATGGAATTTTGCCCTCGAAATTCGCCGAATGCCTAACTCTAAAAAATCAGGCCAACAATCTCCAAAAATAAACTCGTCACCAAAAATAAATTCCTCACATATAATCTATATGCCTAACACGAAACGATCATCTAAAGATTCTATCTCCAAAAATACGTTCCACAAAAACGCAATAGACCCAAAACCTAAGACCTGAGGGTTGTCGTATACCTTAGCTCTGATACCATTCTAAAACCCCCGCCCGCCCGGGGAGAGCGAACGGAGCGCTACTATCGATACAACTATACTACATCCACAAATAACAAGGTATAGACCATCTAAAAATCCCACAATACAATAAAATAATCCACTAATATCAAATTCATCAAATGAATAACAAGTCTCTCGAATCATATAACAGCTAACTCGAAAATAAAATACAAATATCCAATTCTCTATACATCAAAATAATACAATCTTCTCATCTTGTATTAAAAATCTTTTCAAATTAATTCTCGCTAAAATCAATCTCCAGAGTGTCCCAAAATCCGCGCTGACCTGCCACTAAAAGAAAATATGGGGAAGTACACAATACGACAGGAAAGATGCTCAACAATTATTAGCGATGAATAAAACCTCACAATACGAATACGAATATTCAAATCAAAAGCGAATTTCATAAGAAATTATATCAATATAATTTCTTAACAACACATTAACCGGGGCACCACGCCTCACCACCGTACCGCGCCTATGCATTTTTAAGCATATCCGAAAAAAGGAATATTGGCGGGTGCCCAACCTGAGTGCCATATTAAAATCTCATGACAACATGCTCAACACCAAATATAATACCACATGAATCAAAATTAGATTCCAACAAATATTTTCGGATTTCCAAATGAATTTATCAATTCAAATATGAGTCAGTAATCACAAGAAAAAAATGGGAATAATACTCGCGAGATTAAGGAGCATATTGTGTAAAATCTCATACCTCAAAATCATCACATAATTTAGCCTCAAAATGTAATCACGCCATCACGTTCCTCTCGCGAGAATAATCAAATCTCGTTCTAGCCCAAACTCGAGAAAATAATAAATAAGCCTTCTAATCTAAGGCTGAAATCTTGAATAAGTTCGGGGCTATGGTTTGTGTATGAAAGGGAGTAATTTTGGAGAGGTCTTCTGATTGAAAAGTTTGAGAAAAAGTGAATTGAAAAGCCAAGCCACGAATTTGTTGATATATAAAGGATTAAGAAAAGAATTCTAATCAGATACAAACACTAAAAAATTTATTCGGGATGATCGGACCGTTGAAATTGGGTGAAATTTTACAAAGAATTAGTTGAAGACGAGAGGAAGCTATAGAAAAAAATTTATCTCGATCGGACTGTTCAATATTTTTAAATATTTTTTTTGCTATAGAGTTTTATGTTTTGAGGACTCTTCTATATAATAAAAATTCAATTAAAACTCCATTTTAATTCCGATTTCGAAAGCGTTTGAAATTCTCGCCTCTAAAAATAATAACCAACATATTTGAGGAATAAAAATAATTTTATCTCAAAATTTATTTTTCCTCTTCATTTCGAAAATACCCCCAAAATTACGCGGGTTGTTACACTTCCCCACTAATAATGGAATTTCGCCCTCGAAATTCGTCGAATGCCTAACTCTAAAAAATCAGGCCAACAATCTCCAAAAATAAACTCGTCACAAAAAATAAATTCCCCACATATAATCTAGATTCCTAACACGAAACGATCATTTAAAGATTCTATCTCCAAAAATACGCTCCACAAAAACGCAATAGACCCAAAACCTAAGACCTGAGGGTTGTCGTATACCTTAGCTCTGATACCATTATGTAACACCCCGCCCGCCCGGGGAGAGCGAACGGAGCGTTACTATCGATACAACTATACTACATCCACAAATAACAAGGTATAGAGCATCTAAAAATCCCACAATACAATACAATAATCCACTAATATCAAATTCTTCAAATAAATAACAAGTCTCTCGAATCATATAACAGCTAACTCGAAAATAATATACCAATATCCAATTCTCTATACATAAAAATAATACAATCTTCTCATCTTGTATTAAAAATCTTTCCAAAATAATCCTTGCTAAAATCAATCTCCATAGCGCCCCAAAATCCGCGCTGACCTGCCACTAAAAGAAAGTATGAGGAAGTACACAATACGACAGGAAAGATGCTCAAAAATTATTAGCGATGAATAAAACGTCACAATACGAATACGAATATTCAAATCAAAAGTGAATTTCATAAGCAATTATATCAATATAATTTCTCAACACATTAACCGGGTCACCATGCCTCACCACCGTACCGCGCCTATGCATTTTTATGCATATCCGAAAAAAGGAATATTGGCGGGTGTCCAACCTGAGTGCCATATTAAAATCTCATGACAACATGCTCAACACCAAATATAATACCACATGAATCGAAATTAGATTCCAACAAATATTTTTGGATTTCCAAATGAATTTATCAATTTAAATATGAGTCAGTAATCACAAGAATAAAACGAGAATAATACTCGCGAGATTAAGGAGCATATTGTGTAAAATCCCATACCTCAAGATCATCACATAATTTAGCCTCAAAATCTAATCACACCATCACGTTCCTCTCGTGAGAATAATCAATTCTTGTTCTTGCCCAAACTCGAGAAAACACCAAATAAGCCTTCTAATGTAAGGTTGAAATCTTGAATAAGTTCGGGGATATGGTTTGTATATGAAAGGGAGTAATTTTGGAGAGGTCTTCTGATTGAAAAGTTTGAGAAAAAGTGAATTGAAAAGCCAAGCCATGAATTTGTTGATATATAAAGGATTAAGAAAAGAATTCTAATCAGATACAAACACTAAAAAATTTATTCGGGATGATCGGACCGTTGGAATTGGATGAAATTTTACAGAGAATTAGCTGAAGACAGAGGAAGCTATAGAAAAAAATTTTGCTCGATCGGACTGTTCAATATTTTTAAATATTTTTTTTGCTATAGAGTTTTATGTTTTGAGGACTCTTCTATATAATAAATATTCAATTTAAACTCCATTTTAATTCTGATTTCGAAACTGTTTGAAATTCTCGCCTTTAAAAATAATAACCAACATATTTGAGCAATACAAATAATTTTATCTCAAAATTTATTTTTCCTCTTCATTTCGAAAATACCCCAAAAATTACGCGGGTTGTTACATTATCATACTCCGATACACGGTTTTCTCTATGTCCTTACCTGAAGTGTCCTTGCTAATCTTCGTTGAGGTACTCATGGGGGTACGAGAATGCTTATTCATGAGGTCTCTTGCAAAGTTGGATTGGGAGATAAGCATCCCATCCTCTTGCTAATGAACTTGGAAACTAAGGAAGAATATAAGCTCACAAACCATGCCCATATCGAACTCACTCTTCATCTCCTCCTCAAAGTCGTGATCATGGTGGGAGCACAGGAATCAAAAGACAATGTCATCAATATAGACCTGGGAAACCAAAAAAACACCTTGTCCTCTCCTAACAAATAACGTCTTATCTACTCCCCCTCTCTTGAAGTCATGGACTAAGAGATAGGAAATATCCTCTCGTACTAAGCACGGGGTGTTTGCTTTAAACCATACATGGATTTCCTCAAATAATAAACGTGTCTAGGGTGCTTAGGGTCTTCAAACCCTTTTGTTTGTTCCACGTAAACCTCCTCCAATCGAATGCCATTCATAAAGGAACTCTTGACATCCATATCATATTAGTTAAAATGCAAATGACATGCGATGGGGAGTAGTAGGCGGATGGACTCAAGCCTCGTAACGGGAGAAAATGTCTCCTCAAAGTATACACCCACAATCTATGTGTATCCCTGAGTGAACAAACTAACCTTATTATGCAAAATAGTAACATTCTTATCCATCTTATTCTTGAAGATCCACTTACTACCAATCACATTCTTCTCACTAGGTCGGGGGATAAGTTTCCAGACATCATTATTTCTTAACTAAAGAAACTCTTCTTGCATAGCGAATATCCAATGTTCATCTTTGATTGATTATTTGATATTCTTGGGCTCGACTCTGAATGTGTAGCACAGAAAGATAACAACGATCTCTAGTTGAGCGCGAGTCTTGACCCCTAAGGTGGGATATCCTAGCATAGTGGAAGGGTCATGAATCTTGTAAACCCAAGTAGGTTTGTCCCCAAAGTCAGGATTAGGGTCCACCCTCGGTGTGCGAGAAATAATGGAATTATCACTAGGGGTGCATTATCCTCACATAGATGGCCAGGATCAACGAATGTCAGCGGCTCGTCATCTTTAACAGTGACGTTTATTGATTCCATAACCATAGAGTTGTTCAAGTTAAAAACCTGGTAAGCTCAGCTCGTCGATGAATATCCTCAGAAAATTCCCTTGTCGCTCCGGGATTCGAACTTTCCTAATTGCTCTTTATCCCTTAGGATGTAGCATTTACTCCAAAAGATATCTAAATATGAAAGGTTGAGCTTCTTCCATGTCCATAATTCATATGTCGTCTGAAGTGTGTGTGGACGAGATATACCTTATTCACCATTTTTAAGGATATATTTTTATAATGTCCGTCACAATTAATTATATCGTATACCGTTACAATTGTTGAAGAATTGAACAAGTTTTCATCTACAAAAGACGAATCTGAATTACAAGTTGTCTTCAACATTCAAGCCCAACAATATGATCTTTGGTAAGATAATGTTTAAAGTTTCATTTACATTTTATATTAAGAGTGTTGGGATATTTTTAAAAAGAGTTTTAAAAATATTTTATATAAAAATGTTTTTATAAATGTTTTTGTTCAAAAAGGTTATTAACCGTTTTAGAAAAAAATGTGTTTTGAAAAGTTTTGAGGAAATTTTCTAAAGAAGTAAGCGGACCTCGGTTTTGACGCCAAGGTCGTTCAAACGAGATCACCATCTCGTTCGAACGACATTGATATGTCACACGTAGTCATTCGAGCGACACACGTATCTCGTTCGAGTGAGATGGGCTTCTCATTCGAGCGACGTGTCTTTTTGTCTGACACACTGGTTTACTTCTGTACATTAACCGGCTCAAAATTGTTTAAAAAGGGGCGTCCAGCCTTGATTTTTGTGTGGATAATTTTTTTTCTAACTTTAAGAGTTTTAAATTCTTTAAAAGTATCTTTTGTTTATCTGCCCAGATTTTAAATTCGGTACCTTTGGCAATATGTTTATTTATCCAACAATTTAACGGTTCAAATATTTATTTTGTTTACAATTCCTAAAAATCCCAATTACTTTTGTGTGAGTCGTTTTGTGGAACCCAAGAACATATTTTGCTTTTGTTCATTCTTTGTGGGGAGACCTCTACAATCGACAGCTGCGTGCTATTGTAAAGGGAGTCCTTATAAAGTTCACACTTGTGGAGAAGTCGTTTTCTTCTTCATTGCTGACCACCTGGAGTTCTTGCAGGAGATTCAAGCCGACGATATTACTAGACGTTGCTTTGAAGGTTTGACGAAGACACCGTGCGTTATAATTGTGGGAGATTATCAGGTTGTATGTAAGTCAATGGTCTTGTGAATTCTTCAAAGTTCTAGAAATAAAAGGTTTTGCCCTTTGGGAATTTTTCCTTAACTTTGTGTCATGCTTTATTTATGGGTTGACACAGGCACACACATAGATGCATGTTTAGTGCAGAATTGATTTGGTTTATATAGACTCCAATTATATAAGTGTGCCAACGTAGAAATTTGAGAATTAATTTAAATCGGTATCACACACCGCGTTCCTTCGATTTTATAAATTGGTATCAAAGAAGGTTACCCTAATTTATCACGTGATCCTGATTTTTCAAGGATTTTTTTATACAATTTGACTTCTCACGTCGTCAAATTTGTATCAGAGCAGGTTGCACTAATTTATCGTGTATTCCTATTTTTCGCAAAATTTGTGTCATATTGATTTTTTTAAAAATAATTTTGTGAAAAATCACAATTTTTCCGATGGAGCACTTATGTAATCGAATGCCCCCCTTTGATGACACGAGTCAAAGTTTTGATGATATAAATCATTTGAATTTGACATTTGCTAAAAGAATTGATTTTTTGAAAAAAGAAAATTCTCATTTTAAATCCGCGTTGGATGTTTTGCAAATGGTTCAATATCAAAGAGATTTTAATCGTGAAAAATTTATTTCCTTGGAACATGACTTTGTTGTTTTAAAATTTTCCAAGAAGGAGATTGATGATAGGGTCCTATTTTTAGAAAATTAATTGGAGGACCTTAACAATTCGATGGTTTGTGTTTGTGCCAAAGAGGATAAAAATATTTTAGTTAATGAGTTTGTGGCACGTTAAGAGACTCTTAGGGAAAAGTTTGCTTTAATTAAGGGAGAGCGAGATAACCTTTTAGGAATTGTTGATAATTTGAAAAAGGCGTCCCTTAAATTAGAAGAGTCTAATTTTTTGCTTGAGTAAAAAATTTTGAAGTTAAAAAATGATTTGATAGACTTGAGTAGGTTTGATAGTCATGGTAATGGCTCATCATGCTCTCATGCTTCTAATGATAAAGCCAAAACCATTATTTGTTTTAGAGGGTCAACCGTTCCCATGGACATTAGAAAATGTCAACCCATAGGTGTCGTTCCACTCGTTTACACATGTTCATATTGTGGTAGGAAAGGTCACCTTAGGCGTTTTTGTTTTGATCTTGGAAAAAGTCATAAGAAGTTTATGTCTAGTGTTCCCTTGGTTCCTAAATCATCCACACGACGTTTCACATCTATTTGGGTGAGAATATCACTTTTAGAGGCACTAGATTTTAGACAAGTTGATTCTCGTTTGCTTGCACATGATTCTTCTCTTGCCATGTCATATAGATGATTGCGTTTGCATGTTTGTCATTTGCTAGTGTATGCTTTTTGATATATTTTTTCTAGCGTTGTGACATGTACTTTTTCTATAGATTTTTATTTTTGAATTTTTTTTGAAAAATACAAAAAGATTTTATTTTGATAATTTTTTTGAAAAATCCAAAAAGATTTTTGTATTTTGTTTGCAGCGTTTATGGATGGACACTTAGGATGATCGAGTCACTATATCATTCCATTTTTTCATGTGACTATTTGATAGTGTTTTGAGACAATAGGTCGATTCATCCATGTGCTTTATAATGTTTGGAGTCATTAAGATGTAATTCTTTGTTACTTCCTACATGTTTGACTCATGATTTCCTTTATCGCACAAATGAACGGATTTGTTTGATTATTGCACTTATCTATCACATGTTGGTTGAGTGTTTACATCTCAATTCTACCTATACAACGAACCAAATGCGATAAAACAAGACAATAAAAAGTGTGCACCTTTGAACCTTGTTTGTGAGGATTTGTGTGTTCTGTTTGAAAACGGTGAAGGGTTATAAAATATTATCATTTATCCTTTGCGATTAAGCTTCCGTTTAAATTCGACCTAAAAAATTGAGGAATTTTATTATCCGGGGTCCAAAAAGGTTTAAAAGAGCCCAAAAATTTTAAGGCAAAAAAAAGAAATTCATGCCAATTATAGGCCATTTAGTTTTTTGCACCAATTCTCCAAAGTTTGAGAATTTGGTTTATTCACCTCTAAAAGAAAATATATACGAGGGAGTTTGGATGGAGAATTAAAACGGGTTTGCACGTCCTTAAAAGTCTTGAAAAAGCGTTAAATTGTTTTGGACGTTATTGGTGTGGAAATCACTTTGACTTTGATTTGTTGATTTGATTAAGATGATGTCATCTATATTCAACAATTTTTACACCTAAGGATACTTTTGATATTCATTCGTAAGGAGTACACGTATGCATCATGCACATATGATTGATTGAGTTTATTTACCTATCAAATGTGTTCACACCCATACATTCCATTTTCGTGACTTGGTTGCTTGAGTTTAAATCCATGGTGTGATTTTTTGTATCTTATTTTTTCTTTGAAAAAAAATAAAAATCCAAAAATAGTTTGTGGATGTTTTTGGGATATACCTTTGCATGCGCATAGCTAGATCCTTGTTTGCTATGCATTTTTATCGTGACACTCCATGTTTTGATTATTTCTTCTTATCTGTCTATTTGGGGACCTCTTAAAAAGGGGGGGGGGAAGAATTATCATGTTATGGGGGAGTTTTCGCATTATGGGGGAGATTTGATTTATTAATGCTTTATTCTTATATAGTTTCAAACTCGATGTGTCACGAAGGTATTTGCTTCATCTCATGTGTGTAGGTACAAAATTAAATATTAATATGTTGCACACCCTGATGAGAAAATTTTTGAGAGTTTTGATGTTGAAGAAAATTTTGAGAACTTGAAAATTTTACCTTTTCAGTTTTGGGATTCATGGGAGGGTAGATTTGTATAGGTAATTTGGTATTTGATAATTCATATGTTTTTATGTATGTACAGGCATAGACATAGGGGGAGATTTGTAAGGACATATTTTTATAAATGTCTGTCACGATTAATTTAGTCGTATACAGTTACAATCGTCGAAGAATTGAAGAAGTTTTCATCTACAAAAGACGAATCTGAATTACAAGTTGTCTTCAACATTCAAGCCCAACAATATGATCTTTGTTAAGATAATGTTTAAAGTTTCATTTACATTTCATATTAAGAGTGTTGGGATATTTTTAAAAAGGGTTTTAAAAATATTTTATATAATAATTTTTTATAAACGTTTTTGTTCAAAAAGGTTATTAAATGTTTTAGAAAAAAATGGGTTTTGAAAAGTTTTGAGGAAATTTTCTAAGGAAGTAAGTGGACCTCGGTTTCGATGCCAAGGTCGTTCAAACGAGATCACCATCTCGTTCGAATGACATTGAGATGTCACGTATATTAATTAGAGCGACACACGTATCTCGTTCGCGTGAGATGGGATTCTCGTTCGAGCGACGTGTCTTTTTGTTTGACACACTGGTTTACTTCTGTACGTTAATCGCCTCAAAATTCTTTAAAAAGGGGCGTCCAACCTTAGTTTTTGTGTGGAGAAAAAGTTTTCTAACTTTAAGAGTTTTAAATTCTTTGAAAGTATCTTTTGTTTATCTATCCAGATTTTAAATTCGGTACCTTTGGCATTATGTTTATTTCTCCAAATATTTAAGGGTTCAAATATTTGTTTTGTTTACAATTCACGAAAATCCCAATTACTTTTGTGTGAGTTGTTCTGTGGAACCCAAGAACATATTTTGCTTTTGTTCATTCTTTGTGGGGAGACCTCTACAATCGACAGCTGCGTGCTATTGTAAAGGGAGTCCTTATAAAGTTCACACTTGTGGAGAAGTCGTTTTCTTCTTCATTGCTGACCACCTGGAGTTCTTGCAGGAGATTCAAGCCGACGATATTACTAGACGTTGCTTTGAAGGTTTGACGAAGACACCGTGCGTTATAATTGTGGGAGATTATCAGGTTGTATGTAAGTCAATGGTCTTGTGAATTCTTCAAAGTTCTAGAAATAAAAGGTTTTGCCCTTCGGGGATTTTTCCTTAACTTAGTGTCACATGCTTTATTTATGGGTTGACACATGCACACACATAGATGTATGTTTAGGGGCTGAATTGATTTAGTTTATATACACTCCAATTATATAAGTGTGACAACGTAGAAATTTGTGAATTAATTTAAATCGGTATCACACACCGTGTTCCTTCGGTTTTACAACCGTGTGGCACGTGATAGACACCACCTCTGCCCAAAACCTCCTAGAAACTTTATGACCTGGAAGCATAGATCTAGCAATCTCCTAGATCATCCAGTTTTTCCTCTCAATAATCACATTTTACTGAGGAGTTTTTATGACCGAAAATCCATGTTTAATTCTGAGGCTACCAAATTAATGATCCACCTTTACTTCTTTAAATTTTATGTCGTTGTCATTACGCATTTTGTTGATAGTGACACCGTGTTGATTTTGAGGGACATGATAGTTGGCATAAGAAACTCTACAGCATCGTATTTCTTTCTCTGGAAATCAACTATCGTATAATGAGATAAATAATCTACCATCACGAGGATATACCTCTTACCTCCCAGACTCTCAGTGCGAGTAGGATGTATTAGTTCCATGTGAATCAACTCAAGCACATGTGAAATGGTAGTGGAATTCAACTTTCGATGGGGACTACTGACTTATTTTCCATGCTGGCAAGGGCCACAAATTGTGTAAATGGGCTTTCTGAGTGACAATAAGCCACGTACTAGGTCTTTCTTAAATAAACATTCCAAATTTCTAAAATTAACGTGACCTAAACATTGATGCCAAAAATCCATAGAAGGGATAGCGGCGTTGTTTCACACAAATGAGGACTTGGGCATAATCCCATTAAAATTATCGTCTATCCTCACCCTTTGCAGTAAAGGTTTACCGACTTGATTATAAATGTTACACTTGTTCTGGTAAAACATTAAAACAAAGTCTGTGTAGCACAACCGGTTAATGATAAGAAGATTTTCTTTTAAACCTTTAACGTATAACACATTATCTAGCTTGGGAAAACCAGGTATCTCTACTGTAACTCGTCCTATAATGCTAGATTTACTCCCATATCCAAATGTGACTTTACTATCCTTGCGATCCTCAAGGGTGGTAAAAAATGAGACATCACCGGTCATATGCCTAGACTAACCACTATCAAAATATCATTGAGAGGTATTATGAACATTAAGAGATACATGGAAAATAAGGGCTTTCTCTTCATGCCTAGGCACCCAAGTAGTGGTGACCTTTTGTTTACCGTTATGATTTTTGGGACTAGTAGGGATGTTAAAAGTATCCACCGACGGCAAAGACATCCACTAGAACACTTCTATCAAACTGTGAGGATTGGCGACAAGACACTCAACCTTATCTTTAAGGCTAGCAAAATCGTTAAAGTGGTGCGACGAAGTATGTGTACGTCAAGTTTGACCCAAACTATAGGAAATCTCCCTAAGGTGGCCTTTTGTCTTGCAGTAAGTGCAAAAATAAACAGTATTAGACAAACCTTTGTTTGCTTTTCTCGGAAAAACTTTCCTTTGGGATTTTGGTTTAGGGCCATAAGGATTCACAATAAATTCAAGAGCCGATTTCGATGCGACATGTGACATGGAAGCATCGTTAAAACCTATTCCCTGCCTCTTCCCAAACCCTAAAATGGGGTTGAGGAACATCTTTCCCATAATTCTAGATTGGTTCTGAATATTTTCCTTGATGTCCTAGGCTCTCTCAAGTAAAACCTAATGTTTACTTGGATAACACGGGTCAATTTGGAAGTTAAGTCAATATTTTCAATCTTAAAAGAAAATTTTAATTAATAAACTTTAATATGTTTCTCTACTTTAGTTAGTTTGATAATGTCATATTGGTCCGTAGACGTACAAATGCAATTGTGAAAGTTATTAGCATTATGATCAAGTTTTTCTTTGATATTACATGTTCCTTGGAACATTTTGAACATAATTATATGAATATGTATGAACCTCAAACGGATCATTTACTAAATTACTTTTGCCTAGTGTTGCCATTTTAGGACGCATTTGTCTTTAGTTATCATCCATTCCATGATCAAAGTAAGATTACATCGAAGTCTTCAATGTGATCATAATTTGATTCTACCTTCTTTGAAGCAGTCGTGAAACCACTGGCTCTAAACCCTTGATCATTTCTTTGAATTTATTATTTAATTCTATAATATAAAGTAGTCATTAAATCGCTCGGTTCTGAATTTTAAATCATAAATCCAATGAATAAATTTGTAATCGCACCACACTAGTTTATCTTCGTTGAATAGTACTTTTGGTAATCATATAGACAAATGCATTAATTCAAAGAATAAAATTCATCCAAAATGATTTGATTCATTACGAAAAGGAGCATTTCACTTTATACCAGTTAAAGACTCATATATTTTCAGTCTCCATCGAACTTTTACATTATTTAACGTATTATCCAATTCATTGAGAATGTAACACTTGATAAAATAAGAAATATGTATGTATTAAACCATCCATGGTGTTTATCGTATGTCGTTCAAGTGATCATTTTATTAAATGTGGATAATTTTTCAATATAGTTAAGTGGATCAACATATATACATTTCCCTCTTAAATTAGTCATATTTAATTTTTCAAGACTTTCTTAGTGACAAATGGGAACCATATTATAATTTTTTATATATATGGGGGTGTTTAATAACACAACGTTACATGTCCACTATAGGAACATGACACGATTCTTAATGAAAATTGGTTCAAGGGCATTGAATATGTATTCATTCACTTTGTATGTTACTTGTATACCGTAGTACTTCCAATGTGCATTTGTCTTGAGAAAAATATATATATTTTTTGTGTATTATATATATATACACATATATATATATATATATATATATATATATATATATATATATATGAATGATTCATTGAGCGCCAATGAATAGTAAAGATCTTTGATCGCATTCCAAGGTTTAAAAAGTATTAAATATGTACACAAATATTCAGAAATGAAGATAATGGATCAAAGCCTCTAAAGTGTAAATAAATCGTTCAATATCTTCCTATGGTTACTAAGATATTAATGATAAACGACATAAACATTATGAAATTATAAATATGTAACAAGAGAGATATATAATTCTTGAGGCTCATAGTTCGAAGTGGATATATTAGCACAATTGGAGGTGGTAATATTTGTAAATCCTCAATAATGATTGAGTATGAAAATTATTTATTAGAAAGCAATGTACCTTTGACAATTTTAAAGAGGATGATCCCACATAACAAAAATAATGCATGTTTTTATTATAGAAAATAATTGTTTGAAAAAACATAGAATAATATGGTAAGTAATGACCTGTTAATCATGACATAAGACCATAAAGAAATCGTGGATCTGCTAACAAGAGAGTAAGGAAAGTTTATTCCAGGGAATTGGCTTGAGCTTGTAAAGATACTCAAGAACACCATACAGAAAAAACCAACCTAAATGATTGAAGATCATAAGAAATAGGTTCAATGGGATAACTTAATTACGGGTGACTCAATTACAACTGAGAAGATAACTAATTTTTCCCATTCCTAGTATAGGTAGGCACACACTTGCTGAATGGAACATGTTAAATTTTGTTTTTAATGATTTTTATAACTTGAACATAAGGGTTAAGTGGGGTATTTTCGTAATACTCTTAATGGAAATCCCCTATGTTAGTGAGAAGGGGAACTTGTATGAGAATAATGAAAGGCTAAATTCTCTAACACACTCATGAAACCAGAATGTGTCTGAGGTCAAAATGGACATAACAAGAGAACGAAGAATATTTGAGAAGGACAGTGTGAATTTTATTGTCTCGGTTTACAGAACAACTTTGATCAATTCATGATATCGCAATAATTGGATTGACCAGGGAACCCGATTGTCTCTCACTAAGAAAGATTCAAGGCCAAAATTTATCTTTATCGATGCAGTTATTTTCCACCAATACTCTCTATTGTCTTCACCTTCATTTGATTGTTCACTATAATTTCATTCATGTGGGGGATTGTTGGAAAATATTATTTTTTTAAACAAATTAATATTTGACCAAATTAATTTTTTGGTCAACTTGTAGCCATTATAAAAGTTGGACCACACATCAAACATAGTGAGATCAAGTACCTATGTGTTCCTTATAGCAAGATAAGTCACATGGTATATTGATTTGTTAAAAACGGACAAATGATTAATGGGAAATTTGCTTTCAAGGTGCCTTACTTATTTATGAAATTATTTGGAATTTTATCTAATTTCCTAGTATGATTCTTCTTAACTATCCTTAAAGGTATTCATTGTTATCTATATATGGTAACTATCTTTGAAACCATCACTAAAGGTCGTAACTCTTCACCATTAGTTGCGACGGTTAGTGAAAAGAAAACCTAAAGTCACAATTAACAAAATACAACTTTTTTCATAAATGAACACTTTGTTGCCTATAAATACAACACTTGTCTTCATTTGGTAAGAGAGAGAAAAATGTTTTTCAAATTTTTCCTAGTATGATTCTTCTTAACTATCCTTAAAGGTATTCATTGTTATCTATATATGGTAACTGTCTTTGAAACCATCACTAAAGGTCGTGACTCTTCACCATTAGTTGCGACGGTTAGTGAAAAGCAAACCTAAAGTCACTATTAACAAAATACAACTTTTTTCATAAATGAACACTTTGTTGCCTATAAATACGACACTTGTCTTCATTTGGTAAGAGAGAGAAAAATGTTTTTCAAATCTTTCCATTCCTGATCTAGCCGACACATTTATCAAACATAATTGGTTTGTGGGACAGTCACATTGAAGTGTGTCTTGTGCGTGTTGAAAAGTGCGACTGTGTGATAATTGATTAAATTTATTCGCAAGTTCCAATTCGGCACAATTATTTAATTAGTGTTTATTTTTAAACCAAATAAATCAGCCCCAAATCATTCAACTGCGTGTGTGCGTGTGTTAAACCATAAAATAAATAAAGCATGAGACACAAGCTTAAGGAAAAATCCCCGAAGGGCAAAACCTTTTATTTCTTGAACTTTGAAGAATTCACAAGACCATTGACTTACATACAACCTGATAATCGCCCACAAGTGTAACGCGCGATGTCTTCGTCAAACTTCCAAAGCAACGGCTAGAAATATAGACACAAAAATACCCGCAGGTGTCGGTTCTGATGTCGTCGGCTGGAACTTTCCCTTTCCAGGAGGGAAGCAATGAAGAAGAAAACGGCTTCTCCACAAGATGTGAAATTTATAAGGACTCCCACCACAATAGCAGGCAGTTGTCGGTTGTAGAGCTCTCCCCACAAAGTATGAGCAAAATCAAAGTAAGTTCTTGGGTTCCACAAAATAATTCACATTAAAGTAATTGGGATTTTGTGAATTAAAACAGAAATATTTGAACCCTTAAAATTGTTGGAGAAAAACTTTCTTCTAAAAGGTATTGAATTAAATCTGTGTAGATACACAAAATTTTTAAAAGAATAAGACTCTTAAAAGTTGAAACTATTCTCCATGTTTTTCTAGGCTGCCAAGACCCCTTTTTATACAAAATCTGAGTTGATCAAAGGATAAGCATTATAGCAGCGTGTCAGCCTAAAAGTTATCTCGCTCGAACGAGAATGACATCTCATGTGAACGAGATCGCGTGTCATTCGAACGACTATGCGTGACTTCCCATTATCGTTCGAACAAGATTAATATCTAGCTTGAACGACCTTGGCGTTGAAACTGAGGTACGTTTACTACTGAGGTAGTTTTTCACAAACAGTTATAAAACCTCTTTTAAAAAAAACATTTTTATATAAAATCTTTTTAAAACCTTTTAAAAATATCCCAACACTCTTAATATGAAATGTAAATGAAACTTTAAAACAATATCTTACCAAAGTTCATATTGTTGGGCTTGAATGTTGAAGGCAACTGGTAATTCGGATCCGTCTTTTGTAGATGCAATCTTCATAATTCTTCGACGACTTGTAGCGGTATACGACATAATTAATTGTGACGGACTTATTAAAAATACTTCCTTACAAATATCCCCATATGTCTATGCCGCTACATACATAAAAACATCCGAATTATCAAAAACCAAAATGCCTATACAAATCTACCCTCCCATGAATCCCGAAACTGAAAAGGTAAAATTTGTAAGTTCTCAATTTCTTCAACATCAAAACTCTCAAAGCTTTTCTCATCAGGGTGTGCAACATCATGATCTTCAATCTTTGTGCCTAGACACATGAGAAAAAGTAAAAACCTTTGTGATGCATCGAGTTTGAAATGATATAAGAATAAAGAATTAATAAATCAATCAAATCTCCCCCATAATGCAAAGACTCCCCCATAACATGATAATTCTTTTGCCCCCTTTTTATGATGTCCCCAAATAGACAGATAAGAAGAAATAATCAAAACATGGAGTTTCACGAAAAAATTCATAGCAAACATGGATCAAACTACGCGCATGCAAAGGAGTATCTCCAAAATTTCACAAACTATTTTTGAATTTTTCAATTTTTCATACAAAAAAAAGATACTAAAAATCACAGTATGGATTTAAACTAAAACAACCAAGTAATGGAAATGGAATGAATGGGTGTTAACACATTCGATAGGTAAATCAACTCAATCAAGCATATGTGCACGATGCATATGTGTACCCCTAACGAATGAACATCAAAAGTATCCTTAGGTGGAAAGATTGTTGAATTTAGATGACATCGTCTTATACAAATCAACTGATCAAAGTCAAAATGATTTCCACACCAATAACGTCCAAAACTATTAGCGTTTTTTCAAGATTTTCAAGGATGTGCAAACCCGTTTAAAATCTCCAACGAAACACCCTCATATATATATATTCTTTTTAGAGGTAATCTAAATTCTCAAACTTTGGAGAATTGGTGCAAAAACCAAAATGACCCATAATTTGGCATGAATTTATTTTTATTGCCTTTAAAAACATTTTGGGCTCTTTTTAACCTCTTTGGACCCCGGATAATAAAATTCCTCCATTTTTTAGGTCCAATTTAACGGTGGCTTAGTATTCGCAGAGGTAAAATGAACCTTTCACAGCCCTTCCCCGTTCAAACAAAGCACACAAACTTACAAAATGGTTCTTATATGCACAATTTTCTTATCAAAATTTATCGCGCTTGGTTGGTTTTAAAGGACAAGATTGAAGTAAAAATACCCAACCAACATATGATAAGACAAGCATAATAATCAAACAAATCCATGCATGTGTGCAATAAAGGAAATCCCGAGTCAAACATGTAGGTCGTAACACTTAATTACATCTTAATGACTCCAAACATTATAAAGCGCAAGTATTAATTGACCTATTGTCTCAAAACACTATCAAATAGTCACATGAAAATAATGAAATGATATTGTGACTCGGTCATCCAAAGTGTTTATCCATAAACGTTGCAAACAAAATACAAAAAACTTTTTGGATTTTCAAATTTGACCGAAATAAATATGAATGGACACTCAAAAAAATAGAAAATCTTTTTGCATTTTTCAAAATTTTTCAAAAAACAAAAATTTATACAAAAAGTACATATCATTAAACTAGTAAATATATATAATGAAACCACAACTAGTGTATGAAAAACATGCGAACACAATCATCTATATGATATGGTAAGAGAATAATCATGTGAAATCAAATAAGAATCAACTATTCTAAAATCTAGCGTATCCAAAAGTGATTTCCTAACCCAAGTGGATGTAACACGTCGACACGGGGTTTGGGGAACCAACAAAACACTAGACTTAGAATTCCTAGGACCTCTTCCAAGATAAAAAAAAAATATCCTAAGGTGACCTTTCCTACCATAATATGAACATGTGTAAACGGGTGGAACGACACCTAAAGTGTGATCTTTTCTAACATCCTTGGAATTAGTTGACCCTCTAAAATAAATAATGGTTTTGGCTTTAGCATTAGAAGCATGAGAACATGATGAGACATTACCATCACTATCAAACCTACTTGAGTCTGTCAAATCATTTTTTAACTTCAAAATATTTAACTCAAGCAAAGAATTAGACTCTTCCAAAGACAATGATTTATTTGTTCAAATTTTTAATTAAACTTAACAGTTTATCGCGCCCACCCTCAATTAAAACAAACTTATCCCTAAGAGTCTTTTCACGTGCCGTAAAATCATCGATTAATTTTTTATCCTCGACGGCACAAACGGGAACCCTAGAATTTTTTTAAGTCCTCTAATTCCTTCTCTAAAACAAGGCGTCTCTCATCACTTTTCTTTTTGGAAATTTTCAAAGAATCAAAATCAATACACAAATTACCAAAGTGCTCACGACAAATATCACTTTGAGTTTGAAACTCTTGCAAGTATTCAATCTTACTTTTAAAGAGAGAATTTTATTTTTCCAAAACTTTAATTCTTTTGCAAAGTTTCAAATTCAAACTTTTTAAATTTTCCAGCACGGTCGTGAACTTTTTCAAAAATAGGCTCCTCATTAAATGGGCGTTCCATTGAAAAATTGCGATTTTTCACAAAACTGATTTTAAAAAATCAATATCACACAATTTTTGCGAAAAATAGGAATACGCAATAAATTAGCGCAACCTTCTCTGATACCAATTTGTAAACGCGAGTAGACAAATTGTATCAGAAAGTAAATCCTTGAAAAACCAGGATTACGCGATAGATTAGCGTTACCCGCTCTGATACCAATTTGAAAAGTGCGACTGTGTGATAATTGATTAAATTTATTCGCAAGTTTCCAATTCGGCACACTTATTTAATTAGTGTCTATTTTTAAACAAAATAAATAAGTCCCAAATCATTCAACTGCGTGTGTAAAACCATAAAATAAATAAAGCATGCGACACAAGCTTAAGGAAAAATCCCCGAAGGGCAAAACCTTTTATTTCTAGAACTTTGAAGAATTCACAAGACCATTGACTTACATACAACTTGATAATCTCCTAAAAGTGTGACGCAGGGTGTCTTCGTCAAACCTCCAAAGCAACGTCTAGAAATATTGACAGAGAAATACCCGCAGGTGTCGGTTCTGATGTCGTCGGCTGGAACTTTCCCTTTCCAGGAGGGCAGCAATGAAGAAAAAACGGCTTCTCCACAAGATGTGAACTTTATAAGGACTCCCTCCACAATAGCATGCAGCTTTCGGTTGTAGATCTCTCCCCACAAAGTATGAACAAAAGAAAAGTATGTTCTTGGGTTACACAAAACAATTCACATTAAAATAATTGAGATTTTGTGAATTAAAACAAAAATATTTGAACCTTTAAAATTGTTGGAGAAAAACTTTTTGCCAAAAGGTATTGAATTAAATCTGGGCAGATACACAAAAGTTTCAAAATCATAAGACTCTTAAAAGTTGAAACTATTCTCCACATTTTTCTAGGCTGCTAAGACCCTTTTTTATACAAAATCCGAGTTGGTCAAAGGATAAGCATTACAGCAGCGTGTCAGCCTAAAAATTATCTCGCTCGAACGAGAATGAAATCTCGCACGAACGAGATTGCGTGTCGTTCGAACGACTACGCGCGACTACCCATTGTCGTTCGAACGAGATTGATATCTCGCTTGAACGACCTTGGCATCGAAACCGAGGTACGTTTACTGCTGAGGCAGTTTTTCACAAACAGTTATAAACCTCTTTTAAAAAAATATTTTTATATAAAAGCTTTTTAAAACCTTTTAAAAATATCCCAACAGTCTTAATATGAAATGTAAATGAAACTTTAAAATAATATCTTACCAAAGTTCATATTGTTGGGCTTGAATGTTGCAGGAAACTAGTAATTCAGATCCGTCTTTTGTAGATGCAGTCTTCATAATTCTTCGACGACTTGTAGCGGTATACGACATAATTAATTGTGGCGGACTTATCAAAAATACGTCCTTACACGTGTTAAGATCATTTTATCCTAGGAGTCATACGTCCAATGATTTCATCTATAATCACCATTAGTGGGGGCGAATTCTATCTTCAGGTGAGAGTTCCAGCATTCGACTTGATCTATTTCATCCTCTTCATTTGTAAGTTTCTATTGGTCAATGTTTTATTTCATAAATATCTTTTAATTTCATATTTTAAATTGATAGAACAAAATACGACATAAATCTGAATAACATTTTCCATAACCACATAGAAAAATATTAACAATATGGTTAGGTATAATTATAAATTCAGGTGAAAAATTTATTCAAATTAATTTATTACATAATTGATTTATCTCTTGGAGATATTGTTATGTACTAGAGCAATTATTTCTCAAATTTTAAATAAATGTCGATTAAAGAAACATAATGTTTATGTGCCAAAATTTAAGATTGATTCACCGTAAAATTTAAATTTTAATCTTTCTCACATTTCATGGATAAATCATTCAAAAGAAACTAACCAATACATAACATTTATGATGCAAAACTCAATTAAGAGTCGCAGTCAATTCGATGTAATGATGTTCAAACTTTTTCGCAGTCAATTCGATGTAATAGATACCCTGAGAAAAGCCCCAACTAATACAATGCACGACGAGAAACAGAGAACACATTTTATGTAGTGAATCACGTTTCTTATGTGAATAGTAATGAATAATATTTCATAAATCAAGCATAGAATTTGGAAAAGTTTTTCAGGAGTGGGAAACCTAGAAAAAATATTTTTCTAGTATGTAGAGAACATTCTGCAGGTAGTGAGATGTTGCGACATACCAAAAAATAATTTGATGGGAAACAAACTACAAATTTGTTAGTGTGAACATATAAAAACATCAAAGATATGCAAAAACATTTTGAATTAATATTTATTATAAAATAATTTTCCTATATTTGATGGTAAATCTCAAACATAAACAAAGTTTTAAAAACATTTTAGTAAATTTTAGATTTCCTAACCAAAAGTTTAACGATCATCTAGGTTTATCATCTTCATTGCTAGAAAATGATAAATGTAGCTTGAGGGTAATGATTCAGTCTTCAAATCTCAAACATTTCATGGTGCATTTTGGGGGACTAAATACCAAGACTAAAAAATGATTATGTAATACCCCACCCCATTAAATTAATTAAATTGTATGTAGAATTTGTGGGAGGAGGAACTAATCAAAATTATGGAGATTTATGGGCAGCAAATGGAATTATAGAAAAGTATTGGATTAAGGATTTATATATGGATTATATTGTTGGAGAAATAAGAATAAAGAAATATTAATATAAAAAAAATATGTGAATGGACTCCACACAACGTCGTTTGAAGTAGCGAGGGTTGTTGTGCTATGGAGGTCGTTCGAGCAAGGTCGGAAGTCATTCGAGCGACGCCCAAGGTCGTTCGAGTGATGCCTGTTGAGTTCAGATTGTCAGTTTATGTTGTCAACCCCTTAACCATGGATAAAAATTCTTTCAAATTAAATGGATGAGATTTAGCAGAAGATGTGTTCAATGGATTGGGGCTTTTAGCTTGGTTTTGTACTTTAGAGGAAAAAGGTGTGGTGTTTGGGAATCCCCACTACCAAACTCTCGAAGACATTCTCTCCTTCCTTCCTTAATCTGTTATCCCCATTTTATCCCAATATAGCTCCTACACTCACACCACTGAATATATATAGACATGTATCCTTCCCCACTGATAAGGTCTAAGCCACGAAATATTAAGTTGTTATAAGGGATTTTGGTGAGTGTTTGATGATATAGTAGTAAAAGAAGATGGAGGTGTTATTGGAGGTTTAGTAAACGATTTTTGGTGGAATTTTTTGGAGCTTCCATGGAGGACTGTTGGTGGAGCTTTTGTGACTCCTTTTGGGGCCATCTTTGGAGGTGGGTGAGTCACCCATATTCACCACCACCACCACGTTGGACTCATTTAAGGTGGGTAATCTACTCTTATTATATTTGAGACTATATTTGCTAAATGTGGCAGTCTTATTGTGGGGTATGATTAAGAGTAGGAATATTCGGAAATTTTTGTGTTATTAGCAGCCTTAAAATAGACATTTTATGGAATAAAAAAGCTAGAAAATATTATTGTTATGTGTTTTCTATTAAATTCGAAAATAGATATTTTTATGGAATAAAAGTGTTAGAAAATATTGTTGTTATGTGTTTTCTATTAAATCTGAAAATAGATATTTTTACGGAATAAAAATGCGAGAAAATATTATTGTTATGTGTTTCTAATTAAATCAGAAATGCTATTTTAGGTTATTTCTAGTAAAAGGAAATAATAAACATATTTATGGAATAAAAATGTCAGAAAATGCCATTATAGTCTATTTATAGTAAAAAAACAATAATGGTTATTTTTATGAAGTAAAAACGTGGAATGATGTTAATGTTGTCAAGATATTTATGAAATAAATATTTCCAAGTTTCTTGCATAATGGAGACTTTAGGAATAAATGGACATCTATGGAATTTCTAGAAATTAATAAAAACGTCTTTATTACATGAAATACATGCTTAATCCACTCAGTAGGATTTTAGTGTTTAAAGCCCACTTTCTATGCATATAAACTTTTAGTATTTTGATTATAAATATGTGAGAAGGTTTAAAGAAAGTTATGTTGGGTTTAAGCATGAAATAAGACAAACGCAAATTTTGGAGCTAAAAATAAAAAGGGCATTATTTTATGTACTAAAAGTGTTAAAGTGATAAGTGTGAAAATTGACAAAAGTGTGGTATTAAACAAGTGTTAAGATGGCTAAAGAATTTAAATGTTAAGTCGGAAACTTAATAACCATTTCTGAAAAATAACACTTGTTAAAGGACTAATTTGCACGTTTGGCGAATAAAGGGTAAATTGGAAATTTACTTAAAGTGGAGCAATGTTATAGAATAAAAATGTTAAAGAATGCCTTTACCCTAATATGTGTGAAAATGAATTAAGCCCTATAGTGTGAATGAATCTAGTATAAATCACGTGTGTGTGGATAAGGGACTCAAAGAAGAAAATAAATGATTTTCCAAGCGTTAATGAAAAAACGGACGGTTAATTCCAGGTTTTGTCTTCGGTCGGGTAAAAGTAAGGAAGTGGAATAATGTGGGCAATTGTAAAATGTTAAAACACATAAAAGGTACTCTAACGACACTGGGATAAATTAAGAAGATCCCGATGCCCTTGGGTGAAAAGCCCTAAATCACTGGCCAAAGCATATGGCGCGACTAGCCGTCGGTGTGGAGCCCGTGTAAGTATGCAGTAAATGGTAAAATTCTGAGAAAAGGTAAACGAAATATGGAACATATTAAGAAATGGGTTGTGTGATAAAATGTGTTAATATAACCAAATTTGAATGAATGTAATAAATGTTCCTGTACAAGTGAAATGGACAAGTAAATGCATATATCTATTAATGTCCTCAAAGAAATGATAGGGGTTAAAGGGAGTACATAAAAGGTTGGTTAAGCAACATAAATGGTTAAACCCATACTTTACATAAGAATGTGTTGTAAAATGGATTTTCAAATATTAAATAAGTATTTTCTAACATGGGAGTTGCTTCTGTTGAAATGTTAATTTTCAATAAAAATATTAAAGTACGTTCAAATGAAGAAAATGGTTTAATTCTGGTAAAGGAATGGGTTCGAATCAAACGAAGTGTAATGGTTTCACGTGTAGAACCAAGTGTGTTAAACAAGGTGAAACTTCTAAGTATGAATAAAGGAAGTCATTACTAGATTAAGGTAAATTAATTTGGTTAAGTAAGATTTTTCGAAAGTAAAACGGTTAATGCATTGGCATGTTCATTTTTGAAGGTGTGTGCATGTATGTATACATATTTTCGAAGGTATGTGTTTGTAGTGTGTGAGTATTCCTTTTTGTCGTTCGTTTCTATACTGTTGTATAAATCCCACCGGGCATAGGCTTACATCCCACTTTGTTACGACAGGTTGGGAGCGATCCCGTAATTGGAGGGCGTTTTATAGGTAAGTATATTTTATTTTATGTTTACGTTAGTTACCCTGTTTACTTGGGCTTCGGGGTTCTCCCCATGGGTCCTCACTTAGTTTATCTTGAAATTGGAATTTCATGCTAACAAGTGAAATGTTAATTGATATAAAAATTAACTAGCAATATTATTTAGGTCATTTCATTGCACTCCACACCTAACGCTCCGGTTGGATCAGCTTGACTCACGGGTAACCCATAAATTCGGGTCTGGGGGTTACAAATGGTATCACAGATCTAAGTTCAAGGTTCCTTTCGGGTGTGACATGGTGAGGTTGGTATTGGATCTTTTGACGTCGGTGTGGTTCGGGTCGGTCATGCTAGGTTAATGATGGTTTCGTTCGTGTCCTCTATGGTAAAGTCAAAGAGGTTAGCAAGACAAGTTAGATTAATGCCTAATGGCACATGATTAGAATGTTGGTTATTAATCTCTTCCACATTTTTTATTAGAATTGTAGCAATTTATGGGTGTTCATGCAAACCTATAGTAGTGACACCGTAGTTGGTAGTGTGAGGTGATTTCGTTAATAATTTAATGGCTTAGAATCCAGTGAGATGTTAATAGAATGAAATGTCGCCCATCGGGCAAGTGCCACCAAATTATGTACAATCCATGGTAGAGATTGATAGGGGGAATTTCATAATTACGTAATGGGAAATCGTGAATTAAATTATGTGTAGACTTGGATGTGACGCATGTGAGAGGTCAATATCGATGTGATAATTAGGCAATTTTGATCTTTCGGGTAATACTGTGATTGATGATAAGGCCAATGAGTTTATAAATTAATGTAGGCCAATGCAAGAGGATAAGTCAGTCTTCGTTGATAGAATGCTATTCTTATGGGTGAACACTTAGTGGATTGTTGGTCTACGAATGCATTACTTGTGTTAGTTCCAGGTGAGGAAGTACTAGGTCCATTCGTTAGGGAAATTGGGTTTAGTGCATCTCAATTTGTGTACCTTGACTATAATGTGGGTTTAAATAATCCTGATGATTGAGGTAACCTAAGAGAGAACCTCGATAATCATGGTGACTTGGTATTAAGTAATTAAGTTGTGATGTCCTAGAATAGGACTTCATGTGGCGTTGTTACGGCGAGCCTCCTCTTAGGCGATACCTGACGTCATTTGTCCTACCAAAACCCTAGATGGTATAAATTTATAATTGGTGATTATAGTCTGGTATTGAGGAATAAGATCTCGTGTAGCATCCGTGGTGAGGGCCTTTGTGTCTATATGCAATACCTGGCGTCTATATCCTACCAAGACCAGCAGAGTTGTGTTAGCCTGGGGATTGGCACATAGTGTGATATTCACATAGCAACGAAATTTGATTTCCATAGTTGAACAGTCATCGATGATTTGGATAAGGCAGGCCTTAAGGTTTATAGGTTGCAGGCGATGCTAGTGTTCTTCCATAATTAGTGGTAGAAATAATTATAGTTTATATGTGACTTATAGTCATAATCGTTTGGCAGAAGTTAAGATTCGTATCTAAGCATTGAAACTCATTTTAGCCAACGCGGTAAGAGCTATGAACGAGGAAATCCTAGTGTGTGGATATTTCTTAGGCACGTGGAGGTTCTTATAAGAAGAATTTATTTGTGGCATCATTGAGGATAAATATGGAATTTTGTGATGTCTTGAGGTGTTTGAGGATTAAGGTGCACTATAGTTAGAATCTCATGGACTAGTGTCCTTGTGATCACCAAGTTATATCGACGTGGGTATCAAAAGGTTTGAAGAGTGCACCTAAGATGATAAGGATGTAGGCGATGAAATCTCATCAAATTGGGGCTTTCACATGAGATGTGTTTGGTGTTCTTAGGATACCAATTAAGTCCAGTAAGAAAAGGCAATAGCATTCTAGTAATGATAATGTTGAGGGTCAGGTTATGATCCCAGGTTAACAATCGCATAGTGTATGTGCTAACTATGACTTTCCAATAGGCATAGAAGGGTGGTGTAATCCCTAAGCCAGAATAATAGATGTATCCTTTTACAAATGATGCATTAACGTCATGGAATGACTAGTATGGGTGTGGTGATACTCGCTTTTGGGACATACTAGGAAATGTATTCGAGATTTAGAGTGATGACACCATGTGGAGACTTACAAGTGGCGACTAATGTGGGGTAGCATCGAAACATGATCGTTATGTTAGGTTGTTGACAGTATATGCTAGAGGAGCCTTAGCAATGCAAGGATTAGTTATTTCCACGACATGCCAAATTTGTGCAGGTTAGATATGTAGCTCGGTGTGATGTTAATTACTGCTAGGGTTCCAATGATGGTAGGTTTGGTCATTGTGTGAATACTATCTGGGTGAAAAATTGAAGGTGAATCGGTATAAATCTCTCATGGTCAAAAGGACATAGTTAGGTGAGTGCTTTGCTTGAACCATGTAATGTCTACGGGATTTAGGATTTGATCACAATAGGTTAAAGTAGATAGTAACCTAAGTGTAATAGGTTGGTGACATCGTTACTAGTTTTTGGATAAGGTCAGTAAACACAAGGCGTGAAGTGTTCGCCAGTCCGAATGATTCATTTATGCCAAGGGTGTGAAGGGTAGGGCGTTATTCCAAAGGAGGGAAGTATGGGATTAACTTTCTCAAGGACTACTAATTCATAAATTGCGATCGCATTATAAGAATGAATAGTAGATATTCTATTTATCACGTCTAATGGCCCAGGTCAGGGTATATGGATAAAAGTAGTACTCGGTGATAGTGTTGTGAATGAGTAGTATAACTTCCAATATATGGTATAGGTTCGCTTCCATGAGTCAGAACCAGATATGTATGGACGAAATTCCTCGAGACGGTTGCATGTCCCTCTAACTCTAGTGTGTTCCTTTTGATTTTGATAATCGAGAAGCGGTATTCTCACCTATGTGGTGACTCAGATTGGTTCCATGTCTTGGCACAGTGCGATTAAGCCCAGGAGAGTGTAATGGGCCGGGTTTGGCCAATGCAACTCGGTAACTGGGTGCGTTCATATGAGGTAATCTTGTTATTGCATAAAATTTTACATATGGTGGCTATGCTTTTGGCCATCTGTCTGTTCGTAGTATCAATCTCCCATATTAAGAACACTATATATATGAATTATTTATAGGAGTTTATCTAGTTTGGAAATAGTGAAAAAATTTGTCTCATCCTTATTTTTACCCTAAGCCTCATTGCCTCTTCAAGATTCAAAAATGTCCACATCAATAAGGATCTGGTTATACAGGTAGAAAACCAACACACAACACTCTAGGATTGCATATTTCACATATTAGATGTGTGTGTTAACAATTGGATTAAAATGATTTTTTACATTTTTTAAATAATTATTAGGAATTTTTTAAACACTTAAAAACCTTTTTTAAAAATAATTTTTGGGTTTTTAAAATTTTTGAGGATGATTTTATATATTCAAAACATCCTAAAATATGGGTTGGGTAGGAACCGAAACCATTAGAGAATATTGGGGTAGTAATTGAGATTAATTTGAACTTTAAAAACACGGGCTTGTGAGATAATCGTTGCCTTAAATGTGTTCTTCTTATAACCGTTAGATCTGTGTTTTCTCGTAGACACATTATTTTGTTTCAATCTTGGACGTTCGATCAATCCTAATCTACGGTCTGCATGCATTTTATTTCAATCCTTTTGCTATCTAAATGGACCAATAAGATATCCAATAATCATGGTGCATAGTGAGCCTTTGGATTGATAATGCGAACAGTCAATCTTATCACAACCGTTGATTTTCCTAGAGTTTCCACACCCTTCTATCCTACCTATAAATAAGACCCTTCGTCCATTCATTTACAATCTTTTGGAAACCTTAGGGTTTGAGAGAAAAGAGAGAGAGAGAGAGCGAGAGAGCATAGAGAGAAAATATAAAACCCAAACCAAACTCTGTCCATTTTATCTTAGAAAAATACCTTTGAGATTTTTAGGGTTTCTGGTTCGTAGAGTTATCCATCCTCTTTAGTTTTAATCTATTTTCCAACACATTCACTCCAAAATCAGGACTCGTTTATAAGTATTGAAACTAATAGATCTGATTTCAAAGTGATTTAGTCACATAGGTGTTAGATCTGATTTCATTATCAAGAAATCATACTCTCTTATTGGATTCACTTTGTATATGTTTTATTTTAATTTAAATCCGACACTCTCTTATTTCTATTTTACGGTCCAGATCTAATTTTTTCATTTTGAAAAATGTGTAGATAAATAAAGATTTGAAGAATCTCATTTTTTTCTCTAAAACAAAGATTTGAAAATTAGTTATTTCAAAAGAAAACCTAATTTCAGTATTGTAAAATCCTGGATATCATTCTTAGAAGAATCTTGTAAATTATAGGATAATTATTTGTATAAGTGTGTGTATGTGTTCATGCATGTGTTAAGGCACTACATACACCAACACCTTCACACAACATCAGTGAAATTGTGTGTTGGTTGAGATATTTTAACTTCTGAGTCGATGTAAAGAAGAAACTTAAGAAGACAAGCTACTGAATGACGAGAAACCAAATGAGAGCCTCAGTAGTTCGAGTTACCTAATGGAGTTAGTATAACTTCCTAACTTAGATTTAGGTATGTATTGTGTGTTTTAGTTTCGTTGATTGCTTGTACCTTAAAAGTTATTTAAGTGGATTTTTATTTTGAGGTGTAGAGACCTCCGTGGATGTTTCCCCATTTGGTGGGGTTTTACCATGTTAAAATACTTATGTATTGTGCATTTTTAGTAATTCTCTCATCCCAACTGATCTACTACCACTATAACTAAATTATTTTTGATTTTCAAAACTTGTTCACTGATATCTGATATAACTCGTTCATAACTTTTTCTAAACACATATGTGTTTTATAGTTTGTTTTCTAAAAGGCTTTCTTCAAGTAACAATTTCGAAACCTACTAGACTTCTTTAACTCGTGTTAAACAACATAGTTAGGTATTTTCAATTAGTATCAGATCAAGGATTTTGGTTTTTACAAAATCTTTTTAAATCCTATGTTTTTGAAACTTTTTTTGAAAAAAAACATGGATGAGAAATATGAGAGATTAGGGAATCTGTTCAGGCCTCCCCTATTTGATGGGACTAACTTCCCTTACTGAAAAGTAAGGATGATAGCTTTCACCCAAGGGACCTTGGAAGATGAAGCCTTGGATGCTATTAAAAATGGATATGTATATCCTACTAAACCTGTAGCAGAAGGTAGTAATGAAAGAGTTATGAAACTACTCAGTGAGTTCACAAAGGAAGAAAAATTGGCCTCCTATAATAAAAATAAAGGAAAGAATGTTATTTTTATGTCAATCAATGAACATGAATTTAAGAGAATATCTTTTTGTTCAACCTCTAAGGAATCTTGGGACATGCTGGTCACTGCCCATGAAGGTGACACACATCTTAAGGTTGCCAAGACCCAAATGCTTATACAACAGTATAACACACTCATCATGATTGAGACTGAGACTTTCGATGACTATTACATTAGGTTGACTGATAAAATTACCAAACTTCATGCTAATGGCATTATGCATGATATGAAAGAGATTGTATCTAAAATTCTAAAATCACTTCCACCAAAATTTGATAATAAAAGATATGTATTAAGGAGATGGATGACCCAAATCTCACTCCAAAACTTCTCAATAGAAAACTCAGAACAGTGGCAATTGAAGTAGAGTTTAAGAAATAACTCTCCAATGGCCAAAAGAAACATTTCAGTCCCAATCTTGTTTTCCAGTCTAAAGTGACCAAACCTGAGTTTGTTGTCCATAACAATGAGTTAGATTTTGATGACGAATGTATCTTAGAAAATTTGGATAATCAAATTTCCTTGATGTATAAATAGTTAAAGAAAATCTTAAAATTTAGAAACAATGTTGCATCTAAACAAGTCAAGTTTGCTTATTCAAAGTTTTCTAATAATATACCTCATGATAAAAGGCATAACAAATGCCAGACTGAGAACAATAATAGACCTCCCAATGATCTTAAGGACGTTGAATGCTTTAGATGTGGAAAATTAGGTAACATGGCCAACAAGTGTAGAGTTAATCTGAATAAGAAAAAAGACAATAGGATCAATATTTTCAAGACTTGGGATGACTCAAGCGACTCAGATAATGATGAGCCTGAATCATCTAATGTGTTTGACCCTTGTATGTCATTTTTTGCTAAGATTGTTTATATTGATGATAAGCCTATAATTCATGCTGAATCTGATGATAAAGTGTCTAATCCCGTTATGTTGCATGATGTTCTGCCTACTGGTTTATCTTATTTGTTCCTTGAGAATACTAATCATGTAGAATCAATTATTAGTTCAAATGTCGTGTGTGTGAGTCAAATGGAACGTGTTATTGGCGAATTAAACATGTACGCGAGTCCTAAAAATGAAGCGTTAGGGTACAGTCCACACACTACACTTAGTGACTCCAATAATAACGACGTCCCATAAATTCACACACTCCACACCAAAACTCTTAGGAAGAGCACTAAGCTAGAAAAACTGTCAAGGACCTTAGTGAGAAAATAGAAGCCCTAAGTCTTATGGTAAAACAGAGTGCTGAGGACTACACCACTCAATGTCTGGATCATGAAAAATAAAACTAGGTCTTTCTTGATCAAATCAAAGAACCTATATAGTCAAATGAGATTTTGGAAAATAAATACAAAGCTACTTTACTGGAATTGGAACAATCTAAAGAGAAAGTTTCAACAATATTAAAAAAATATAAATTTAAAAATAATGCTAACCGTTTTGAAGATTGTGTAGCTTCAAGTAAAACCAATTCTGATGATAAAACTATCATACTATTTGAACAAAAACCCAAGGCACCTAACAAACCTTTTCCAAATGTGAAATTTGTGCCTTCTAATGACCTATTTCCATATTTTCAAGCATTAAAAAATGACTTTGACAATTAACAAAAAGAACTAGACATTGTTATGGGAAATAATTCTAAGTATAATGTTGAGCATAAAGCTAAGTATGTATGCCCCCTATGAGGCAAGGAGGACCTTTGTTTCAACCTGTTGCAGTTAGACATAAGGCTAAAGTCCAACAAATGGACAAGCCAATTTAAAAGATTTTCAAAATATCAAAAACCATCTAGCCATATATACTGTTCTTATTGCGATGTTTATGGACACTGCATTGAAGAATGTTTTAAAAAATATCTATATAAATCCGTCTTCAATTAACCTATCTATAAAAACTTTAACTACTTTAGACAGAATAGAAATAACTATGTCCTTCCTAGAAAACTTGATAAAAAATCTAACTATCATAATAGGAAGAAATGATATAATATTAAAAGAAATTCCAAGAGTAAGAGTCCTAGATACATTACTAAACTAAATGTTCAAATATTTGATAAAATTCAAGAAAAGGCGATTAGCGCTTTAAAAGCTTAACATACTTCTTCTGGATGGTATTTAAACTCGGGTTGTTCCAAACATATGATCGGGGTTCATATTAAACTAACCAACATAACTGACTTCTTAGGAGGAAACATTTTGTTTGGAGATGGAGTATCAGCCCAGATTATAGGTAAAGGTACACTCCAAGAAAAGTGACTACCTATTCTCGAAGACGTCCTTTTATTAAAAAGTCTTAAAGCTAACTTTCTAAGTAAATCGCAATTCTGCGACTCAAACCACACAGTCACCTTCTCAAAAACAAACTATAAAATTTTAAATGAGAATGGAGATTGCATTATTACAGGTCTCAGAACTCCTGATAACTGTTACACAATATATCTAGGTTCTGAGATTTGAAATATAGCCAGGATGGAAGATAATGAAATCTAGAACAATAGGTTGGGTCACATAAATTACGACAGCCTTGGAAAATTAAGCTCCCAAGAAATAGTTAGAGGTCTGCCCAAAATAAAATCTATTTCAAACATTGTTTATGGGCCTTGTCAAGAAGGAGAGACAGATAGAGATGCTCATAAGAAAGTTAAAGAAATCTTAACAACAAAACCTCTACAGCTTATCCACATGGATCTTATGGGTCCCTCTAGAACTGTAAGCCTTTGTTGTAACAGTTATATTCTAGTCATGGTGTATGATTTCGCTCGTTTTAACCTGACACTTTTAGTGAATTTTTAAAAATCCTTTTACGTATTGAAAATTAAAAGGATACCCAAGTAAATCGAACTTGTAGTGATCGAGGAGGTGAATTTAAAGACATTGGTGTAATAGAATATTGTGACTAAAATGGTTACAAACATGAATTCAGTGCTCCTAAAATGCCACAACAAAAAGGTATAGCCGAGCGTAATAATCGAACAATCCAAGAGATGGCTATGGTAATGATACATGCAAAGAACTTGCCAAAATACTTTTGGGTTGAGGAATTTTAGACAAGATGTTACATAATCAATAGAGTTTATCTTAGGAAAAATACCAAACATAATCCATATGAACTTTGGTATGGCAAAAATCCAAAATTCAAATATTTTTGAACATTTGGGAGTATATGCTATGTTTGCAAAGATAGAGAACACCTATCTAAATTTCAAATCCGTGGAGACAAAGATATCTTTTTGGGTCACTCCCTTAATAGTAAGGCTTGTCATGTTTATAATATGCGTACAAAAATTCAAATGGAATCTATAAATGTGATTCTTAGTGACACTAATATTGAGAACAATAAACACGAGCCAATTATAGTGGATGAGTATGGAAATGTTTTAAATTATGACTCTCTAGAGATAGTTGATTTTTTACCAAATAAGACCCCAGAAGTACCTAACCGGGTGTCTAAGGATCATCCTTTAGATAACATAGTTGGTAACCCTACTGAGCTTATTCGTACAAGATCTCAATAACGAAATATTGCTCGTTTTGCATGCTTTGTATCCTTAATGGAACAAAAGAATGTGAATGAAGCTCTAAATGACTCTTTTTGGATTGATGATATACAAGAGGAGCTCGATCAATTCAAGATTCATGACGTGTGGTATCTAGTACCTCGACCAGACAATGAAAGGATTGACACTAGATGTGATATGCCCAATGCGTACCTGCCAATTCAGAGACCTCAACCTCGGCCTATATGACGACCGAGGTAACAAGAGTTTAAGAATACCCATCAGTAACATCATCCTACATCAGGTCGGCTATAGCTGACGTTCCATCAACCACGAACATCATCTCGGCTTAGAATAAGTCGAGGTCAGCAAGGACCTAGGAGTTCAGCTTAATCAGGTCGGCCACAATCGACGTTACCAATACCACCTCAATTAGGCTATAGACGACGTTTCAAGCACCACGTGGGAAGGAGCAGTTTGCACAGGTAAGTCAAAATATGATGAGGCCACCTGGGGTCTCACCAGAGATGATTACTCTGGCAGTTGCTCAACCCCATCCTGAAGCTAGGGGACCACCCCAGGCACTACGAAAAGACCAACCTACTCCTCAACGGAGGAGGGACGTTGCTGACCCTAGGCATTTACGTCTGGGGAAGCAAGGACACCCTTTACCTGAGGATAAGAATGACGATATGGAGGCAAAAGATGCTCCAGAGGGATGCTGGGAGCCGTATGAGGTTTCGAACAACACTGTACGTCCTATCCACTAAAGTCGAGGTTATGGGGACACAAGAGATGGTGGTGCCCAACAAAGAGGATCAACTTTTTATCGCTTGAGCAGAGGGTCAGCCTTTAAAAGGATCAGCCCAATTAATGACCCGAGGCAGAGGTTATCCAGGTCAAGAAGTGTAAATGTCTCACAAAGGGAAAGGGGGAACATCGGCCTCATTATGGCCCAGTAAGGCTGAGGCAGGGATCAAGAGGAGGTCAATAGCTGACGTCGTGCAGTGGCTGGGGAACCCTCAATCCACCCTTTGGAGGTGGATGGGGACAAACTCGGCTAGGATAATGTTGAAAAACCATGGAATGACTCCATTCAACGTCTTGAAGAGAATATAGGGGACCTCATCAAAAATCGAAACCCACTGCAAAGAGGTTTCTCAGAGGGTTCCCCATTTGTGACAAGGATAGGGAGCTTCCCAACCCCTGTCAAATTCAAGCCACCTATGGTGTCTCCCAAGTATGATGGTAGTACCAACCCAATGCATCATATTGATATGTACTAGTCTACAATGGATATCTATTCAATCCCATACGAGATGAAGTGTCGAGCCTTCTCTAGGACTCTGATGAAAGCTGCACACATCTAGTTCACCTCACTTCCGAAGAACTCAATGGAGAACTTTAAGGGCTTGGCTGAACGGTTCATTCACAATTTTTATTTTGGGGTAAGACCTCAGATGAAGACCACTCATCTGCTATACGTCAATCAAGGAAAGAACGAGAGCCTAAGGGATTACATTGCTAGATTCAACAAAGAAAAATTAGAGGTTGAAGATTATGAAGAGAATATATCCATGACAGGCCTCATTGGAGGACTCCAGAAGGGGAAGTTGCTATGGATGCTTGTGAAGAACCCTCCCAAGTCTATGGCAGAGCTATTGGCAACTTTAGGAAAGGTCATGAATGCTGAAGAGGCTATGGCCGCGAAGTATGAAGATGAGAACGGAAGTGGAAGTGGGAAGTTCCAAAGAAAGAAAGACGAAAAAAGAGGTCTGCCTACGACAAGTTTGCACACTATACTCCTCTAACTATGAGCTGCGAACACATCCTCAACGATATCAAGAATAGCCGATCTCTGAGATGGCCGAAGAAGCTGAAGGCTCCTCTGTATAAGAGGAATGATAACCTCTGTGTGAGTTCCACCAAGACCATGGCCATGTGCCAGATAAGTTCTTTGCTTTGAAGGATGAAATCGAGAAGATGTTGAAGTACAGAAAATTGAGTAAGTATGTCGATGGTAAGGCTCCTAAGAGGGGAAGATATGACACTAAAAAGAAGAGAAATGACAGGTTTCGAGATGAAACCCCAGTGAGAAGAGACGAGGACTCAGATGGTGATGATGAGGATAATCCTGACCTCCCACTAAAATATGACAATGCCCCAGTGAAGAGGGTTGGTATGATCTCCTTCAGTGTTAACACCATCTATGGAGGACTGGTGGGGGGTGGCTCAGAAGTAGCCGACCGTAAAGCTCATGTGGCAGAGGCCAAGTCACTGACCAAAGTAAAGGTTGTGAATCTGGCATCTTCAGAGGCCAAGCATAAGAGAAAGAAGGTGTACATGTATACTCTTATAGTTGGGTTCTCCTGACTTGATTTCAAAGGTACTTTAGCTCCACACGATGACCCTTTGGTAATCACTACAAGGGTGCATGGGTGTGAGGTCCAGAGAATCCTTGTTGATGGTGGAAGATCCACAGATGTTATGTTTTGGCCCTGCTTCAAGAGCCTAGGCCTCAGCAAAGCAAGGCTTGTACCCTATCATCATTCGTTAATTGGCTTCAATGGAGAGAAGGTCCATACCTTCGGCATGTATGAGATGGATGTACGAATGGGTGGCGAGTGGCCTAAGAGGCTGACTGGGAGGATCAATTTTTTCGTGATGGATGAAAATGTCTTTTTGGCCTACAACCTCATCATAGGAAGAGTAACCCTCAAAGAATTTGAGGCGGTGCCATCAACGATCCACCAGATGCTAAAATTCTCGACATCCTATGGGGTAGGGGAAGTGCAAGGTGACCAGACCACGACACGAGAATGCTACTTCAACTCAGCGAAAGAGAGCGAGGCATATAAGAGGGCAACACAAACGTATAACATTGATACACTTGATCCTAGGGACGAAACAAAGTTAAAGAAAGGATACGTCGTGGAAGAGGTAGAATCCATCGTGCTCAATGAGGACGAATCGAAAAAACCCATCCAAATCGGTAAGGCCCTAAGACCCGAGATCAAGGGAGAGATGATAAGATTTTTAAAAAAGAGGCAAAGTGTCTTCGCTTTGAGCCACGCAAACATGTCTGGCATCAACCCGGAGGTTATGTGCCACAAACTCAATGTGGCAGAAGATGCTAAGCCAATCAAACAAAGATGAAGAATTTACTCCAGGGAAAAGTATGATGTCATCATGGAAGAGGTCAGAAATTTGGAAGAGACATAATTCATGAGGGAGTTCATATACCCAGAGTGGTTGTCAAACATCATCATTGTGCCCAAAGCCAATGGAAAATGGAGGATGTGCGTAGACTTCACTGACCTAAACAAGCCTTGCTCGAAAGACAACTATCCCTTACCTCGGATCAACCAGATGGTAGATGCGACGATAGGGCATGAACTTATGAGCTTCATGGATGCGTATTCGGGCTACGATAAGATTTTCATGGATGTCGAAGACTCAGAGAAGAAAATATTCATCACAGACAAGGGGACCTATTGCTACAAGGTCATGCCCTTCGGCTTAAAAAATGCAGGGGCCACGTATCAAAGCCTTGTAAATAAGATGTTTGAAGATCAAATTGGCAAGACCATGGAGGTATATATAGATGATATGTTGACAAAGAGGTTGAAGGCTACACTCATATAGCAGACCTGGAGAGAACTTTTGATACCATGGACCTATACAAGATGAAACTCAATCCTGCCAAATGTGTCTTCGGAGTAGGAGCTGAAAAGTTACTTGGATTCATAGTCAATCAAAGAGGAATAAAGGCCAAACCTGAGAAAATCAAGGCTTTGATTGATATGAAGACACCAAGAAGTATAAAAGATGTTTAGAGGCTCATTGGAAGAGTTGCGACACTCAACATGTTCATTTCTAGAGCCACGAACAAGTGTCTCCCATTTTTTAAGGTGCTTAGAAAGGCCTTCGAGTGGGATGAAGAGTGTGATAAGGCCTTTAAGGAGCTCAAGTCCTACCTTGGGTCCCCCCTTCTCTTATCTCGACCCATTCCGGGGGAGAAGTTATATGTTTATCTAGCAATCTCAGAGTCACCTGTAAGTGCAACCATAGTATGGGAAGACGCTGGGGTATAAAGGCCTGATTACTTCAATAGTAAGGCCCTTCAAGGGTATGAGAAGAACTATCCTCGGATGGAGAAGTTATCCTATGCTTTGATGCACGCCTCCAGGAAGATGAAACCCTATTTCCAAGACCACTCTATGGTCATCCTCACTGACTCCCCACTAAGGCAAGTCCTCCATAAGCCTGAAATCAAGAAAAATAATGACGTGGGCCATATAGTTGGGAGAATATAACCTTATTTATCAACCAAGGGTGGCCATTAAAGGGCAGGCACTCACAGACTTTGTTGCTGAGTTCACATGGGAAGAGGCTGAGACTGAGACTGAGAATAGCCCAGAGACTACAGAAGACCAAATAGTAACATCTTCTGAAACTCGACAGAGGTTGTGTCTAGCAGAGAAAAGAGGAGTGGCTAAGAATGAGGAAGACATGTACCTTTTTAAGCAAGGATCTCCATCAAGGGGAACTTCCCTTCGGATAAAGATATTTGGAACCTCTTCGTTGATGGGTTTTCTTGCAAAAGTGGAAGCGGTGCAGGGCTGATACTGTCAACTCTGGATAATACCGACGTTGAATATGCGCTAAGGTTCAACTTCAAAGAATTAAAGAATGAGTAAGAATAAGAGGCCTTGATAGCAGGCCTCTCCTTGGCAAAAGCCCTTAGAGTTGGACGACTCTTACTTCACAGTGGCTCGAGGTTGGTTGTTAACCAAGTACTTGGAATATATGAGGCCAAAGATGAAAAGATGGATAAATACTTGAAGAGGGTAAGAATGATGCTAAAAGGATTCGAATAGGTGATGATAAAGAGGGTACCTCGGCAAAAAAACAGTCGTGCAGATGCACTAGCAAGGTTGGCTTCAACAACAAGGACAGGCATCAGAAGGATAGTACTCGTTGAGATCCTGCTCAAACTGACCATTGAGGAAGAAGAGGTTGCCAGCTCTTGCCTCAACTTGAACCTAGGAGACTCGTGGATGGACCCCCTCATCAGATATATCAGAGAGGGAGAGCTTCCAGAATCGAAGCTAGAAAGGAGGAAATTGAGGTACAAAGTTGCAAAGTTCTCAATAATAGAAGATATCCAATTTAAAAAAGGATTTTTACTACCTCTCCTCAGATGTTTCCATCCACATAGGTCCCCCATGTCCTGCAAGATGTACACACGGGTTCTTGATCTAGTCACATAGTAGGAAGACCTTTAGCCAAAAGGATAATAACGCAAGGATACTGGTGGCCGACCTTGGCCAAAGATGTTGCTGCCTACGTGAAGAGGTGTGACAAATGTCAGAGATTCTCTACTATCCCCCACCAACCTCAATAAACTATGAAATCAATTAGTTCTCCTTGGCCCTTATCTGTGTGGGGGATTGACTTGGTGGGACCATTGCCGAGAGCTGCGAATAATTATCGATTTCTAATAGAATACCTTCCAATTGGGTAGAGGTTGAGCCGATGATCACGATTACAGAGTAGAATACCTTCCAATTCATCTGAAAGAGAATCATATGCAGACACGGCCTTCCGAACACCCTCATCTCAAACAACGGAACCTAGTTCAAGAAGTCATCCTTAGAGAAATACTACAAGAGGGTCAGGATCAAGTAATTTTTCTCTTATCCTGGCCAACCTCAGGCAAATGGATAGACCGAAGTCATGAACCGAATAATCCTCAACGGGATTAAGAAGAGGTTGGAAGAAGCTAAGGGGATATGGACAAAAGAGGTTTATGCTGTGTTATGGGCCTATAGAACAACGACTAGGACACCAATAGGGGAGACCCCATTTATGTTAACCTATGGCTCAAAAGTCGTCATACCTACAGAAGTAGGACTCCCGACTCACAGAGTTCAAACCTATGACCCCAAGAATAATGGGGAAGAGAGAAAACTTAACCTAGATTTGATTGAGGAAAGGAGAGAAGACGCTGAGATCAGACAGGCAGCCTACCAGCAGAGAACGAAAAAATTCTACAATCAAATGGTGAAATCAAGACCTTGTGCTAAAAAAGACGTTACAGAAGACAAACAAGCTTCATCCAAATTGGCATGGTCCTTACGGAGTAATCGAGGAGGTTGTACCCGGAACCTATCGGCTAGAAAATCTCGAAGGGGAACCTTTCTCCAACCCATGGAATGTTGATCACCTGAAGAAGTACTACATATGATGTTATAGTTATTTTCTTGTGTTACATGTATCATTTTATGAAGAGAATGTTAATGAGAAGAGTAGTTCCTGTATCAATACTCTGTTTCATCATGATTTAATAGTAAACTTGAGGGGGTAACATCATAATTTGATGACCACAAACCTTAAACATCATTAATTTGGTGACTAGGTCTGAGGTGAAACATCATAATTAGATGACCCCATACCTTAAACATCATTAATTTCATGAAATATATTGGGGTAACATCTTAATATGATGAACCCAGACCTTAAACATCATAATTTGGTAAGAGGGTCTGAGGTGAAGCATCATAGTTAGATGACCTCAGACCTTAAACATCATAATTTGGTGACAGAGTCTGAGGTAAAACATCATAATTAGATGACATCAGACCATAAACATCATTAATTTGGTGAAATCTATGGGGGTAACATCTTAGTTTGATGACCTCAGACCTTAAACATCATAATTTGATCACAGGGTCTGAGGTGAAACATCATAGTTAGATTACCTCAAATCTTAAACATCATTAGTTTGGTGAAATCTATGGGGGTAACATCTTAGTGTGATGACCTCAGACCTTAAACATCATAATTTGGTGACAGGGTCTAAGGTAAAACATCATAGTTAGATGACCTCAGACCTTAAACATCATAATTTGGTGATAGGGTCTGAGGTGAAACATCATAGTTAGATGACCTCAGACCTTAATCATCATTAATTTGGTAAAATTTTATGAGGATAACATCTTAATATGATGACCTCAGGCCTTAAACATCATAATTTGGTGACAGGGTCTGAGGTGAAACATCATAGTTAGATGAACTCATACCTTAAACATCATAGTTTGGTGAAATCTATGGGGGTAACATCTTAGTTTGATGACCTCAGACCTTAAACATCATAATTTGGTAACAGGGTCTGAGTTGAAACATCATATTTAGATGACCTCAGACCTTAAACATTATTAGTTTGGTGAAATCTATGGGGGTTACATCTTACTTTAATGACCTCAAAACTTAAACACCATAATTTGGTGATAGGGTCTGAGGTGAAACATCATAGTTAGATGATCTCAGACCTTAAACATCATTAATTTGGCGAATTTTATGAGGATAACATCTTAATATGATGACTTCAGACCTTAAACATCATAATTTGGCGACAGGGTCTGAGGTGAAACATCATATTTAGATGACCTCAGACCTTTAATTAGTTTGGTGAAATTTATGAGGGTAACATCTTAATATGACGACCTCAGACCTTACACATCATAATTTGGTGATAGGGTCTGAGGTGAAACATCATAGTTAGATGACCTCAAACCTTAAACATCATTAATTTGGTGAAATTTATGGGGGTAACATTTTAGTTTGATGACCTCAGACCTTAAACATCATAATTTGGTGACAAGGTTTGAAGTGAAACATCATAATTGGATGACCTCAGAACTTAAGCATCCTTAATTTGGTGAAATTTATGAGGGTAACATCATAAATTAATGGCCTCAGACCTTAAACACTATTTGATGGGAAGTATGATTTACAAGACAACATTCAAGAAAGCATTCATCGAAAGAGGTAAAATCCTCTGAAGAGGATGATATAACATGAAGAAGTCATTATTACAAGTCAACATTCCTTAGATCATGTTATCAAAGGTTACAAACAATTACAAATGAAAAGCAAAAGTTACAAGTGTAAAGCTTCACAAATTATAGTCTAGGTTCCTATAGCCACATGGTTGGAAACCTTAGCCACATCATTTTGTTAGATGTTGGTAACCTCGGCCCCGTTATCTTGAGGATTGACATCCTCAGTCTCTGTAGCTTCTGGTTGGGCAGTCTCTGTAGGTGCGGCACCTCCTTCCTCCTCAACCACTTGCAAGGCCTGTGCAAACTGAGGGTTACCAAAGGTGAGACTAATGAAGTCCGAGGCTATTAGGCTCCCTGATTCTTTTTCCTTGTAGGCTGCCCATTTACCAGTTGCTTTCACACCTCTTTTGAGATACTCTAAGCCAAAGCTAATAAATTAGTCAGAGACCTTATAGTCGGCAAAAATCTTTTCAAAGGCACCCTCAAGGGTAGCTTTCATTGCAACATCAACCTTTTATTGAAGAATGTCGTCCTTGGACTTTAGGGTAGAGGTGTGGTCCTTCTGGAGCTTAGTTATGTCCCTATCCATCTGCTTAACTTTATTTTCAGAATCATGAAAGGCGGTCTTCAGACGTTCAACCTCAGCATTTAAAGAGGCCTCCACCTTCTGGGCCTTTTTTCCCTTATCAATAAGGGGCAGCTTCTTCAGGGTCCAGTCAACGAACTGGTGCATGGACAGTATACCTTGTAATACAAAATCAGATGTACGAGATTAAGACGATCCAACGATGAGGTTACATGTGGACCCAAAAAAGCTAAAATCTCTACCTAGATAGACCTATGAAGGCAAAACTCGGCTAGCAGAGGGGTCTCTATAGAGCGCAAGAAGTGCTTATCAGCACCGATCACTGCAGAGCCAATGACGTCTATCGCCTTCAGACCATGACCTATCAGGCTGTCATTGATCTTCAGCTGTTACAGACGAGTATCTAATGCATCATCAGAGGAGATTGGGATAACTTTTTGGTGCTTACTCGGCCTCTGATCCTCTGAGTCAGTAGGGGGTTTCCTTTTCTTAGTAGCGTCGACTTTGGACATGCCGACGTTCTGCTTAGGCGGTGGGGAGGAGGTTCATTAAGCCCAACTTTCTTCACCAACTTGATAAGACTTGGTGCCGACATCTCCCACGGGTCGTCGGAGATTCCTTCTGGGCGCTCTGCAAAAAACATATCCGAGTCAATATAGCAGAGAATTAAAAAATCAGAGGTTAAACTTTGCAAAATAAACACTTACGAAGCTCGGCTAAAGGACTTCCCCCTAGGCCAGTCTCAGAGAGGTAGTAGGGGGTCATCAGATGCTCGTACTTGACTAGATAACCAAGCTCCCCCTGATCTTGAAGGTCTTTAACCTTTTATAGGTTATCCTGGCTTAACCTAGGGTCGTCTTTGGCAGCCAATGACTATTTTCCCCACCTCAGAGGGGTCCTCGGCTCTAGTGATGAAGAGGGGGCACAAGTACCAAATTCCCATTCCCTTGAAATGAAGAAGTACCGTGGGTTTCAGTTATGATTTGAGGTCTGGGTAACCAGCAACATATTCTTATCAGACTTCCTAGCTAGGAAATGGTAGTAGCTCTGGTGGTTTCTGGCAGAGGATGGCACGTATCACCCTATAAAGACCCTCACAAGAAGGTCCAAGTGATGTACTGCCCTCCATAGGACGATATCTCCAATAATCACCCTCCAAGCATTGGGGGATAATTGGTAGGGGTCCAGGTTAATATGGGATAATATGGTTCTAATTATTGGATGGATGGGGAGATAGAAACCTAACTTAAACATTTTCTTATATACACATATCTCCCCATCTCGTCCACCAAAGGCCCTATCATCCCTCTGAGGTCTTCTAAGATTGATAGAGGGACCTATGTAATAAAGGTGCCTAAAGGCTAAAAGTTTGAACTCATTTACAGTACTCTCTATCTCGATTGCCTCCAAGGTATCAACGTCACTCTCATGACCGTCATACTTATCCAAAGCAACATCGGCCTAGGCAGGTGTAGGAACACCTCCACGGAACCTATGAGAAAACTCAACTCGTGTGGCTGCCGACAGGGGAATAACATCAATAGGTGGTGGGACAGCCACACTCGGCCCCACGACTTCAATATCAGAAGAAGTCTGAGTAGTGCTGTCACCATTCTGGGACGAGGCGCGAGTTTGGACCTCGGCCTGATCAGGGACCTGATCTGATAAGTCCATGGCCTCTTGAAATGAATCCATAAACATATGGTCTGAGGTAGATAACTCAGACTCAGACATTGGAGAAGGGTCCATTGGATCCTCAGCTGGCTCAGCTGGCTCAGGGTAAATCACCGTAAGAGGTGGAGGGAAGATAGGTCTGAGGGGGAAGGCCTTAGCCCTATGATCTTCCTCTTGTGATAGTTCTATCTTCCTAATTTTTGCAAGAGTCTTCTCTCTAAGAGGGGAAATCCTCAATAATCTTATACAAAGGTCTAAGCATAGAAGGACAACACTACACTTAGGACTCTAAACCACAAACAAATAACTTGGAACAACCTAAGCTAAGGATTAAACGTGGTTATTTGAAAGATTTTAAATCAAGAACAGTCAAGAACAGGTCCACCAGAAAACTCATAAGTTCACCAGAAAAGTCATAAGTTCATCGAAAAACCTAAGATACCACCGAAAAATGCATGAAATGGAAATAAAGGGATGAAAATGGAAAGACGAGATGAAAATAATAGCTGAGGGAGTGCAAGATGAGGAATAGGAGGATTAAGAACAAAGAAATTTCCCAAAACCCAGCAATGATCAAGCTCACGATGAGAGAGAGAATGCAGAAAAATCGGGGGGGGGGGGGGGAGAAAGTGAGGGAAATGAAGAAGAAAGAGAGGGAAAAAGGATTTGAACCCTTAAATCTTCTTGCACGTGTCCCAAGGCCCATCATTGCCTTGGGAGCCCAAAAGTCCATCATCATTGCACTTACGAAGCACGCAACCTACTTCAGAAGTTGACACTTGTCAAGGAAATACTGGCACACAAAGAAATATAACCTCAGACATGCATACCCCTTAGTCACCTATTTATATGGGTAACTAAGGGATAGGGGTGATTAATATGCCCACAGTGTACTTTCCAATTCAAAAACCTCAACCTTGACCTGTATGACGGCCTAGGTAACAAGAGTTTAAGAATACCCATCAGCAACATCGTCCTACATCAGGTCAGCTATAGCCGACGTTCGATCAACCACGAACATCATCTCGGCTTGGAATAAGTCGAGGTCATCAAGGACCTAGGAGTTTAGCTTAATCAGGTCGGCCACAGCCGACGTTACCAATACCACCTCAATTCGACTACAGACGACGTTGCAAGCACCACGTGGGAATCAACAAAGCCCCTTAGGCTCAATGAATAATCCCATCATCAGCTTTAGCCGACGTTATAGGTTTCACCTAGTATCATCAACCTTGCAAGATCAGCATCAAATGTCAGGTCAACATCGGCCCAGACCGACGTTCCACATATCTAGCCTCGACAGAAATCCCAGCCAGGGTCATCATATAATCACCAGTCCTGGCAAGGGTCGTACCTCACCAGCCTCGTACTCACTCAGGCTGAGGTTGGTACCAAGAAAAAATAGTCGAGCTTCTACGCATACATATATGGCTTAGAGCATGTGGACAAATCTGTTATAACTGAATCATTCCCTCCACATGAGGGAATATTGAGGTCATCATTGCTTAGTTGAAGATCAGCCAGGTGTCATCCTTACACTAGCTAGATATACATGCATATGCTCATTGTATACTTGGAGGGGTACATTACACCCCCCAAACACTATATATAGAGGTCATCCTCTACCTTGCAAAAGGATCCGAAATTACAACCCTAGCTGAAACTCTGTCAAATTACATAGTAGAGAGAGAAAGCTTGAGAGATTGTATCCATGGTCATTAGTGCCTTATTTTAGTGACCTTAATCACTCACTTGCACAGTGGACGTAGGCCTAATTGGCTGAACCAGTTATATATTAGTGTTCATCCCCTTCTGCTCATCTCAATCTCTTATATTTATATTTAGCATATACTTGTGCTGCCATTGTTACCACTAGTTTGAGATTACAAACACCTTGACTAGTGGTGCTATTTCCAGTATCATCAAGATGGATTTTTAAAAATAAATTAGATGAATCTGGGATGATAGTTAGAAATAAATCCAGATTAATAGCTCAAGGTTACTCTCGTATTAAAGGAGCGGACTAATCTGGCTCTAACATGTCTAACTGTCTGTTCAATTACTCTTAGCAATAACATGTCTACATTTCACACTTTTTGAAATAGATATGAAATCCTCTTTTCTTAATGGTATTTTGATAGAGGAAACCCATGTCGAATAGCTGAAAGGATTCATTGATCCTCATTACCCGAATGTAATAACCCACCCTTTTTGAGATAATTAAATTCCATAATTAAATATAATTTGGAATTTAGAGAATTTCTAGAAATAGTGATTTTTGGGATTTTCGAGGATTTAATGATTTTCGAAGGGTGTTATAAATTATTTTGGGACTATATAGGTCGAAGTAATTTAATTATATGTCACCGTGGAGTATAGCGACAAAAGAGGTAAGATTTTGAGTAGAAAACCCGCATTTAATTATTTTGGGTTAGAATAGTGATTTGAGGTCAAGTACCTCGGATGGAAATTTTGACTGCGCCATGAGTCTCGGAATGTCCGAGATAGTCAGAAAAGAGTGTCCGATTGTCGAAATTAAGTCCCGGGTGATTTTTGAGTTAAATAGGCTCGTAAATGAGTAAACGAGTCGCTTTGAGGGTATTAAGGGATTTAACCCTTTTTCTCCTTATAAAAGGAGGGATAGGGGGAGAAGAGAGAAGAGAAAGAAGAAAGAAGAGAGGGAAGCGAGAGAGAGGGAAGAAAAGAGGAAAAAGGGGGACATTCCGGCCAGCCTCCACGGGATTTAGCTCGAGGACGTCGGATTTTATCCACGAGGCAAGTGTTTACTTGCTTTATTTATTTTTGAGCATAAATATCTCATATCATTGTTGGTATAACAAACCCTAATGATTTTGGGTTGGGTATTCGTGGATAAAACGGGTTTTCGGGAGATAAAACGAATAAACCCCTAAAATTGGTAAATTGGAGAAATTTAGAAATTAACCAAAAATATTGGGTGATTCCGGGTTCTAGGATGTTTATGACCCGTATTTTAGGTGTTTTTGTTGTTTGTAGAAGTTGTAGGCCGTTGGGTGAAGAGATGGAAGCTTGGGGGAAACTTCCATGGCCGAAACAGCTTCTCGGAGAAGAAGCTGTCTGACTTGATCGATCGATCGATCATGGGGGCTCGATCGATCGAGCCATCGATCGATCGACGGCCATGGGTCGATCGATCGACCCCTGCTGAAAGTTGATAATTATTCTAAGATGATTTAGATGGGATAGATTCCATATCATCACGCTTTGAGGTTAATTAGGTGATAACCTAAAGGACCTTTTAGGACTTTATGGTCCATAAATTAAGGAAAATTAGGAGGGACAGTAAGGGTTTTAAGTATATAACCCTTAATCTATAATTTCGAGGAAAATAGAATAGTTGTAGAAATTGATGGATTAGGGTTCCTAAATTATATTGGGGACTTCTAAACGATTAATTGGACTAGGTGTAGTCTTGGGGTTTAAGGTAATGAAATCCTTAACTCGTTAAATTTAAGGTTGTTCGGGTGAGATAAATCCCGAGGATATTTCTCGTAGGCATACATGCCTATATAATTATGCTTATAGAAAGCATAATTATATCGATCATCGATAAGTGTATCCTAGGAGATAATTAGGATAAAACTGGGAATATAGATATTTGTTGATTTCAGTTAGAGTGAAGGGTATCATTGGAGATATCCAATAAATCCTTAGATGGGATTGAGGTATATAGTGATTATTAAATTAAGAAATATTTGGGTTTAGTATCATGCTTATATGAACGCATGATTATGATTCCTGGAGGAAATTTTTGGGATTATTGGTCACCGCTAGATGCTATCGACCACTATGGCCGTTTATATATATTCTAGGAAGAATATATAGGATATGTATATACTGTGTGATTTAGGTATATATATATATATGTTATGATGGAAATGATTTTGAAAATATAAAAATGAATATTTTCAAAATGGTAAATAAATGATTTTCATAATTGATAAAATATGGATTACACACCTCTCTAAATCGCTATCATAAGGGAAGTTGCGTTCGTATGGTGAAGCAACCTGGCTAATGAATGCAGGGTGGATATAGTCCTATAGGCCATGTGAGCGTTTGTTGATATATATTTTCTGCGCTGGTTAGGAGATTCCGGGTGTGATCATGACTATCCCGCAGGCAAATGGCCGCTTCCCGACGTCTTGCGATGTAGGATCCGAGGTTGTCTTGATGATAGTCCCTGGAAGATGATAGCCATTTAGGGGCACGCACAGTGGAGAAATCCGGACGGGCGGTCTTAGAACACGTTTATATTAAAGCAATTCATGATAATGGATTGGCTTTAATTACATTTCCTGGATATAGGAAGGGAAATGGGTTATATGTTTAGCTTCGGTAACACTCCCGGATGGAAGAAGGGATGTGGAAGCATATGATATGGTAAAAGCATTTTTATGATAATAAAAATGGCTTTTAATTACATTTCCTGAGTATAAAAAGGGAAATGGGATAATTGAAAAAGGAAAAGCATTTTTATGTTAATAAAATTGGCTTTTAAAAAGATATATGTTTTGGTAAAGCAATTCATGCTAATGAATTGGATTTAAATACATTTCCTGTATATGAGAAGGGAAATGGAAGTTTTTGAAATGAAAAGGATAAGTATTGATAAATACTTTGTGTATCGAATACACCTCAGTCCGGGAGGTAGATCCGGATGTGTATTATAAAGATATAATTCAATTGGAAATCCTCAGTCCGGGAGATATTATCCGGACGTATATTGTGGATGTATGTGTATATATATATATATTTATACATTGTGTGTGCTATGGGCCTAATGGATCTCTACCATTAACCCTGCCAAGTAGTAGTGTATCGGGGGGGTTCCTTGTTTGGATTTCGCTTTGCGAGACACCCCACGCACGAACTTAGTGCAGTGTTGAGAATGGAGGGAAGTTTAGCCCTTAGCACTGGGACTATTTGGGGTAGATAGTAGTTGGGTGATAGACTAGTTAGGCAGGGATAGCTTGACTAGGGTATGTGTTAGGGTACGTTAGGTGTGCACTACTAGAGGAGAGGTGAGGGGTATCTCATGGGAGTGCGATACCAATTTAAATATGAGATAAAACTATTTTTCTAAAAATAAAGTATTTATGCACTTGCAAAATATTTTCAAAATTTGGGCTCTGACCAGTCTATCTACTCTCCTTTATTTCTATATATTGTATATATATATAGGTGTCCAGACACAGGGACGCCTGGATGGAAATTCTTTCGAGTCAGATGTCTACTGCAGCAGCTGTGGATGCTTGTGGGTTCTCAGTAGACGCTTCTTCCCTTATACTCTAGATAGGAGGTATTGTACAAACACTCGGGCCAATGGTCCAACTGATTTTACTTATTCTTTGCTCGATATTCGATATGGTTGTATAATTTGAACCGAGTGTTCGGTTATTTTAGTTCATTTCATTTTCCTTTTTATTTCATTTACGCATTAAATTGTGGATGTTTTATTTCAATCGTTAAAAAGGGTAGTTAAGTTAAAAGTTTTTAACGCTCGCTTAATAGGATATTAGTAATTATATGGATTTTTGACAGTGATGCTAAGAATGATCCATAAGTAACTCCTGTTATAATTTGATATAGGAGTGATCGCCCGGTATCCCATTAGGCGGGTTGTTACACCGAACCACATCTATAGATTGAAAAAGGCGTTATATGGTCTAAAGCAAGCCCTCGGGGCCTGGTACGAACGCATGTTGACCTTTCATATCAATAAAGATTTTCAACGAGGTGGTAATGACCAGACATTATTCATGAAATTTTTTAATGAACATGTTTTAATCTCCCATGTTTACGTTGATGACATTATTTTTAAATCAACATCTCCTACTGAAGTTAAAAACTTTTCAAATATTATGCATGGGGAGTTCTAAATGTCATTAATGGGGGAGCTACAATTCTTTTTAGGTCTCTAAGTCAAATAAAAGCTGATGGATTGTTCATTTCGCAATCAAAAGCGTATTTTGAGTACTTCAATCAAATTATCCAAAGATGAACATGGGACTCTAATCGATCCTACCCTCTATAGAAGTATGATATGTACCCTGTTATACCTCACTGCCTCATGTTCAGATATCATGTATGTTATTTGTGTGTGTGCCCACTATCAAAGCGCTCCTAAAGAGAGTCACCTATTACGTGTCAAAAGAATTATCAAATACGTCAAAGTAACTATAAATCTAGGAATATGGTACACAAACAACACATCTATCACTATTATAGGATACACAAACGCTGATTGGGCTGGTTGTTCTGATGATAGCAAAAGCACTTCAGGTGCTTGTTATTACATAGGTAATAACTTGATAGGATGGAGTAGTAAAAAGAAAAACTACACTTCACTTTCCACAACCGAGTAAGAATATATAGTCGATGGTAGCTTCTGTGCTCAAAGGATGTGGATAAAGCAGATGTTAAGTGATTAATGCATTATCTAAGAGAAATTACATCTTTATTGCGATAACCAAAGTGTGATTAATATTTTCAAAAATTATGTTCAACAATCGCGTACCAAACACATAAAAATAAGAGATCACTTTATTCGCGAATTAATAGAATCTAAGGAATTGGAAATTAATTATTTACCCGTAGAACCTCAATTGGAAGATTTGTTCACTAAGACTTTAGATAATTTAAGATTTGAGTCTCTAAGGAAATCTATTGGCATGATACATTTAGTATCTATCTTCAGTTATTATATGCTTCTTTGTTATTTTCCACCCTTTGTCCACTTGAGACAAAATGGGGGAGATATATTTGAGTCCATCTTGGACATTTATTGTATAATTAAATTAGAAATGCTTGATCTTAGTTGTTTTATTTTCAAGAATCAGTACTACTGTCTTCACTGGATTTATTTAGTGTATTGGTATGTATTTAGTTGAGTTTTGTACTTCTCCATTTCTATGATACAAGGAAGATAGAACTTTTGTATAGTATTAAGGCTTTCTTATCTTTTTGGTATCCCTACGAGTCCTAGATGACTCCAAATGAGATTTTGTCTCATATTTCCAAAGGAGAAGATTGAATCATACTACATATATGACTTACTTGAGTCTAATATAAAGGAGCTTATCTAGTTTGGAGATAGAAACAAAATTTGTGTCATCCTTATTTTTACCCTAAGCCTCATTGCCTATTCAAGATTCAATATGTTTACATCAATAAGAAGATGGCTCTATAGGTAGAAAACCAACACACAAAACTCTAGGATTGAATATTTTAACATGCATTTTTCACCTATTAGGTGTGTGCGTTAACAATTGGATTAAAATGATTTTCTATGTTTTTTAATAACTTTTAGGAATTTTTTAAACATTTAAAAACCTTTTTCTGAAAATAATTTTAGAATTTTAAAAATGTTTGGGGCTAATTTTATATATTCAGAACTTCCTAAAATATGGGTTCGGTAGGAACCGAAAATGGCATAGAATATTAGGGTAGTAATTAAGATTAATTTGAACTTTAAAAACACGCATTTGTGATTTAATCGTTGCCTTACACATGTTGCTCTTGGAATGGTTGGATCTATGTTTTCTCATAGACACATTCTTTTGTTTCAATCTCGGACGTTCGATTAATCCTTATCTACAGCCTGCATGCATTTTATTTCAATCCCCGTGCTATCCAAATGAACCGATCAGAGCTCAAATAATGGCGGTGCATTGTGATCCTTTGGATTGATAATGCGAACAGTCAGTCTCATCACAACCGTTGATTTGCTTCGAGTTTCTAGACCCTGCTATCCTCCCTATAAATAAGACCCTTCGTTCAATCATTTTAAATATTTTGGAAACCTTAGGGTTAGATAGAGAAGAGAGAGAGAGAGAGAGAGAGAGAAATAAAACTCGAGAGAAAATACAAAATGCAAAGCTAACTTTGTCCATTTTATCTCAGAAAAATAACTTTGAGAGTTTTAGGGTTTCTGGTTCGTGGAGTTATCCCTCCTCTTTAGTTTTAATCTCTTTTCCTACACCGTCACTCCAAAATCAAAACTTACTTCTAAGTATTGAAACTAGTAGATATGATTTCTAAGTGATACAACCACATAGGTCTTAAATCTGTTTTCTTTATCAAGAAATCATACTCTCTTATTGGATTCACTATGTATATGTTTTATTTTCATCAAAATCCAACACTTTCTTATTTCTATTTTATAAAACAGATTTGAGGGTTTTAAGGTTCAGATCTAAGTTTTTCATTTTGAAAAACATGTAGATTAATAAAGATTATAAGAATCTCATTTTTAAAGGTTCTCTAGAACAAAGATCTGAAAAACAGTTATTCAAAAGAAGGATCTTATCATTTATAGTATAATTTTTTGTATAATTGTGTGTGTGTTCATGCATGTGTTTAGGCACTACACACACAAATACCTTCACACAAAATAACTGAAATTGTGTGTTAGTTAAGAGATTTCAACTTCTAAGTCGACGTAAAGAAGGAGCTTAAGGAGACAAGTTGCTGAACGACGAGAAACCATATCAGAGCCTCAACATTTGGAGTAACCTAACGGATCTGGTATAACTTCTTAACTTAGATTTAGGTATGTATTATGTGTTTAACTTTCATTGCTTGCTTGTACCTTAAAACTTATTCCAGTGGATTTTTATTTTTAGGTGTAGAGAACTCTGTGGATATTTCCCCGTTTATGTGGGGCTTGACCACGTTAAAATACTTGTGTATTATGCATGTTTGCTAATTCTCTCATCCCAACTGATCTACTGCTACTATAACTAAAAATTACTTTTGGTTTCCAAAACTTCTTCATTACTATCTGATATAACTCATTCATAACTTTTTCTAAACACATCTTGTGTTATTTAGTTTGTTTTCTAAAAGAGTTTCTTGAAGAAACAATTTCGGAACTAGACTTCTTTAACTTGTGTTAAAAAACTTAGTTAGGTATTTTCACCATAGACTATGGGATCCTCGACTGGACGACTCGACAGTCAGTGGCTCGGGTTATGAAGAGCAAAATAATGACTTGAGTGCATAATGTGGTGTTGAAAACTGAAAGAAATATATCATACGGTATTGATTTGCCATGGTGAGTGGATTAAAGTTAGATACGAGTGAGTACTCAAGGATGAAACACTTAAGGTAGTGTTAGGTTAATTAGAGTGCGCAATGGAAGGTATAAATCGTGCATGCAATAATGATTTGGTGAAATTATTCCTCCATGGAGTTAGATAATGACGTGGTATGGCCTGGAAAATTGGGGAAAGGTGGAATATAGGCCCTAAGCTAGAATTGTTTTTTATAGTAGATATGACGGTTGGTTGTGTCATGAATTATTTTGGGTGAGCATTGATCGCTAAGAATGGTTTACTCGTGGAGGCTCCGATATGCCTTAGTTATTAGCATAGGTAGTGCTAGGAATGGGTTAGAACTTGAGCATAAGGCGAATGGAAACCCGGGGTCGAGTATGCAGTGTCAGAATTGACAAAATGGTAATCATTAGAGCATGGGAAATGCTATATGTTTGATGATAGTAGCATTGAGGACAACGATGATTTTTTCTTGGAAGATTTCTAGGACTTAGGATGGAAGTTGGAGGACCCTAAGAGTTTGGGGATTAATGGAATGAGGATTTTGGGGACGAAATTCCCCAAGGAGGGAAGTTTCTAATACCCCACCTCGTTAAATTAATTAAATTATATGTAGAATTTATGGGAGGAGGAACTAATCATAATTATGGGATTTGTGGGTAACAAATTAAATTATAAAATATTGGATTAATGATTTATATATGGATTATATTGTCGGAGAAATAAGAATAAAATAAAAAAAATATAAAAGAAAAATAAATAAGTAAGGGGACTCCGCACGACGTCATTTGAAGCAGCAAAGGATATCGCGCGATGGAGGTTGTTCGAGTGACGCCTGTCGAATTGAGATTGTCAGTTTATTCATTCAACCACTTAATCATGGATTAAAATTCTTTCAAATTTAATGGACGAGATTTAGCAGAAGATGTGCTAGGTGGATAAGGGTTTTGTAGCTTGGTTTTGTAATTAAGAGGAAATAGGCATGGGATTTTGGAATACCCACGGTCAAACTCTCAAAGACACTCTCTCCTTCCTTCCTAAATTTGTTATCCCCATTTTATCCCAGTATGGCTCCTACACTCCCACCACTGAATATATATATATATATATATATATATATATATATATATATATATATATATATATATATATATATATATATATATATAATGTATCCTTCCCCACTAATAAGGTATAAGACACGAAATATTAAGATGTTATAAGGGGCTTTGGTGAGTGTTTGAGGAGATATTACTAGAAAAAGATGAAGGCATTATTTGAGGTTTTGTCGAGGGTTTTTGGTGGGATTTATTGGAGCTTCCATGGAGGACTGTTGGTAGAGCTTTTGTGACTCCCCTTAGGGTCACCGTTGGAGATGGGGGAGTCATACATGTTCACCACCACTTTGGAGTCATTTAAGGTGGGTAATCTACTCTTATTACATTTGAGACTCTATTTGATAAATATTGTAGTCTTATTGTGGTGTATGATTAGAGTAGGAATATAAGAAAAATGTTGTGTTCTCAAGAGTTTGAAAATAAACATTTTTATGGAATAAAAATGCTTGAAAATATTGATGTTATGTGTTTTCTATTAAATCTAAAAATAAACATTTTTATGGGTTAAAAATGCTAGAAAGTTTTATTATTATATGTTTTCTATTAAATATGAAAATAGACATTTTTATGGTATAAAAATGCTAGAAAGTATTGTTATTATGTGTTTTCTATTAAATCTGAAAATAGACATTTTTATGGAATAAAAACTCTAGAAACTATGATTGTTATGTGTTTTCTATTAAATATGAAAATAGACATTGTTATGGAATAAAAATGATTAAAAATATTATTTTATGTGTTTTCCATTAAATCTGAAAATAGACATTTTTATGGAATAAAACTCCTAGAAAATATTGTTGCTATATGTTTCCTATTAAATCTAAAAATAGACTTTTGTATGGAATAAAATACTAGAAAATATTATTGTTATGCATTTTCTATTTGAAGAGTGCCCAATATATGTGTGTTTTCTTTCAAACCAATTTTTTCCAAAAAATTATCCAACTTTTAATTATGCACCAAACCAAGTTGTGAAAACCCAATTCTTACTTTAAACCAATTTTATCTTGATTAATCCTAAACATTCATCTAGTGATTAAAGCAAGTAGAATAAAGTAAATAATACTCACAACGCCGGATGTACGAGGAAAAAACCAAAAACGGGAAAACAATCACTATGAACAATGGTTTTACAAAGACAGATTAGCCTTACACTAAGACTCGATCCCCACGAGTCTTGACGCTCCTTCTGATCTTCAATCGTTCTTCAATAGTGCCCACGCAGAAATTTCGTCTTCCACGATCTCTGTCCACAACACACGTGTTCACGTATGTCTTGGTGTCCACCGAGTGGCTTTGATTCGTCTACGATGTCGAACAAGAAGTCCTTCTCTTTTCTTCACCGCAAAACGCTTTGATGTTCAGTGTGTAAAACAAACAACTTTGGTGCAGCAAGATCACTTAAAGATATAAGAATGATAACTCGGATCTTTGAAAAATCTAAGGATGTGTTTAAGACTTTTAAACCTTAGAAAACATATGCAAAACAAGTTTCTGGTCGAATAATATTTTCCAGAAAGCACACCACGGCGATATCCCATCTCGTTCGAACGAGATTGGATGTCGTTTGAACGATAGCGCAAAAGTTTGACTTTTTTTTACTTTTTGTTTAAAACGTCTCTTCCAAAGAGAGATCCAAAAATGTCAAACTCTTTTACGAGCTTATCATCATAAAGCGTAGTTTAAACCTTTAAAACATGTTTAAAACATTTTTCTATATAAAAAATGCATCCTTATCTTTTATGAAAATAATTCGGAGCACCATAAACTATACGCATTTATACCCGAGTGATCTCAGAATGAAATTAACTTTGAAGACGATTAAACTTGCACCAATTAAACTTCGGCATGATTAATTGTTTGAAGCTTTGCCACAATGTCTTCAATTTCTTCAATACGTCATAGACCAAGTGGGATCGTGACAAAATAAAATTCTCCCTATGACATATTACAAACACAGTTTTGTTCACGGAAATAAGTCAAAATAATACATGGACTCAATTGGAAATTTATGTCCTTACACTATTAAATCTGAAAATAGACATTTTTATGCAATAAAAATGATAGAAAATATTATTGTTTTGTGTTTTCTATTAAATTTGAAAACAAACTTTTGATGGAACAAAAATGCTAGAAATGATTATTGTTCTATGTTTTCTATTAATTCTGAAAATAGACATTTTTATGGAAAAAAAAATGCAAGAAATGCTATTTTAGGTTATTTCTAGTAAAAGGGAATAATAAACATCTTTATGGAATAAAAATGTCGAAAAATGCCATTGTAGTGTATTTATAGTAAAAAAACAATAATGGTCATTTTTATGAAGTAAAAATGTGGAATGATGTTAATGTTGTCAAGATATTTATGAAATAAACATTTCCAAGTTTCTTGCATAATGGAGACTTTATGAATAAATGGACATCTTTCGAATTTCAAGAAATTAATAAAATTCCTTTATTACATGAAATACGTGTTTAATCCACTTGGTAGGATTTTAGTGTTTAAAGACCACTTTCTATGCATATAAACTTTTAGTATTTTGATAATAAATATGTTAGAAAGTTTAAAGAAAGTCGTGTTAGGTTTAAGCATGAAATACGACACACAGAAATTTAGAAGCTTAAAATGAAAAATGGTGTTATTTTCTGTGCTAGAAGTGTTAAAGTGATAAGTGTGAACATTGGCAAAAGTGTGGTATTGAAGAAGTGTTAATATTGCTAAAGAGTTTAAATGTTAAGTCGGAGACTTAATAACAATTTCTAAAAAATAACATTTGTTAAAGGACTAATTTGAACGTTTGGCGCATAAAGAGTAAATTGTTAATTTACTTAAAGTGGAACATTTTTATAGAATAAAAATGTTAAAGAACGCATTTACCTTAATATGTGTGAAAATGAATTAATCCGTAAAGCATGAATGAATCTAGTATAAATCACATGTGTGTGGGACTTGAACAAGAAAATAAACAATTTTCCAAGCGTTAATAGAAAAACGGATGGTCAAGTTTGGGTTTTGACTTCGGTCGAATAAATGTAAGGAAGTGGAATAATGTGGACATTTGTAAAATGTTAAAACACATAAAAGGTACTCGGACGACACCGGAATAAAGCAAGAAGGAACCAAAGCCCTTAGGTGAAAGCCCTAAATCACTGGCCAATGCATATGGTGAGCATAACCGTCGGTGTGAAGCCCGTGTAAGTATGCCGTAAATGGTAAAATTTTGAGAAAAGATAAAGAAAGTATGGAAGATATTAATAAATGGGTTATATGTTAAAATGTATTGATACAACCTAACTTGAATGAATATAATAAGTGTTCCGGTAAAAGTGAAATGGACAAGTAAATGCGTAAATCTATTAATGTCCATAAAGAAACCTAAATGGTTAAACCCATACTTAACACAAGAATGTGTTGTAAAAAGGATTTTCAAAGATTCAATAAGTATTTTCTAACTTGGAAATTGCGTGTGTTGAATTGGTGATTTTCAATGAAATTACTAAAGTACGTTCAAATGAAGAAAATGGTTAAATTCCGGTAAAGGAATGGGTTCGAATATAATGAACTATAATAGTTTCAGGTGTTGAACCAGGTGTGTTAAACAAGGTGAAAATGCTAAGTATGAATAAAGTAAGATTAAGGTCAATTAATCTGGATAAGTAAGATTTTTAGAAAGTGAAACGGTTAATGCATTAGCATGTGTATTTTCGAAGTTATACGTGTGTAGATACATGCATATTTTCACATGCATGTTGTTGTAGTGTGTGAGTATTCCTTCATTCTGTTTGTTTCTATACTGTTGTATAAATTCCATTGGGCATAGGCTCACATCCCCACTTTGTTAAGGCAGGTTGGGATCGGTTTCGTAATTTGAGGGAGTTTTATAGCTCTGTTTACTTAGGCTTCGGGGTGCTCCCCATGGGTCCCTTACGTAGTTTATCTTGAAACTGGAATTGCATGATAACAAGTGAAATGTTAATTAAAATTAAACTCGCCTAGCAACATTATTTAGGTCTTTTTATTACACTTTAAACCTAACAATCGGGGCGGACTGGGTTGACTCACGGTTAACCCATAAATCTGGGTCATGGCGTTACAGATTACATGGGTTCTTACCAAATATTAGATTGGATAACAAATGGTCATGAAATTAAGACAACCAAAATAATTGGGAAAGTTAAAACACTTTCACTATCCCTTTATATCAATGACACGTCATACAAATAATGTTCCCCATAATTATTTAATATATCTCGTATCATTCTCATTATGTCATAACCATTGTAATCATGGTCTCACACCATGGTTACCATGGTCTCAAGTTACCTAAATAATCATGTTTTCCACGATATAATTATATTCAAAATCATTTTCACCATGACCCATTTATGTATACGATTATGATCGTCACACACCATTCATCTTTTATATTTATAATATGCAATGAATGCACACTCTTATAACAATATGTCTATTATGATTAATGAGATATTGTACTCAGTTAGAAGTCTAAGATTGTTTAGTGAAATTTTAACTTCTCGAATGCCATAAAAGATGATCTCAGATGCCTAAGAATCTCATTTTATTAGATATCATATTTGATCTTAATTTAAGGTCGTAGGATTCACAGTCTCAAATGAATTGTGCAAAGATGATCCTTTCTTTGGTCAGATTTGGGAGAAGTGTTACAGTAAGCCTTATCAATAATTATTGTTGCGTGACGGCTATATTTTCATAAGAGTAAAATATGATTTTCATCGCTAAACTATCTCCCCAGCTTTTAAATTGGGCCTCAATCATTTGTTTGCCTCAAGTTAGTCCACAAACTATATAACTTTTAGGACTTTGTTCAACAGTTATTTAAAATTTGATAGAATAATGTCGCGTATCCCTCACATGCCTTGACTGGGAGTGGTAAAATAGCCTTGAATCTTTTATCTCTCATTTTAACCAATTCATCATCCCAAAGTACATGAAAAAATGCCAGAGCTTAATTTATCCCTCATTTCATACAAGCTATGACTTACGGAGTGGAAGTTGCCATTTCTTCATGATTAAAATGAGTTAATCGACCCTCATACGATATATAGTATGTGAAATTTTTATATATAATGGTTTGGTGAAGATTTTAAAATCATTTACATATCTTTTATCGTTATATGATAATCCCTAATTTTGTTTTTAATATTTAGCCCTAAAATTGTATAGCACTTGTACTAATGTCTTTCATTAGGATATTCGGCAAACTCCCTATTTTTATCATTTTTTTTCTTTTATTTGATGCATGTCTCCTAAATTTACATTTTGACCCTATTTTTCAATATTCATGTGTTATTATAGATGAAAGTGAACCTTATTTCACTTTAAAATTGTAGCATGGTTGTTATTTTTAAGAAAGTCCAAAGAAAGCTTATGAATGTGGAATTATAAACTATTTTGACCTTTGCAATTGAGATACAATCTCTCTCTAAGACATACATGATATGCTTAGATAATTTGGATGCCAAAATCCATACGCATTGTTGTATAAACTCCCAAATCTGGGCTTAAGATTTTTTTTGAATAAAATATCTAATGATAGGGATGTTATTGAAATGTATAAATTGATTCCCACATGTAAGAAAGTTTATTTATCCATGGAAATCCCCCAAAATGAATTTTGCTTTGATAATAGTTGAAAAACGTAAGAATGAGGTGTGTGATAATTGATTTAAATTAATTTGCAACTTTCTAATTTGGCACACATATATAATTAGAGTCTATATAAACCAAATTAATTCAACCCCTAAACATGCATCTATGTGTGTGCGTGTGTCAACCCATAAATTGATAAAGCATGTGACATATATATTCAGGAAAAATCCCCAAAGGGCAAACTCTTTTATTTCTAGAACTTTGAAGAATTCACAAGACCATTGACTTACATACAACCCGATAATCGACCACAAGTGTAACACACGATGTCTTGGTCAAACTTCCAAAGCAACGACTAGAAATATCGTAGGCTGGAATCTCCCTCAAGAACTCCAGGTGGTCAGTAATGAAGATGAAAATGACTTCTCCACAAGTGTGAACTTTATAAGGACTCCCTCCACAATAGCACTTAGCTCTCCGGTTGTAGAGTTCTCCCCACAAAGATTAAACCAAATCAAAGTGTGTTCTACAATAGCAAAACAATTCACCAAAGCATATGGGATTTTTTTGTGAATTGTAAAACAAAAAGGAATTAAAACCTAAAAAGAAGAAGCCAAAAGTATTCTGCTTTCACGATTTTTCTGTTATGTAAAACGCTGGGACATCTTAATGAAAATGAAACCATTTAATGAGTATTTATACAAAAATGCGCTGCCTTGAAATACGAGCTCTTTCGAAAAAGATGAGGGTCTCACGCGAACGACGTACATATGTCGTTTGAACGACATCGCATGACACTGCCACGTCGTTCGAACGAAAGTACAAAGTTGTTTGAATGACTGTAGCGTTAAAAAATTGATATTTTAATGTCCGCTCCAATACTTAGAAAAAATGCTCCTTCTCAAATTTTGACGAAAAAGTCCGCTCCAACACTTAGACAATATTTTGTAAAAATATCACAAAAGCTCTAAGTGTAAAGTTAAGGTATTAAAAACAAAACCTTACCAAAGTAAACTTCGCGGAGTCTTTTTGATGAAGAACTTGATATTCAGATTCGTCTTTGATGCTTGAATTCTCTTCGACGGTATATGACATACTAAATTGATAACGGACTTATAAAAATATGTCCTTACAAATCTCCCCCTATGTCTATGCCGGTACATACATAAAAAACATATGAATTATCAAATACCAAAATGCCTATACAAATATACCCTCCCATGAATAAATTTGCAAGATCTCAAACTGTTCCTCAAAAAGTCTTCATCAATTCTCAAAGCTTTTCTCATCAGGGTGTAAAATCCAATAATAATCAATCTTCGTACCTACACACATGAGATAAAGAAAAATACCTTCGTGACGCATCGAGTTTGAAATGATGTAAGAATAAATCATTAATAAATCAAATCTCCCCCATTATGCAAAAACTCCCCCATAACATGATAATTCGTTCTCCCCCTTTTTATCATGTCCCCAAATAGACAGATAAGAAGAAAAAATCAAAGCATGGAGTGTCACGATAAAATGCATAGCAAACATGGATCAAACAACGTGCATGCAAAGGTATGTCCCAAAAACATCCACAAACTATTTTTCGATTTTTTTTGTACAAAACTAAGATACTAAAAATCACACCATGGATTTAAACTCAAACAACCAAGTCATGGAAATGAAATGTATGGGTGTGAACGCATTCGATAGGAAAATCAATTCAATCAATCATATGTGCACGATGCATACGTGTACTCCTAACGAATGAACATAAAAAGTATCATTAGGTGTAAAAATTGTTGAATTTAGATGACATCGTCTTATACAAATCAACGAATCAAAGTCAAAGTGATTTCCACACCAATAACGTCCAAAACTATGTAGCGCTTTTTCAAGACTTTCAAGGACGTGCAGATCCGTTTAAATTCTCCATCCAAACTCCTTCATATATATTTTCTTTTAGATTTGTATAAACTAAATTCTCAAACTTTGGAGAATTGGTGCAAAAAACTAATTGGCCCATAATTGGCATGAATTTCTTTGTATCAACTTTAAATTTTTTCGGGTTCCTTTAAACCTCTTTGGACCCCAGATAATAAAATTCCTCAATTTTTTAGGTCCAATTAAACGGTGTCTTAGTATTCGCAAAGGTCAAACGAACCTTTTGCAGCCCTTCCCCGTTTTCAAATAAAACACACAAACTCACAAAAGACTCTTATATGCACAACTTTCTTATCAAGTTTTATCATGCTTGGTTCGTTTTAAGGACATCATTGAAGTAAAAACACCCAACCAACATGTGATAAGACAATCACAATAATCAAACAAATTCGTGCATGTGTGCAATTAAGGAAAACATGAGTCAAACATGTAGGAAGAAACACTTAATTACATCTCAATGACTCCAAACATTATAAAGCACAAAGATGACATGATATATTGTCTCAAAACACTATCAAATAGTCACATGAAAAATGGAATGATGTTGTGACTCGGTGATCCTAAGTGTCCATCCATAAAAGGTGAAAACAAAATACAAAAATCTTTTTGGATTTTTTCAAAAAATTTGTCAAAATAAAATCTTTTTATATTTTTCAAAATTATTCAAAAGTCTATACAAAAAGTACATGTCACAACGCTAGCAAACATAAATATCATGAAATAAAAACTAGCGCATGACAAACATGCAAACACAATCATCCATATGATATGGCAAGAGAAGAATCATGTACAAGCAAATGAGATTTAACTTGTCTAACATCTAGTGCCTCTAAAAGTGATTTCCTAACCCAAATAGATGCGAAACATCGTGTGGGGGATTTAGGAACCAATAAAACACTAGAAATAAACTTCCTAGGACTTTTTCCAAGATCAAAAGAAAAACGCCTAAGTTGACCTTTCCTACCACAATATGAACATGTGTAAATGGGTGGAACGACACCTATGGGTTGACCTTTTCTAATGTCCATGGGAATGGTTGACACTCTAAAAAAAATAATGGTTTTGACTTTAGCATTAGAAGCATGAGAGCAAGATGAGCCATTACCATCACTATCAAACCTACTCGAATCTATCAAATCATTTTTTAACTTTAAAATTTTTTACTCAAGCAAAGAATTAGACTCTTTCAATTTGAGGGATGCCTTTTTCAAATTATCAACAATTTCTAAAAGGGTATCTCTCTCTCCCTCAATTAAAGCAAACTTTTCCCTAAGAGTCTCTTTACGTTCCACAAACTCATTGACTAAAGTATTTTGATCCTCTTTGGCACAAACACAAACCATCGAATTTTTAAGTTACTCCAATTCCTTTTCTAAAAATAGGACCCCATCGTCACTTTCCTTTTTCGACAATTTTAAAGCAACAAAGTCATGGTCCAAGGAAACAAAATTTTCACGATAAAAATCTCTTTGATTTCGAACCATTTGCAAAAGATCCAACACGGATTTTAAACAAGAATTTTCTTTTTCCAAAAAATCAATTCTTTTAGCAAACTTAAAATTCAAATGATTTATATCATCAAAACTCTTACTCGAGTCATCAAAGGGGGGCATCTGATTACATAAGTACTCCATCAGAAAAATTACGATTTTAGCCAAAAACTGATTTTAAAAAAAAATCAATATCACACAATTTTGCGAAAAATAGGAATATGTGATAAATTAGCGCAACCAACTCTGATACCAATTTGAAAACGTGAGTAGACAAATTGTATCAGAAAGTAAATCCTCGAAAAATCAGGATTACGCGATAAATTAGCGTAACCCGCTCTGACACCAATTTGAAAAACATAAGAATGTGGTGTGTGATAATTGATTTAAATTAATTCGAAACTTTCTAATTTGGCACACTTATATAATTAGATTCTATATAAACCAAATTAATTCAGCCCCTAAACATGCATCTATGTGTGTGCATGTGTCAACCCATAAATCAATAAAGCATGTGACACATATATCCGGGAAAAATCCCCGAAGGGCAAAACCTTTTATTTTTAGAACTTTGAAGAATTCACAAGACCATTGGCTTACATACAACCTGATAATCGCCCACAAGTGTAACGCACGGTGTCTTGGTCAAACCTCCAAAGAAATGGCTAGAAATATTGTCGACTAGAATCTCCCACAAGAACTCTAGGTGGTCAGCAATGCAGAAGAAAACGGATTTGTAACAACCCAGGCTTTTGAGCGACTATTTTATATTATTTTGCCTGATGGGCTAATTTTATAAAATAGGGAAAGTTGGAGTAAATATTATTTTTCGTGATATTAAGGGATAATATTTACTATGGTTTGTCTATTTACCGTTATGAGAAGGTAAATAGCATTATATTGTATTTTATTGCGTCGTTATATGTAAAACGATGGTTATGAATCATATTTAAATTAGAGCCTAATTAATGAAATAAAAGGAACTTGGAACAAAAGAATGGTTCACTTTACTCCGAATGCCAAAATAGGGGGTGCGGTTGGTTTTAGAATAGTCGAGATAGTCCAAATATGTGCCAAGTTGTATTTTTGAGTTTCGGGCACTTTTGACGCGTTATGACTCAATTAAGTAGTTACGAGTCATTTTAATGGTGTAGTAACCCTTAAAAGAGGGGAATTTATATTTTATGACCCGTTTAAGTCTCCCCACCCCTTTTTATTTCTCATTTGTGTTATAAACCAAGAGAGAGAAAGAGAGAAGAGAGAGTTGGGAGAAATGGTGAAAAGAGAGAAAAAAAGGAAGATTTGGGCTGGAATTCGTTGCTACCGGAAGGGAATCCGAGACTTCAAACTCGAGGCAAGTTTCTTACTTGCTAGATATTGATTTAATGTGATAATTTGCATGTATAGTTACATTTTGGGAGATTTAAATCATTTATGGATTTTGGGTAATCCTTGTTTTAATTTGATTTGAGGAGAAAATATAAGTTAGTTGTAGTATAGAAATGATGTAGTATAAATAATTGTTATTGATGTTGGAAGAAATAAAGAATTTGAGGGTTTTGGGAATTTAGGTTTCATACAACCCATAGCCCAAACTGGCAGATTCGCAGGGCCGAATCGATTCGGCTCCCAAGCGAATCAATTCGGTTAGGGGGAAGGATACAAGTCTGGGAGACCGAATCGATTCGGGCTAAGGCCAAATTGATTTGGACAAATGCAGAAAGTTGGTTTTACTCACCGAATTGATAGGCTTTTGGGCGAATTGATTCGCAACCAGGGGCAAATCGATTCGGCCCTAGGGCGAATCGATTCAGTTGCCCTGTTTTTGTAAGATTTTTCCTAGTTTGATTTTAGAACCTTTTATTTTAGGTCCAAAGTTTAGGGACCTTCCTTTGGGAAGTAATGAAGAGTCATAGAGGGTTATGTTAGGGAGTTAATTATCCTAGGCTATCATGGGGTTAATTGATCATACCCTAGGCTAGTATAGGATTATTTTGGATTATCCAAAGAGTTAAATGATCGAGGTTAATGTTCCGTATGATATAGGAAGGTAACCTAGAATAAATTGAAGGTAGAATGATGACGTTCTGTAGTATTGGGAGACCCTTATTGAGGGAGACTCACTTTGTTGATTGATGGTATTGTTTCGGACCCTTGGAGACTAGTTTGAGGATAATGACACTTTGGGTCTTAGGTCATTACTAAAATATGACTTTAAGAATAAGAAATACACATTCTAAGAATTTGGCACTTAATGGATAAGTATAAAAGGATTTTGAGAACGTAAAAGTGAATGATTTCAAAATAGAAAAATGATTTTCATAAATACAAATTTATGTATACACACCTCTCTAAATCTCTATCATAAGGGAAGTTGCGCGCGTGTGGTGAACCCCCCTGGCTAATGAATGCAGGGTGGATATATCCCTAGGCCATATGACCGGTTATTGTATATTTGTTCTGCGCTAGTGAGGTAATTCTGGGTGTGGTTATGACTCACTTGCAGGGGTATGGCCGCTTCCCGACGTTTCAGTAGGTTCCCAGGTTGTCTTATGATAGGCCCTGGAAGATGATAGCTATTTAGGGGCGCGTCCAGTGGGGAAGCTCGGAGGGATGGTCTTAGAATTGTTATATGTATGTGAATATAACTATTCTTAATAATGTGGGAAATTATTGGTGATTAAAGCATTTTATGATAATAAAATGGCTTTAAATATATTTCCCGGATGAAAGAAGGGAAATGGGAAGTTAAATACATTTTCTGAATGGAAGAAGGAAAATGGATGATATGAAATGAAAGAAAAGCATTTTTTGTTAATAAAACTTTCTTTAAATATGTATTTTTCCTGGATGGAAGAAAGGAAATAAAATTGGTAAGGAAAATTTTGAGATAAAAATGAAATTGATTTGGTAAACATTCCATAAAGTGAATTCTCATTCCGGGAGATATGTCTTGAAGCGTAAAATAACACTTATATGAAAGTGAGTATGAAAGATAAAGATAAATTTGTTATGTGTACTTAATTAGATGAATATATATATATATTGATTACGTGCTGAGGGTCTAATGGATCTCGACGATCAACCTTTCCTAGTAGTAGTGTATCGGGAGGGGGTTCCTTGTTTGGATTTCTCTTCACGAGACATCCCACGCACGAACAGGGCATAGTGTTGAGACTGGGGAGAAGTTATCCCTTAGTACTTGGGTTAACTTGAGTATTTGGTAGAATGCGATAGGGTGCTTTTATATTGAGAGGTGAGAACCTTTATGTTTAATTGCAAGAGAGGCTAAGTCATGATGTTATTTAGATTCACATAGTTGTCATGCATTTTAGTCACATGGTAATCATATCACACCGGGCCCTGACCCGTCTATATTTCTTTATTTTGCATGCAACTCTTTGCCCGTTCAGGTGCTCTATCGCAAGGACACCCGTATTGACTTTCCTTTCCAATTGTCATGGAGCTATAGCATATTGCGGATGTTGTAGGATATTTGTATTAGACATCTCCTTCAATTGTACTCTAGTTATGTTCAGTTTATTTATTCGGTCGTGTTGCCCACGCTTTGTATTCATTTATTATAATGTGATATTTGAATTGTAATACTCGGTGTAACTAATTGTATTGGTCTGTTAACCGATAGATTATTCGGTTATTATTTATTATATTGACATTCTTTCATTCGTTGATTTTTGGTATCCACCGTTTTTGCAAATTGGATTGTCTATGTGTTTTTATTTTATTTACAAAATTTTAAATTGATAGTCCATTTTCTAAAATGATTGGTGGTTATCTCGTACTATTATTTTAATCGACAGTGATGCTGAGAATGGACCATCTATGATTCCTGTGATTATTAGAGTATTGGACTGGCCACCTATTATTTTAGTAGGCGGGTTGTCACAGGCTTCTCCACAAGTGTGAACTTTATAAAGACTCCCTCCACAATAGCACGTAGCTCTACGGTTGTAGAGTTTTCCCCACAAAGATTAAACCATAGTAAAGTGTGTTCTTCAACACCAAAATATTTAACCAAAGAATATGGGATTTTTTTTTGTGAATTGTAAAACAAAAAGGGATTTAACCCTAAAAGGAAGAAGCCAAAAGTATTATACTTTCGCAGTTTTTCTGTTCCGTAAAACACTGGGACTTCTTAATGAAAATGAAACCATTTATTGAGTATTTATACAAAAACGCATCGCCTCGAAATTAAGGATCGTTCGAACGAGACAAGGGTCTCACGCGAACGACGTACATATGTCATTTGAATGACATCGCGCGACACTTCCATGTCGTTCGAACGACAGTACAAAGTTGTTTGAACGACTGTTGTGTCAAAAAGCTAATATTTCAATGTCCGCTCCAATACTTAGAAAAAATACCCATTCTCAAATTTTGATGAAAAAGTCCGCTCCAACACTTAGAAAATATTTTGTAAAAATATCCCAAAAGCTTTAAGTGTAAAGTTAAGGTATTAGAAACAAAACCTTACCAAAGTATACTTCGCAGAGTCTTTTTGATGAAGAACTTGATATTCGGATCCGTCCTTGATGTTTGAATGTTCTTGAATGCTCTTTGATGGTGTAGCGGTATATGATATACTAAATTGACAACGGACTTATAAAAATATGTCCTTACAGTAGTGATTTATTATTTGATTTTGATGAAACAGAAGTAGAGGAAGATAAAAGAAATGATGAAACTCCTAGTTCTGAAGCTGAAATAAAAGATAAAAGAATATAGACGAGGTAAATGAATAGTAAACAAAATATAAAATGAAAGGAAGATAAGATGACTATGAATAATGAGGAATGAGTTAAATAAAAAGAAGACCACCTAGGATTTGGATATGATATGGGTGACTATGATAATCTTATTAGCTTATGTTCATATGACGATGAAGAAGAAGATGCATGTAAAAACAATGTTAGATTTCCTGAGTTTTATATAGGAAATGATATATTCAGTCCCTAGTTTGAACTATGGAAGAATTTCGCAAGTTTAAAAGTGTTTAAACAATCTGTTAGGGAGTATGGAATTCAAACCAAAGAAGGACATTAAGTTCACAAAGAATTATAGAAGAGGAATATAGTTAAAAGTGATTCACCATGTGAATGGATGATTTATGCTTCAATAATAATTGGTGAAGGATCATTTCAACTGAAAACTCTATAATATGTACATAAGAATTGAAAGAAAATATACTTCAATACGCATGTTACATCAAAATGGTTATCAAATAGGTACTTGGACATATTTAAGTCAAACCCAAGTATGCCTTTGATGGAAATTAAGGAGACTATTAAAAGGGACCTTACCATTAGTGTGTCAATAAGCGAAACATATAGGGCAAACACTACACCAAATCCGGTGAATGGTCATGCCCAGGGGTCACGGCCCAAAGTTGTGACCATATCAAATATGGTGTGACGATATACTTTACCCAACATGGTCATCGATGCTTTTAGAAGTGGTCATGAACCAAATTTGTGAATACTGTGGATCAAGAATTTGGGCTGTGACCAATGTGTGACCATCTTAGCGCCAAAGTCGTGCCAAAATTCCCTCCATGTTTGGCCATGGTAGGGTCAGGGACGAAGGCCGTGACCAAATCTAGAATACGTAACTAATGGGTCACGACTTTGGTCCGTGACCATCTTAATGCATGGGTCACAGATAAAGGCAGTGACCATCTTTTTGCTTACACGAATTTTTAAAGGGTCATGGTGGTTGGTCATGGCCCTAGTCCATAACCAGTTTTCTTATAATAAAAATAGCAACTCTCTCTTTTCACTTCCTGCCTCAAACCCTTTTCTCTCTCTCTCAATCTCGATGATTTCCGCGATTTCTCACTCAATATTAAAGGTAACCCTAATATTCACTAATTTATTTGTATATATAGATGTAGATTTAGTATATGTATAAATATTTCGGCAGGAAATGTTCGTTAATTCATTTTATTGGTGTATTTGTATGTTAAACCCTGATGTGTGTGTATTTTTGTGTATATGTGTGTGTATGTGCATGTATGAGTGTATGTGTGGGTATGCCTATATTTTTGTGCGTATTTTTGTGTTATGTTTGTATATGTGTGTGTATGTATGTGTATTTCTATGTATGTGTGCATGTGTGTATATGTGTATATAGTTATTTTTCAAGAAAATGAGATGTATAAATCAATAAGCCCTAGACATTGTATTGGGGGTTATTTTTTTTACCAAATATTGTTCAAAACCCTAGACATTATATTTTTTTGATATAAAGTAACTAAATGGATTTTTAATAAGTAGAAAAGATGTACGTCTATCGTGTTGTGCATTATATACATGTCATCATATTATATTGGGGGTTATATACTCGGGATATAGGGGTATGGTACGTGCAAATACGTGTGTATAGTTTTTTTTTCAAGAAAAGGGGATGTATAAATCAATAAATTGTAGACATTGTATTAAGGGTTATTATTTTTGACAAAATATTGTTCAAAACCCTAAACATTATATTTTTTTGACTGAGAATAATTGAATGGATTTTTAATATGTAAAAAAAATTACGTATGCCATGTAGTGGGTTATATGTGTGTCATCATATTGTATTGGGGTTTATATACTCGGGGTGTAGGGGTATGGTATTTAAGGGCTATCCATTCGTGGGTTTAAGTTTTTGACTTTTCAATTTTAGTAATTCTAGTATACATATGAGGGAGAATTTAAAACGGATCTTAACTCAATGGAAAAAAGATTAATTATTAAAAATATTAAATGAAAAGAACAAGTGGGCCCCAATGAGTAAATACGATAACTACTGTACTCCAATAGGTAGATATGAAGAACTAGTGGACTCCAAAGTGTAAATGTCCCAAAATGTTAATGACTAGTAATGTACATACTTGTAAATTTGTCATTTCACCCACTTCACGTGTTGTTGTTGGGATTTCACATCGATGGGATCCAAAATGCAAGGGTTTACGATAAGGATAGTGAAGAATTCGAATCTTAATAAAATGAATATACCCTTGTACCTCATATGTTTGAATTAATAGTTATTAATTAGTTATAGGAATCATATTCACGCCCTCGTATACTTTTCTCAGGAAAAGTGAGGCATGGAGATAATCACTAGAAACAAGAGTGGGAGAGGTTGCAATTAGACTGCACACATAACTCTTTTATTAGTGAGCTTCATATAGAGGGCACTCATATTTATAGGTATGGAAATAAAAAGATCGAATAATCTAACACCTTGTTCACAACTGTTTAGAGCACAAGCATTTTGCAACTTTTTCTAGCTCGAGAGTCTTGCGAATAGGACATAAGTTGGAGGGAGATGGCGGGAGAAAATGGGAATCATAAGTTCTACCTAAGATGGAATGGGACCCCATCCTAAAAATATTGTGGTAATTGGAAAATATGTAGACTTAGGCTTAAAATCATACCGTTAGGGGGGCAAAAACCCAAAACACCCTCCAAACGTCCTCGTGAGAAGCGTGAACACCTCGCACGGGACTGATGTAACTCACAGGAACGAACCGCGTGGTCACAAGACCCCCGATTTGAGAATATGACAATAATTTGAAAATATATACAATTTGGATTAAAAATATGCCGTTATAAGGTGAAAACCCAAAACAGCCCCGAAACGCCACCATGAGAGGAGCAAACACATCGTACATGATCAATGTAACTCGAAAGAATTGATCGCATGGTCACGCGACGACCCCCAATTTGGGAATATGACGGTAAGTTGAAAATATCTGCACTTAGTATTAAAAACATGCCTTAGTGGGAAAAAACCCCAAACACCCCCAAACGGCACTATGAGAAGCGTGAATGCCTCGCACGGGACCAATTTAAGATGCAGGAACTGATCGCATGGTCACGAAACCCCCAGTTTGAGAATATGACGATAATTTGAAAGCATCAACACTTAGGAATAAAAACATGTCGTTAGAGGGTGAAAAACCAAAACAACCACCAAACGGTACTATGAGAGGCGCGGACACCTCGCACAAGAACAATGTAAGTGACCGTGTGGTCACAGGATCCCCGATTTGAGAATATCATGATAAATTGAAAATATCTAGACTTAGGCTTAAAAATATGACGTTAGAGGGAGAACAACCAAAATACCCCCCCCCCACTGAGAGGCGTGAACACCTCGCACGTGACCAATGTAACTCGTAGGAACTGACCGCGTGGTCACGAAACCCCCTATTTGAGAATACAATGCTAATTTTAAAATATCCAGAGTTATGCTTAAAAACATGCTGCTAGAGGGCGAAAAGCAAAAATACCTCCCAAACAACCCCTTGAGAGGTACGACCACCTCGCACGGGACAAATATAACTCGCATGAACTGACTGCATGGTTGTGGGACCCCTTATTTGAAAATACAATGATAATTTGAAAATATCCAGACTTAGGCTTAAAAATATGTCATTAGAGGGAAAAAACCAAAAACGCCCTCTAAATGGCCCCGTGAGATGCGTGAACACCTCGCACGGGACTAAAGTAACTCGTAAGAACTGATTGCATGGTCACGGGACCCCAAGTTTGACAATATGATGATAATTTGAAAATATCAAGATATAGGCTTAAAAACATGCTTTTAGAGTATGAAAATCTAAAACACCTCCCAAACGGACCCATGACAAGCACAAACACCTCACGCGGGACCAATAACTTATAGGCTCTGACCGCATGGTCAGGGGACCCCCATTTGAGAATAAGATGATAATTTGAAAATATCTAGACTTAGGCTTAAAAACATGCCATTAGAAGTATAAAACCAAAAACACCTCCCAAATAGGCCCATGAGAGGCGTGAACACCTCGCACGGGACCCATGTAACTCACAGGAATAGATCGCATGCTCACGAGACCCCGGTTTGAGAATATGACAATGATTTAAAAATATCTACACATAGGATTAAAAACATATAGTTAGAGGGTGAAAACCCAACACACACCCAAAATGGCACCGTAAGAGGCGCGAACACCTCGCACGGGACCAATGTAACTTGCAGGAACTGACTGCGTAGTCACGGGACCACCAATTTGAGAATACGATGATAATTTGAAAATATATCGACTTAGTCTAAAAAACATGCTATTAGAGGGCGAAAATAGAAAACACCCCCCAAATAGTCTCGTGAGAGGTGCCAATACCTCGTACAGGACCAATGTAACTTGCAGGAACTGACTGCATGGTCATGGGACGCCCGGTTTGAAAATACGATGATGATTTAAAAATATCTAGACTTGGGTTTAAACCATGCTGATAGAGGATGAAAACCCAAAACACCACCTCCCCCCAAATGCCCCTTGAGAGGTACAAACACCTCGCACGGGACCAATGCAACGCGTAGGAATTGACCGCGTGATCATGTGACCCCCAGTTTGAGAATATGAGGATAATTTGAAAATATCAAGACTTAGGCTTAGAAATATATCATTAGATGGAAAAATCCAAAAACACCCCCAAACATCCCCGTAAGAGGCGCGGACACCTCTCACGGGGCCAATGTAACTAGTAGGAACTAACTGCATGGTCATGAGACCCCCGGGTTCAAAGTATGACTATAATTTAAAAATATCTAGACTTAGGCTTAAAAACATGTCGTTAGAGGGCGAAAACCCAAAACACCCCCCAAACGGCCCCGTGAGAGGCATGAACACCTCGCACGGGACCAATGTAACTTGAAGGAACTAATCGTGTGGTCACGCAACCCCCGGTTTGAAAAATACGATGATAATTTGAAAATATCTACACTTGGTCTTAAAAACATACCGTTACAGGGTGAAAACCCACCCCCCCCCCCCCCCCCAAACGGCTCTGTGAGAGGTGTGAACATCTCACAGGGGACAAATGTAACTCATTGGAACTGACTATGTGGTCATATGACCCCCGATTTGAGAATATAACGATAATTTGAAAATATGTAGACTTAGGCTTAAAAACGTGCCGTTAGAGGGCAAAAACCGAAAACACCCCCCCCCCCCCCCAAATGGCCATGTTGAGAGGCGCAAACACCTTGCCCGGGACAAATGTAACTCTCAGGAACTGCCCGTGTGGTCACAAGATTCCCGATTTGAGAATATGACGATAATTATAACTCATATATGCAATTTTTCATCTTGAATACGATTTTTTTAAAATTACTTGGTTATGGAAATCATCTCTTTTTTTCCGATTTTTTACAGGATAACATTGTATCATTTTCCTTTATCCACGTGGAACAACGAAGTGGCAATGGTTTGAAACACGAAGATTTTTTTTGTATAATGTTGTTGAAATTCTGGATTCTTTTTTTATTATGTGTTATGACCGTTCAGGTTTTTGTAGGTTTATTGTTCAATTTTATAGTCGTACGGGCTTTTATAATTGTATTGTTTAATTTTATGCCCATGGGGGCTTTTTGTAATTTTATCGTTAAATTTTATAGTCATGTGGGCTTTACATTACGCATGTTTTATATTAACAGGTTTTGGAGTGTCCAGAAAACAGAGGAAATTAGTCCCATTTTTTTAAAGTTAAAAATGGTCATGGACAAAGTCCATGACCAATTTTTTTCAAGCATAAAGTGGGTCAAGGCCTAAAGTCGTGACCATATTTATTATTTCTTTTTGTTTCGTATAACTAGGGTCACGACCAAAAGTCGTGACCATTTTTTTCACATATAACTTGGTTCACGACCTAAAGTCATGACCTTTTGTATTTTTTTTGTCATGCCCACGAAGGGTAACAGTTTCAAGTCGTGACCATCCTTTGATATTCCTTCGATTGGGTCCTGGCTCAAATCAATCACCAGAACTGTGTATGGGTCATGGATAACATTCATGGCCATCATCCATGACCCTTAGATCTGTGACCCCGATTGGTCAGGGATTTGGGTCGTGACCCATGAAAAGTCACAGCCCATATGATCACAGACCATGGTCGCGACTTACAGTCCTGGTCAGGGACAAAGTTCATAACCAATTGCCATATTTTGTGTAATGAAAGAGATGTGTGATGATGGGTATGGTTTCTAGAGTTGTTGTGTGAGGATGTTGGCATCGATAACCAATCAAAATTTACTTTCATGAATGACTAACATAAGTTATTATTTATATTTTAATTAAAACCTCTATTTGTCTACAATAATATTTTTATGTGACTAATACTCGTAGTCACTATTTATGCAGGGTTTGGTGCCAGCGCTTAAATATGTTGTGACTCAATGTGAGCATAAATTTTGTGTTAGGCGCCGCCACACCAATTTAGATAAGAAGTTAAGGGGAAAACAATTGAATGATTTATTTTGGAGGATTCCAAAAGCTAGTACTCTAGAGCATTTCATCAAATGCATGGAACAGGTGGAGAAAGTTTTTGAAAATGCCTACAAATGGTCGGATACAATGCTGCCACCTAAGAATTGGAGTAGGTTACACTCCTCTACTATGAAAAAGTGTGATATTGTTATAAATAACAACTCTTAAGTTTTCAATAATATCATATCTCATGAAAGAGAGAAGCCAATTGTGTCAATTATAGAAATAATTGGAGAGTTTTAATAATGAAAATATTTCAAATAAATAGGGATAAGATGATTAAACACCTTGGTGTACTTTATCCTAGAAATGTGGAAAAGCTTACATCCTTATTTGAAGAGACTATATGGTTCATATGTGAATGAAATAGGGGGTCTTAGATCCAATTTCTGGACCAATTGTGCAATTTTTTTTATAGATTTGAGGGAGAGGAGTTATTCTTCTAAAATGTGGCATCTAATGTGGATTTATTAATGTTCATGAACTAGATGCAATACTACACATATGGGAGAAGCCTAAAAGTTATGTTGATCAGTGATACAACAAAGAAAAATACCTCAAAGTATATGAAAACATCACCATGCTATTCAATGACAAAATTTATGGCCTGCCTCTACAAAGACAACATTATCACCACCTGATGTTCAGTCTCATCCAGGAAGACCAAAAAAAATGGAACAAGGAATAAAGTAAAGTTGATAGTAGTGGAAAAAATATAGGTAAACATAGGGTTAAGATAAAATGTAGTATGTGTGATTATTTTGGGCACAATATAATGAGTTGGCCAAAAAAGAGTTAAATAAGTGCAACTGGTGGAGGTGGAAAGAGTGGAAACAAAAGAGGTGGAAATGCAACTGTAAGTGAAATGGGAAATTATGTTGCAAGTGGATGTGGAAGTGGCTCAAAAAGAGGTGGCTAATGGTACTGTTATAGGGAAAAATCAAAGTAAGTCCTCTCAATTTAAAATTGAGTTTTATAAACTCTAAGTATTCATGTTTCAAATTTTATTCTGATATTTGGAATATTAAAAGTGCAGGTGAGGAAATAAAAAAATAAATAACCTAGTCAACCATAGAGCTAATAATCCCAGATGTTAGATTGGAAGTAAATAGAAGGGATGCATGTTTATTTTATTGACTATAGTTGACTGTTATTGGATGTTTATTTCTAACAGTTGGATTTTTATAGATGTAATGATTATAAGTGGGTGTTTCTAGTTAGTGATTGTAGTTATAATGACTTTGTACAATTTTTTTATGTAATGTAACAACTTTGGATGCATTTGGATATTTTTGGAATTTCCTAATTGCTAAAATTTGGGATTTCGTTTATTGAAAAATTATATGAGAGAAAAATAAATTTTGCATTTCATTCATTGACTCATAACACTTGGAGATATGTGTCACACTAACATTTGTCACACATATATTCACCAAAACCATTAATAGAAAACAAAACCCAAATTCCAAGAACGCACAATATGAACACAACCAATAACAATTTCTCTTTTTTGATCTCTTCCATCCTTGAGAACCTAGATAAATATCTCCTCCCAATTGAAAAACCCACAACCACATTGCTACAAACATTAAAGAAAAAATATTTTTGCATTTTTTTTATATTCCACAAAAAACTAAATAGAACGAGAGATTACCTCATCACAACTTTCACATGTTAGAAGGCTTCTCTCAGGATTTTGGTGAGTCCATGAGGTATGTATTCCTACCAAATGACCAGAGTAAAAAAATATTTTTATCCTCCTTTTATCGTATTTGTTTATCCAAGAATTGAGGTATTAGATATGTTATATTGATCGAGTTTTGGCGCTAAAATGAACTATAATGGGAGGAAAAGAAGTTTATTGGATGTATATGTTTTAAATAAGGGGAAAATCGATAATTGACATTATTCTGTCAAATTTTAAATGGTTGTTACATGGAGTCCTCAAATTGAAATAAGTTATATAGTTTAGGGACTAACTTGAGGAAAACAAAAGATTGGCGACTGTTTAAAAACTAGGGAGATAGTTTCAAGACTAAAAACATATTTTTTCTCTTTTCATAAACAATCAATTACGCATTCTTGAGTCCTCATTAAGAAACGATATTCCAATTGAAACTCATGGTGGTGGAATGGGTGGATACTTCTGGAGGGATAAGATACTTTCTCTTGTTAATGTTAATTTTCATTGGCCAAATATAGAACATGGTATGACTAGACACGTGGAGAGATGAAAAAATTATCACATTTCAACATCCATTTCCAAAATACAGGCTTGTATATGCCCCTTTATGTTCCGTTAGATACTTGAGAAGATGTGAGTTTATACTTTTTTGCTGGGTTGACTCTAACTCAATGGAACAAATATTCAATTATGGTGGTCGTTGATAGATTTTCTAAAATGGCTAATTTTTCACCTCGTAATAAGACCTTGAATGCATGTCATGTTGATCTTTAATTTCATGAAATTTTTAACCAATGTGGCATTCCAAAGACCATTACTTATGATCGATATATTTCGAGAAACAAAACTCGGGCAATGGTTCTTACAAGAATAACTTATTTCTTTTTACAGCTGGTTCGTTAATCAGCAAGATTAAGATGAGATCATCGTATTTTACACATGATAAGCAAGTAAAATATTCAAAAGTTTGTGTACATGTTCAATAACATTTAGAAAGTAATCAATAATGATCAACAAAATGTTGTTCACATATTATTAACCATACTAACGAAACAATGTCATGTCTTAAAGCACTATGAAAAACTTATGTGAATAGATGAAATGCAGGGGCAATCCGAATACCTTAAATGCTCATCAATATAAGGTAAAAATGAGAATAAAAACATCTTTTTATCTTTTTCAAAAAATTTATCAAACTAAAATCTTTTTCAATTTTTTAAACTTTTTCTTAAAAAGTAAAAATATTTTTGAGTTTTTCAACCTTTTCCTAAAAATAATTTTTGTTTTTGGAATTTTTCAAAATATATCAAAAAGAAAAACTTATCAATACAATGATAATACAATTTAACAATAGAGATGTGAGATATGAACATGATAAATATTATATACTAGATAAATTACCCGAACTTAATTGACGGAGAAATTACCCAAAGACTTTCTAAGATCCTCGAATCTAGGTTAATCTAAAGGTTTTGTAAAAATATCATCTGATTGATGTTCGGTGTTCACAAAGCTCAAGGACACTACCTTTTTCTCAATGAGATATCAAATAAAATGCTGACGTATCTTAATATGCTTTGTGAGGGAATGTTGGACTGGATTACGGGATATATAGATCACACTCGTATTGTCATAAGAAATAGTCATTGTGCCTTGTGAAATTCCATAATCTTTTAACATTTGGTTCATCCATAAGAGTTGCGTGTAATAACTCTCGGCGTCTATATACTCATCCTCAGCAGTGGACGAAGATATGGAGTTTTGCTTCTTGCTCAACCATGAGACAAGAGAAGTCTCAAAGTAAAAACACCCACCCGATGTGGTCCTATACCCATTAACATCCTTAGCCCAACCAGCATCAGAATAGGTAGACAAATGGCAATTGGTATCAAAGGAATACCAAATACAATAGGAAAGAGTTTTTTACTCACATATTTTATGATACATTTAAGTGCGAGCAAGTGGGAATATTTCAAGGATGCTCAGTCTCGTGCACAGAATCCAACTCTAAAGGCAATGTCGAGATGACTAGCTGTCAAGTAGAGAAGACTACTTATCATTCTCCTATTAAGGGTTTTCTCTATATCCTTGCAAAAATTTCTATGCTAAGCTTAGTCAACGTACTCATAGGGGTGCTTGAATTCTCAGCGGAGTCTAAACCAAACTTTGTCACTAGGTCCGTAGCATATTTGGATTGAGATATGAATATACCATCCTCTAGATAATGAATATCAAGACCTAAGAAGAACGTAATCTCACCAACAATCCTCGTCTCAAACTCTCTTTTCATATCCTCCTCAAAGGTGTGAGCATAGACTTGGGCAACCAATATAACACCAATCTCTCATCACAAACAACATCATACCCAGTTGTACTCTCTCGAAGCCATGATCTAAGAGATGAAACGTGAACCTCTCATACCAAGCATGTTATTCTTTCTTCAAACCATACAAGCCTTCGAAAGATAAAAGGCGTGTCCCGAGTGCTTTAGGTCTTCAAAATCCTTTGCTTGTTCCATAAGTGAAAGTTTGTTTCTCTTGGCTTTCATTTTATATAACTTGAAGCGCAGATGACATACTATGGAAAGTAGTAAGTAGATGGACTCAATCCTAACAATAGGAATGAATGTCTCGTCAAAGTCTATACCCTCAATTTATGTGTAGCCTAAAGTGACCAACCTAGCCTTATTGCGAACTATGGTACCATTATCATCCATTTTATTCTTATAAACCAACTTTGTATCTATCACATTAGTCTCTCTATGTCAGGGGACGAACTACTAAACATCATTCTTGTGAAACTGGAGCAACTCATCTTGCATAGTGGATATCTAGTGCTCGTCCTTGGGTGCTTCTTTCATATTCTTGGGATCGACTAAGGAAGTATAGAAAAGATAACTAATCACATTCTCAAGTTGAGCACGAGTCTTGACACCTAGTGTGGCATCACAATATATAGATAAAGGGTCATAACTCTTTGGAACCTAAGAAGATAGATCCTCTAAGTTAAGGGTGGGGTCCATTGGGATAGTATAAGGAATTATTGGATCATCACGAGGGGGTGCATCATTCTCACATTTGAGTTTGGGTCAATATACGCCGATGAATCATCGTCTCTAATCGTGACATTTATTTATTCTATAACCTTAGAGCTTGCAAGGTTAAACACCTTATCATCCTTACTCGATGATGAATAACCTAAGAATACCCCCTCCTCACTCCGGGAGTCAAACTTTCTTAAGTACTCTCTATCTCTCAAGATGTAGGAAGTACTCCTAAAGACATGAAAATATGACAGGTTAGGATTTTTTCATGTCCACAACTCATAAGGTTTGTGTAACGTATGTGGACGAAGATATACCCTATTCATTGTATGGAAAGTAGTACTTATCACCTCTGCCAAAAAATGTCTATGTATATTTCTTCCAAGAAGCATGAATCTAGCCATCTCTTATATCGTCCATTTCTTTCTCTCAACTATCCTACTTTGTTGGGGAGCATGAACGGATGAAAACTCGTGTTTGATGTTCACTCCATCCTAATAGCTATCCACTCTGACTTCTTTAAATTCAGTGCCATAGTCACTACTCATTCGATTAATAGTGACACCATGTTGGTTTTATAGGACACGACACTTAGTTAGTAGGATCTCAACCACATCATACTTTTCTCAAAAAATTCCCACGATAAAGTCATCGACCATCATGAGAATGTATCTCTTACCACCTAAACTCTCCGAACAAGTGGGACCTATAAGATTCATGTGAATCAACTCCAAAACTTGAGTGGTGGTAATGGTATTCAAATTCCAAAGGGGACTTCAAATTTCTTTTCCTTATTGGCAAGGTCCAGAGATCGAGGATGTTGGTTTACCAATTCATGTTAATCCACAGACTAGGTCCTTTTTCACTACTCTCTTATGATCTCAAAAGTTCTCATGACCTAGTCGTTCATGCCAAAGGTCCATAGAGTAGAATGTGTCATTGTCACACACAAAGGAGGACTTGGGAATGATCCCATATAATAAATTATATTTGGTCCTCACTCCTTTTAGTGAAATTTCACCGAATTGATCATATGACTTACATTTATACTGATCAAACTTTATCACAAAGTTTGTATCTCACAATTGGATTAAGCTAGTTAAGTTTGCTTTCAACCCTTTTTCGTACAGTACATTGTCTAGTTTAGGAAATTTGGGTATCTCAACATATCCTAAAATACTAGACCTACCCCCATCTACAAAGGTGACTTTTCCTTTCATGTGATTCTCAAGGTTGGTAAAAAATGATGTCACGATTCATGCCTAGAGCACCCACAATTTGTAATGCCCCAACCCAAATTGTTGGGTTACTCGTGAGCCAACCTAGTCCGACCCGAGCATTAGGTGTGAATTACAATGGAACAACCTATATAATGTTGCTAATACCATTTATTTTAATTAAAGTTTCACTTGTTTATCATGCAATACCAGTTTCAAGGTAAACTACATGAGGGACTCGAGGGGAGAACCCCCGAAGTCGTAAATAGAGCTACTAACGTAAACATAGATAAAATATACTTACCTGTATAATGCCCTCAAAATCCAAAACCACTCCCAACTTACTATAACAAAGTGGGGATGTGAGCCTATGCCCAGTGGTAATTATACAAATAGTATAGAGACGAACGACAGCAAGGAATACTCACATGATACAACCACATGCATGTAAAAATATGTATATATCAATATACGTATACCTTTGAAAATATACATTACAATGCATTAACCATTTTATATTTTAAAAACCTTACTTGCCTAGATTAATTTACCTTAATCTTATTAAAGGCTTTATTTATTCATACTTAGCATTCTCACTTTATTTAACACACCCGACTCAACACTTAAAACCATTACACTTGATTCGATTCGAACCCATTCCTTTATTGGAATTTAACCCCTTTCATTTATTTCATTACAATTTAGTATTTTCATTGAAAATCACCATTTTAACACATGCATTCGCCGTGATAGAAAATACTTATTTTTTATTTGGAAACCATTTTTATACATACTTATGTAAATTATGGGTTTAATAACTTAGTCGCTTAATTACCCATTTACCCACTTACTTTATCCTTTTAGCTTATCGTATGGACATTAATGGATTTACGCATTTACTTGTCTATTTCACCTTTACCGGAACATTTATTACATTAATCAAGTTAGGTTGTACTAACACATTTCAGCACACAAACCATTTCTTGATATGCTCCATATTTTCTTTATCTTTTCTTAGAATCCTCTTATACCGCATACTTTCTCGGGATCCACACCGTCGGCTATGTGCACCATATGCTTTGGTCAGTGACTTAGGATTTTTCACCCAAGGGCCCTGGGCCCTTCTTGCTTTATCCCGATGTCATTCGAGTTCCTTTTAATGTGTTTTCACATTTTACAAATGTCGACATTATTACACTTATCCTCTTTACTCGGCCGAAGCCAAAATCCAGGACCTTACCGCCCCAATCTGTGTTACACATTGAAAATTTACAATTTCATGTCCTTTATAACTTAATCTTGTTTTTTATTCAAAAAATCATATTTGATTAGGACCACTTTGTGTAACACCATTCCTAACACTACAAAAAAAAGTACTTTTTAAGACGGAACCTTTTGAGACGGCTAAAATTAACAATCTTAAAAAATACTCTTTTTAACAAAGATTTTATTCCCCGTCTCATAAAGTAGTACCTAAAAAGACGATAAATTAGTAGTTGTCTCAAAATATATACTTTATGAGACAACCACAAAATATTTCGATTCCCTCCTTCGCACATTTTAGATTTCTGCTTCTTTTGAGCCTAAGTAAAAAAAGATAGTAAAAAAGACACAAAAAGAACAACCTTTGCCTCACCGACACACACACCAGCCTGATTCTGTAATACCCCGTGTTTTTATTAATTATTTAAATTAATTAGATTATTCGGCATTCGAGTAGTAAATTTTCAACTGGAATTAAATTGGAGTTATAAGAAAATGTTAGAAAGATTTTTGAAAATATTCTAATGAGCAGGTACGTGTTTCTGAGATTAAAGAATATTTTTCTAAGTGTAAAGGAAGATTTTTAATCGAGTGTTGAGGTCATTCAAACAACAACGTATGTCGTTCGAATGACGTGGCATCTCACTTGAACGACAGGGGTAGTGGATGGATTAGAGAGTCCTAATCAGATTTTAACTCTTAACCCCTTAAAATGCCAAACTGATTCGGGGTTGGGACTTTGAAAAACAGTTGTCTCTCAAACATTCTCCAGTAAGGTTCTTAAAACATATTTCCTCTCAACTTTAATCCCAAGCCCCAACTTTTAACAAGTTTTGAAGATTCAATTGGTGTTTTCTCAAGAGGGGTTCAACCTTCTACTCAGATTTTTATCCAACTAATATCAGGTATGAATACTCTATTCCTTTCGTTTAGTATTATGCGTTTTAAGTTTTGCCAAAACCCTTAACTTCATCCTTTTCTTAAAAATAATTAGCAACCTAATGAAAGAAAGTGGACATTAAATCTTGGGGCTATTTTTATAAAATATTTTAATATTAATAATATTTATAACCCTTGTGTACGTAAGATTCATGAGTGAATTTTGGATTTTATTGGATAGTTTTAAATTAAATGAATTTGGGGGCGTATAACTCACGTAATTTGTGTTGAGATAATAAAATTGGAATTTTGATGTATTAATAATGAAATCCTAGTGTATTTAATTTAAAATAATTAAATGGGAACAATTGGGTGTCTATGACGGTGTGATAATTAAATTAAGATCTAATTGAATGGGAATGTCATGCGTAGTTTTACATGTTTATTTATTTATGTGTGATTATGTATCTTGTTGTGATTATTTAATTCCCATTCATGACGATAGGTTATTGGGTATTTATGCTCTCCCTATATTTTAGGATGCCCTCTAGGTATGGGACTAATGTGGTAGGCCTTATTATGATTTACTCCTTCTAGGTACGGGATTAGTGAGGGTAGATTATTACGACTTTATTATGTCGGGGGGTGGGATGATTTTTGATACTTTATCATCATTACGCTAGCCTAGGCATGAGATTAGGTTGAGGTTTATGTCAAAAATTTCTCCTATACATAGGGTAGGTTATATTGGTAACTTGGGGACCCTTAGGTGTGGGACTAAGGGGTATTTTGAGGATCTCACGTCGATTAAAAGACTGGGGTAATATATAAATTATGAAATTGTGAAATTGAGAATTAATGCCAAAGATAAAAATGGGTATTAAAATTTGTGGCGACATAATGTGTCAGGGATCGATGGTTTAAACGGGTCAGTGGGTGATTTATGTTGTGTCATGTGTGGAACCTTGTCATGGGGCGGGGTCGATAGTTTAAACAGATCAGAGGCCATTTGACAAGGGGAAGTGTGGCACTTTGGTGGATTACCACCCGGGGAGGGTGGACCGCCATAATAAAAAGTGAGAACAATAATAAAATTATGTTAATTTAATTAAATTAACATCATGGGACTTGGGAATTTGAAATCATATTGGTGTGCTTTTTGAAATGGGGATCTCTACAGGTCGTTAGTGTTTTATTTTAATCACGTTTAATTAATCATTTAATGAAAATACTCTGTTGCGATATTTATTGCATATAATGATATTGTTTGGGTTCACGGACCCTATTTGAGGGGGGTAGTGTGTATTCATTCTCGGGTCTCTACCCTCATGCATTGAATAACCTTTTCAGGTATTAGTGCTGGAGTAGTTGCATAGGATTTTCGGAGTTATCATTTTTAGGTGCAACTGGAGTTTATTTATTTATTGGTTTATTTAGCTAAGACTTCCTTTTCAGTCATATTTTCATTATGAGACATCTTTTGGGATTTTATTAGGCCATTAGACTCCAAAGTTGTTAGAAGATTTAAGTTGGATTATTCACAGTTCTTTATTATTCAGATTTTACTTAATCATTATTGGAGATTGGATTTATTCGGAGTTTTAGCATGTGGTGGATCTTTTATCGCTCGGTTGTTTTATATCATTTGAGGTTGATTCAATTATTTATCTTGTTGTTTGATTTACTTATGTCTCATATCTGTCTCATGCTATGAATAATATTTATTTAGTTCATGCCTGGAGTATTTCGACGGCGGTGGCTGGCCACCCCATCTGTCGGATTGCGCGGGGTTTGATAGATGGTATCAGAGCATGGTCTTAGGTATCGTAGGTTATGAGTCCATCTTAGTTTTCATATTGCTCATATTTAATTCCTTTTGATGATTTTCACTCTTAGTCATTTCGAGTCGGATGTTGTTTTGTTCCTATATTTTTAGATGGCAAACACTAGTAGAGTTGGGAATAGGAGAGAGGAGTCTATTTCTGGTCCCGCGAGTCAGGATAAGAAACGTCAGATTATTTTGGAGGCTAAGGAGTTAGCGTCTATCATGATTGAGGACACAGCGGCCGGTATGGAGACGGGGAGACATAGATGGGTGAGTCTAGAGGCACAGCAACACGGTACACCCATCTCGGCTTGGGATAGGGTGAGAACAAGCTTTCTTAAGGGAAATCCTCCCACCTTCGTAGGGGGATCTGACCTAACGGTTTCTAACCAATGGAGGAAGAACATGGAGAGACATTTGAGGATTGTAGACTGCACGGATGTGCAGAAACAGATGTTAACAACATTTAAGCTGACAGGGGATGCACTACAGTGGTATGAGAGTGCCATCGTGTCAGAAGATAGAGATCGATTAGGTTATGCAGAGTTTATGATAAAGTTTAACAATAAGTATTTTCTGTATGCAATTAGGAACGCGAAAAAGAGAGAATTTATGGACTTGGAGAAAGGTTCAAAGTCGATTGTCGAGTTTGAACAAGAGTTCACAAATTTATCTATGTTTTTACTAGAGGAGGTTAGTACTGAGGTGAAGAAAATGGAGTGTTTCATTAAGGTATTGTCTTGGTCGATTAGGGAGATGGTGCTGGGAAATCCAGCGTACACTACTTATATTCAAGTAGTGTATGTCACAATGTTACTATGGCATGAAAAGGCTGATTATCAAAAGAAGTTGGGAAAGAGATAAGAATTAAATGGACAAGGTGGTGAGAATAAGGGTCGTAATGACCAAGCATGGAAGAAATAAAGGGCAAACTATGAACAACAAGGACAAGGAAAAGAGCAAGATAATACTAGACATGACAGACCTTCGAAGGGTGAAAGCTTTGTCCATGGGAAAGTAGGACATCCAGTGGCAAGGTGTTACTAGAGAGAGGGCGAACAAAACCAAGGGGTATAGGCCCAAAAATGTCAAGTTACACAAGGACAACAAGGTTAAGGAGTACGGGGGTAGCAAGGACTGCTGCCTCCAGTTCTTGCAGCAGCACGTGTTCAGAGCAGCACCGACAACGACAGGTGCACAGGGGGTGGTCGCAGCACTAACCAATACCAATTATGGGAGGTGTTATGTGCCTCAGCCTCAGGCAGAGCAGGATAGATAGCGTGGGTAATAGAGTATCGTGGTACGTAATATTTTCTTAAAAACTTATTTATGTAGGCGTTATATATATATATATATATATATATATATATATATATATATATACATATATATATATATATATATATATATATACATATATATATATATATATATATATATATATACATATATATATATATATATATATATATATATATATATATTGTATTTTTGTAAAGGATTTCGTCCGAGTAGATTAGGTATATGGGAGCCTAATTGTGGTATTCTATGGGTAGGCATATGTGAGCCTTATTTTATCTTGCACGATTACGATTTGCTGAATTTCGAGGACGAAATTTCTTTACTAGTGGGAAAGTATGTAATACCCCGTATTTTTATTAATTATTTAAATTAATTAGAATATTCGGAGAAATACAACTTTGGATTAAATGGTCTTTAATAATTAAACATGTTGATTTTTATATTCGAGTTATAAATTTTCATAATGAGAGAAAGTTGTTGTTATATTCGAGTTGTAAATTTTCATATTAAAATCTTTTAATATGAATAATATTCATAACCCCTGGGTACGTATGATTCATGAGTGAATTTTGGGTTTTATTGGTGTAGGTTGCATGCAGAAAAACACTAGTTTTGAATTAAATGAATTTGGGGGGCATATAACTCATGTAATTTGTGTTGAGATAATAATATTGGAATTTTGATGTATTAATGATGAAATCCCGGTGTATTTAATTTAAAATAACTAAATGGGAATAATTGGGTGTCTATGACGATGTGATAATTAAGTTAAGATATAACGGAATTGGACTATCAAGCATAGTTTTACATGTTTATTTATTTATGTGTGATTATATATCTTGTTAGGACTATTTAATTCCCATTCATGACAACGGGTTGTTGGGTATTTATGTTCTCCCTATATTTTAGGATGCCCTCTAGGTACGGGACTAATGTGGTAGGCATTATTATGATTTATGCCTTCTAGGTATGGGACCAGTCATGATAGATTATTACGACTTTATTATGTTGGGGGTGGACTTATTTTTTATACTTTATCGTCGTTACGCTAGCTTAGGCATGAGACTAGGTCGAGGTTTATGTTAGAAATTCCTCCTATACGTAGGGTAGGACGTGTTATTAACATGGGGACCCTTAGGTATGGGACTAAGGGAAATTTTTAGGATCTCACTGTGACAACCCGCTCAAAATAATAATGGGTGGCCAGCCCAATACTAAAATAATTAGGAATTACAAGTGGATCATTGTCAGCATCAACTGACGATTCTAAAATAAATACGGCTGACAACTCATTACCATAAAAAGGTGTCAAAATTTTTATTTTAAAACATATCTGTAACAACCCTCCCTTTTGGAGACGATTAAATTCCATTAATAAATATAAACTGGCAATTTGGGGAATTTCCTAAAATAGTAATTTTTGGGATTTTCGAGGATTAAATGATTTTCAAAAGATGTTGTAATTATTTTTGGGACTATATAGGTCGAAATATTTTAATTATATGTCGCCGTTGAGTAAAGCGACACGAGGTAATATTTTTAATTGGAAAACCCGCATTTATTTATTTTGGGTTGGAATAGTAATTTGTGGTCAAGTACCTCGGATGGAAATTTCAACTGCGCCGTGAGTCTCGGAATGTCCGAGATAGTCGGAAAAGAGTGTCCGATTGTCGAAAAATGAGTTTCGGGTAATTTTAGAGGTAAAAGTAACTCGTAATTGGGTAAACGAGTCGTTTTTGGGTTTTAAGGGATTAAACCCTTTTCTTTCTATATAAAGAGAGGAAGAGGGAGAAAAGAGATAAAGGAAAGAAAGAAAAGAGAGAGAAGAGAGAGAGGAAGGAGAAAGAGGAGGAGAAAATGGAGATTCGGGTCAAACTCCGCCGAATTCGACTCGGGGTCGTCGAATTTTATCCACGAGGCAAGTGTTTACTTGCTTTATTTATCTTTTTGCATAAATATCCCATACCATAGTTTGGTGTAAACAAACCCTAAAGGTTTTGGGGTGGATTATCATGGATAAAACGGGTTTTTGGAAGTTAAACAATTAAACCCTAATAATATTTCAATTTGTGGAACTTAGGTTTTAACTTAAATTAATTGGTGGTTTTGGGTTCTAGGATGTTTAGAACCCATAATATATGTGTATTTGTAGTTGGTTGAGGCGACAAAAGCTTGGGAGAAGCTTTAATGGCCGAAATCGTCTCGGAGAAGACGATGAATAGTAACCCATCACTTTAGGGGGCCTTTTTGGCCAGGAAAAGAATTGGTTTAGCTTTCGGCCAAAAAACGGAAGTTATAGATCTTTTTGATACGGTCGCGTGGGCGCCGACCTCGTATTTTTTTTTATTTTTCTACAATTTGATATGATTTTTACAAGATGGCAGCTCCGGGTTGAAATCATCAACTCGAAAATCAAATCGGGAATTGGAAAAATTACGGCTAGAATTAATTGCGTAGATGTTCGGGATAATTTTGGGGGTAGTTTAGAACCCCCGAAAATGAATTTGGGTTGTTGGATAAGGGAGTTGAGGAAATTTAATTTTGGGAGACCTGGTGTGACCGGTCGACCGCGCCCTTATGGCCGGTCGACCGCGTCAAGGAGAAAGGGCCTACTGCTTTGTTTCCTAGGCTTATTTACAACCCACGGTCGACCGGGGGCCCAGGACCAGTTGACTGGTGCCTTGTTTTCAGCCAAAGATTTTGGAGATTAGGATTATTTCTCCTTTTTGAGTTTAAAGTTTAAGGGCCTTCCAAATTAGAGTATTATGGAGGGTTATGTCCTAAAGGACTTGAGGAATTGAGAATATATATATGTGTATCTTCACTTAGAGTGAATTAGTATAATTGGAGATATCCAAATGAATCCGTAGATGGGATTTGGGTATATATTACTTATTAAAGTAAGAATATACTTTGGGTTTAGTATTATGCATATATGAATGCATGATTATGATTATTTGAGAGAATCTTTGGGATTATTGGTCATCGATAGATGGTTTGGCAAATATGGTCATTTTTATATATTCAGGTAGGAATATATGGTGTATATATATACTATGTGATTAAAGTATATATATGAATTAAGAGAAATGACTTTTGAAAATGTAAATATAAATGTTTTCAAAATGGAAAGGTAAATGATTTTCTTAATTAATAATGTATGGATACACACCTCTCTAAATCGCTATCATAAGGGAAGTTGCGTGCGTATGGTGAAGCCCCCTGACAAATTAACGCAGGGTGGATATAGTCCTATAGGCCATATGAGCATTTGTTGTATTTTTCTGCGCTGGTTAGGAGATTCCGGGTGTGGTCTTGACTATCCCGCAGGCATATGGCCGCTTCCCGATGTCTTGCGATGTAGGATCCCAGGTTGTCTAGATGATAGGCCCTGGAAGATGATAGCCATTTAGGGGCGCGCACAGTGGGGAAACCCGGACAGGCGGTCTTAGAACGTGTTTTATGTTAAAGAAATTTATGATAATAAATTGGCTTTAATTTACATTTCCTGGATGGAAGAAGGGAAATGGGATAAATGTTTTGGCTTCGGTAACACCGCCCGGATGGAAGAAGGGACGTGGAAGCATATGATATGATCAAAGCAATTTTTTATGATAATGAAAATGGCTTTGAATACATTTCCTGAATAAAAAAAGGGAAATGGGATATTTTGAAATGGAAAAACATTTTTATGATAATAAAATTGGCTTTTAAAAAGGTATATGATTTGTTAAAGCAATTCATGATAACGAATTGGCTTTTAAATATATTTCCTGGATATGAGAAGGGAAATGGAAGGTTTTGAGATAAAAATGATAAGTATTGATAAATACTTTATAAATGTATTCTCATTCCGGGAGATGGATCCGGATGTATCTGGTAAAATGTATATATATGTATAAATCGAGTGCCGATGGTCTAATGGATCCCGACGATCGACCGTGCCATAGTAGTGTATCGGGGGGGTTCCTTGTTTGGATTTCGCTTTGCGAGACACCCCACGCACGAATATGGCACTGTGTTGAGACTAGGGAGAAGTTTAATCCTTAGTGCTCTAATATTAGTATTTCTTGTGGTATACATATTTATTTATATATATATTCTGTACTGAGGGACTGGCGGATCTCGACGATCGACCATGCCGCATAGTAGTGTATCGGGGGGGTTCCTTGTTTGGATTTCGCTTCGCGAGACACCCCACGCACGAACATGGCATAGCATTGAGACTGGGGTGAAGTTTATCCCTTAGTACATTACTTGGACTATCTAGGATTGATAGTGGGTTGGTGATAGACTAGTTTAGCGGGATAGCTTGACTAGGATGTTTAGAGGGATGCGCTAGGAGTGCACTGTTAGAAGAGAGGTGAGGGGTATCTCATGGGAGTGCGATACCAAACTTAAATATGAGATAAAACCTTTTTCAAAATAATAAGGCATTTATGCACTTGCTAAATATTTTCAAAACTCGGGCTCTGACCCGTTTATCTACTTTTCCTTTCTTTCTATATTATATACATATATAGGTGTCCAAACACAGGGACGCCTGGATGGCACTTCCTTCAAGTCAGATGTCAGCTGCAGCAGCTGTGGATGCGTGCAGGATTTTCAGTAGACGCTTCCATTCTTGTAATCTAGATAGGAGGTATTGTATAAACATTCGGGTCAATGGTCCAACTGCATTTATTTATTCTTTTAGTACATCATTCGATATGGTTGTATATTTTGACCGAGTGTTCGGTTACTTTATTTCATTTACGCATAAACTGTGTGGATGTTTTATTTATTGTTGTTAAAAAGAGTAGTAAAGTTAAAATTTTTGACACCGGCCTAATAGGTTATTAGTAATTAAATGGATTTTCGACAATGATGCTAAGAATGATCCATATGAGACTCCTATTTTAATCTAATATTGGAGTGATCGCTCGGTATCTTATTAGGCGTGTTGTCACAATATCATGCCACAACTAACTAACGACATAACATTTAATTGTGATAAGAGATACACTCATGCTCAAATAATATAAAAGAGTACAACACAATATACAAAATAAAATTCTCGAATATGCTGTCGGGTCACAGACAGTACAATAATCTGAGAAAGAAAATATAAAAGTTCTACTCCACAACACTTGGGTATAAACCCGATATAAAAATTGAATCCTAATCTAGATACACAAAATATACGAATCGACTATAACAAAAGGCCGCAACAGTCCGCTACTGCCACAGCTCCACGAATACACTGGATGGATAAACCTCAATGGCGTCCTTGCGGAGGAACACCTAGAATAATACAATATATACATAGCAAGAGAGAATATAAACGTGTCACTGCCCGAGGTGTCAAAATATTTTTATAGAAAGTGCATTAAAATGCATAATAATTATAAATGCATTATGACATGATTAAGGTGGAGTCGCACTCTCCATAAAATCCAACTCACCTCTTAATTAAAACGCGCAACTAAATGTATGCACATAATCTCCAAATAGATACCCAAATCTATCTAGGCAAAGTAATGTAACTTACTCACAAATTCGTACTCAAATAAAATCCATCTAAATCATATCCCTCAACTTCTAATGCTACTCATCGTAATTATTCGTTCTCTTTCTAAACATATACAATATACATAAACATTTTCTTTTTCTAGAATTTCTCATATTCTAGTTATGCCATATATATATATATATATATATATATATATATATATATATATATATATATATAAGTTATTAGCATCTAGGTGCTAAGGACTAAATTTCTCCTAATTCTCAATACTGCACTGCGTTTCGTGCGTGGGATGTCTCGCAAGAGAAATCCAAACAATGAACCCCCCTGATACACTACTCCTTGGCAGTATTGATTATCAAGATTCATATGCCCTCAATGCATGACGCGTATAACCCAAAATTCTTATTACCAAATTAATTAATTTAATATTCCCAATTCTCAACAGTGCTCGGCGTTTCGTGCATGGGACATCTCGCAAGCGAAATCCAAACAAGGAACCCCCTGGTACACTACTCCTTAGCACTGTCGATCGTTGAGATAGATACTAATATAGATATATGAGCACTAAGGACTAACTTCTCCTCACTCCCAATATTGCACTGTGTTTCGTGTGTGGGACGTCTCGCAAGCGAAATCCATATAAGGAACCCCCCGATACACTACTCCTTGGCAATGTTGGTCGTTGAGGTCCATTTTGCCCTCGATACCCAAAGTATTATAAATACTCATAATTATTTTCTCTTCATTTTCTCATAATTGATTCATCACAATTTATGTTCGGATAAAATCTCCCGGAATGAGATTCAAGCAATATTCTTATGTCTCTTTACTCTAGAGATAGATATGATATCACATAATCATATAGAATTTGTATATTATTCACACAAGTATAATAATAACCATCCCAACGATCTATAACTCGAGGATGCAGGTTCTCAATGCTATCACCTACCAAGGAATCACTCACATATTATCCTGGGTACCAATGGTCAGAATCTCACACTTCCTTGGCAAAAACCATAACACAATGTAGAGGAAGTGGTCATAGTTCCTCCCCGAAAATGAGACCAAACATACCCACCACGTCTCACCCCTAATAAAAACAATCACACAATAATAATGGACGCTATGACCTGGGGAATATCCACACCCTACTCCTCAAGCCAGGGCGCTCGCCCTCATCGTGAAACTTCCCATGATAGCAAGGAGGGGGTATGCTTCACTTATATATATACATATCATTCACACAAGATATACATACATCATCACCTAATATAAGAGTATGCCATCACACAAGGTATAATTATGACACTATTTCATACTCATAGTACGCTCTTAGGCGTAAGTTAAATAATCTCATTATTTACTATATTTTACTCTCGATATACTACTTGTTAATAACTCACTTAACTTCCCCACTTAGCATACACTATACTATTTCTCACTTGAAATTCACACATCACTTCTATTTGTAAAAACTGTCTCACAATTCCATTTACGTTAAGGATGTTCTCTATATCGTAGTGCACCTCGATCAACATTTATCATTTATGTGAAACATCTCCCAATTTAATTTACATTGAGGATACTCTCTAGATCCATATGCACATCTATCAGCATTTATTATTCTCAATCCATAATATGGTTCAATCAATCATATGAACCTTTAAATTTATCCCATTTGGGATTTAATACTAAAATCCATTATCATTAAGCGCATCCTAATTCTTGCATATAAACCCATAATTATCTCCACACAGAATTCTTAATGATAGTGTGCTTCCCCACTTAGTCGATATTATACTCTCTCATAGGTATTCTCTCAAATTAAGTCAATATGACTCCAATAAATTTTCATATCAGAAACTCCCTAAAACTCTCCAAAACACACTTCTCATAACTCATATAGAGATTCCCAATCGATAAATTCAAACGAAACCAGACGAAACTCACTCCAGAAAAACCTCTCAAAACAGCCTCATTTCCGAATCGATTCGGCCCCTCCGAATTGATTCGGTCCCACTCAGCGAATCGATTCAGCCCCAGCCAATCGATTTGGTCCAAAGGACATGTAAGTCTGCTTCCTACCGAATCGATTCGGAAGGGGCGAATCGATTCGGTTTGGTCAGCAAGCTACGAATGAGTTGTTTTCTCCAAAAATCCAAAATTCCTAAAAAATCATTTTAACCATCTTCTAACCCTTCCTCATCAATCCAAACATATATATAACACTAATACTCATCAAATAACACCCCTCTACTAATTTCTAATCTCAAATCCATTATATACACAACAAATCTAAGATTTTACCCAAAATTTAACTTTTAGTAATTTATCCCAAAATTCACAAGTTTTATCTACAAATCATGAAATAAATGATGCACAACAATTATTTATCAAGTTTAATCACTTCCATCAAATTCATAGAGTCTAAATCTTCCTCGAGATCGCGTAATGGCCGAAAATCCCACTTTTCTCCTCTTTCTCCTCTTCTTTTCTTCTTCTCTCTATTTCTCTATTTCTTTCTCTTTCTTTCTAAGGAGATTTGATCTCCCGTAGGCTTAATAAGCCTTATCTAAAAAATAAACAACTTTAAATGATAATACACACTTTAAATGACTCGGTCACTCTAATTCGAGTCAAACGAACTTAAAATATTTCGGAATCCAAATAAGACCCAAGTATAGTCATTTTGACTATCTCGACCCTTCCCGAAATAACAACACCCTCAGAATTGCCATTCGAAATACTTTCTAACATCTTTAAATTTTGACCTCAATACCAATTTAATTATTCTCCAATTTAAATAATATTTATTTCTCCCAAAAATAAATAAATTATTGTCCCAAAAATCTTGGGTTATTACAAACTTCCCCACTTACAAGAATTTCGTCCTCAAAATTAAGCTAAGCCTAATACTCCAAAGCTCAACTAGTTCCCACTACACTTATCCTTACTAACCCTATACCCAAACCTCTAACATCCCAGGACGAGTTATTTTAGTTTTATAAAATCAATTATAACTACTAGGGCGCCCATACACCCTAGTAGTTCGAGATCTACTCATATTAACATAATTAGGCTTCACTTGCCTCAAATAGTACCATAACTAGAAATATATTAAATTATACCAATATACTAATAATATAACACTTTTGAAAGGTCCAAAGATTTAACTCCTCTCAATTCTTGACATTCGCTACTTTCATGCGGGGGAGGTCTCGCAAGTGAAATCCAAACAAGGAACCCTCCCAATACACTAATATGTAGCGACGTCGAGGAATGAGAGTTTGTTAGATCGGGACTAGAGTTTAAAAAATATTTTTGTGAAAATCATTTTTTGATATGGCCCAATGGCCCATAAAAAGTTTTATTTTGAAAACAGTTTATTTTAAAAATGGTTTATGTCTTTCGACATTTATAAAAAATACCTTATACCCATGACACAAGGTTTTAATAATCATCATACTCATAATAATATATATCTCTCAAAATTAGCATAATTATGAGCTAAAATCTCTAGCTCAATAATAATCTACTAAATTATGAATCATTTCAGTAATAGTCTCTTGCATCATATTAATATATATTGCCATTCACTAGGCTCTTCCATAACTGAAATACAACAATTATATAAGTCTCGCACGACTATAAAAATAAGTAGCTTTATCATTACTACTCAATACATAATAACAATTCTTACATTCACAACAAGATTATAGCTCTCTTTCTAACACATCACAACATAATCTATTCTCTCAAAAGATAAAAACATAAGAGCCTCACTTCCTCAATATTCCCCTCTTGATTCATTTCATACATAATAGGGTTATAGCACTACCCTCTCATAACTATCTTACACATAATACTCCCAACGCTTCATATAGCATAATCCTAATCACAAAGGAAAATAACTTACATCATCCACCTCTAGTCCGATTTCATCTCCTCATCATTGGGTTCCCACACAAAGTCCCCTGGCCTAAAATGACCTCGAATCTGCTGTAAGGGTTGCACCTCCAAAACTTCTTCAAAACGTGGTCCTTTACCTCTTTTAGGACAATCTCTCTTCCTATGACCAAATTCTTTACAAAAGAAACATCTACCCGCAAATCCTCTTTGGGAATCCTAAGGAACATAACGTTGTTGCGATCCTCTAAAATTTTTCTTACACTCTCTGGCCTTACTGGTATTCTCTTTAGCAGACCTACTTGATGAACCCGAATCTCTAAAGTTCTTACCCCCTTGCGAATGAAAATGATATTCATGGCACTGTAATAGTGCTGCATTCACTATCTCAGCGAAAGTCACTAACGCTGGGTTTCCTAACAAATGTTTCCGAATTTGCCCATTTAGACCTCGCATGAACTTCGATATACGCTTCTCTTCAGTATTTACCTCATCGGGTACTAAATTCTCCAATCGAGTAAATTCCTCTTCATACTTGGCCACCGTTATATTTCCTTGAACACATCCATCAGTTTCCTCCTCATCTCCTGCTGAATCACAGAAGGAAAATACCTTCAGTCAAAGAGTTCCCAAAAATCTGTTATGGGAAATGTATCTCTCTGTTCAGATGTGGTGACAGATTCCCACCATTGGATAGATTCACCCTTCAACTTAAAGGTGGCCAAAAACTGCTTTTGCACCTCACTACACTCAACCATATGAAGGTGCCTTTGTATACTATTTTTCCATTGACTTGCAGCCATCGCATCAACTCCCCCCGAAAACTCTGGAGGATGTCCTTTCCTAAAATCTTCCCGTACTATTTCCAGCAAAGATGGTCCTGAATGGATTTGGGCTGCTTGAACTGCAAGTTGCTGCACTGTCGTAGAAATGGAAGCAGTTAATGCTTGTGCCACAATATTGGCAACTTCGTTCGTAGTTATGGTCCTTTGAAGAATTTGGGGTTCCACACTCTCAGCCCCTTTATTTTCCCTACATGAACAACTTCTCTTCGGTGGCATCTGAAACAAGAACAATTGTATCAGAACGCCTTTCAAATGTATTCTCATCACAGAAGAAATATGGACGTATGAACATAATAGACCTAATAATAGGGCTCTACATCAAGAATGCTTACGGAAGATCACAGTAACCCACATAAATCATAAGGATGCTAGAACCTGATTCTCTGATACCATTTGTGATAACCCGCTCAAAATAATAATGGGCGGCCAACCCAATACTAAAATAATTAGGAATCACAAGTGGATCATTCTCAGCAACAACTGACGATTCTAAAATAAACACGACTGACAACCCATTACCACAAAAGGAGGGTGTCAAAAAATTTATTTTAAAACATTACTAAAACAAATCATGCCATAACTAACTAACGACATAACATTTAATTGTGATAAGAGACACACCCATGCTCAAATAATATAAAAGAGTATAATACAATGTACAAAATAAAATGCCCGAATATGATGTCGGGTCACAGACAGTACAATAATCTGAGAAAGAAAATATAAAAGTGCTACTCTACAACACTTGGGTATAAACCTGATATACAAACTGAATCCTAATCTAGATACACAAAATATACGAATCGACTATAAAAAAATGCCGCAACAGTCCTCTACTGCCACAGCTCCACGAATACGCTGGATGGATAAACCTCAATGGTGTCCTTGCAGAGGAACACCTATAATAATACAATATATACATAGCAAGAGAGAATATAAACGGGTCAGAGCCCGAGGTGTGAAAACATTTTTATAGCAAGTGCATTAAAATGCATAATAATGATAAATGCATTATGACATGATTAAGGTGGAGTCGCACTCTCCATAAAATCCAACTCACCTCTCAACTAAAGCGCGCAACTAAACGTATGCACATAATCTCCAAATAGATGCCCAAATCTATCTAGGCAAAGTAATCTAACTTATTCACAAATTCATACTCAAATAATATCCATCTAAATCATATCCCTCAACTTCTCATGCTACTCATCTTAATTATTCATTCTCTTTCTAAACATATACAATATACATAAACATTTTCTTTTACTAGAATTCCTCATATTCTAGTTATGCCATAAATATATATATTACAATATACATGAGTCATTAGCATCTAGGTGCTAAGGACTAAACTTCTCATAATTCTCAATACTGCACTGCATTTCATGTGTGGGACGTCTCGTAGGCGAAATCCAAACAAGGAACCCCCCTGATACACTACTCCATGGCAGTATTGATTATCAAGATTCATTATGCCCTCAATGCATGACTTGTATAACCCAAAATTCTTATTACCCATTTAATTAATTTAATATTCCCAATTCTCAATAATTCACGGCGTTTCGTGCGTAGGACGTTTCGCAAGCGAAATCCAAACAAGAAACCCCCCCGATACACTACTCATTGGCACTGTCGATCGTCGAGATAGATACTAATATAGATATATGAGCACTAAGGACTAACTTCTCCTCACTCCTAACATTGCACGACATTTCGTGCGTGGGACGTCTCGCAAGCGAAATCCAAACAAGGAACCCCCTCTATACACTACTCCTTGGGAATGTTGGTCGTTGATGTCCATTATGCCCTCGATACCCAAAGTATTATATATACTTATAATTAATTTATCTTCATTTTCTCATAATTGATTCATCACAATTTAAGTCCGGATAAAATCTCCCGGAATGAGATTCAAGCAATCTTCTTATGTCTCTTTACTCTAGAGACAGATATGATATCACATAATCATATATAATTTGTATACTATTCACACAAGTATACAATGGGCTAAAACTCGAGGGTGCAGGTTCTTAATGCTATCATCTACTAGGGAATCACTCAAATATCATCTTGGCTACTAACGGTCGAAATCTCACATCGCCTTGGCAAAAACCATAACACAACGTACGAGAAGCGGTCATAGTTCCTCCCTAGAAATGAGAACAAACATACCCACCACGTCTCACCCATAATAAAAATAATCACACAATAATAATGGACGCTATGACCTAGGGAATATCCACACCCTGTTCCTCAAGACAGGGCGCTCACCCTCATCACACAACTTCCCATGATAGCAAGGAGGGGGTATGCTTCACTTATATATATACATATTATTCACACAAGATATACATACATCATCACCTCATATAAAAGTATACCATCACACAAGGTATAATTATCACACTATTTCATACTCACGGTATGCTCTTAGGCGAAAGTGAAATAATCTCGTTATTTAGTACATTTTACTCTCGATATACTACTCGTCAATAACTCACATAACTTCCCCACTTAGCATACACTATACTATTTCTCACTTGAAATTCACACATCACTTCTATTTGTAAAAATCGTCTCACAATTCCATTTACGTTGAGGATATTCTCTATATCCTAGTGCACCTCGATCTGCATTTATCATTTATTTGAAACATCTCCCAATTCAATTTACATTAAGGATACTCTCTAGATCCATATGCACATCTATTAGCATTTATTATTCTCAATCCAAAATATGGTTCAATCAATTATATGAACCTTTAAATTTATCCCATTCGGGATTTAATACTAAAATCCATTATCATTAAGCGCATCCTAATTCTCCCTTATAAACCCATAATTATCTCCACACAGAATTCTGAATGATAGTGGGCTTCCCCACTTAGTAGATATTATACTCTCTCATGGGTATTCTCTCAAATTAAGTCAATATGACCACAATAAATCTTCATATGGGAAACTCCCTAAAACTCTCTAAAACACACTTCTCATAACTCATATAGAGATTCCCAATCGATAAATTCAAACGAAACTAGACGAAACTCACTCCAGAAAAACTTCTCAAAACAACCTCATTTTCGAATCGATTCGGCCCCTCTGAATCGATTCGGTCCCAATCAGCGAATCGATTCAGCCCCAGCGAATCGATTCAGTCCAAAGGACCTGTAAGTCTGATTCCTACCAAATCGATTCGGAAGTGGCGAATCGATTCGGTTTGGTCAGCAAGCTACGAATGGGTTGTTTTCTCCAAAAATCCAAAATTCCCAAAAAATCATTTTAATCATCTTCTAGCCCTTCCTCATCAATCCAAACATATATATAACACTAATACTCATCAAATAACACACCTCAACTAATTTCTAACCTCAAATCCATTATATACACAACAAATATAATATTTTACCCAAAATATCGCTTTTATTAATTTATCCCAAAATTCACAAGTTTTATCAACAAATCATGAAATAAACGATACACAACAATTATTTAGAAAGTTTAATCACTTGCCTCAAATTCGTAGAGTCTGAATCTTCCTCGAGATCGGGTAATGGCCGAAAATCTCACTTTTCTCCTCTTCTTTTCTTCTTCTCTCTATTTCTCTATTTCTTTCTAACGAGATTTGATTTCTCCTAGGCTTAATAAACCTTATCTCCAAAATACACAACTTGAAATGATAATACACACTTTAAATGCCTCGGTGACTCTAATTCGAGTCAAACTAACTTAAAATATTTAGGAACCCAAATAAAACCCAAGTACAGTCATTTCGACTTTCTCGACCCTTCTGAAAATAACTACAGGCTCGGAATTTCCAGTCAAAACAATTTCTAAAATCTTTAAATTTTGACCTCAATACCAATTTAATTATTCTCCAATTAAAATAATATTTATTTCTCCCAAAAACAAATAAATTATTGTCCCAAAAATCTCGAGTTGTTACACTCACATCGATTAAAAGGGTGGGGTAGTTTTTAAATTGTGAAATTGAGAATTAATGGCTAAGATAAAAATGGGTATTAAAAGATGTGGCAACATAATGTGTCAGGGACCAAAAGTTTAAACGAATCACTTGACGATTTATTTCGTGTCGTGTGTGGAACCTTGTCATGAGGCGGGGTTGACATTTTAAACGGATCAGAGGCCATATTATAAGGGGGAGTGTAACACTTGGACCGCCATAATAAATAGTGAGAACAATAATAAAATTAGGTTAATTTAATTAAATTAACATCGTGGGACTTGGTAATTTAAAATCATATTGGTGCGCTTTTTGAAATGGGGATCTCCGTTGGCAGTTAGTTTTTTGTTTTTATCGCTTTTAATTACTCATTTAATTAAAATACTCTATTGTGATATTTATTGCGTATAATGCTATTGTCAGGATTCACAGACTCTATTTGATGGGAGTAGTATTTATTAATGCTCAGGGATCTGACCTAGTGCATTGACTAACCTTTTCAGGTATTAGTGTTGGAGTAGCTGCATAGGATTTTCGGAGTTATCATTTGGAGGTGCAGCCGGTGTTTATTCATTTATTGCATAATTTATTTGAGACTTCCTTTTCAGTCGTATTTTCATTATGAGATATCTTTTGGGATTTTATTGGGGCATTCGGTTCCAAAGGTTTTAGTGGATTTCAGTTGGATTGTTCATAGTTCTTTATTATTCAGATTTTACTTATTCATTATTGGAGAATGGATTTATTCGTAGTTTTAGCATGTGATGGATCTTTTATCGCTCAGTTTTTTATGATCATTTGAGATTGATTCAATTGTTTATCTTGCGGTTTGATTTAATTATATCTCATATTTGTCTTATGCTATGAATGATATTTATTTAGTTCATGCCCGACATAGTTCGGCGGCGGTGGCTGGCCACCCTGTCTGTCGGATTACGCAGGGTGTAACTGATGGTATCAGAGCATGGTCTTAGGTCTTGTAGGTTATGAGTCCGTCTTGGTTTTCGCATTTCTTATCTTTAATTCATTTTGATGATTTGTACTCGTAGTCATTTCGAGTCTGATGTTGTTTTCTTCCTATCTTTTCAGATGACGAACACAAGGAGAGCTGGAAATAAGAAAGGGGAGTTTATTTCTGGTCCCTTGACTTAGGAGAGATGGCGTCAGATCATTTTGGAGGCCAATGAGTTATCGACTATCATGCGTGAGGCCACGATGGCCGGTATGGAGATGGGGAGACTTAGATAGGTGACTCTAGAGGCACAACAGCAGGGTACACATGTTTTGGCTTGGAATAAGGTGAGAATAAGCTTTTTTAAGGGCAATCCTCCTACCTTCGCTGGGGGATCTGACCTAATGGTTGCTTACCAATGGAAGAGGGACATAGAGAGAAATTTGAGGATGGTAGACTGCACGGATGTGCAGAAACATATGTTAGCAACATTTAAGCTGACAAGGGATGCACTACAGTGGTGGGAGAGTGCTACCACTTCAGAGGATAGAGATAGGTTGGGTTATGCCGAGTTTCTGATAAATTTTAATAATTAGTACTTTTCGTATGCAATTAGGAACGCAAAAAGAGAGAATTTATGGACTTGGAACAAGGTTCAAAGTCTATTGTCGAGTATAAATAGGAATTCACAATCAATGTTTGTACCACAGGAGGTTAGTATTGAAGTGAAGATAGCGGAGTGTTTCATTAAGGGATTGTCTCGGTCGATTAGGAAGATAGTGTTGGGAAATCCAGCGTACACTAATTATGCTTAGGTAGTGGTTGTCACAATTTTACTATGGCATGAGAAGGCTAATTATCAAAAGAAGTTGGGAAAGAGACAAGAATCAAATGGACATGGTGGTGAGAATAAGGGTCGTAATGACCAAGCATGGAAGAAATAAAGGAGAAACCAGGAACAACAGGGACCAGGAGAAGAGCAAGCTAATACTAGATGTTACAGACCTTTTAAGGGTGAATTCTTTGTCTGTGTGAAAGTAGGACAATGTCTAGGTGTTATAAGAGAGCAGGCCAACAAAACCAAGGAGTACAGTCCCAACAATGTCAAGTTACACAAGGACAACAAGGTCAAGGAGTACGGGGGTAGCAAGGACTCAGGCCTCGAGTTCTGGAAGGAGCTGGTGTTCAGGTGGCACCAATAGCACTGACAGCGATAGGTGCGCAAGGGGGTGGTCATAACACCAACCAATACCTGTTATGGGAGGTGCTATATGCCTCAGCCTCAGGCAGAGTAGGATAGATTGCGTGGGTAATAGAATATCGTGGTACGTAATATTTTCTTAAAAACTTATATATGTAGGTGTTATATATATTGTCTTTTTGTAAAGGATTGCGTTCGGGTAGATTAGGTATATGGGAGCCTAATTGTGGTATTCTACTGGTAGGCATATGTGAGCCTTATTTTATTTTGCGCGATTACGACTTGCTGAATTTTGAGGACGAAATTCGTTTGCTAGTGGGGACGTATGTAACACCCCGTGTTTTTATTAATTATTTAAATTAATTGGAATATTCGTAGAAATAAAACTTTGGATTAAATGGTCTTTAATAATTAAACATGTTGATTTTTCTATTCGAGTACTAAATTTTCAACCGGAATTAAATCTGAGTTATAAGAAAATGTTTGAAAGATTTTTGAAAATATTCTAACGAGTAGGTACATGTTTCTAAGATTAAAGAATATTTTTCTAAGTGAAGGCGAATTTTTAATCGAGTGCCAAGGTCGTTCAAACGATAGCGTATGTCGTTCGCAGCATCTCGTTCGAAGGACATCGTACGTCGTTCTAATGACAGGGGAAGTGTATGGATTAGAGAGTCCTAATCAGATTTTAACTCTTAAACCCTTTAAAAACCAAACTGATTCGGGGCTGGGACTTTGAAAAACATTTTTCTCTCAAACTTTCTCCAGTAAGGTTCTTAAAATATATTTCCTCTCATCTTCAACCCCTAGCCTCAACTTTTAACAAGTTTTGAAGATTCAATTGGTGTTTTCTCAAGAGGTGTTCAACCTTTTATTCAATTTTTTAGCCAACTAATATTAGGAATGAATACTCTATTCCTTTCCTTTAGTATTATGCCTTTTAAGTATTACATAAACCCTTAATTGCATCTTTTTCTTAAAAATAATTAGCAACCTAATGAGAGAAAGTGGACAAGAAATCTTGGGTATGTTTTTATAAAATCTTTTAATATGAATAATATTCATAACCCTTGGGTACGTAGGATTCATAAGTGGACTTTGGGTTTTATTGGTGTAGGTTGCATGTAGAAAAATCTTAGTTTTGAATTAAATGAATTTGGGGGTTTATAACTCTTGTAATTTGTGTTGATATAATAAAATTAGAATTTTGATGTATTAATGATGAAATCCGAGTTTATTTAATTTAAAATAATTAAATGGGAATAATTGGGTGTCTATGATGATGTGGTGATTAAATTAAGATCTAATGGAATTGGACTATCATGTGTAGTTTTACATGTTGATTTATTTATGTGTGATTATGTATCTTGTTAGGATAATTTAATTATCATTCGTGACGACGAGTTGTTGGGTATTTATGTCCAACCTATATGTTAGGATGCCCTCTAGGTACGGGACTAGTGTGGTAAGCCTTATTATGATTTACGCCTTTTAGGTATGGGACTAGTGAGGGTAAATTATTACAACTTTATTATGTCAGGGGTGGGCTGATTTTTGATACTTTATCGTCGTTACGCTAGCCTAGGCGTGAGACTAGGTCGAGGTTTATGTTAGAAATTACTACTATACATAGGGTAGGGCGTATTGATAACTTGGGGACGCTTAGATATGGGACTAAGGGGTATTTCAAGTATCTCACATCGATTAAAAGGGTAAGGTAATTTATAAATTGTGAAATTATGAAATTGAGAATTAATGCCTAAGATAAAAATGGGTATTAAAATTTGTGGCTACATAATGTGTCACGGACCGATAGTTTAAACAGTTTAGTAGACGATTTATGTCATGTCGTACGTGGAACCTTGTCATGGGGCGGGGTCAACAGTTTAAACAGATCAGAGGTCATTTGACAAGGTGAAGTGTGACACTTTGGTGGATTACCACCCGGGGCGGGATTACCGTCATAATAAAAAGTGAGAACATTAATAAAATTAGGTTAATTTAATTAAATTAACATCGTGGGACTTGAAAATTTTAAATCATATTGGTGTGCTTTTTGAAATGGGGATCTCTGCGGGTAGTTAGTGTTTTATTTTTATCACTTTTGATAACTCATTTAATTAAAATACTCTATTGTGATATTTATTGTATATAATGCTATTGTCTGGGTTCACGTACCTTATTTTAGGGGAGTAGTGTGTATTCATGCTCAGGGCTCTGACTTCGTGCGTTGACTAACCTTTTGAGGTATTAGTGCTGGAGTAGCTGCATAGGATTTTCGGAGTTATCATTTGGCGGCGCAGCTGGAGTTTTTTCATTTAATCCTTTATTTAGCTGAGACTTCCTTTTCAATCATATTTTCATTATGAGACATCCTTTGGGGTTTTATATGGCCATTCGGTTCCAAAGTTGTTAGTGAATTTCAATTGGATTATTCAAAGTTCTTTATTATTCAGATTTTACTTGATCATTATTGGAGATTGGATTTATTAGGAGTTTTAGCATGTGATGGATCTTTTATCACTCGATTGTTTATAATAATTTTATATGGATTCAATTATTTATCTTGTGGTTTGATTTAATTATATCTCATATGTGTCTCATGCTATGAATGGTATTTATTTAGTTCACGCTCGACGTAGTTCGACGGCGGTGGCTGGCCACCCCGTCTTTCGGATTGCTTGGGGTGTGACAGGTTCTTCTTCTCTTTTTCACCGGAAGCACATACTACCCCTAGCCCCTCAACTCAAGCTTATCCTTGCCGGTTGCCCTAGCCTCGTTGTCCTAATCACCAGCTATCACCATCACCCTAGGTAAGTCGTATATGACTTCATATGTGTTTTTTTACTACTCGAGTTACATAGAGATCCATGTTGGGTGCAATTTCTAATTATTTTTGTTGATTTATAGTGGTGATAGGAGGTTGAGGGTGAGCCAATTGAAAATCCGGATTGTCAATTGGTTGTTGTAGTATATTTTTAATATTAATTTATAAAAATATTTTTGTGCATGTTTGTGTGAATTTTAGTTGGAATTATTTATATTTTGTTTGTGTTAATTAATTCATTGCATTTGCAAGTAGTTCATGCTATTAATTTGATTTATTATTCGATTATGATTTAATTGTGTGACATATGTGATGGAACCAAATTAATTCAAGCATGCATCACCGTTGAAAAAATCTCTAATGTTATCCAATACCATATTTTTCGACAATGTCTTTTTGGATCCCATCCTTTTGTTTTTTTTTCCTTTGGTAAAAAACCCATAAATGTTAACAACTGCATCAGTTAGTGGTTTGTGCTTCTGATTTTTTATGCCCTGATTTAATGGAGTGAAAGCCATGTATCTTTGCATAGGACTAACAACAAAATGAAAATCTCATGGGATCGCCAGCTAATTTCTATTAAAAAAGAGGACTATTAACCTCAAAGCCTTATTTTTTGTTTTGGTTACATCTAATACCATATCAAATGCTTAATCGTTAACGTAAAAATTACTAAGGTTGTGTTTGATTACTAAGTTGGAAAATGGTTGAGAAATAGTTCATTTTTACTAGAGACAAGAAAATGTGTAGAAAAGACAAGAGGGATTTGGTCTTACTTTTGAAGTTTTCCATGGAAATCAATTCTTTGGGTAGTGGGTGAGAATAGTTTTTCATGAAAATTGATAAAAACATGGAACACTTTTCATATTTATAAGTAGTGTTCTAATAGAATGCATATGAAATCAAGCACCTCAAAAGTAAAAAAACGAGTATTTTCCATGGAAAACAAATCAATGCCAATCAAATGGACCCTAAGTATTGGGACACAAGCTCCAACATACGAGGTGGTACTTGAAAGCAAGCATTAGCTAAAATTCTAGTTTACACAAAAAATTAGTACGCACGAAAAGTAATATCACGAACTTTAAAGAATCTAAAAAGATAAACTTGATTTTCCATTCTCTCTCTGCCTCATTTATTATCTAATCACAAATCTTTTATCCGAAAATGTTTACAACATTGAAGGAGTATGAAAGGCATAGGTTAGAGAAAATATAAGAGAATTGATCAAAATTGATAGAATTGGGAGTCCATAAATTTTATTCAGTAATGCGGGATCGCGCTAAAAGTAACGAAAGTAAATCAAAAGGTAATAAAAAATTGGTTGACGATGATGAAGTGTACATGCCATACAAAGGAAAAGATGAACGTAGTGATTCGAGCGGGGATGAAAATGGGTATGTTGGTTGAGTTTTTTTAGGTATAACTGTTTAATGATGTAGATGTTAAAATGTTGATTGTGTGACTTTTTAATTGCGTTGGATGTTGTCATTTCTTAAGATTTGGTGCATTAATAATAAAATGTTGATTGTGTGAGTTTTTAATTATGTAACATGCTTTCCTTTCTTGGCTTTTTATTTTTGATTGTGTGACTTTTTAACGATGTAGATATTAAAATCGATGCATTGAATTGTTAGGTTATATTATTATTATTATTATTATTATTATTATTATTATTATTATTATTATTATTATTATTATTATTGTAACGACCCGTCCTTTTGGAGACAATTAAATTCCATAATTAAGTATAATTCGAAATTTGGAGAATTTCTCGAAATAGTAATTTTTGGGATTTTCGAGGATTTAATAATTTTTGAAGGGTGTTATAAATTATTTTGGGACTATATAGGTCGAAGTAATTTAATTATATGTCGCCGTGGAGTATAGCGACAAAAGAGGTAAGATTTTGAGTAGAAACCGCATTTATTTATTTTGGGTTGGAATAGTGATTTGCGGTCAAGTACATCGGATGGAAATTTCAACTGCGCCGTGAGTCTCGAAATGTTCGAGATAGTCGGAAAAGAGTGTCCGATTGTCGAAAATGAGTTTCGGGTAATTTTAGAGGTAAAAGTAACTCGTAATTGGATAAACGAGTCGTTTTTGGGATATTAAGGGATTTAACCCTTTTCTCCTTATAAAAGGAGGGAGAGAGGGAGAAAAGAGAAGAGAAAGAAGAAAGAAGAGAGGGAAGATAAAGAGAGGGAAGAAAAGAGGAAAAAGGGGGAGATTCCGGCCAGCCTCCGCGGGATTCGGCTCGAGGACGTCGGATTTTATCCACGAAGCAAGTGTTTACTTGCTTTATTTCCCTTTTTGCATAAATATCTCATACCGTAGTTTGGTATAATCAAACCCTAAAGATTTTGGGTTGGGATTTCGTGGATAAAACGGGTTTTTGGGAGTTAAAACGAATAAACCCCTAAAAATGGTAAATTGGAGAAACTTAGGTTTTAACTGAAATTAATTGGTGATTCTGGGTTCTAGGATGTTTAGAACCCTTAATATATGTGTATTTGTAGTTGGTTGAGGTTGTACGACGTTGGGTAAGGTGACAAAAGCTTGGGAGAAGCTTCAATGGCCGAAATCGTCTCAGAGAAGACGATAAATAGTAACCCGTCGCTTTAAGGGGCCTTTTTGGCCAGGAAAATAATTGATTTAGCTTTTGGCCAAAACACAAAAGTTGTAGATCATTTCGATACGGTCGCGTGGGCGCTAACCGCGTATTTTTCTGATTTTTTTACGATTTCATATGATTTTTACAAGATGACAGCTCCGGGTTGAAATCATCAACTCGGAAATCAAATCGGGAATTGGAAAAATTACGGCTAGAATTAATTGCGTAGATGTTTGGGATAATTTTTGGGGTAGTTTAGAAACCCCGATAATGAAATTGGGTTATTGGATGGAGGATTTGGAGAATTTAGTTTTGAGGACCTGGTGTGACCGGTCGACCGCGCCCCTAAGACCGGTCGACCGCGTTAAGAAGAAAGGGCCTACTGCTTTATTTCGTAGGCTTATTTACAACCCGCGGTCGACTGGGGGCCCAGGACCGGTCGACCGGTGCCCTGTTTTCAGCCCAAGATTTTGGAGATTGTTATTACTTCTCCTCTTTGAGTTTATAGCGGGCTTTCTAAATTTGAGTATTAAAGAGGATTATGATCTAAAGAGATAACATAATCATATTGATCTTGTTCGGGTAAATCCTATGAGTGGATTAGAATAGATTTGGGGAGTATAGTTATATATTCTCTCAATGAGAAATGGTATGATTGGAGATATCCAAATGAATCCGTAGATGGGATTTAAGTATGTATTACTTATTAAAGTAAGAATATACTTTGAGTTTAGTATTATGCATATATTAATGCATGATTATGATTCTTTGAGAGAATCTTTGGGATTATTGGTCATCGATAGATGGTTTGGCAAATATGGCCATTTTTATATATTCATGTAGGAATATATGGTATATATATACACTATGTGATTAAAGTATATATATGAATTAAGATAAATGACTTTTGAAAATGTAAATATAAATGTTTTCAAAATGGAAAGTTAAATGATTTTCTTAATTAATAATGTATGGATACACACCTCTCTAAATCGCTATCATAAGAGAAGTTGCGTGCGTATGGTGAAGCTCCCTGCGAAATTAACGCAGGGTGGATATAGTCCTATAGGCCATGTGAGCGTTTGTTGTATTTTTCTGCGCTGGTTAGGAGATTTCGGGTGTGGTCATGACTATCCCGCAGGCATATGTCCGCTTCCCGACGTCTTCCGATGTAGGATCCCAGGTTGTCTTGATGATAGGCCCTGGAAGATGATAGCCATTTAGGGGCGCGCACAGTGAGGAAACCCGGACGGGCGGTTTTAGAACGCGTTATATGTTAAATCAATTTATGATAATAAATTGTCTTTAATTTACATTTCCTGGATGGAAGAAGGGAAATGGGATAAAAGTTTTTGGCTTCGGTAACACTCCCGGATGGAAGAAGGGATGTGGAAGCATATGATATGATCAAAGCATTTTTATGATAATGAAAATGTCTTTGAATACATTTCCTGAGTATAAAAAGGGAAATGGGATGATATAAAATGTAAAAGCATTTTTATAATAATAAAACTGGCTTTTAAAAGTATATGATTTGTTAAAGCAATTCATGATAATGAATTGGCATTTACATTTACATTTCCTGGATATGAGAAGGGAAATGGAAAGCTTTTAGAAAAATGAAAGTATTGATAAATATTTTGTATATGGACTCTCATTCCGGGAGATAGATCCGGATGGTTATGGTAAAATATGTATATGTATATATGGATGAATCGAGTACCGAGGGTCTAATGGATCCCGACGATCGACCTTGCCGCATAGTAGTGTATCGAGGGGGTTCCTTGTTTGGATTTCGCTTTGCGAGACACCCCACGCACGAATATGGCACTGTGTTGAGACTGGGGAGAAGTTTAATCCTTAGTGATCTAATATTAGTATTTTGTGTGGTATACATATTTATTTATATATATATATTCTGTACTGAGGGACTGGCGGATCTCGACGATCGACCGTGCCGTATAGTAGTGTATCGGGGGGGTTCCTTGTTTGGATTTCGCTTCGCGAGACACCCCATGCACGAACATGGCATAGTGTTGAGACATGGGTGAAGTTTAGCCCTTAGTACATTCCTTGGACTATCTAGGATTGATAGTGGGTTGGTGATAGACTAGTTTAGCGGGATAGCTTGACTAGGATGTTTAGAGGGATGCGCTAGGTGTGCACTGTTAGAAGAGAGGTGAGGGGTATCTCATGGGAGTGCGATACCAAACTTAAATATGACATAAAACCTTTTTCAAAATAATAAGGCATTTATGCACTTGCTAAATATTTTCAAAACTCGGGCTTTGACCACCCGTTTATCTACTTTTCCTTTCTTTCTATATTATATATATATATAGGTGTCCAGACACAGGGATGCCTGGATGGCACTTCCTTCGAGTCAGACGTCAGCTGCAGCAGCTGTGGATGCGTGCAGGATTTTCAGTAGATGCTTCCATTCTTGTAATCTAGATAGGAGGTATTGTATAAAAATTCGGGCCAATGGTCCAACTGCATTTATTTATTCTTTTAGTACATCATTCGATATGGTTGTATATTTTGACCGAGTGTTCGGTTACTTTATTTCATTTACGCATAAATTGTGTGGATGTTCTATTTATTGTTGTTAAAAAGAGTAGTAAAGTTAAAAATTTTGACACCGGCCTAATAGGTTATTAGTAATTAAATGGATTTTCGACAGTGATGCTAAGAATGATCCATATGAGACTCCTGTTTTAATTTAATATTGGAGTGATCGCCCGATATCTTATTAGGCGAGGTGTCACAGATGGTATTAGAGCATCAGGTTCTAGTGTCCTTAGGAATCTGTGCGGATGTACTACGCTTTCAGCGTTGCTCTCATTTGTTATAGAGCCTCAGGATTAGTATTGTTGATTTCTCTTTTGAGATTTCGTTCTCCTACCATATTATGAGATTATAGAAATCTTTTGCGCGCTCGTTTGAGAATCGTGTGCGGAGCTTGGATGGTAGCAGGAGGTGAGGCTTAGCTGGAGCAGCTGGTAGAAGGTCGGGAATGAGGACCGTGGTAGAGGTCACTTCCTTTGCAGTGTTTGCTAAGGATTATCTTAACGACTACTAAAGCATAGTAGTTACGAGTACCATAGTACCGCCGTAGTAGAGTGTGGTAGTAAAGTTGGATTTCCCAGTGAAGTAAGGATTCGAAAGGGATCTTACGGATAGTTTTAACCGTGAGTCCCCATGATTTCAGCATGAATGAAAAGAATGCAGTTTTGGATTATTCGCATAAGGATCGGCCAGAGGTCGACAGTGAATAAGGAGTAATATGGAAAAGTGAACCTTGTACCTAAGTGAGTTAGGTGCAATGAATGATGAGTCCTTTCCATGAAGGATAGGCTCACTAGAGAATATGTGTATTCGTGGACCCCATTGGTGGAAATCCACCCGGGAAAATTTATTGAAATAAGGAGTTAAGAGGATTAGTAAGATGATTGTAAGGAGCGGTGTTCGATAGCTCGAGACTCGTGTGTGTATCTTGAGTTTTATGGCGGTCTCAAAACATTATATAATGTATGTCTATTTGTTTTCCGCGATAGCGGAATTTTATTTTCCTCCATTCGCCATAAAGGCGGGTGTTGATATATTGTGTATATATATAATATATATCTGGTTTGGGATACTCATTTTATATGTCTATACGAGTACGGTGATATGATGAGTATAATACATTATGGTGTATTTTCTGAGCGATAGCAGGCTAAAAAAAATGACAAGTCTATCGTGTCCATGGTTCCTGGAGGGAACAGGTTATTGTTGCGGTGTCTCACCTAGATATAGGTTGAGTTCACCTTATTTATTGTGGGATACGAAACTTCGATGAGTAGAGGTTTCATTATCATGATTTGGGTATATGGCGACCTTATATATATGATTTGTGTTCAGTTGTAAGATTAAGCTCATTACTATTTGTGCAAGGACTTAAAAATGAGTGCGAGTGCAGGGTGGTATGACTCTTAGTTTGAGATAGGAGTTCAAACCACCTTTTTGTTGGATTAGGGGATAAGGATATCCCGGTTGCATGTTGAAATAATGGAACTCCATAACCAACGAAGTCAAGGGTTAATGTGTGGAGGGGTTCCTTGTTTGGATTTCTCTTTGCGAGACACTCCACACATGACTCTTAACGGCATCGGGAGTGGAGAGCTGTTATGGGATGCAAGGATGTTGATTTTGTGGAAAGGTCTTATAGTGTGAATGAACCACTATAGGCTATGAGCCACATGATGTTGATATATTTATGGAAAGATTGTGCTATGGAAAAGCACTAAAGTGGTCGCCTCGCCACAAGTGGGTGGATGAGATTGGACTTAGAGAAATTGATTTGAGGACAATAGTCAGGCCTTAATGAAAAGGCAAATTTTGAGGAGATACATTTTGGGTAGTATGTTCGTGACACTTTTACAGATTGTGGGCACTTCGATTGATTAGGTTTCCTTCCGTATGGGCGGAAGGATAAGATAGTAGAAATGCGTTCGTAGTTTAGCATAGGCAATATTTAGGATGTCCCACTGGTGTGCCTTAGGTCGCTATATCTCGATGATCGACTACGCGAGGGAGTAGTGTAACGGGAGGGTTCCTTGTTTGGATTTCGCCTTGGCGAGACTTCCCATGCATGAAACCAAGCAATTTTCAGGAGTTGAGAGAGGCCTTGGGCACTAGGGACATACTTAGGATTATATTAATTTCGCGTAGGTAGGATATCGCATAGACCTTAGTATTATTAGGAGGTAAGTTTAGTAGAGTTAGTGGCGCCGAGGTTAGGAAAACTGAATTTCGCGGGTTGGGAGGACCCATAGGTGAGTATTACACCGAGGTAAGGAGACCCTTATTGTGAGAGAGTGTTACGTGTCAGACGTTCATGATGGATGTGCAGATGTGCACGGGTTGGAAAAGTGTATGGGCACCTTAGTAAGTTGGTTTATATACCGCCCGAAATAGAATGGGAGTAGTATATAAATTTGAAGTTTATGCAGTTAGGCACTAGAAATAATGGGTGCGATGTGACGATGTTAGAGTCACTTTACGATCGTGGTAGTCGTGTAGCTCATGGTTGGGAACCATTGGGTTAGTATCGTTCCACTCGAGGTATTAGGATTTGTAGTAATCCTAGTTAGATGGTGTAAGTTGTATCTGAATTTCGAGGACGAAATTCCGTTGTAAGGGGGGAGTATGTAACAACCAGTCCTTTTGGAGACAATTAAATTCCATAATTAAGTAGTATAATTCGGAATTTGGAGAATTTCTCGAAATAGTAATTTTTGGGATTTTCGAGGATTTAATAATTTTCGAAGGGTGTTATAAATTATTTTGGAACTATATAGGTCGAAGTAATTTAATTATATGTAGTCGTGGAGTATAGCGACAAAAGAGGTAAGATTTTGAGTAGAAGACCGCATTTATTTATTTTGGGTTGGAATAGTGATTCACGGTCAAGTACCTCGGATGGAAATTTCGACTGCACTGTGAGTCTCGAAATGTCCGAGATAGTCGGAAAAGAGTGTCCGATTGTCAAAAATGAGTTTCGGATAATTTTAGAGGTAAAAGTAACTCGTAATTGGATAAACGAGTCATTTTGGGGATATTAAGGGATTTAACCATTTTCTCCTTATAAAAGTAGGGAGAGGGGGAGAAAAGAGAAGAGAAATAAGAAAGAAGAGAGGGAAGAGAGATAGAGGGAAGAAAAGAGGAAAAAGGGGGAGATTCCGGCCAGCCTCCGCGGGATTCGGCTCGAGGACGTCGGATTTTATCCACGAGGCAAGTGTTTACTTGCTTTATTTCCCTTTTTGCATAAATATCTCATACCATAGTTTGGTATAATCAAACCCTAAAGATTTTGGGTTGAGATTTCGTGGATAAAACGGGTTTTTGGGAGTTAAAACGAATAAACCCCTAAAAATGGTAAATTGGAGAAACTTAGGTTTTAACTGAAATTAATTGGTGATTCCGGGTTCTATGATGTTTAGAACCCTTAATATATGTGTATTTGTAGTTGGTTGAGGTTGTACGACGTTGGGTGAGGTGAGAAAAGCTTGGGAGAAGCTTCAATGGCCGAAATCATCTCGGAGAAGATGATGAATAGTAACCCGTCGCTTTAAGGGGCCTTTTTGGCCAGGAAAATAATTGATTTAGCTTTTGGCCAAAACACAAAAGTTGTATATCATTTCGATACGGTCGCGTGGGCGCTAACCGCGTATTTTTATGATTTTTTTATGATTTCATATGATTTTTACAAGATGACAGCTCCGGGTTGAAATCATCAACTCGGAAATCAAATCGGGAATTGGAAAAATTACGGCTAGAATTAATTGCGTAGATGTTTGGGATAATTTTTGGGGTAGTTTAGAAACCCCGATAATGAAATTGGGTTGTTGGATGGAGGATTTGGAGAATTTAGTTTTGAGGACCTGGTGTGACCGGTCGACCGCGCCCCTAAGACCGGTCGATCGCGTCAAGAAGAAAGGGCCTACTGCTTTATTTCGTAGGCTTATTTACAACCCGCGGTCGACTGGGGGCCCAGGACCAGTCGACCGGTGCCCTATTTTCAACCCAAGATTTTGGAGATTGTTATTACTTCTCCTCTTTGAGTTTATAGAGGGCTTTCTAAATTTGAGTATTAAAGAGGATTATGATCTAAAGAGATAACATAATCATATTGATCTTGTTCGGGTAAATCCTATGAGTGGATTAGAATAGATTTGGGGAGTATAGTTATATATTCGCTCAATGAGAAATGGTATGATTGGAGATATCCAAATGAATCCGTAGATGGGATTTAAGTATGTATTACTTATTAAAGTAAGAATATACTTTGAGTTTAGTATTATGCATATATGAATGCATGATTATGATTCTTTGAGAGAATCTTTGGGATTATTGGTCATCGATAGATGGTTTGGCAAATATGGCCATTTTTATATATTCATGTAGGAATATATGGTATATATATACACTATGTGATTAAAGTATATATATGAATTAAGATAAATGACTTTTGAAAATGTAAATATAAATGTTTTCAAAATGGAAAGTTAAATGATTTTCTTAATTAATAATGTATGGATACACACCTCTCTAAATCGCTATCATAAGAGAAGTTGCGTGCGTATGGTGAAGCTCCCTGCGAAATTAACGCAGGGTGGATATAGTCCTATAGGCCATGTGAGCGTTTGTTGTATTTTTCTGCGCTGGTTAGGAGATTTCGGGTGTGGTCATGACTATCCCGCAGGCATATGTCCGCTTCCCGACGTCTTCCGATGTAGGATCCCAGGTTGTCTTGATGATAGGCCCTGGAAGATGATAGCCATTTAGGGGCGCCCACAGTGAGGAAACCCGGACGGGCGGTCTTAGAACGCGTTATATGTTAAATCAATTTATGATAATAAATTGTCTTTAATTTACATTTCCTGGATGGAAGAAGGGAAATGAGATAAAAGTTTTTGGCTTCGGTAACACTCCTGGATGGAAGAAGGGATGTGGAAGCATATGATATGATCAAATCATTTTTATGATAATGAAAATGTCTTTGAATACATTTCCTGAGTATAAAAAGGGAAATGGGATGATATAAAATGGAAAAGCATTTTTATAATAATAAAACTGGCTTTTAAAAGTATATGATTTGTTAAAGCAATTCATGATAATGAATTGGCATTTACATTTACATTTCCTGGATATGAGAAGGGAAATGGAAAGCTTTTAGAAAAATGAAAGTATTGATAAATATTTTGTATATGGATTCTCATTCCGGGAGATAGATCCGGATGGTTATGGTAAAATATGTATATGTATATATGGATGAATCGAGTACCGAGGGTCTAATGGATCTCGACGATCGACCTTGCCGCATAGTAGTGTATCGAGGGGGTTCCTTGTTTGGATTTCGCTTTGCGAGACACCCCACGCACGAATATGGCACTGCGTTGAGACTGGGGAGAAGTTTAATCCTTAGTGCTCTAATATTAGTATTTCGTGTGGTATACATATTTATTTATATATATATATTCTGTACTGAGGGACTGGCGGATCTCGACGATCGACCGTGCCGTGTAGTAGTGTATCGGGGGGTTCCTTGTTTGGATTTCGCTTCGTGAGACACCCCATGCACGAACATGGCATAGCGTTGAGCCTGGGGTGAAGTTTAGCCCTTAGTACATTCCTTGGACTATCTAGGATTGATAGTGGGTTGGTGATAGACTAGTTTAGCGGGATAGCTTGACTAGGATGTTTAGAGGGATGCACTAGGAGTGCACTGTTAGAAGAGAGGTGAGGGGTATCTCATGGGAGTGCGATACCAAACTTAAATATGAGATAAAACCTTTTTCAAAATAATAAGGCATTTATGCACTTGCTAAATATTTTCAAAACTCGGGCTCTGACCCGTTCATCTACTTTTCCTTTCTTTCTATATTATATATATATATAGGTGTCCAGACACAGGGATGCCTGGATGGCACTTCCTTCGAGTCAGACGTCAGCTGCAGCAGGTGTGGATGCGTGCAGGATTTTTAGTAGACGCTTCCATTCTTGTAATCTAGATAGGAGGTATTGTATAAACATTCGGGCCAATGGTCCAACTGCATTTATTTATTCTTTTAGTACATCATTCGATATGGTTGTATATTTTGACCGAGTGTTCGGTTACTTTATTTCATTTACGCATAAACTGTGTGGATGTTTTATTTATTGTTGTTAAAAAAAGTGATAAAGTTAAAAATTTTGACACCGGCCTAATAGGTTATTGGTAATTAAATGGATTTTCGACAGTGATGCTAAGAATGATCCATATGAGACTCCTGTTTTAATTTAATATTGGAGTGATCGCCCGGTATCTTATTAGGCGGGGTGTCACAATTATTATTATTATTATTATTATTATTATTATTATTATTATTATTATTATTATTATTATTAGTTTGCTATTGATTTTTTGGAATTTATGTATCAATTTGTTGAGAATCATTTTTTTTCATTGTTAGGTATAATGGATAAGAGTTGGATTAATATTCATAATCGGTGTTCAAAAGAATACATTGACAGGATTGAAAGATTTCTTAACTATGCATATGAAAATAAGAACATTGAGACCATTGAAATCTATTGCCCGTGTAAGAGATGCGCAAATCGAGTAACAAGACTTATAAGGTTTGTGTTTTCCAAGGAGAGAATTTTAGTGGTGTAGGAAGAAATATGAATTCTTTACGAGAGGATATGCTAGTTGATGATATACTCGTTGAATTGAATGCTCGAGATATACCGTGGTTACAATGGTTCAAGAGGGAAGGGGTATTCCTCACACATATGACAATATGATTAATTATGAGGAATGTAGAACTGAAGAAGTCTTCGAATCGGATGAAAATGTTTTAGAGTATTCTAGACTTTTAAAAGAGGTGCACTGCGATTTGTATGAAAATTGTCCAGTGGAGGAATTGTCATTTGTTGTTGAACTCTTTTACATAAAGCAACTTAATGGATGGATAAATTTTTCTTTCACTAAGTTGTTGGGTTTTTTAGGGAGGGTATTTTTTAGTGCTAGAATTCTGAAGTATTACTACCAAGCCAACAAGATGAGGAAGGACTTGGGATTCAAGTACGAGATGTGGGATGCATGTCCAAAAAATATGCTATTTAGAAATCAAGTTGAGAGTCATGAAAAGTGTGACATATTTGGATCTTCTCGATATAAAGATGATGATTCATGTGTGGGTGTCCAAGTCTTGAAGGTATCCTTAAAGAAAGTAATGTATTTCCCTTTGAAACCTAGATTGCAGATATTATTTTGGTCATCCCATTAAGCTCCTCTAATGAAATGGCATGTCGAGGAATGGATTGACGATGGTGTCTTGAGGCATCCAAAAGACTATCGTTCTTGGAAAACATTTGATGAGCAGAACCCATCTTTTACGAGAGACAGTCACAATGTTAGACTTGGGTTAGCTTCTGATGGATTTAATAAGTTTGGTAATATGAGCATTAAGCACAGTATATGGCCTTTTATCATCATTATTTACAATTTAGCTCCGTGGTTGTACATGAATCAACCTAATTTGATTTTGTCTATACTTATAGATGGACCAAATGGGCCGGAGATAAGATAGATGTATTTTTACATCCATTGATTGATGAGTTGATTGAGCTATAGAATGATGGTGTACGCACTTACGATCCATCTAGTAAGGAGTTATTTCAATTTCATGCGTCTTTGATGTGGACTATTAATGATTTCCCCACATATGCCATGTTATCAGGATGGAGCACAAAAGGTAAATTTGCTTATCCTTATTGTAACAAAGACCATCAGGCAATGCGATTGAAGCATGGTCAAAAGTTCTGTTATTGGGGTCATCGTCGATTCTTAGACCCACGCCACAGGTTTTGTAGGCAAAAGACACCATTTAAATCGAGGGTAGAATTACAACCGGCCCCATTACGACTTTTGCGCTTGCAAGTGTTGCAACAATTGAATGATCTTGACATTAAAAATAAATATAAGATGGAAGATATCTTTAGAAGGAGGGAAAGAGAGGCGCTAGAAAAGAAAACAAAGAATCTGTTGAAACCTAGAATCTGTTGGAAGAAGAAAAGTATTTTTTTTATTTGCTGTACTGGAAGGATAATCTTATTCGGCACTATCTCAATGTCATGCATATTGAGAAGAACATGTGTGATAATGTCCTATTTACACTGTTGGGTACTAAAGGTAAGACAAACGATAATTTAAAGTCTCAAAAATACCTCAAATAATTGAATATTAGATGTGAGTTACATTCTCAACAACGGGGTGTGACACCCCGCCTAATAAAATACCGGGTGATCAGTCCTATACAAAATTAAAACAGGAATCCAAATTGGTTCATCCTTAGCATCACTGGTGAAATCCTTTTTAAAAATTACTAACCACCTAGTATTCCAAAAAGCTGGTGCCAAATCTTATCTTATTAATTAAACCAAAAAGTACATGCGGAAATAAATATAATCCATTCACACAACTGAATTAAATCAACTGAATAAAATAATAACTACATGACGAATAAACCATTGGTCACCAAAGTAAATAATCCAATACAAATATTCAACACCGGAATAAAAAAATCTGGAAACTACAACTGAAAAGTCTGGGCGACATGCCCTAATTAAATTAAAACTAATAGATGATTCCTACCCTAGGAAAGAATGAACGAGGCTTCTAATCCAAGCTTCTGCTAGCATCCACATATGCCGCAGCTCCGTGTCCCTAGAATAGAATATCAATCCTGACGTCCCTGTGGCTGGACACCTAAAAGGTTTTGAAAATAATTTTATAGAAAGGGTTAGAACCCAAAACATTTTGAAAATATTTAGCAAGTGAATTAACTGCAGTAATAGTGTTGCACTCCCTTGAGGACATACTCACCCCTCCACTAATGTGCACACCTAACGATTACCTTAACCCCACCTAGTTGTACTACCCCGTCCAACTAGTCCTAGTATAATCTCCCCTTGCCATACTACTCTAACCCGAGTATAATAATTCCTGGATTAAAATTTATCTTGCCAATTAACTTAATTAATTTTTTTTAAATCATAACATGCAACCGTGTCACGAGTTATATAAAGTATATACATCACACACTGTATTATTCCCCGCATATAATATTTACTACCATTATATACGTAACTCTACTAAGAATAACCACACATATATATGTACATCCATCCCTCCGAGTATACCCTCACCGGATGATTCCCTCTAAAGTGATATCTTACTAGGTGTGCTCACATAACCTAGATACCCGAGTTGGAATCGCTCTCCAACTTGGACCAAAATATAAATGTAGTGGAGGCGGTCATATTCCTTCCCTGAAAGTGAGATAAATCCCTCATCCATATACCGGACGCTATGACCTGGGGATATACTCACCCTACTCCTCAAGCTAGGGGATTCACCCACATCGCGCAACCTCCCTTGATAGCACTAGAGTATATAAATTAAATAAATATATAGTCACTGATATTTAATAGCACACACAATATATACACACATATATATACTATCACTATATCGTATATATATCATATAAATCCTGACTTTACCGTGTACTCAAAAACTCGTAACACTAGCCTGTAATTTCCCGAGTCTATGGCCCGACTCAACTTAATTAGTTTTCTCACTTAGTAATTTATCATCTCCCCGAGTCTATGTTCCGACTCTAATTTATTCAATTCACACGTCAATTAATAGAATATTTCCCCGAGTCTATGGTTCGACTCTTGTATAAATACTTTGCACATTAATTTATATAATATTCATCCGAGTATATAATTTGACTCTGATCTAATTAATTTACAAATTAATTAATTATTACCAATCCGAGTCTATGGTCCGACTCTAATATAATTAATTTACACACCAATTAATTTAACACTTGGTGTCACCCAACCAATATACCCGGACTCGCTCACTTGGCCCGTACCATTGTTAATACCCGATTCTATATTTTCCCCCCTTTAACTAATTAATTACACCTCGATTACTTTAATAATGTAGTGCTACTCAACTACAATATCCGAACCTTCTCCCTCGGTCCAAAACCAATATCTACTAATTAATTCTCGAAATTGAATCGTCCCGTGACATACAATTATCACCCTCCTAAACCCAATTATATACCCTTATAATTGTTAAGGAATATGCGTCACATATTCGTTTATCACTAAATAAATGAAAGTAGGGGATTAAATCTTAAATTAATTTCCCTTATATATATAAACAGGCCGAACTGCGAAAATGCTGGGACCGTAGATCGATCGATCCCCTGGGTCGATCGATCGATCGAACAAGTAATTATCTTCTCCGGCTTGCTGTTTCAGCCATTGATGAACCCTCAATCTTTTTGTTTCATTCCAAACCCTTACCCAATCACAATCAATATTATCTCCACATAATAAAAGGGTCTAAGCATCCTAGAGACCTTAATTAATCAACTAATTCCCATTAATTCTAATATTTTCCCAATTTGGGTTTTATCCGGGTTTCAAATCTCCAAAACGATTTTCATTCCTATTAATAGAAATTAACCATCGATTCTTACTGGTTTTAACATACGATTCACACCTCTACATTCCAGAATCATAAACATAATAAATTTCACCCTTAATCCCATTAAAGTGTATCAATTACTAAAAACCCAATTTTACATGAATACCCACCCAAAACGAATTTTGATTTACACCTCCCATAATATGAATTGATTATCATCACTTTAAAATAACAATAGTTAACCACTTGCCTCTAATCTTTCTTAGAGTTTGATCCATTGGTGTAGAGAACATATTGATGAAGAACACCCCAATCCGTCCCTTAATTTGTCTCCAAAAAGGTTCCCAATTTGTTTCTAGATTTGATTCCTCTGTGTCTCTCTCAAACCCTAGGTTTAGAATTTATTAACTTCCGTTCAACTTTTCCCCCAATTAGGTTTAAAACCCCTAATCCCGTTTTAGGCCATACGGGCGTAATTAAAATGGCCCAAATCACCCCGTGTGGGCCTGGCTATGCCTAAAAATGCCTCGAGACCCGATTACTGCCCCCGAGTACTCTATTCTGACTATCTCGACCCATCCGGACTCAATCGCGCACTCAGAATCGTCATTCGAAATACTTTATAACATTCTCCAATTTTGACCTCAAAAATGCGACACACATTAATTCGGACAATTTACTTAAAGTCGCCCAATAATAAATAATTCTTCCCACTGAAATAAATTCCCAAAATCATAAATTTAAGTTTCTCCAATTTAAATATTTCTATTTCATTCATTAAGTTTCATTATACCTATTTGGATTTTGTAAAAAAACTTCTTATAGTTTTGTATAAAATAGATATATGACTCCGCTTGTATTTTGTAGAAAACATCTCGCAAAGCTTTAATCAATTTACCCTCAAGATTCACAAAAGCATCATGTTAATCGTCTGCATAACGAAGAGTTCCACATATGGTTTTAGGATCATGTAAGTAAAAATATCATAACAAATATTTGAATTATAAATAACAATTATATTTGTTTATTGACGTTTATTTGAAGCATCACCTCAACGACCCATACGGACAAGGTAATAACACATCTTTATTTTATTTTTACATATGTATGTGATGGAGTGTTAGGTAGGATATATGTTGTGGCTATTTCGCTCTAGTTGTTTACAATGTTGTGGATGTTTCTATCATTGTTTTGAGTTAATTTTTATGTTTAAACAGGTTAGTTTTCATGAATAAACAAAGGATACTCTGCCAAATTTTTATAAAAATATTAAGTCTTTAAAAGTAAATAAAATGAAGCTATACAAATTTGATAAGGTTTTTAAAGATTGTCGTCAATAGGAACTATAAAAAAGATTACTTATTTGTTTACGGTAACTAACACTGGATAAATTTTATTGTAGGTCGAAATCTTTTGTGGACAAGGTAAGACTCGTTTGATGGTGATCGTTTTCTTCAAGATTGCGACTATGTATTCTAATGAGATAAGTTAAATTTTGTAGAGATATTTAGTTTGGTGGAGTGTTAGGTAGGATATATGTTGTGTCTATTTTGCTCTTAGTTGTTTACAATGTTGTGGTCATATCTATCTTCGTTTTTGAGTTACTTTTTATGTTTAAACATGTTTGTTTTCATGAATAAACACAGGAGACTCTACCGAATTTTTAAAAATATATTAAGTCTTTAAAAGTAAATAAAACGAATATATACAAATTGAATAAGGTCTTTAAAGATTGTCATCAATAGGAACTATTAAACAAGATTACTTCTTTGTTTACGATAATTGACATTGTATAAATTTTATTGCATGTCAAAATCTTTTGTGGACAAGGCAAGACACGTTTTGACGGAGATCGCTTGCTTCAAGATTGCAAGTATTTATTCTAATAGGAGAAGTTAAATTTTGTATAAATATATAGTTTGGTGCGCAGATTGTTGAATTTTTTATTTTATCTTTGTATGGATTCTAATTTTAATTGAATGGAAAATTTTGTCTTATATTTGTTGAAATGGGATGCCAAAATGTCGTTTATTATTTTTAAGAGTTTTTGTTTAAAAGTATATTGAGCATATTATGGAATGGATGAAATTTTAATTTTGGGGAAAAAATTATTAAAGACAGCTTCTTTGCTGTCTCAAAAGGATTTCATAAATGACGACTTTTGAGACGATTAAGTTACCGTCTAAAAAAACTCCTTTGAGATGGCATACACCGTCTCTAAAAAAACCTTAAAAGACGGTTTTTTGCCATCTTAAAAGGGTCCTGTAAGTAATGACATTTTGAGACGGCATATTTCCGTCTCAAAAAAACTTTTTGAGATGGATGCTTTCGTCTAAAAAATCTTTTAAAATGGGGGTCTAATATGACGCCCCTTTGTCGTCTCAAATGGCGTCACAAAAGGATTTTGAGATGTCTAGAGGACTTTTTGAGACGGCTGGAGCACTGTCTCAAAAAGCAATTTTTTTGTAGTGTAACATTTTTATTTCATAAAAAATGTTTCACTTTAAGTAAAATTACTATTTCACCCATTTATTTCTGAAATCATATTTTACTCCATTTCAAGTGTTAATTTCCCAAAAGCACAATTAAGTCATTCACATTAACTTCATAAGTTTTTTTAACCCTTTAACACCTTTTTACAATTGGAGTAATCCTTTACTTCATTGGAAATGTTTTTATACCTTTATTCCCTTTTTAATCCCATAAGTATTAATATTTCATAGCATTAGTAAGTTACACTCACTAACCATTACATATTTACCCATGAACACTTAATTAATACTTTTTATCAACATTTCCCAAATACACATTTATTTACTTCCTCATTCAAAAAATACATTCACACTTAAGAATACTTTTATAAGAAAATTGACATTCCTTTTATTTAACATGTAGTCCTTTTACCTCATACATATCATGTCTTTTAGCTCCAATTTCACACACTTTAAGGACTAAAATTCTAACCTTTATTTTTTTCATGTATAAAACCAATAAAATCTTCTTTAAACTTGCTTATACATTCCATGTCAAAATACAACAAGTTTATATACATGAGAAGATGGATTTTAAACCCAAAAATCCTAATACACAGTTTAAACATATTTTCACCAAATATTTACCAAGTAAATCATCGTTTCCAAATATTTTATTTCATGAAATGTTTAACACCAATATTGTTAGAAATGCCCATTTCATAAAATACCTTCTTTCAATATTCCAAAACCTTAAAATATTTACCTATTCTTTAATCTCAACAAAATGTCATTTTCCAACAAAAATCACCTTATTTGGAAACATTTTCTTTCGTAAAATATTTTTCATCAAAATTACAAGAAAATTCACCATTTTCATAAAACATCAACTTTCATTATTTTAAAACCTTGAAATACTTATTCATTCTTTATTTTTGACAAAATAATATTTTTCCAACATTTTTATCGCAGAAAATTTTTTGCTGTCTTCTACAAAACAAATACATCACTTAACTAATTTCACTATACTCAAATAATCTAAATACAAGACTACAATGCAAAAATAACATTATTACACTAAGAGTATGGTTACCCACCTCTAATGACTTCAACGGTGGGGTTGGTGTAGGAGGAGAAACTCCCACCTCCAAAGGTGGCCTCAAAGGGATTGCCAAAAGCTCCATTGCAAGACCCACTTCAACTTCACTTCATACTCCATAAAAAAACCATCACCATTCTCTAATAACCTTCAATAATAATCCTAAATTCGTAGGTTTCCCTCCACCAAGGTAGAAATGGGTATTTTGGGTTGAACACATTATAGAGTGGGTGGGGCAGTGGTAGTTTGGTGGTGAGTGGTAGTGAAAGACCAGCCACCCTTCTTAATCACTCTCACTCTCCATCTCATTCTTCTTCCATTTCTCCCAAAAATTGAACCTAATAAACCCAAACAAACCCTTATAAAACACTCCCCAAAGACCAAATCCCATTTTTGCCCAATCTGGGAAAATTTGGGCTTCGCAGCACACTAGATCAATGGCTCAAAACGTAGCAGCGCACAAGGGCATCTGATCTAAAATTCTCAACTTGCCTCATTAAAACGACAAGTCTATGTCACTCTAACGACTTCTAGTGTCGCTCAATCCTTGGTTAACTTAACCTTCGCACGACCTTCTACTGTAAGTTAGTAGCACGTCGCCAGAAGTCCTGCATCTCGTGACGTATCTCACGACCTCATGTTGTCGTTCGAACGATAGCCCCATGTCGTTTGAAGGACCCTATCTCTTTTATTTTTATTTTTCTCCAACTTTTCACCCATAATTATAATCAACACCTCCTGAATTATCATTAACATATAGTTTAATTAATTTAACGGGGAGGTATATTACAAAATCAAAATACCATTGTGAAGTATTTTCAACCTTGAGAGAAAAGTGAACAACAAGGGCTTTGTCGTCGTGCTTAGGTACCCAAGTGGAGGTAACCTTTTATTTGACCTTGTTATTATTGGCTCTAGCCGAATCATGATAAGTGTTTTCAAATGTCATAGACATCCGTTGAAATTCTTTCATTAAACTTTGTGAAGTCCCGACCAGTAACTCAACTTTCTCTCTAAGATTAGAAAAGTCATTATAGCGGTGCGCCAGAGTTTAAGTACATTTATTTCTTCCTAACTTGTTGAAAAACTATCTAAGGTGACCCATCGTTTCACAGTAGGTGAAAAGATAGACTTGTTTGGATCTTGTTTAGTTCTCTTTCTTAGATTTAACTCTCTTTTGTTGTTTAGGTCGAGGCCTATAAGGATCTACCAGAAATTTAGGAACAATTTTCGGTACGGTATGGTAAGAGGATGCACCGTCATAACCAATTCCTCACTTATATCCAAAATCTAAAGTGGGATAGAGGAGCATCTTTCCAACCTTCATCAATATATCCTTTTTAGTAACATTGACCTCTATGGCACGTCCGATATCTTTCTCAAGTAGTATATAAGAGCTTCAATTTCCTCATGAGTCTTCACATATAATTGAAGATCTATCGTAAGAGTATGAGTAGCCACTTTGTTGGTCAAGTCACTACTTTCCCTCTCGACTAAACTGGCTCTCTCTCCCAAAGAGACTCTCACTGAGGAATTTCTCTCTCTTGACTCTCTCAACTCCTTCTCTAAAGATAAAACTCTAAGGCCTAAACCTTTGTTTTGTACTTCTTCATTTTAAAGCTCTTATCGTACAATTTAGCGAAAGCACGCTAAAGATCACTCTCTCCCTCACTCAAAGCGTTATCGCCCTCACTTTTTCAGTAATGACTTGACTTAATCTCAAGGTCATCATGTAGCATCTTCCTCATCAGCGTGAGGTGCACAAGTTATACTAACATGGCTAGCCATGAACACGGTGAAGTTATGTCCATACGGTAATTCGTCCTCGAAATCCACCATCTTGAAATCGCTATCACTAAGGATGTCATTGAAGGCAGATTTTCCTTTGCATTGTAAATTTAATCTCGTAGCACACTTATGCACTTTGTGACCCTTACCCTTACCCTCATAATCATAACATTGTTTTTCATTTTTATTAGGGAAATCTTTTCTTTCTTTTTCAAAATTTTTCTTGCCTGATTTATATTTTTTTATCTTTCTCAAAACTCTTATTTTATTTTCTAACTTTGAGAATTTTTTTGATTTTTTTTGCAAAGAGGGATAAATCATTCAAATCAAAATAATTACCGAAGTCAGACAACACTTCCTCTTTCTTTTTAAATTGAACTTTTAATGCAATTCTCTTTTCCTTAGGTTTAACAATTTTGAAAAACATTTCGATCTCATACGTTTGAAGGTCTCTTATGAGTTCTTCCAACCTAAGCGTATATAAACTCCTTGATGAATTAAGAACATTAACCTTATGAATAAAACGAACTGGAAGTGATCTCAAAATTATTTAAACTACACGCGTCTCAAGAATTTTATCATCTAAATTAAAACTAGAGTCAATGATATCAGAAAATCGTGTATAAAATTTCTTAAAAGACTCAGACTCTAGCATGTTAATAGTCTCAAATGGTGTGATGAGTTTTTGAACCTTAGAATCCTTCACAACACTCGTCCCCTCGTGAATGAGTTGGAGGGTATCCCAAGCTTCATTTGATGTAGTGCACATCATGATTAGTAGTGGCAAAATGTGGCCCAAATAATAAAACAACCCATATTAGCCCACTCATCTAAATATGGGGCCCACATTTAAAAGCTATGTGTTAAATATGGGGCCCATATTTCAAATCTATGAGTTAAATATGGGGCCCATATTTCAAAGCAAGGAATCAAATATAGAACCCAATTTTAAAAGAAACAAATCAAATATAATACTCATTTTTAAAAGTTATGAGTAAAATATGAGTTTTTTTTACATATACCTCGAATTGTAATACTTAATTTAGTAGAAAAACAATGGGTTGGCCCTACCCATTTTTGGTCCGCCCATATTTGGCCCGGCCCACATTTAACCCAACCCATATTTGGCCCAACCCACATTTAGCCCAACCCATATTTAACCCGCCCAAATTAGGCCCAGCCCATAATTTTGCCAGTGCTAATCATGATATAGCGAAACTCATCAGGGGTGATGGCTCTTAAAATGACACTTAAACCACGTCAATAAAATTACTCCATTTAAAATCATCTTCTCTCCATGTGGAGACAGGTTTAAGACTTTCGACATTGTCATTGGTCATAGTGGGTGGTGTCCACCCTCTTTTATAAACAATCTAGACAATTTCATCAATAGATTTTAAAGCATACATCATCCTAGCTTTCCAATACGCATAATTATACTCATAAAGAACAAGTAGCCTATTATATAAATTATCCATAAAATTTAACTTTTAAATGATCACACAAAAATATAGTGTAATGGTAAGCACCCAAAAGTGTATATTTTATACCCCGAATAGATGCATTTTAGTCGCTCGTTTTAATTAAAATTGGCCTTATGTTCATATTTTATCATTTTGCAGGTCAATACGCAGTTGCAGTACAAATAATGCTAAATCAGTACAATTGCGACTCAATAACGGTCAAAAGCTTGCAACGAAGAAATCAAGGAGATCGCGAAGTCTGAAGTCCAATCTGAGCTTGCTCCGATGTGTTCCGAATGCCCCGAAACAGTCCCGTAACCTTAACATAGCACAGACTGAGCCTAGTCCATCACCTAAGTCCGTGTGTGTTGAGTTTGCACCTTTATTATTTGCTTAGATTTTTATTTTGAATCCTTTTGTTTTTAGGATTTATTTTAGATTTTTTTAGAATTTTCTAGAATTTATTTTTTATTTTTCTATTTTTATTTTTACTTTTTAATTTTTAATCTTTATTTTATTTCAATTTTTTTATTAGGATTGGTTTTTATGGTTTTATTTTCTATTTTTATTAGATACTATTTTATTTTAGTTTTATTTTATTAGGATAATATTTTTTAGGTTTAATAGAGTTTTATTTTATTTTAATTGAGATATTAGTTTTTTTTAGTTTTATTAGATTTTTTTTAGTTTTATTTTGATTTGATTTTTAGATTTTTAGTTTATCTTTCTTTTATTGTTTGAGTTTTTTTTTAGGATGTTATTTTCTCTAGTTTTGTTAATTTTAATTTTTTTATTTAGATTGTTTTAATTTTTCTTAGGAGTACAAATTAAACACACACACACACACACATAACTTAAACACTTATCCTAAACTCTACACCTAACCTACACCTAAACTAACCCTCACACCCCCACCATAATTCCCATACACACACACACACCTAACCAACTTGTAACCCATCTTCTTCTTCTTCTTCCTCTTCTTCCCTACACCACTTTCTCTCTCTCTCACCTCCATTAAACCCGCAAAAACCCGACACCTCACAACCAAACACCTCTCCTCTCACTCCATTAACCCACCTACCATCTAACAACCCAAATCCTGACCCATGTACCTCTGGAGCCGTCTCAACTCCGACCCCCACCAGCGAGACCCGCCAGCGACCTGCCAAAACCCGCCCGACCTGCTCCGGCGATACCCCTGAGCGACCCTCCAAAATCCCCAACCCGGCCTGACCCACCAGCCCAGACCCGCGACTCCCCAGAGACCATACAGCCCCGTCGATACCGCTGACGCGATCCGGGACAAACCCTACCCTACTTGTTGAACCGCAAACTGAAAAACCACGACCCCATTTTCCTGCCAACCCCATATTCCATGAAAATCGGCAATACCCACCTTCCATATCCATCTTATCCCACCATGCCATCTTCAACCCCTTTTCCAAATCCATACAAAATCTCTACATACAAAACCATCCGTGGAATATAAAAAAATGGGTGAAGCTTATAAAAGAGGAGTCTGTCAACATCTACAAAAGAGAGAGAGATGCAGAGAGAACGGAGATGCAGAAAAAAAAAATGAGGGTAGAAAAAATAGTCAGAAAAATACAAAAAACTATTGTTTTAGGGCTACAAAAATTTGCAGGTTCATTTTTTACTTTTAGTTTTGTAATATAGTCAGATTTTGTGACGAGTTTGGAACGCGTGTTCATGCATACAATTGACTCAAGAAATTATTGTGTATCGTATTTCTTACTCTTTCTCTTTAATTCTTGTTTGTTAATTGTGCTTGTGCTAAAATTCAAATCATGTGTGGTTAAACACCCCATTCAAGGGGTGGGGTGAAACGCGTATGTTGAGTTGGTTTATTTGAACAATGATTCATTGATGTGTTCTAGACTAATTAAATTGGGAAAAATCACACATTAATTTATGTAATGAGAGTTAATAAATTAATGGTGCAAATTAATATTTGATTTCTGAATTTCACTTAGAGATAAGTAGTATTCTTAAATTAAAATATTAATTATGTGTGTTCAATTCAAAGATTCGTACAAATTTTAATAAATTGATCTTAGCGGATATTTTATTGAGACGAGTGTGAATCTTATTTTTTATGTTGTGACTATTCCCGATTTAATTGCTGAAAAAGATAAAATTGAATTTAGGATTGTAATGAGATTTAATTATTAAATTCAATATTATTTCGAACTATTCAATTGAATGATTAGGATTTTAAATTAATTTGACTACGCGGTGTGATCCCACCTCTTGTTTCTGCTCATAAATTCTCAACTAGATTACTTTCTGATTTTTCATCGTCATTTTAGTTGCATAAATTGTTATTTCCTCCCTTGAAAATTATTTTTTCAAATATAATAAAAAAAAACATTAAAGAAAAATTTTAAAGACACAAAAAGATTTTTAATAAAAATTGGAATTGCAAGTTTTCACTACTATCGTTTCAACGCTAGAAATTGAATTGATACCCGAATTTGCAACGTTACTGAATTTTTAACAAGTTTTGTAAGTAATTCCTGAAATTTTGATACTCGAAGTTTGACCGCAGTGACATTCCAAATCCATATCTGAGGAAGACACAAATTAAGAGTTATTAAATGGCGCCGTTGTCGATTTTTTGAAGATTGAAGCCCGTGAAGATTTGTAATTTTCAATTTTTTTTTAGTGTAGTTATTCCTTCCTCTCCCTCCTTAGACTGGTTGTTTAGGATTATTGAGGCCTTGTAATTAATTTGGGTGCATTTTGACACCGATTTATTTTTGTAATATTTATTCCCAAAAATAAAAATAAAAATAAAAAATAGCGAAAAGGGAAACCGGACAAGGTAGAGAGAGAGCGTCCAAAGGCGAGGATTTAGAATCCTCTCTACTTTGGGTCGGTAGGACTCTCGGGGACGACTGAAGTAGGCGTACTTCCCCCCGATCGACTCAACTCGATCTTCACCCCACGTGTGTAAAAACCGTGGGGGGTAAACTCTTTATCACTCGCGAATCTCCTGCAAGCGAGTCAATTTTTGTGTGCTACTTGCTCCTATATTCATTTTATTTTAGTCTCGCACTTAAATTGGATGGTTTGATGAATCAATTTACCTAAGACCTATACCCGGTCATTGCAACGAGTTGGGATTTCATCACCCACTCAATCACATCTCCATTTGCTTATTACCTGTGCTCTCACTTAAATTAAAATCAATGAACTAGCAAGCCAAGTAGGATCAGTTTTCATTAGGACCCTTTCGGAACGATACCCTCGTAGGATACTCTAGTGAGTTCTTTCCACACCTGAAAATCTTCATACAGCTATCTTAAGACTTTTGTCTAGGGAAACTGGGTTTTAAGTGAGGCCGCCCAGTAAAACGGGTTGTGATTTCTCCAGCGTGGTACCGGATAGTTGTTTGTTGTATTAGCTAGTGTGCTGAGCTTTAACTAGTAAGCCTCTTGTCTCTCGGGAAGAGAGTAATAACACACTTTTACCGGGGAGGCCTAAGATTCCGTGATTTTCTCGCCCACGGACTAATTAAAATTGACTACTCAATCACTTAACTTGCAGATAATAATTTGGCTATGTGCTCTTTCAGACTTGTTCTATTTGTGTACGTGTCTAAGTTGTTCCTTTAGGTAGTCCAATATTTGCTCCAACTGTCAGTTTTTCCACCGTTAGTCCATCGGCCCTTTTTCCGTTTTTTCTACATTTTTTTAACAAAACCAAAAATCCCAAAAATATTTTTTTTTCGGCCTCAATTTTTTTCTCAAAAACAAAAACTCCAAAATTATTTTTCCTTCCTTATTTTCCAAAAACAAAAATCCAAAAAGATTTTCTTCTTTTTCAAATAACCAAAAATCCCAAAAATATTTTTTCCTTGTTTTTATACCACATTGGCAACGCATTGATCATCGATTAATACGTTCCCCTAGTGCTCCATCTCTAAATTCCCTCTTAGGTTATCGTGTTCCTATCGTTGCTCCTCATTTTTCTGATCCGTGTTCTTCCTCGGAGACGCCTAGTTCTCCCACTTCCCCTGGTTCTGTTACCCCACCCATCATGGCCGACGAACGCGCTTTAAGGGACTACTTTGCCCCGATTACGGCCACTCCGCCTTCATGTATCATCCTTCCGCTCACTCCGGCCATGCAATTTGAAATTTGCCCTGCGACTATTTCTATGTTGCCCAGTTTTCATGGCCTTGAACGCGAGTCTCCTTATACTCACTAGCGGAAATTTCTCACTGTGTGCGCTACTTTCAAAAATCAAAACTTAGACGAAGAGAATGTTCATCTTCGGTTGTTTCCCTTTTCTCTTCACGATAATACATCCATGTGGCTCCATTACTTGCCACCGGATTCTATCCTCACTTGGGAACAACTTGTTAAGAAGTTCATGTCTAAATTCTATCCCATGAGCAAAACCAATGAAATGCGCCAAGCAATTCAGGATTTTAGACGAAAGCCTACTGAACAGTTTTGTGAAGCATGGGGCCTTTTTCAAGACTATATTAATAGTTTCCCACATCACGGTCTCGAGAAAAGTCGCTTGGTCCATAGTTTTTACAATGGTCTTATCCCTTCTTCTCGCACCATGATTGAATCCATGCATAAAGGAAAGTTCATACATTTGCCCCCCACTGTCGCATATAATTTTCTCCTTGAATTAGGCGACGACTCCCAAGACTGGGAGGGTACCAATGCGTTTTCGAGATTCGATCCTCCACGTGTAGGGAACACTTCTGAGGTAAAAAATGATCCTAATTTTAAAACTTTGCTACACAGCTTACACTCTTTGACTAAAACCGTTGACGCTCTCAGTTGTACTATGCAACAAAATGTTATACTTTCTAAACAAGCAATGACTGTCAACGATTCTAGTCCTTCTTCTTGTGGTGTATTCTTAAGTCAAGATCATTTAGCTCATTTGTGTCCCCTATTGCAAGATGATCCTAAACCCACCATGGCCCAAGCATGTGCCTTTGATACCACTAGGAAACCCGTTCCCCCATCGTTTACTTACAATCCTAACAATAAGAATCACCCCTATTTCTCTTATAAGTATGACAACAACTCTGCTCCTTCCCAATCCCAACAACATGTTGGTGGTCCCCCTGGGTTTCCACATAACCCACAAAGGAAACCTCGTCCTCCTGTCCCGCATCAGTCTGCTCCGTACCATCAATCGCACTTTCCATCTTCTTTTTCCCCCACAGTGGACATTCAAACAACAATAATCAGCTTGTTCCTATTCCCCCGCCTTCCTTTGAGTATTCACAACCTCTTAATTCCCAGCACGAGTTGGTCCCCCAACCATCTTATGCCCCTCCGCCCAATTCCTCCACCTCTTCGCTCGATAATATTCTCACTCAGTTTATGACCACTCAGACTCAGGCCCTCCAATGACTTGAGCAATGTTTCAACCAATTCGAGTCTGGGCGAGAGAAAGGTCATTTTCCCTGTCAACCAATTGCTAACCCTAAGGGGAATGGCAAAGACTCAACCTACGAGGTTGGTTCCACTTCCAATCCACCCAATTACCAAGCGGGTATGAAAGCGGTGTCTACTCTTCGCTTGGGGAAACAATTTAATAATGGTGTTCATACTCCCACTGTTGTACCCCACCCGACCATCCCACTGTTAGAGCCTATCCCTAAGGTCACCCCACCTTCTAAATCCCCAGCTCACACTGAGACCACTCCTCCTGAGCCTACCTCTGCTTATATGCCCACGGTACCCTTACCTCATCGATTGGCTCCCACTAAGAAAGCCCAACAATTTAATGAAATCAAGAAAGTCTTTCAGAATGTTCACATTAACATTCCCTTCCTCACCGCGATACAACAATACCCTCTTATGCCAAATTTTTGAAGGACTTGTGCACTGTTAAGCGTAGGACAAATGTTTGCGAGATGCTTTCCTCACTGAGCAAGCTACGTCCCTTCTCCAGAATAACGGTGTTGTGAAGTATAAAGACCCTGGTCGTCCAACTGTCTCTTGCATGTTAGGGGACAAGTTCACTACTAGTGCTTTACTTGATCTTGGGGCTAGTGTTAATTTGTTACCTTACTACCTCTACCTTGAGTTAGGTTTACAAAATATGAAACCTACACGAGTTACTCTTCAACTTGTTGATCGTTCCGTGAAAGTACCTAAAGGTATCGTTGACGATGTTCTGGTGAAAGTTTCAGACTTTTACTATCCTGTGGATTTCATCATCTTAAACACTCCTGCGCATGACCCAACCAATACTCCTATCATATTGGGTCGCCTCTTTCTGGCCACTGCCACTGCCATCATTAATTGTCGTGACGGGTCCATGAATCTTTCTTTTGGCAACATGACTATAGAAGTCAATATATTCCACCTTATGCACAAACCGGCTGATGTCGATTCTATTGATGAGGTATGTGTGATTGACTCCTTAGTTAATGAAATGTTGGACCAAACGTACCCTGACGACCCTCTCCATCAATGTTTGGCTCATTTTGGATCCGACTTTGACATTGATTCCTCCATCTCTGAACTCAATGCCTTGCTAGATTCCACTCCATTGATGGAAACTTCCTCTTGGGATCCTCCTTTCGAGCCCCTCTATGATGATACTCTTTACTCGGTGGATCACCCTGTTCCACATTCTAAACTCTCGACCACATCAGATTCCTCCACTTTATGTATCGAGCACCCTATGGACTCTGTTTCTGCGTTTGAGTCCGATATCACTCCTGTGCCACCTGCTAGTTTGGAACTTAAGCCCTTACCTTACGAGTTGAAATATACTTTCTTAGGCCCCAACCACTATCACCCTATTATCATTGCTTCCGATTTGACCGTTGATCAAGAAGAGCAATTAGTCCACACTCTTACTCAGCATATCACTGCTATTGGTTGGACCATTTTCGACATTCATGGTATGAACCCTAATGTTTGTAGTCATCTCATTCATTTGGAGGAGAACGCCAAGACTTCTCATGAACCCCAACGTCGACTTAACACTGCTATGAAAGAAGTCGTGCGCGCTGAGATTTTAAAATTGCTCGATGTTGGAATCATCTACCCTATCTCAGACAGTCAGAGGGTCAGTCCCATTCATGTGGTATCGAAAAAGTATGGTGTCACCGTCATTAAAAATAGTGATAATGAGCTTGTTCCCACCCGTATGCAAATGGGCTGGCGTATCTGTATTGACTATCGAAAGCTAAATGCTGTCACTCGCAAGGACCATTTTCCTCTTCCCTATATCGACCAAATGCTCGAATGTTTAGCTGGTCATGTGTATTGCTGATTCCTTGACGGCTATTCAGCATACAACCAAATCCCAATTTCCCCTGAAGACCAAGAGAAAACTACCTTCACCTGTCCCTTTGGCACTTTTGCCAATTCTCGCATGCCCTTTGGCCTTTACAATGCACCTGCGACTTTTCAACGGTGTATAATTAGCATTTTTAGCGACATGGTCAAACGTTTTCTCAAAATCTTTATGGATGATTTTTCTGTGTTTGGTTCTTCCTTCGAGCAATGCCTTTCTCACCTCACTATGGTCCTCAAACATTGTCAAGAAAAGAAATTGGTCCTCAATTGGGAAAAATGTCATTTCATGGTCAAAAAGGGGATTATTTTAGGTCACGTAGTCTCTCGCGACGGCATTGAAGTAGATAAAGCAAGAGTTGACATAATCTCCTCGCTTCCCATTCCTAACTCTGTTAAGGACATTCGCTCCTTCTTAGGACATACGGGCTTCTACCGTCGTTCCATAAAGGACTTTTCTAAAATTGCTCGACCTTTAACAACCCTTTTATCCAAAGATGTCCCCTTTGTCATTGATGACACATGTGTTGCTTCTTTTGAGCGCCTGAAAGTTGAGCTCACTTCTTCTCCTATCATTCAGCCTCTAATTGGTCTTTACCCTTTGAGCTCATGTGTGACGCATCTGATTTTTCTCTAGGTGCTGTACTTGGTCAGCGAGTTGACAAGCACCATCATGTCATTTATTATACTAGTCGAACCCTCCATGATGCTCAACTTCATTACACGACCACCGAAAAGGAGTTGCTAGCTGTCGTATTCGCACTCGATAAGTTTCGATCTTATTTCATCGGTTCCCCAATCATCGTTTACACTGACCACGTTGCCCTGCGGCACCTTCTTCATAAGAAGGATTCTAAGCCACGTTTGATACGGTGGATTCTCTTGATTCAAGAATTTGAGCTCGAAATTCGCAATAAAAAAAGGTGCAAAAATTTGGTTGCAGACCATCTCTCCCACCTCACTGTTATATTTACATCTGATCCTGTCCCTATTTCTGAAACCTTTCCTGATGAGCAACTTTTTGCTATCTCTACCTCTCCTTGGTATGCTGATATTGTTAATTTCCTTATTACTGACCAACTGCCCAATCATTGGTCAAAACAAGAGCGTTCTAAGTTCATGGCCTAGGTGAAATTTTACTCTTGGGATGACCCCTTCCTTTTTAAGTATTGCTCTGATCAAGTCATTCACCGATGTGTTCCTGACCATGAACAGTCAAGTATACTCTACTTTTGTCACGATGATGCCTATGGTGGCCACTTTAGCTCTAAGAAAACCGCCACCAAAATTTTACAAAGTGGTTTTTATTGGCCCACTCTTTTTCAAGTGCCCACAACTACTGCCAGACTTGTGACAAATGCCAACAATCTGGGCGTATCTCTCGTCGTCACAAGATGCCCCTCACACCCATTCTCATCGTCGAAATCTTCGATGTATGGGGCATTGATTTCATGGGTCATTTTCCCTCATCTCATGGCTTCTAATATATCCTCATTGCAGTTGATTATGTTTCCAAATGGATTGAAGCCATAGCTTGTCGCACCAATGACCATCGCATTGTGGTCCAGTTTTTTAAAGAGTATGTCTTCACACGTTTTGGAACCCCCAAAGCTATCATTAGTGATGGGGGTAAACATTTATTTAATCGAGTCTTTGAACATCTCGTCAAAAAGTATGGCGTTACCCACAAAGTTGGTCTCTCTTACCACCCTCAGACTAGTGGTCAAGTTGAGGTTTCTAATCGCGAAATCAAGCAAATCTTAGAAAAAACAGTTAATCCTAATAGGAAAGACTGGTCCTTACGCTTGAATGATGCTTTGTGGGCATACCGTACTGTTTTTAAGACTCCGATTGGCATGTCTCCTTATCGCTTGGTCTTTGGTAAACTATGCCACATACCTGTCGAGCTTGAACATCATGCTTATTGAGCTGTCAAAGTCCTTAATTTTGATATCGACGAGGCTGTCATTCATCGAAAGCTCCAACTTACTGAATTAGAGGAGATACGGAATGATGCCTATGATTTGTCCAAAAAGTACAAGGACAAAATGAAGTGGATCCATGACCAAAGCATCCTCCACAAAGAATTCCAACCTGGTCAGAAAGTGTTATTATATAACTCCCGTCTTCATCTCTTTCCCGGGAAGTTAAAAACCCGTTGGTCTGGACCGTTTGTTGTTGAATCTGTTACTCCTTATAGTGCCATCACAGTTCAAAATCCTACGGATGGTAGCCTCTTTCAAGTCAACGGTCAACGATTGAAGCCCTTCTTAGAGATAGGCCCCTCTCCCATTGAAGAAATTGACCTTGTTGACCCCATTTATGAAGACTGACTGTTCACTCTTGTTTAGGGGTGATACTTATCACCCCATTTTTTCTGCCGCCCTGTGCTTTCATAGATCTTCTATTTAAGGTGAGACTGGTTCGGTCTGGCTGAAGACGTTAAACTTAGCGCTACTGGGAGGCAGCCCGTCGTTCATTGTTTCTGAGTATGAGCCTTATCATGTTTAGGGGTGGTGTGGGGGTGGTGTTTCACACCACCCAATGATTTTCACATGCCTTATAGACTTGTACTTTTTTGTATCGCATTTGTTCTTCAGTATCTATCTTTACTCCAGAGTGCGGTACATTTCACTAGTGGTTTATTATGGTAATATCTTTCCTCCCTTGTGCTTTTCATTTTTATATATGGTTTTAAACATCGATGACGATGTTCTCTTTTGTTTGGAGGTGGGAAATTTATCAAAATTGTACCTCTTTTAAAAATTTTCATAAACAAGTGATTTTAAACTTTTTGTGCAGTTAAAAATAATTTTTTATGATATGATTTGTCTATCATCCCTCTTTTAGAAATCTCGAAATACCTGTGTTCGAATCCAAAAATTGCGCTTTTTACAATAAATTAATTAATACCTCTGAAAAGCGTACTTTCACTATGATTTCCTAAACTCGGAAATTTTACACTATCATGCCTATAATCAAAAGGTAAAGAGTAACTATATTCTTAAGAAAGCCTTAAAAGATCAGTAGTGGCGACCTAAACCCGTGAGATTTGAGCTTTTCACCTTTTTGAGGGTTTTTACGTATCTCCGAGTCACAAGTTGACTCAACTTTCTTTGGGTACTACATTTAGTCGTTGCATGCTCTCATCATTTTTTTAAAATTTGGCTTAATCACTGAGAATGACATTACTTTCGAGTTGTAAGAAACATGTGTCTTGTAGTTTGTCCCGAGCACTAAACCGATTTTCCATACACTTACCTTTTTCTCTATCACATTATCATTCACCCATTATCATTTTCCATATTACCCCAAATACCATCCATCACTGCCATCGTTTTTGAGAAAAAGAGTTCTTGAAATTTTCCATGTAAATTGTCTTCATTTGTGCTATGAAAAGAAGAATGTATCGCAAGAAAAAAAAAAGCAAAGAAAGAAAAGAAAAATAGAAAAGAAGAAAAAGAAAAGCATGCGATCATAAATTCAAATAATGAAGACAATAGTCAGTCAAAGTGTGTCACACTCTTCTCAAAAACCCTATCATTCATCTTCTTCATTTCATTTTCCCCTCATACGTTCCATAAACCCCATTTGCACCCTTGGTAAAGTGTTCGAACAAACGAGAAGATTATATGGTGAATAACTCGACATTCTCGACATAGTGGTTAGCATCCCTTCATGAGATCAGAATTTTTCATGTATCCGTCCTTTCTTATAAAGCGTGTGAGACGTTTGAACTTGTTTATATTTACTCACATCCTCACACACTAGAGAGATACACTTACCCAATTCTCAGAGAGTTCGATTCAGAGAGATATATCCAGTGAGAATTAAAGTCAAAGCGTTGATTCTATAAATGCGATCTTAGAATTACTCTAATGATACTCAAGATTACTTCATACTACACATGCTGAGTTTTAGGAAGGATTACGCTTTTGGTATTAAGTAATTTTATATCTCATTTTGATAGTTGAATGCGGTGTTCCTTGATGTCCTTTTAAAGTTGGGTTGTATAGCATTTCATCATCTACTCAGAAAACTAGATTCAAATAAATTTTCGAATTTTGTGGGTACATTCACTGCACACCCTCACGAGACACCACTCGTCCTGTAGGTCAACCTACAGGTTTAACGGCTTGTTGCACATGCTAAGTGCAATCGCTAGTGCCTGCGAAAGTGGCACACTTTTGGTTACTTATCTATGTTTTCTCTCTAATTTTGCTCGAGGACTAGCAATGTTATGTTTGAGGGTGGTGTGATAAGCACCCAAAAGTGTATATTTTATATCCCGAATAGATGCATTTTAGTCGCTCGTTTGAATTAAAATTGGTCTTATGTTCGTATTTTATCATTTTGCAGGTCAATACGCAGTTGCGGTACAAATAATGCTAGCTCAGTACAATTGCGACTCAATAACGGTCAAAAGCTTGCAACGAAGAAATCAAGGAGTTCGCGAAGTCTGAAGTCCAATCTGAACTTGCCTCGATATGTTCCGAATGCCCCGAAACAGTCCCGTAACCTTAACATAGCCTAGACTGAGCCTAGTCCATCACCCAAGTCTGTGTGTGTTGAGTTTGTACCTTTATTATTTTCTAAGATTTTTATTTTGAATCCTTTTATTTTTGGGATTAATTTTAGATTTATTTAGAATTTTCTAGAATTTATTTTCTATTTCTCTATTTTTCTATTTTTATTTTTATTTTTTATTTTTTATTTTTTATTTTTTATTTTTTATTTTTTATTTTTTATTTTTTATTTTTTATTCTTTATTTTATTTCAATTTTTTTATTAGGATTGGATTTTATGATTTTATTTTCTATTTTGTTTAGATATTATTTTATTTTAATTTTATTTTATTAGGATTATATTTTTTAGGTTTAATAGAGTTTTATTTTAGTTGAGATAGTTTTTTTTAGTTTTATTAGATTTTTCTTAGTTTTATTTTGATTTGAATTTCAGATTTTTAATTTTTATTTCTTTTATTATTTGAGTATTTTTAGGATGTTATTTTTTCTAGTTTTGTTAATTTTAATTTTTCTTAGGGATACAAATTAAACACACATACACACACATAACTTACACTTATCCTAAACTCTACACCTAAACTAACCCTCACACCCCACCATAATTCCCATACACACACACACACCTAACCAACTTCTTCTTCTTCTTCTTCTTCTTCTTCCCTACACCACTTTCTCTCTCTCTCACCTCCATTAAACCCACAAAAACCCAACACCTCTCCTCTCCATTAACCCACCTACCATCAACAACCCAAACCCTGACCCATGTACCTCTGGTGTCGTCCTAACTCCGACCCCCGCCAGCGACCTGCCAAGACCCGCCGGCGGCAAACCCGCACGACCTGCTCTAGCGATACCCCTGAGCGACCCTCCAAAATCTCCAACCCGGCCTGACCCACCAGCCCAGACCCGCGACTCCCCAGCGACCATACAGCTCCGTCGATACCGCTGACGCGATCCAGGCCAAACCCGACCCTACTTGTTGACTCGCAAACCGAAAAACAGCGACCCCATTTTCCTGCCGACCCCATATTCCATGAAAATCGGCAATACCCACCTTCCATCTTCATCTTATCCCATGCCATCTTCAACCCATTTTCCAAATCCCTACAAAATCTCTACATCCAAACTTATCCGTGGAATATAAAAAAAGGGTGAAGCTTATAAAAGAGGAGTCTCTCAACAGCAACAAAAGAGAGAGAGATACAGAGAGAACGGAGAGAGAAAAAAAAAGAAAAAAAGAGCGTAGAAAAAATAGTCAGAAAAAATCAAAAAAATATTGTTTTAGGTCTACAAAAATTTGTAGGTTCATTTTTTTACTTTTAATTTTGTAATCTAGTCAGATTTTGTGACGAGTTTGGGACACGTGTTCATGCACACAATTAACTCAAGAAATTATTGTGTATCATATTTCTTACTCTTTCTCTTTAATTCTTATTTGTTAATTGTGCTTGTGCTAAAACTCTAATCACGTGTGGCTAAACACCTCATTCAAGGGGTGGGGTGAAACGCGTATGTTGAGTTGGTTTATTTGAACAATGATTCATTGATGTGTTCTAGGCTAATTAAATTGGGAAAAATCACACATTAATCTATGTAACGAGAGTTAATAAATTAATGGTGCAAATTAATATTTGATTTCTGGATTTCACTTAGAGATAAGTAGTATTCTTAAATTGAAATATTAATTATGTGTGTTCAATTCAAAGATTCGTACAAATTTTAATAAATTGATCTTAGCGGATATTTTATTGAGACGAGTGTGAATCTTATTTTTTATGTTGTGACTATTCCCGATTTAATTGCTGAAAAAGATAAAATTGAATTTAGGATTGTAATGAGAGTTAAATTTTAAATTCAATATTATTTCGAACTATTCAATTGAATGGTTAGGATTTTAAATTAATTTGACTACGCGATGTAATCCCACCTCTTGTTTCTTCTCATAAATTCTCAACTAGATTCATTTCTAATTTTTTACCGTCATTTTAGTTGCAAAAATTGTTATTTCCTCCCTTAGAAATTATTTTTTTAAATATAATTAAAAAAAACATTAAAGAAAAATTTTAAAGACACAAAAAGATTTTTAATAAAAATTGGAATTGCAAGTTTTCATTATTACCGTTTCAACGCTAGAAATTGGATTGATACCCGAATTTGTCACGATACTGAATTTTTAACAAGTTTTGTAGGTAATTCCTGAAATTTTGATACTCAAAGTTTGACCGCAGCCGAGGAAGACACAAATTAAGAGTTATCATGTAACCTGCTCTGATACCAATTTAAGAAAGCGAATTCTGTAGATCTATTCGTATCTTAGGCCAAACACACATACTAAAAAAAATTATCTTGATTTAAATTTAGTGTGAATTCAATAATGAAGTTTAAATTAAATAAACTAAACCACATAAACAATCCAAGCATGCGAAGAAGTAAGGAAGAATCCCTTTCACGCAAAACCTCTATTTCAGCACTATATGAGAATTGACAGGCACTAAACGACTTACAAACTACTTAGCTCACTAAGTATAATGCAAAATTCTTTAGGTCTTCTATAGATACGAAATGGTCCAGCACTATCCACAAGAAGTAGTCTTCCCTTGGTATCTGCCATTAACCTTCTTCTTCAATAGTAGAGCCTCTGCTCCATAAATCAATAGATATACAATCTCGTTTGAACGACATCCAACGAAACTTCAAATGACATTCCAGAATTTACCAAAAGTCATCGTCCCAAATTTTGTTTGAACGAAGGAGTCTCATTCTAATGACATTAGGTAAACTTTATTCGAACGACTTATCAAACTCGTTCTAACGCGCTGTCTAAATTTTCAGAAATCTTTTAAAAAATAATTTTAAACATTTTGAAAACTTTTAATGAAAATTCTAATTGTAAAAATCCCCTGGATAAATAAAGTCTTTACTAAACTACCTCATATCTCTTTTGAATGTTGTTGTGACAAATGATCTTCAATCTTACAAATATCATCAACTTCTTTTCTTCAAATGGGTGGAATTAGTCATAAAGGTGCAGTGGTGTGTAACGGGATAAACTAAATAAAAACTAAATTTGAAAAATTATAAAACTTGGTTTTATAGTTAACTCACAAGATTACATGTTAGTGTAAAAAATACCCCATAGTGGATCAAAGCCTATCGAATTCACACTCATTATCCAAATTTACATACCCATGCATGACTTCTTAACCCTTTGATACATAATTCCAATGTCAAGTGATCCCCGTAGATACACGTAAATCCACTGCATCACATTTCAATGACCTTTGCTCGAATTTTCCATATACTAACTCACAACACTCACATCTTGAGATATATCTGAAAGACTATAACCCATGGTATACATCAAGATACCAATCAGACTTCAAAATATGACTTGAGTCATATAGTCCACCTCAATCTCTATGCTCGAAGACATTGTAGAGAAAACACCTAAGTGTTAAGCCAATGGAGTATTCAAAGGCTTTGGATCTTACATGAAAAAATATGTCATAATCTTATCTAGGTATTGAATCTATATGAGGTCAAACGTTATGTTCTTCCTATTTTTTTACTAAAACCATGTCTAGAACTTTCTTTCTTTTATGAACATTTTTCATCTAAAACTTGAGGCTTAATTACTCCTTCACCTTGTCATCCACTATAAGGACAAAATTTACAATTGAGTCATTATATGTTTATTTGAGTTATTCCTATAATAAAACACGTGTCATATTTTTATCGTCACGATCCCACACAGACTATGGCGTATTAAAGTTTATTGAAGATGTTTCGACAAAGCTTCAAAGAATTTATCATGATGATTTTATGCTGCATATTTCATCTTCAAGCTCAATTGCATTCCGAGATCACTCAAGTATGAATGCGAAATTTAATGGGACTCGGAATTTATTTTAAATTGTTTAAGGGTGTTATTTTATGAAATAAATGGTTTTAAAATATTTTTAAAGTGTTTGAAATGTCTAAACTTCATTTTATTCTGATAAGGACGGATTAAAATAGTGTTTTATTTGGACTCTAACTCACTGCGTCGTTCAAACGACCTGACCTGACCTGTCATTCGAGCAAGATGTCAACCTCGTTCGAGTGACAGGACAAATTCGCTTAAGTGAGCCGCCGACTTAAGGAAATTATTTAAGGCGTGTTTTCCATCAAAATTTCGTGTGTGTGCATTGTGAAAAATTGTTTACGAACTAATACGTTTTATGCACATGTTTTTTAAGGTCTTTAAGTCTAAACACATCCCTAGAGTTTTAAAGATCAGTGCGTTTATTACTATATGCTATTGTTATCTCTATTGGCACCAAGAAGAGTTTGTTCTACATAGAACTTTGTTGGGTTTTGCCGTGGAGAAGCAGAACAACCGTGTAAGACTTGGGGGATCGAGTCGCTGAGTAAGACTTGTGTCTATTCGTTGTAAATCCACATTCATAGTTATTGTCCGGCTTGGGTCGTTCGAGGCTTGTTTTTGTTGTCGTTTCCTTGTATATCCAGTGTTGTGATCATTCTTTTCCTTACTTTACTTGCTTTAATCACTAGATGGGTGTTTAGGATTAATCAAGATGAAATTTGGTTAAGTTAAAATTGGTCCACATAAAATTTGAAAAAGAGTTTTTCAAAAAGAAAAAGTGTTTTCATAATTCTTAAAGCAAAGTATGATTTGAAAAATAAGGAACCTACAAGTTGGTGTCAGAGCGAGAAACATATTTTTATTGTGTTGATCCCTTCTTGATGTTAAGTATGAATTTTGGTGGTTTCGAAAGTTTTCATGCTCCTATTTTTAGGGCAAAAATTATGCTTATTGGAAGATGAGAATGATAAGTGCTTTAAAATACATTAATGAGCGTGTGTTGTTAGCGGCTGAAAAGGGCTGGTCACCACCCGTCTCACGAGATGGTGAGGTCACTAGTTTGAAACCCGTTGAGTCATGGACCGAGCCTTGAACTTTAAAACTTTAAAGGTCTTCACGTGATTTCCTCACATGTCACACCGAAAGAGTATAATAGAATCATGACTTGTGAAACGTCAAAAGAGGCTTAGGATACACTTACACTTACTCATGAGGGAACTAGCACGGTTAGGGTGTCTAAGTTACAAAACCTCACTACACACTTTGGGACGATTAAGATGTTATAGAGTGAGTCGTTTAATGAGTTTTACTCTAGGTTGTCTAATATTTTCAACTCGTTAATTAACTTAGGAGAGAATATTCCCGATAACCATATGATGAAAAAAAATTGAGATCTTTGCCGAGTAGGTTTGATGCAAAAGTGTCCGTTTTAAACTCTTTAGGCATGCTTGAATCAACGAAACTATAAGAGATTGTAGGCAACCTACAAACCTATGAACTCGATATGTTTACCTCCAAGCATGTGCCAAAAAAAGAAAATGGGCATTGCTTTGAAAGTCCTGAAGGACGAAACTAAAGTTCCGGATGATGATTTCGATTCCGATTTTGAGGATGTCGCCTTGTTGGCAAAGAAGTTAAAAAAAATCTTAAATTTCAAAAGAAATCGAAAGATGACAATAAGTTTTAGAAATTCAAGAACAACAAGGTAGATTCCACCCATAAATATAGGAGTGAGAAATATAATATGGTTGAGTCGGATAGGTGTTTTGGGTGTGAGGGGTATGATCACAAGGTTACCGAGTGTCCCATTAGACTTAAGAAAGAGGGCAAGAAACCGATAGCTTATAGTGCCTCCTTAAGTGATAGTGATTCATAAGAGGGAGAGAGTTCCCCCCAATGAGAGTAAGTTTGTTGCTTTCTTGGCATGTCATGTGTGCGATGATGATAAATCTTCCCATGAAAATTATCATGGGCTTGACACTTATGAGGACGTTGAATCCCAAGTGAGTGAGGGTGAAATTAGTGAGGAAGAGGAAATCGATGTTAAAGATTTGCAAGTTGCATTTAATGAGTGATATGTCAAGGCGATGTAAGTGAAAAAGGCAAACTCTAAATTGCAAGCTAGGTTGAATGAGCGTGCCCTAGAAAATAATGATATTTTAATTGAGGATCTTAGGGAGAAGCTAGAGTACACTGAGAAAGAGAGAGATAGACTTCGTGGTTTAATGGAGGCTTTGAAAAAAGAAGTGATAAAAGTTAAGGAGTCTATGCGTGTGTTTGAGTCTAGGATTTGTGTGTTGGAGGAGAAGTTGAAAGGCTCGAGTAAGGTTAAGTTTGACTTGGAATCTAGGTCAGAGAAGTTAGATATGATGTTAGGCACCGTCCAAGTAAAAAGTGATAGGTTTGGTATAGGCTACGATGATAGAGTTGTTCCCATTCCCAAAGCCAATACTAATTGTGTGAGAGAGCCCACTAGGAAAGTGAGGAGAGGTCAATATTTTTGTAATCATTCTCGTCGTCTTTACACTTACACACATTGCGGTAGGAAAGGTCACCTTAGCCATTTTTCCAATGACTCCTAGGAAGTTTAGGAATAAAGTCGTGTCGGTTCCCAAAACTCCCATACGTTATGAAACACCTACTTAGGTTAGGAAATCAGACTTAGAGGCTTTAGGACTACAAATTCATGGTTCTCATTTGGTTGCACTTGATTCTTCCCATGCTAGATCTAATGGATGATTGTGTTTCCATCTTTGTCATACACTAGTCTTTGCATCACGATTTATATCTTACTACTGTTATGACATGTGTATAATTTTGTATTATATCTTTCATTTATTGAGTCTTATTTGAAAAATATAAAAATATTTTATTTTGGGGTCAAAAATATTTTTGAAAAACACAAAAAGAGTTTCATTTTATTTTTTGTGTTATGAGTTTACATGTTTTATGTGGCATATTGGTGTGCTTGGACCCCCTTCCTTCCATTATCCATGTGTCTAGGATATTTGTTCATAATAATTGATGCTTAGAATGGTCTTAACCATTGTATTATGGGGTTGTTTCGAAGTTGATACGCATTTTCATTCGACTTTGTTTATATGCCATAATTGCACACATGCACGAGTTTCATATTTGAGTTTGGTGAGACGTTCTTATCTCAATTTTTTATCTATGCGTAAGTAGACTTAAGGAGGAGGTGTGCATGTAAGAACCGTTTACCGTGAGGATTGTAATTGAAAAATGATGAGTGCTCACGAGAAAGGTCTACGAGAGTGAAAAATTGACTCGTCGTGAAAGCTATCGTTTAAAAGAGCCCAAAAAATTAAAGGCAGTAAAAATAATCATATGCCAAAATGGGCCAAATTAGTTTATGTTTATTCAAAAAGAAAAATATGATATATATTTGAGGGAGTTTGGATGCATAAGTAAACGGGTTTGCACCATGAATCCTAACGTTAAAAAATCGTATCCTGACGCTATTGTTTTTAGAATCTTTAAAATTTTGGATTTGTGTGCATTATATTTGTTTAGTTCATTAAGATAACAATTTAATTGTCACATATGGTTAAGATAAAGTTTGATGATTTATTGCCTTCAATTAGAGCTTCTTGATCGTTTCGATGTGTTGGAATTGTGATTCATTTGTTGTAGTTCACGCCCATACATTCCATGTTCATGTTTGAGCACATATGTACTATCTTAGCATATAAATCATATTATTTTTGTAGTTTTCGTTACTGTTTAGCAGTTTTCTGCCACTTCCAGTTAGTTTTTCCAAGAATTTTTTTCGTTGAGCGAATCTATTTAATTTTTAGACCTGGATGTGAGAGTTTAGTTTTCTCGTTCAAGCGAGAAACCGATGTCGCGCGAAGCTTTTCTTTCGAGAAGCCTTTGTCGTTTGAGCGACAAGGCTGTCTCGTTCGAGCGACCAGTCTGGAATTTTTTTTCCTTCTGTTTCAGTACCCTGGTTCATAATGACATATTTTTTGGTACTGGTGGGTTGCTTCTGAGTTTCTATTATGAAGTTCACTTTGATAGATTTACTTATTTTACAGCATTATGTCCGTTTAGTCACACCTGCTTAAATTGCTGATTCTTGTTGTGTGATTATTGTTTGCTAGCTACGGATTTTATATTCTTGATCATTTTTAGCTGATTGTTTATGTTTTTCTAGCATGAGATAATATGCCACCGCTACATATGTTTATCTTTTCACTGGGTTGTCTATTCGAGACAAAAAAAGGGAGAGATGTATGTGATGTAGGAGGAGAGTTTATTTTATGAGCACTTACATTGATTGCATTATTTTTTTGTATCATATTTATGATCATATGCTTTCATGTTTATATTGATTGGTTTACACAAATTGGTATCATATTGTTTTTGCATCAGTACAAATTGGTATTTGTTTATTGATATCATATTTTTCTCACATAAAAAATGATTTGGATTTGATTTTACGTATTGTTTTATATAATTTGTTCCTCCATACTTCACTGGACATTTGTCTGTTTTATGTGTGAATGTATGCTTTAGATATTGGAGATTTCAAGACTACATCATATTCAAACAGTTCATGCTTGTTGGACCATCATTTACTAGTCCTATTGTGTAATTTTTGATTTTAGATTTTAAAGGATGGGATTTAGGCGTCATAAGGCTTGATGGACCAACTTAGGCAGTTCACTGTTGGTTTTGTCCCGGAATAGTCAAAGGGGGATCTTTCTAAGGACAAAATTTCCAATTGAGTTCGTTGTATGTTTATTTGACTTATTCTCGAAACAATACACATTTGAGTCATAGGTCATATTTTTATTGTCACGATCCCACACAGACTATGACGTATTGAAGTTTATTGAAGATGTAGCATCAAAGATTCAAAGAATTTATCATACCGATTTTATTGTGCATATCTCGTCTTCAAGTTCAATTGCATTCCGAAATCACTCATGTATGAATGCGTAATTTTAATGGAAATCAAAATTGATTTTAAATTGTTTAAGGATGTTATTTTATTAAAGAAATGATTTTAAAATATTTTTAAAGTGTTTAAATGATTTACACTTCATTTTATTCTGATAACGACGGATTAGAGTAGTGTTTTATTTGAACTCTAATTCACTGCGTCGTTCAAACGACCTGACTAGTCATTCGAGCAAGATGTCCACCTCGTTTAAGCGACAGGCCAAAGTCGCTTGAGTGATCCGCCGACTTAAGGAAATTATTTAAGGTGTGTTTCCTATCAAAATTTCATGTGTGTGCATTATGGACAATTGTTTACAAACTAGTGCATTATATGCACATGTTTTCTAAAGGTTTTTAAGTCTAAACACATACTTATATTTTCAAAGATCCGAGCTTTCATTACCATATATTATTGTTATCTTTGTTGGCACCAAGAAGAGTTTGTTCTACATAGAACATTGTTGGGTTTTGCGGTGGAGAAGTGAAAATGTCGTGTTCAACATCGTAGACGTTACAAGCCATATCAGTGGACACCGAGACATACGTGGAGGAGTGTTTTGTGGACAAGCATCATTCAAGAAGGACTTTCTATGTGGGCACTTTGATAGGAGTAGTTGAAGATCATAAGAGCGTCAAATCTCGTGGGGGATCGAGTCGCTGAGTAAGGATTGTGTTTGATCATTGTAAATCCACATTCATAATGATTGTCTGTCTTGGGTCATCCGAGATTTTTTTCCGTTGTGATTTCCTCGTACATCCGGTGTTGTGAGTATTGTTTTCCTTACTTTACTTGCTTTAATCACTAGATGCATGTTTAAGATTAATCAACATAAAATTTTATTAAGTTAAAATTGCTGCACATAAAATTTGAAAAAAAGTTTTTCAAAAAGAAAAAGTGTTTCATTATCCTTAAAGCAAAGTCTGATTTAAAAAATAAGAGGCCTACATTCACCATTATGTTCGAACAAGATATGAGCATGTTATCAATGTACTTGAGTAGATATATAAAATTACAATCCTTGAGTTGGTTCAAATAAACCCAAATCACTTCGTGTGAATTTCGGGAGCCCACTGTGAATTTTTCAAATCACATGTGGCACCCTTTAGGAAATTACTTCAATCCGTACAAATAATTTTGTAATTTTTACATATAATCTTCCATGATAAGAACTTCAAATCTACCTTATTGAGACCTATAAATATCCACCTCTAGATCCCCATGCCTAAATGTGTTCTGACATTGAGTTATTAATGTTGATCAAAATTCTGTAGGCACAGACCGTTATAAATAAGGTATTTTTAGCAGTTTTTGTTATTTTTTTTTAATATAACTAGAAATTATATTTTGATATAATATTTTGAACATGTGTTGATTTGAAGGTTAACTCCATGGGTAAAAGAAAAAAAAATTATTTTGTAGGATCTAGAACTAAGTGTGATAGATGGGTGATGTATGAAGCATGATGTATAGGAGTCTCTCTCTCTCTCTCTCTCTCTCTCTCTCTCTCTCTCTCTCTCTCTCTCTCTCCCCCCCCCCCTCACTACAACAATTCTTACATTTAACTGTGAATGTTTTCATATCAAAAAGTGCATATTTCGTTGTTGATAGTTTTTAGCAACGAAAATAACTTCGTAGCGAGTTCGTGGCCAAAGGCCCGTTGCTGAATGTATATGGCCACCAAATTAATTTCGTTGCCAATTGTTCAGGTTATTTGCCACGAAATTGTTTTCGTGGAAAATTGTCATATTTAGGCTACAATTTATTTTGTAGCTAATTGTTCAATATTTTGTTGCTAAATGTCTTCATTTCGTTGCCAATTCTATCTATAACTAGCGTGTTAAAATCTTTTAGCTATGAAATTTACAGTTTTTTGTAGTTAATTGTTCAACCGTTCATTGTTAAATGTCTTCATTCCATTGCCAATTCTATCTATTACTAGTGTGTTAGAAGCTTTTAGCTTTACAATTTTTTATAGCTAATTGTTCAACATTTTATTGCTAAATATCTTCATTTCGTTGCAAATTCTATTAGTAAACTGGTGTTAGAAACTTTTAGCTACAAAATTTGTACCTTCCCTGAAGATCAATTGACTACGAAATTTAATTATTAACTGATTCTTAATCATTAATTTTTCAATAATAAACTATCGAATCTTAAACCGCGCTTTTATTTATCAATTGCACATTTAACTACTAAAGCATTTTTTTGTAACTGAGCGTTTCAAAACATATATTTTTTTATTTTGAAAATGAATTTGATAAAGTAATGTATGCCACCAAATTTAAACAAATTACCATCTAAAAATACACATTTGTTAAAATCCACAAAATAACTAAATTATCATAAATAAAATTCACATTAAGTCACGCATACATACATTGTCAAGTCACCTAAATACTATTTAAAGGACGTAGAAGTCCCACATTTCATCCCTTTACAAACGATAAATATTCATGGTGCAAAAAAATAACTTCAACTAGTTAAAGGACTTAGAAGTCTCAGATTCCATTTACAAATGTCAAATGTCAAAAGTTCATGGCGCCCCAAAAATAACTTCTTGTCACGTCAAATATGAAATTAAAAGAATACAATATCATTAGCTAAGATAAAGTAGGATTTGATTCGTGTTTATCATGAAAAAATTATAACGATGGCCAGAAGTTGATAATTAAAGAGATAATAATCGATTACGAATGTGAACATTTTAAAGCATACGAGTATGAAAAGTAAAGGATGTATAGATTACCATCGTCCGGAAGATGAGGTACATGATGCGATCAATGGCTGAATCATCTTATCGGACTCTGCTTGTCGAGCTAGAATAGCATATAGTGTTGCACGTTGAGTCTCTATATCGGCCTTTTGTGCCACTGACTATTCTCGTTGAATTGTTGCCTCTACCTCACGAGCTTGTAAACGAGCCATCAAATCTTCTTGAACTTTCATAGACTGCTGAAGTGCCTCGTCCAATTTAGCATTCCACAATCGCATTATATTAATTCTAGAATCCTTTCTTTTTGGACCATACCCAAGACCATTAATATATCCAGATCTTGCTCCAAGAACTTTATCTTCTATCTCGTCTGAGCTAATCATGGTACCATCCTCAGATATTGATTCAGATTCAATGCGCTTCATCTCATTCTTCAAAGAAAATAGAAGAAAAAAAATTATAGATTTGACCAAACTGTCAAGATGTCTACAAATTTTAAGTCACTTAGAGACAAAATAATCCAGTTTATGTAATTTTTATACCGAAGATAATAGTACCAAAAGAAATTCAGACCAGCAATGTTTGTTGGTTTGTAATTCAAAAACAGTAGGGTAAATTCAAAATAAAACTGATAAGACTTACATAGAGCGTTTCAGCTTCGGGAGATGTCCACTTTTCATTTTTACAATGCGTTTCTTTATTAAACTTGATCCTATTCGGCTCTTCACCGTCCACCTCTTTACTCCGCTATTAAACAACAAATAATTAATAATTATACTTGCAAAATAAAATTTCAATTGGCACACCAAAATAAGTAGATATATTACCAGTTCATGACGAACCACCAAAAATGCTTTTGACCCTTGATTATGCTTTACAATTTGTTTAGACTTGTTATTCTGATTTACAATACATTGCCTCTGCAGTAATTTTTCAAACATCATGAGTATACATATTTTAATAAAATAAATATTTACAAGTTAAAACATAAACAATAGTCCAAACCTGATATCTTGGACTTCATTAAAGATAGCATAGACTAAGCCAATTATTCTTAGTCACACCAGTAGGGACATTTTCTCGAGCCTCCTCTGCTGATCCATATTTTTTATACACTTCACGAAGCTTGCTCCGTTGACGCCTACTTCTCCCTTTCATTAGGTCTTCCAAACACTCCTTTGCATGATCATCCAAATCAATGTCGAATTTCTCCTGAAATTTTACACTCAATTTGTAACTGAAATATCTTATTGCATATAATGAAATGAAAAAATGTAAGAATAGTGTAACAGTGTACATCCAAATAACTAAGCATAATGGCCAAATTCACCCTTTTACAAAACATACATACATTAATATAACAACGTTGATTAGTTAAATAATTGATCCCTATAAAAAATAGGCAGGGTGTGATTTGGTTCCCAGCTCAGTGACACGTCATGCTGTCACTGAAGTGAATAAGCAAAGGTGTAGTTTGGGCGTGTCTCTCACTCCCCACCTGCCTCGGTATGTCTCGGCCACTTACTCCACCAAGGAGCACTGAGCCACCAGACACGCTGCGCCCATTGCCACCAAATCTGTCACCGTTTGCCAAATCTGTCATTGTCCACTTTTGCTAGCGTACGCCCATTTTTTCCTACCATACCCCACTTTTTCAACTGCTCCTTAAAATTAGGAGCCTCTCCTTAAAAATACAGTCCAAAGCCAACATAATACTGGCATATGAGATCTGATCAATAGTCCGCGAATACACATTTAAACTCAACAGGTATATGAGATCTGATCAAATGAACAAACTCAACTGCACTATTGTGTTGATAAGATTTGTTATAAAAGTACGATGCATCATCAACTTCACTTGGACGAGTGTTCAATGGGTGCAGCCGTGGAGGACAAGGTCGAAGAACTCAGCGATGTAAGGGGCATATTTGTAATTGACTTTGTACCTGCCACCATTTGTAGCCCAACCTGAGCCATCCCATATTGCCGCATACAAAGACTTTGTACCTTCCACCATTTGTAATTGACTTTGTAACTATCACCATTTGTAGTTGACTTTGTACATGCCACCATTTGTAGCCCAATAAAATTAAATAACTATTCATAAATACAGTGAGAAAACTGAGTCTCCACACAATCAGATATTAATGAGACTTTGTCTTGGTCCGCTTGTCTGTCTCTTTTTCACTCTGGGTAATTGCAGAAACAAAGTATCTCTCCATGTCAATGGAGACGACACAACTTGTCCAATAAATCATTTATGAGTCATGTTGATGTAAAAAATTAGATTACTCTAATAATTCAATCACAGATAAATAAATGAGACAAAGAATTTTAAAGTGGTTCAGCCTTATAAGAATGGCCTACGTTCACTGTTGCTTTATTGCTGAGTGTTTGGGAATTCTCGATTATAAGTTCTATGAAGAAATTCCCTTCTGGATTCGAAGTCTAGGTCCTTTTACAATGAGGATTGTACAATGTATTTATAGCCCTGAGGCTGTAATGTGAAAGGGTAATACATTAAATGTGTAGAGGGGGCCTGAAGGTAATCCTGGGATTAGGGATAATCCACTAATTAGTAACAGTGTTCTGAGGATAAGCTCAGCGTGGCAACTCATATATTAGCTTATTGTTTTAATCACATCGTACTTTCATTATTGATTTCTGTAAGCTCTAACGATTGTAATGACGTAACGATAATAACTAAAGGGTTTTGCATGAGGTCAAACGGTACTTGCGAGAGACCAGGCTTGGCAGGGCCTGGGAGAGCTTTCATGCTCTATCGAATGACCTCACTGCGGGAACTTTAGAGGGACCTGGTTTGGAGGATTGAGAAGTAAGGCACCGTTGGGGCTTGTCCTGACCACCTTAGATACACCTGGTAAAGCACCGAAGGACCCTTACCGTGGAACCTCAAGCGGAGCAGCTTGGAGTTCTATCGGGCATTAAGTTATGGACCAAACAACCCTATACTTAATGTCACATCTACTATGGGTGATGTCACTAGCCATCTAAACGTTTGTCAGACATACACTTGAGTAAACCGCTGTGGTATTTGGGGCTGTCAGGTAGTTGGTGAACCACCTCTGCGACAACAAACCCCTGACACACAGTGGATAGGCAAAAGGCATGTCTTGGCATTTAATGTTTATGACGTGGAGACAACTAGTGCATCAGGCATTTAATGTTGTGACATAAAGTATGAGGGATGTCTTTCATACTCTTTAATGACTGAGTTGCCTCGGGGGTGGTGTGGGGGGCTATTTAAGGACCCCAACCACCTTTGAGGAGAGGATGATCTTTTTGGAGAATTAAGAAAAAGAATCATTGCAAACTAGAGAGTTCACTAACTCACCATTGTCATTTATTGCGAAGCTTTTAATATTTGACAGAGATTCTTGAGGGAGTTTGGCGTGTTGCTACCTGCCTATCAGGGTGTATCTAGGGTGCTTATTTTCCCTCTCCCTCTAGCTAAGTCACTTCTAAAGTTCATTATTATTCCCTGAGTCATACACGAGAGGCTTTGTGAGTTTAAACTGAGTCCATCTTCATTGAGTTTTGTGTGTGTGTTTCCTATAATTAGTCTAGGGTGTTGGCTAATTTAACTCGTGGTTACCATACTCAATAGGGGTTACGCCTCCACATATATAATCTAAAGTACCCTCTTACATTTGGCGACTCTGCTGGGGAGGCATCCTTCTAGAGAAGGAGTATGGCGCAGGATAACGCTACTAGAAGACTCAATTTTGATGACATACAGCATAATGAAGAACAAGCTACAAGGGAGCAGGAGGCCCTAAGAGATGGGGCTCCTCGGGGAGAGATACCGCTGGCTCCAATAACGATAGGCGTCCCAGGGGCTGCACAACCCTCCACGAGCGTAGGGCTGGGACCTACCCAGATGGCGCTCCTCATGAGCAAATTTTACGAGTTTTTGCAAACCCCAGTAGCTTCCACTATGCTGGGAGGATTGGAGACTAGTGCCTTCGTGACACCAGGAGTGGCCCCAGGGGCCCCACCAGGGGCAGGCGTTACGGGAGCGGTACCAGCAAGTGTACCCTCTGTGAATCCCACTGTGGGCGGCTCAGGCGTTTCAACGGCGCAACCGATAACGTTCGCTCCAGTTGCAACGAGCGCTCAACCATCTGCTCCGTTGCAGGTGGCCCCAGTGGCCTCGCCCTTGGAAGAGATGAGAAAAGAGATGCAGAAGGAGATGCTGAAGTTCATGCAGTCTTCCTCGCAGGCTGTGGGCGAGGTGGCAGCAGTCTACGACGACTTTCGGACACCTTACCCCCAGGAGTACAATGACGAACCCTACCCGAAGGACTATATTCCCCCTACCTTTGAAAAATATTCAGGGAAGGGGGGGAACCCGAAGGAGCACATCAAGCGTTTCGTCGAGCACCTGGGGGCGCATTGCAATGACAAAAAGCTTAGGCTGAGGGAGTTTTCCAAATCCCTGACTGATAAGGCCTACACTTGGTACTCTCACCTGCCTCCCAATAGTGTCTCCACGTGGGAGGAGATGCACGTATTGTTTGTCCGAAAGTTCTTCTTGGCAGAAGATGATTTCACCCTAACCCAACTTGGTAGGGAGAGGCAAAGGCCAGGAGAGGAGGTAGTGGCCTATATCCGAAGGTTTAGGGAAAGGTCCCTTGACGTGAGGGAAGAAGCTAAGGAGGCCAGGTTACTACAAATTTGTGCTGAGGGATTACTTCCTGAGTATATCTGTCACTTGATCAATGAGACACGCGATGGAACTTTTTCAGCTTTCTTAAAATCTGCAAGAAATATATCGTTGGTGGTGCGACCTAGCCCGGTAGTAGCCCCCATGATGTTCAGACAGACGATACAACCCATCGGGGGAAGGACTCAGGCCCCACGGGTAGGATATGTCGAGAGAGAAGATGGGGGCAAGGCTCAGAGGAAGGACAACAAAAGAAAGTTCGGAAGGGATAGGGAAGACCCGCCACCGTTGCCTTGTACGGTGGAGGAGGCTATGAGTTGCTATAACGCAATGGTCCAAGGCGGAACGGTTTACGAGCCAAAAGGTGTCCCGATAGAGGAGCCCGACGTGGCAACTAGGGCCAATCCCAAATATTGTCAGGTGCATCGAAAGGTCCAGCATCCAACAGAAAGCTGCTTCACGCTGCGGAGAATCATAGACAAGTACGTGAAGGCGGGAAAGGGTAATACATTTAATGCCCTCTTTGCGTGTGCGTCCAAATGATAAGCATTTAATGAGCAGTTAAATTGTTGGTATCCTGCTTCGAGGTGCAGCTCGGACCGCCTGAGTTGCTCGGACTGCCTAAGCTTCTCGGTACTCAAGAGTTCCTCAGAGAGGCATTGTTCCTCGGAGCTTGTGAGTTCCTCGGGGAACTAGTCTTCCTCGTTGTAGTCTTGTTCCTCAGAGCGCGTGGGTTCCTCGGAAGTGTTTGTTGTTGCCATGTAGATAGCCACGTGTCTTCATATGATTGGTCCATGTCAGCAGATAAAATTTGGTATCAACAGAAGCCCCCAATGTTTCATAGTTCGAAATTTGAGGAGTATGGAACATTCTTTCTCGGAATATGGTAGCTTTAAATAGTCTTCCTGATTTTTAGGAGCGTTTCCCTTGTATTTATTTCTCCTTCCCAATTCGTAGAATCATGCTTTTTTGGACTTTTCTGCGTGCTTCGATTCCCGTGTCACTTTTCGTCTTTTTAGCCGTTGTTGTCTGCTTTGATTCCCGCGCCACTTTTCATCTTTTTAGCCGCTGTTGTCCGCTTTGATTCCCGCGCAATTTTTCATCTTTTTAGCCGCCGGTAACGTAATCATCCTTTTTTGTAATCATTACTTCACCATTTCCCAATGCAAGGTATTTAAACTTCACAGACACTCCCATCGTCTTCTACCTTTCAAATTTTTATCTTCGAGTTTTACGTCGTCTCTTCCTACTCTCTTGTGCGTTCATCTTTTCCGTCGTTCGTTGTCAGCGGATCCATTCTTTTCCTGTAAGATCTTATTCCTTCTTCTTCATTTCTTTTATTCATCATCATGGTTTACTCTGTTGAGTCTCTTGAAAAGTTTCGCTCTGATTTTTCCATTCCCTCTTGGGTTGTCTTGGAAGAGCTTTCTGAGCCTTCTGATTATTTCAATTTGGCTGAGGGACATTGGTTCCCCAACCTTTTTATTGCTGAGTGTGGATTTTCTTTTCCACCAAATCCCTTGTGTTTGGAATTCTGTCATTATTTTGACGTCGTTCCTGCGAGAATAGCCCCCAACACATGGAGAATAGTTAATGGGGTGCATAAATTAAATCAAGTCCATGGAACTCGCATAGGAATTCCAGAAATCATGTACTGCTATAGATGGGCAGTTAATGATAATATTTTTTATTTAAAAACTAGATTTTTAAATAGAGCCTTAGTAGTCAATCTCCCTGATGCCAATAGGGATTATTTTGAACACGGGGTTGTCATAAAAAATTGGCAACACCCTCCATTAGCTGGAGATGAGGTTTACTAGGGTCCCAGATGCCCTCCTTATGGCAATGGGATAGGTTATTTTTATTTTATTTATTTTGAAATCATGTTTCTTTTGTGTTTGATAAAATGTGCCACTGATAACAATGTTTATTTATTTGCAGTTGATAGCAAGAGAAAGTGCCCAAAAGATGCAGATGTCAATATAAGGCATTTGAAACTTATCTGGAGTCTGCATCAAAGTGTTGCCCATGAGCACATTAGGTCAGCCTCGTATCTGCTCCAGTACAAGAGCTACACCACTTCTTTCACTGCTCGTCCAGTGATAAGTGAATCAGAGCCAATACCAGCTTCCACAAGCTCATCGCCTGAATCCCATATTCCTTTAAGTGAAAGGATGAAGAAGATAAGACCTCCTACCTTGTTTGAGAAAACTGCCTCCGGTTCTGGGGAGGTAAAATGGAGTAGGATTGATGTCCCAAGGGAGGGGACGCAGAAGACTGATGCAGCTCCTCCAGCTGCTCCTGTTAAAGTTGCCGAGAAGCCCGCAGTGGCTCCGAGCAGGTCTGCCGCTCCTGGAGAGGTGATTGTGATATCACCAACCAAGGGTTCTTCCTTGGTTGAATCTGTACCTGTTCCCCCGAGGAGGCTGAAGAAGAGCTCCTCGGTTAATTTGGTTGATACCATTACTCAGCCCCCAGTTACTGGAACTGGGGTTCTAACTTTTGTTCCCCCGAGCTCTGCCATGAGCTCGGTAAAGTCCTCGATCATTCCCGAGGTACAAGGTACTAAAGAGAACCTTTATCAGGACATGGTCACCTCACTAGTTGCTCGTTACCTTGCTTCTGTAAGTCTTCTTACTTTTAATTTTTCATATTTCCTTTGTCATTTATGTTTCTAACTTGCTTTCTTTTTCTGTTCACAGTTGACGAGCTACTTTAACATAATCCTGAAGATGGATGAAGCGATTAAGGCTTCTTGCTCCTCGTCCAGTGTGGAGGGAGCTCTGGAAGAAGCTACCAAGTCTCTGGCAGATTCTCGCCAGAAATATGCTGATGACAAAGCTGTCTGGGAGAAGAAGTCTGCCTCCTCCAAGCAAGAAAAAGCTCGGGCTGTTGATGCCTCCAAGGAGTTGGAGAAGAGAAATAAATTGAGAACGAGGAGAGCGAACGGAGGGCTAATGCGAGAAAATAAATCCAAATCCACAAGTGACAAGGTATAGAGCATCTAAATAAACCCACAATCATATAAATCCACTAATCTCAATTCTTCAAATAAATACATTAAATCTCCCGAATTACATACAACAACTAACTCGAAAAAAAATACAAATCTCCAAAGCTCTATACATCAAAATAATACAAATCTTTCCCAAATAATCCTCATTAAAATCAATCTCCATAGCGCCCCAAAATCCGTGCTAACCTGCCACTAAAAGAAAATATGGGGAAGTACACAATACGACGGGAAAGATGCTCAATAAATATATGGATTAGCATTGAATAAAGCGTAACAACATGAGTACGAATATTCAAATCAAAATGCAAATCTCAAAGCATTTATCAATATAATTTCTCAACAACACATCAATGGGTAACCAGGCCTCACCCCATTCGCATATGCTTTATCAAGCCATAACCCGGGAATAGGTATTTTGGCGGGTTCACGACATTCGTGCCATATTAAAATCTCATGACAACGTGCTCAATAACAATATAATGATATCACATGAATCAAAATAATTTCAACAATTATTTTCCAGATTTCAATGAATTTATCAATTCAAATATGATTTCAATTAACAAGAATTCAAAGAGAATGACACTCGCGAGATTTAAGGAGCATATTGTGTAAAACCCCATATCTCAAACCATGATGAGAAACCAATGATCACATCCTCAATATCAACTCAAAAGATCTACAAAAGTTCCTCCAAGAACCTCCAACAAAATAGCCCCAAGAACACCTCTAATCTAAGGTTGGAACTCACAAATCTCAAGGGTCAATGTGTATATAAAAAGAAAAGGAATATAAAATATATTTGCTGCCAAAATTTGTGCCAAAAGTATGTTAAAAGGGTTGCCCACGACTTCCTTTTATAATGCAAAGAAATGAAAAGTTGGAATCCAAAAGACTCCTTTAAATAAGGCAAATAAATGAAGAGTTGGAAGTCAAAACAACTCCAAGAGTTAAAAACATATAAAAATCATTTTAAAATCCGTTTTAACTCCGTTTTCAAAACCGTTTGAAATTCTCGCCTTTAAAAATAATAACCAACATATTTGAGCAATAAAAATAATTTTATCAAAAACTTTATTTTCCTCCATTTTCATCCATCCGAAGAACTCCACAAGCATTATTGACACCCATAACTTCCCCTTGGCCATTTACCATGTGGGGAATTGACTTGGTTGGGCCACTGCCAACGACCCGAGGAAGGTTCAAATACCTCGTCGTCACAGTGGATTATTTTACTAAATGGGTAGAAGCTGAGCCACTCATTGACATGACGTACGAGAAGGTGTACCAATTTGTTTGGAAGAACATCATTTGTCGATATGGTCTACCTCATGCCTTCATCACAGACCATGGAACATAATTTGATAATGAGGAGTTTGCCACCTATTGTCATCAGTCAAACATTTTGAAGGTCCACTCAGCACCAGGCCATCCTCAAAGCAATGGACAAACTGAAGTGACAAACAGAACGCTACTAAATGGCTTGCAGAAAAGACTGGATGATGCAAAATTGAATTGGATCAACGAGCTACAAACAGTACTCTGGGCTTACCGAACTACTCCCCGAGTAGCAACTGGAGAAACACCATATATGCTGGCGTTTGGAACTGAAGCCGTTATACCTGCCGAGTTGGGCCTCCCAACACACATGGTACTAAATTTTAATTCCCCTGTCAGCGACTTAATGAGAAGATTGGATTTAGACATGCTCGAGGAAGTTAGAGAAGAAGCAACCATTAGAAATGTTGCTTACCAGCAGCGAACAACTTTGTTCTAAAATAAAAGGGTGAAGAAGTGCGACCTGAAAGAAGGAGACTATGTGCTGAAGAAAGTAATTCAAAAGAATAATAAGATAGAAGCAAACTGGCATGGACCATACCGAGTTACAGAAGTTGTTCGACCAGGAACTTATCGAATAGAAACTTTAGAAGGCGAGGAGTTTAAGAATGCATGGAACGCAGAGCACCTACGCAAGTATTATCAGTGATGTATATGTAACACAGTTCCATCAGTATGAATAAAATGACGATATTCTGCTAAAGTCTCTCCTTTTATTAAGAATTTTTTGGGGAATACTAGTGCTACACACTACTCAGCAAAACTCGGCAAAGCTCGGACTGCTCAACAACAAAATATTCCTAAAAATGCCAACTTCGGTTGGTTAGGAAACAAAATATTTCTAAAAATGCCAACTTCGGTTGGTTAGGAAACAAAATATTCCTAAAAATGCCAACTTCGGTTGGTTAGGAAACGAAATATTCCTAAAAATGCCAACCTGTTTGGCTAGGAAACGAAATATTCCTAAAAATACCAACCTGTTTGGCTAGGAAACGAAATATTCCTAAAAATGCCAACCTGTTTGGTTAGGAAACAAAATATTCCTAAAAATGCCAACCTCGGTTGGTTAGGAAACAAAATATTCCTAAAAATGCCAACCTCGGTTGGTTAGGAAACAAAATATTCTTAAAAATGCCAAACTGTTTGGCTAGGAAACAAAATATTCCTAAAAATGCCAACCTCGGTTGGTTAGGAAACAAAATATTCCTAAAAATGCCAACCTGTTTGGCTAGGAAACAAAATATTCCTAAAAATGCCAACTTGTTTGGTTAGGAAACAAAATATTCCTCAAAATGCCAACCTGTTTGGTTAGGAAACAAAATATTCCTAAAAATGCCAACTTATGTTGGTTAGGAAGTACATATATTCTCGAAAATGCCAACTTATGTTGGTCGGGAGGTAAATATATTCTCGAAAATGCCAACTTATGGTGGTCGGGAGGTAAGATTATTCCAGAAAGCGCCAAAGTTGCTCGTAGAGGAAAAATCCACTAACTATGGTTGGTCGAGGATAAAAACCCACTAACTGTAGTTGGTCGAAAAGGAAAATTTACCGACCTTGGTTGGTCGGAAACATTTTATGAAAACAAGAAAGTGATCGAGCAACATTTTTTATACTCGTAACTTTTTTACTAAGTTGGTCGACAAACAAAATATCATTTTTTATCAAATGGTTACCACAAATTCAAACTAGTCGACAATAAGTTGATCGACAAACAGCACAATATTGTTATCTTTTTAACAGATACATATGCATAGATGTAAAGTATTTTACAAAACAATAGCAATTAAGATTGCGAACAAAAATGAAAGTCTTTCATTAAAATCAAAAACAAAATACATCACGAATGAAATACAAATTATTACATCAATATTCCCATTCTATTGGATTCTTCCCCTCTGCTTTTGAAACAGGTTCCTCGCCAGCAGGTGGATCATTTAAAGCAAGAGGAGAATTTATGAAGTTAAGATCTTTGAGCATCCTGATATTCATCACGGATGGTCGATCTAGGAGGTGCTCGATAAAGTATTTGTTCATTTGGGGGTTCTATTACAGATATATTTATTCATTTGGTGGCACATTCTTATAACATTATGCAGTCGAGCACCAAATTCAACTTCACAAACTCACATGGAGGCGTATTCAGAAGTTCAGGAGGTACATTCAGAAGTTCAGGAGGCATATTCAGGAGTTATTATGCACATACTATTGAAGTTCAGAAGTCAAATTTAGCATCTACAGCACTTAGATCTTCACTACTACTATCCCGACCAAGATTGAAGAAGAAGTTGTATGAAAATGTTTCGAAGTCCACCACTAGCTTGGTACTAATCAGATTGAAGAGTTGGGTTCAAAAGCTAGTATGTTACTCGACAAAGTATTCAAAGGATAATAAATCAGAAGAATCAAGCACGTAAAGTTAGCACTCAGTGGCTCGGCACAGGAGGCAGTTGGTCGGCTAGCGAGCCAATCAGCATACTTGAAGATTATGACAAGCTACAAGCTGCATACTATGGCATGGATGCATCCAAATTCCCAGGGGTGATACATAGCACACGGAGTTACTCAAAAGAAAGATTAACAACCGTCGATCAGCCTGCATCATATGTCGTCCAGGAGATAATGCACTTTATGTTGAACAAATTAAGAAGGTAGATCAAGAATTTCACGAGCACCGAGCAACACTGCAGAATAAATACTCCATCCTTTCAAGTAAACCATCAAGCAGGGAGCATTGGGGGCTTCTGTTAACGCAAAAATTCTCCATTCTTGGTATTCTGATCAGCTGAATAGAGGCAAATTCTGACACCAGCTCCTTTGCCTTTGCATGATATTTGATCATTAATTCTCCTCTAACTGCATATACTCCCATCATTTGGTTTATGATCAATTGAGAATCACTGAAAACAATGACCTTTTGTGCCTCCATAATTTTTGCCAAACTAAGTCCTGCAATCATGACCTCATACTCAGCCTCATTGTTGGAAGCTTTGAATTGGAAACGCAAAGCGTATTCTATATCGACCTCATCTGGAGTGCTCAAAACTATTCCCGCTCCACATCCTGTAGTACAAGATGAGCCATCTACATATAACCTCCATATAGGTAACTCGTCTTCGAATTTCTGATCAGTTAGAGTTCCTCGGTGAAATATTTGTTGCTTCCTTTCCTCCTCGGATTTTTCTTGCTCTTCGTCGATCATTTCTTCTTGCCCTTTTACTAACCGGAGTTGGTCTGAGCCCGAAGTCAATGATCTTGTAACATCTACTTGCCCTTTTACCAACTGGAGTTGGTCTGAGCTAGTGTTTGTTGATCCTGTAATATCCACAGGTTGATCATCGAGCAACTCTTGATTCTCGTTCGGAGTCCTCACAACTATCTTTGCGTCACGTCCTGTAACATCCACACGCCCTTTTACCAATCGGAATTGGTTTGAGCCTGTGTTTGTTGATCCTGTAACATCCACAGGTTGATCAGCGAGCAACTTTTGTTCCTCGGAGCTATCAGGATAGGTGAACTCCGCTATAAAATCTGCTACAGCCTGCCCTTTAAGCGATGATCTAGGTTCATAGACTATATCATATTCATCGAGCTCTATTGCCTAGTACATCAATCTTCCTAATTTTTTTAGTTTATGAAGGGCTTTCCTCAATGGCATATCAGTATATACTACTATGGTATGAGCCTGGAAGTATGGCCTTATTCTCCTACTTGCCTCAATCAACGCCAGTGCCAATTTTTCCAGCCTTGGATATCTGATTTCTGCTCCTTGGAAGGCCTTACTCGTGTAATAAATTAGTTTTTGCACTCCATTCTCCACTCTGATCAACGCCGATCTAACTACATTCTCTGATACTGCTAGATACAAGTACAATTTTTTCCATCACCGGCCTGGACAACAGTGGAGGTGCTCCCTGGTATTTCTTCAAGTCTTGAAAGGCCTTCTCACATTCATCATTCCACTCAAAAGTCTTTCGGAGCGTTGTGAAGAATGGGAGACATCTATTAGTTGCTCGCGATACAAATCTGTTGAGTGCTGCTACTCGTCCTGTGAGACTTTGTACTTCTTTCTTCGTCGTTGGAGATCACAGCCCTAATAGGTCTTTGATCTTTTCAGGATTTGCTTCAATGCCTCGTTGATTGACAATGTACCCGAGAAACATGCCTTCTTGAACTCCAAATATGCACTTCGTCGGGTTTAGCTTCATTTGATATTTATCCAGTTGATCAAAGGTCTGGCCTAAGTCAACTAGATGATCGGCAGCTTTCTTGCTCTTTGTCAGCATATCGTCAACATATACTTCCATATTGTAACTGATTTGTTCAGCAAAGACCTTGTTCATCAGCCGCTGATATATCGCACCTGCATTTTTCAAACCAAAAGGCATAACATTATAACAATAAGTTCCCCTAGGGGTAATGAAAGAAGTACTCCCCCTGTCTTCAGGTTTCATTTTAATCTGGTTATAACCAGAATAAACATCCATGAAGCTCAGCAGCTCGTGTCTCGAGGTAGCATCGACTAGTTGATCAATTCGGGGCAGCGGAAAGTGATCCTTTGGGCATGCTTTGTTGAGGTCGGTGAAGTCTACACACATCCTCCACTTGTTGTTTTTCTTCTTTACCATTACCACATTAGCTAACCAATCCGGATATTTAACATCTTCAATGAAACAAGCTTTCTGGAGCTTCTCGACTTCCTCCTGTATAGCTTGATTCTTCTCGGGACTGAATACTCTTCTTCTCTGCTTCACAGGCTTGATCTCCTTATTCACATTGAGCTCGTGACATAAGAAGTTTGGGTCTATCCCAGGCACATCTTCATGACTCCACGCAAAAGTTTGTCTTCTGCTTCTAAGGAAAGTTATCAATTCCTGTTTTAATGAGGCTTCCAACGATGAACCTATTTGAGTAGTTCGCTCACGGTGTTCGTCATCCAGAATGATGTTTTCAGTAGTTTCCACCACTTGACCCTTCACGAGTTGCGACTCATCTCGAGGATCCAATGTTTCAATTTCTGCACCTTCATCCACTTGATAAGTAGTGGTCTTTTTCTTTGATTCTTCCAGTTCTTCTTACTCGGCGGATGAATAATAGCATTCTCGAGCTACTTTCTGATCACCTTTCACAACTCCTACTCCAAAGTTTGTTAGAAATTTTAGGCACTGATGCACTGTAGATGGTACAGCCTCGAACTTCTTCAATCCTACTCTTCCCATGATGATATTGTACGATGATTGGACATTCTTGTCCATCATGCAGAAACGTATTCTTTCTGTCCGACAAGCAGGCCACGTACCAATGAATATATCCAACTTTATCGTCCCAAGTGGAAATACTTTCACGCCCGCAAAACCAATGAGGGGTCTGTGGTAAGGCTCCAGTTGAGATAGCTTTATATTTAAACTATCGAAACACGAGTAGAACATAATGTCTACCGAGCTACCATTGTCGACCAGCACTCTTGAAATCATTACCTCCATCATTCTCATTTTGATCACCAGCGGGTCATCATGAGGATATAAAACACCTGCAAGGTCATTTTTTGAAAAATCGATAACCAATTTCTCCTTGTTCACCTTTCTCGGGTGATCTTCTTCAGCTAGATTTATTCGCTGAATGTACGAGCAAGCTTGAGCCTCACTGAGGTAAGCTTTTCTTTCTGCAGTAAGGTCTCCTCCTCCTGTAATAACATTACAATCAAATGACGCAAAACATATTAAAAATATCTCTTGTTCTGGCTGCCTTGGTTTTTTGGAAGATCGGGGTCATCCTCTGGATCAACTTCATGGTTTCTCTTCTTGTTCTCCTCTACTCGACGAGGAGATATATACCTCTCTCTAGTTCGGTCGTTGTTTCTTCTTTGGCCTCCCCGATCAACATACTTTGCTAGCTTTCCTCGTCGGATGAGTGTTTCAATTTGTTTCTTAAGAGCTATACAATTTTTGGTCATATGGCCATGATCCTTGTAGAACTCGCAATATTTTTCCCTATTCCTCGTGTCAGGGTCTGCCTTCATTTTCTTTGGCCAGTTTAACTCCTCGCTGTTCTTAATTTCTTCCAGGACGTGGTTGATATTTTCCTTCAAAGGTGTGTAATTATCAAATTTCCTCAAGACCTCCCATGACGACCTATTTTTGGATTGTTTGTCACCACCATTATTCTTATGTTCTTTCTTCTTAGCTTTATCACCTTCCACCTTGGTTTCTTTGGCGTCCATATTCTTCTTCGCAGACATAGCCTCCTCGGCATTCATAATCTTGGACGCTTTTCCCATCAGGTCCGACATGGTTCGAGGTGGATCTTTGGCCAAAGTGTAGTATAACTTGTTTGGCAGTAGTCCACTCATCAAAGAGGTAATCGCTGTCTTCTCCTCATAATTAATGACTTCGAGTTTCTCGTTATTAAAACAAGTTATATAATCTATGGTACACTCACCAGCTTTTTGTCTAACACTTAACAAATGTGCTACTCGTTTAACTGGCTTTGCTCCAAAGCAGAAATTCCCAATGAATAACTCGACCAGTTGAAGAAAAGTTAAAATCTTACCCCGAGGAAGATTATTATATCATATTTGAGCAGATCCGATAAGTGTTCCCGAGAATGCTCTGCATCTCATCTCATCTGGGACAGCATAGATGTCCGCAGCAGCTTGGTAATATTCTATATGAAGGACAGGGTCAGTCTTTCCATCATACTTGGGAGTCACAACAGGTGCTTTGAACTTTGATGGTGTTGGAAAATCAACAATGTCCTGGACAAAAGGTGTTCCTCGAACAAAGGTTCGTTGTAGAGGGTTATTGGCCTTAGCCATTTCCCCTAATATATCCTCCAGCCTCTGAATAGATCCTTTCCATGCATCATTTCCTTCTTCGGGCCTTGTTGATGTAAAAAATTAGATTACTCTAATAATTCAATCATAGATAAATAAATGAGACAAAGAATTTTAAAGTGGTTCAGCCTTATAAGAATGGCCTACGCCCACTGTTGTTTTATTTCTGAGTGTTTGAGAATTCTCGATTATAAGTTCTATCAAAAAATTTCCTTCTGAATTCGCAGTAGGATTCGGATCCAGCTCCCTTTACAATGAGGATTGTACAATGTATTTATAGCCCTGAGGCTGTAGTGTGAAAGGGTAATACATTAAATGATATACATATGAAAGGGTAATACATTTAATGCCCTCTTTGCTTGTGCGTCTGAATGATAAACATTTAATGAATCAGTTAAACTGTTGATTATCCAGCTATTAATTCTTTGTTCGAGATGCAGCTCGGACCGCCTGAGTTTCTCGGACCGCCTAAGCTTCTCGGTACTCAAGAGTTCCTCGGAGAGGCATTGTTCCTCGAAGCTTATGAGTTCCTCGGGGAATTAGTCTTCTTCATTGTAGTCTTGTTCCTCGGAGCGCGTGGGTTCCTTGGAAGTATTTGTTGTTGCTATATAGATAGCCACGTGTCTTCATATGATTGGTCCATGTCAGCAGATTAAATTTGGTATCAACAAAAGCCCCCAATGTTTCATAGTTTCTAAATTTGAGGAGTATGGAACATTCCTTCTCGGAATATGGTAGCTTTAAATAGTCTTCCTGATTTTTAGGAGCGTTTCCCTTGTATTTATTTCTCCTTTCCAATTCGTAGAATCATGCTTTTTTGGACTTTTCTGCGTGCTTCGATTCCCGCGTCACTTTTCGTCTTTTTAGCCGCTGTTGTCCGCTTTGATTCCCGCGCCACTTTTCATCTTTTTAGCCGCTGTTATCCGCTTTGATTCCCACGCCACTTTTCATCTTTTTAGCCGCCGGTAACGTAATCATCCTTTTTTGTAATCATTAGTTCACAATTTCCCAAGGCAAGGTATTTAAACTTCACAGACGCTCCCATCGTCTTCTACCTTTCAAATTTTTATCTTCGAGTTTTACGTCGTCTCTTCCTACTCTCTTGTGCGTTCATCTTTTTCGTCATTCGTTGTCAGCAGATCCATTCTTTTCCTGTAAGATCTTCTTCTTCCTTCTTCTTCATTTCTTTATTCACCATGGTTTACTCTGTTGAGTCTCTTGAAAAGTTTCGCTCTGATTTTTTCATTCCCTCTTGGGTTGTCTTGGAAGAGCTTTCTGAGCCTTCTGATTATTTCAATTTGGCTGAGGGACATTGGTTCCCCAGCCTTTTTATTGCTGAGTGTGGATTTTCTTTTCCACCAAATCCCTTGTGTCTGGAATTCTGTCATTATTTTGACGTCGTTCCTGCGAGAATAGCCCCCAACACATGGAGAATAGTTAATGGGGTGCATAAATTAAATCAAGTCCATGGAACTCGGATAGGAATTCCAGAAATTATGTACTGCTATAGATGGGCAGTTAATGATAATATTTTTTATTTAAAAACTAGATTTTTAAATAGAGCCTTAGTAGTAAATCTCCCTGATGCCAATAGGGATTATTTTGAACATGGGGTTGTCATAAAAAATTGGCAACACCCTCCATTAGCTGGAGATGAGGTTTACCAGGGTCCTAGATGCCCTTCTTATGGAAATGGGATAGGTTATTTTTATTTTATTTTATTTTGAAATCATGTTTCTTTTGTGTTTGATAAAATGTGCCACTGATAACAATGTTTATTTATTTGCAGTTGATAGCAAGAGAAAGTGCCCAAAAGATGCAGATGTCAATATAAGTCATTTGAAACTTATCTGGAATCTGCATCAAAGTGTTGCCGATGAGCACATAAGATCGGCTTCATATCTTTTGCAGTATTAGAGCTACACCACTTCTTTCACTGCTCGTCCAGTGATAAGTGAATCAGAGCCAGTACCAGCTTCCACAAGCTCATCGCCTGAATCCCATATTCCTTTAAGTGAAAGGATGAAGAAGAGAAGACCTCCTTCCCTGTTTGAGAAAACTGCCTCCGTTTCTGAGGAGGTAAAAAGGAGTAGGATTGATGTCCCAAGGGAGTGGACGAAGAAGACTAATGCAGCTCCTCCAGCTGCTCCTGTTAAAGTTGCCGAGAAGCCCGCAGTGGCTCCGAGCAGGTCTGCTGCTCCTGGAGAGGTGATTGTGATATCACCGACCAAGGGTTCTTCCTTGGTTGAATCTGTACCTGTTCCCCCGAGGAGGTTGAGGAAGAGCTCCTAGGTTAATTTGACTGATACCATTACTCAGCCCCTAGTTACTGGAACTGGGGTCCCAACTTTTGTTCCCCCGAGCTCTGCCATGAGCTCGATAAAGTCCTCGATCATTCCCGAGGTACAAGGTACTGAAGATGGATAAAGAGATTAAGGCTTGTTGCTCCTCGTCCAGTGTGGAGGGAGCTCTGGAAGAAGCTACCAAGTCTCTGGCAGATTCTCGCCAGAAACATGTTGATGACAAAGCTGTCTGGGAAAAGAAGCTTGCCTCCTCCGAGCAAGAAAAAGCTCGGGCCGTTGATGCCTCCAAGGAGTTGGAGAAGAGAATAAATTCCTTGGAGAAGGAAAATAAGGAGCTTGAAGAGAAGCTCAAAACTGCAGGAGAGTTTGAAGATAAACTCAAGGCTGCCGAGGAGGAGTTAATTCAACTTCGGGAAGTAGGTCGGCAGAAGGAGGAAATTGAGCAAAAACTGAAAGCTGCTGATGACTTGCTGTCCGAAAAGCTTGCATTGGAGAAGACCAAGAGGAAGATGGCTGTGAAGAAGTCCTTCAGCTCTGGCTGGGACAAGGGGTGGAACAAGGGGTTGGCTGCCATGGTGTTGCAAGTGGACTATGGCAGTCTCAAATACTTTAGGGATGGATGGGTTTCTGCCCTTCAGGAGATGAAGGTCGATGAGTCTTCCGAGCTCTTCCAGAGACATATCCCTGGTCCCCCTCCCACTCCAGAAGAGTTAGAAGAGGACGAAGCTACCTCCAAAGAGTCTTTGATGGTGATGGGAGATCATGCCCTAGCCATCCAGCCTGCTGCCGAGGAAAATCAACAAATCGTTTCATCCTTCGAGCAACTGCCTATTCTCCCCGAGCAACTATCCCTTCCTTCCGAGAAACCTACCTCTTCATCCCAACTTCCCGAGAAGGTTTTGGGAGATAAGGAAAAGGTGTAGTGTTGTTTGGGTTTCTCTTTATTTTGTTTCTCTTTATCAAATATAACCCAGAAGATGTAACTCTGAATTATGATCTAATAAAACTTGAACTTTTTTGCATACTGTTGTCTATCTTTCATTCATACTTTGCTTATTCTTTTTATTGATGATTGCTCTTCTTTCTCTGCTAGTTTCTGGCTAGGATGGAACTGCTATCTGCCCATGATACAAAGTTACTGCGACAATATAATGAGTACTTTAAGTCTGGTCACACAGACCTGAGTGCTGCACAAGTTGTCGACATACTTGGTCATGATGCTTCGGATGAGGCAGTGGAAGCATATCAATATCTGAAGTGTCTTCTTGATAGGGATGTAGCCAATAACGTTGCCTATTATGAAATGATTGAAGATCTTCAAAGCACCCTCGAGGACCTTCAGCTTCAATACAAAGAATCCACTGCATTGTTGCATGAGGGGTACGAGAAGAAGTACTAGCAGATCATTACCGACAAGGGCTACGAGAAGCTTTTTGCTGGGTACGATGTAAGGGAGAGAACCTTGAGAGGTGAGGTCGAAGAATGTAGACAGATTGTTGAGTTGCTGGAAAAGGAAAACAACAACCTGCAGAAGGAGCTGCCACAATTGAAGTCTGCAGCTTCCACTTCTAGTGCCTTGATCCCAGTGACCGATGAGGGATTTTCGTTCTTAGAGGTTGAGAACGCCAACTTGAGGGAAGAGTTGGACACATTGAAGAGGTCGGGCCCTTCCACATCTTCTCGGGGACGAGTAAGAGCTCCTCGGGGGAACTCAGTCTTCCTTAGAGAACCAGGCTTTCCAATTAATGGCGAAAAACCAGGCATTGTCTGATATGTCAAAGAAGATTAGGGACTTGGAAAAACAACTCTCTGCGCAGAAGTCAGTCTTGGAGAATAAGTAGCTTTTCATCAAGAATCTCCACGAGCAGCTAGAAAAGCTAACATATCAATTCCACAAACAGCCCAGGGAGTTCTGGATGGCTGGATACAACGAAGCACTATTCCACTTAGACGATCGTATCCAGAATGCCAACAATGAGGCTACAAGCAAGGCTGGTTGAATGCCTTAGGTTTGCTGAAGCTCGAACAAGGTCATTATCTGTGGGACTACCATGATCCCGGGTTGCTCGACTTGCCTGTGACACCATACAATTTGGACATGGATTGGATCCCTGCTCAGGCCATTCCTCGGAGCTTAATTTCAAAGTATCTCGGTGACTACAATTTACATTCTTAAATCGAGGTATCTCATCCCGAGAATCTCTTAGATCGGCCATCCGTGATGAATGACAGGATGTTGAAAGATCTCAATTTCATCAATTCTCCTCTGTCTTTAAATGATCCGCCTGCTAGCGAGGAACCTGTGTCAAAAGCAGAGGGGAAGAGACCAGTAGAATAGGAATTTTTTATGTAATAGTTAGTATCATGTCAATGTAACTGTAATTTCATTATCAATGTAATTTATTTTGAATTTAATGAAAGATTTTCATTTTTGTTTGCAAATCTTAATTGCTATTGTCTTGTGATTATCAAATACTTTATATTTGTGCATATTTGTTAAAAAGATAACAATAATGTGTTGTTTGTCGACCAACTCAGTAATAATTAAAAAGTTTCAAGTTTCAATAATATTGCTCGATCACTTAATAATAAAGTAATGAGTATAAAAACTATTTAAAATTTTTCCAACCAACCAAGGTTGTTAAATTATGCTTGTCGACCAACTACAGTTAGTGGGTTTTTATCCCCGACCAGCTATAGTTAGTCTTTTTGAAATAATTTTACCCATAAAATGTTTTCGACCAACCAAGATCGGTAAATTTTGCTTGTCGACTTACTACAGATGGTGGGTTTTTATCTCCGACCAGCCATAGTTAGTAGACTTTTCTCTTAAATGTTTCCAACCAACCAAGGTCGATAAATTTCCTTTGTCGACCAACTACAGTTGGTGGGTTTTTATCCCTGACCAGCCATAGTTAGTAACCTTTGCACTTTCTGGAATAATCTTACCTCCCGACCAACATAAGTTGGCATTTGCGAGAATATTTTGTTTCGTAGCCAAACAGGTTGCTATTTTTAGGAATATTTCGTTTCCTAGCCAAACAGGTTGGCATTTTTAGGAATATTTCGTTTCCTAGCCAAACAGGTTGGCATTTTTAGTAATATTTTATTTCCTAACCAATCGAAGTTGGCATTTTTAGGAATATTTTGTTTCCTAACCAACCGAGGTTGGCATTTTTAGGAATATTTTGTTTCCTAACCAACCGAGGTTGGCATTTTTAGGAATATTTTTCTACTGAGCAGTCTGAGCTTTGCCGAGTTTTGCTGAGTAGTGTGTAACACTAGTATTCCCCGAAAAATTCTCAATAAAAGAAGAGACTTTAGCAGAATATCTTCATTTTATTCATACTGATGGAACTGTGTTACATATACATCACTGATAATACTTGCGTAGGTGCTCTGCGTTCCATGCATTCTTGAACTCCTCGCCTTCTAAAGTTGCTATTCGATAAGTTCCTGGTCGAACAACTTCTGTAACTCGGTATGGTCCATGCCAGTTTGCTTCCAGCTTATTGTGCTTTTGAATTACTTTCTTCAGCACATAGTCTCCTTCTTTCAAGTCGCACTTCTTCACCCTTTTGTTGTGAAACAAAGCTGTTCGCTGCTGGTAAGCAACATTTCTAATGGCTGCTTCTTCTCTAACTTCCTCGAGCATGTCTAAATCCAATCTTCTCATTAAGTCGCTGACAGGGGAATTAAAATTTAGTACCCTGTGTGTTGGGAGGCCCAACTCGGCAGGTATGACAGCTTCAGTTCCAAACGCCAGCATATATGGTGTTTCTCCAGTTGCTACTCGGGGAGTAGTTCGGTAAGCCCAGAGTACTGTTTGTAGCTCGTTGATCCAATTCGATTTTGCATCATCCAGTCTTTTCTTCAAGCCATTTAGTAGCGTTCTGTTTGTTATTTCAGTTTGTCCATTGCTTTGAGGATGGCCTGGTGCTGAGTGGACCTTCAAAATATTTGACTGATGACAATAGGCAGCAAACTCCTCGTTATCAAATTGTGTTCCATGGTCTGTGATGAAGGAATGAGGTAGACCATATCGACAAATGATGTTCTTCCAAACAAATTGGTACACCTTCTCGTATCTCATATCAATGAGTGGCTCAACTTCTACCCATTTAGTAAAATAATCCACTGCGACGACGAGGTACTTGAACCTTCCTCGGGTCGTTGGCAGTGGCCCAACCAAGATAATTCCCCACATGGCAAATGGCCAAGGGGAAGTTATGGGTGTCAACAATGCTTGTGGATTTCTTTGAATGGAGGAAAAGCGCTGGCACTTGTCACACTTCTTGGCATAGGCTATACAATCAGCCCTCATCGTCGTCCAATAGTATCCTTGCGTTATTACCTTTTGTAAAAGCGTCCGACCTGCTACATGTACTCCACAAGACCCTTCGTGGATCTCTTCAATTAATTCTTTCACCTCGGAGGGGTGTACACATCTCTGCAAACCTTCCATAATTCCTCGTCTATATAAAACACCATTAGTTAATACATACCGAACAACTTTAAACTTTAATTTTTTGGCAGCGAGCTCGTCAATTGGCAATTCTCCTTCTTCAATATACGCCCTGATGGAATCCATCTAAGATGGTCCTAAATCAAGGGTGATAAAGTTCATTGTCAGATCTTCATCTATGCTCCGACCAGATAACACTTCAATTGGGATTGTTCATCGTAGCTCGGTGCGAGTAGCTGATGCTAGTCGAGCTAGGGCATCTGCTCTCACATTCTCCATTCTTGGTATTCTGACCATCTGAATAGCGAAAAATTCTGACACTAGCTCCTTTGCCTTTGCATGATATCTGATCATTAATTCTCCTCTAACTGCATATACTCCCATCATTTGGTTTATGATCAATTGAGAATCACTGAAAACAATGACCTGTTGCGCCTCCATAATTTTTGCCAAACTAAGTCCTGCAATCATGGCCTCATACTCAGCCTCATTGTTGGAAGCTTTGAATTGGAAACGCAAAGCGTATTCTATATCGACCTCATCTGGAGTGCTCAAAACTATTCCCGCTCCACATCCTGTAGTACAAGATGAGTCATCTACATATAACCTCCATATAGGTAACTCGTCTTCGAATTTCTGATCAGTTAGAGTTCCTCGGTGAAATATTTGTTGCTTCCTTTCCTCCTCGGATTTTTCTTGCTCTTCGTCGATCATTTCTTCTTGCCCTTTTACTAACCGGAGTTGGTCTGAGCCCGAAGTCAATGATCTTGTAACATCCACTTGCCCTTTTACCAACTGGAGTTGGTTTGAGCTAGTGTTTTTTGATCCTGTAACATCCACAGGTTGATCAGCGAGCAACTCTTGTTTCTCATTCGGAGTCCTCACAACTATCTCTGCGTCACATCCTGTAATATCCACACGCCCTTTTACCAATCGGAATTGGTCTGAGCCTGTGTTTGTTGATCCTGTAACATCCACAGGTTGATCAACGAGCAACTTTTGTTCCTTGGCGGTATCAGGATAGGTGAACTCCGCTATAAAATCTGCTACAGCCTGTCCTTTAAGCGATGATCTGGGTTCATAGACTATATCATATTCACCGAGATCTATTGCCCAGTACATCAATCTTCCTGATTTTTCTGGCTTATGGAGGGCTTGCCTCAATGGCATATCAGTATATACTACTATGGTATGAGCCTGGAAGTATGGCCTCATTCTCCTACTTGCCTCAATAAGCGCTAGTGCTAACTTTTCCAGCCTTAGATATCTGATCTCTGCTCCTCGGAAGGCCTTACTTGTGTAGTAAATTGGTTTTTGCACTCCATTCTCCACACTGATCAACGCCGAGCTAACCGCATTCTCGGACACTGCAAGATACAAGTATAATTTTTCTCCCATCACTGGCCTGGACAAAAGTGGAGGTGCTCCCAAGTATCTCTTCAAGTCTTGAAAAGCCTTGTCGCATTCATCATTCCACTCAAAAGTCTTTCTGAGTGTCTTAAAGAATGGGAGACATCTATCAGTTGCTCGTGACACAAATCTGTTGAGTGCCGCTAATCGTCTTGTGAGACTCTGTACTTCCTTCTTCGTCGTTGGAGATCGCATCCCTAATAAAGCTTTGATCTTTTCAGGATTTGCCTCAATGCCTCGTTGATTGACAATGTACCCGAGAAACATGCCTTCTCGTACTCCAAAGATGCACTTCTTCGGGTTCAGCTTCATTTGATATTTATCTAGTTGATCAAAAGTCTGACTTAAGTCAACTAGATGATCGACAGCTTTCTTTCTTTTCGTCAGCATATCGTCAACATAGACTTCCATATTGTCACTGATTTGTTTAGCAAAGACCTTGTTCATCAGCCTCTGATATGTCGCACCTGCATTTTTCAAACCAAAAGGCATAACATTATAATAATAAGTTCCCCGAGGGGTAATGAAAGAAGTACTCTCCCTGTCTTCAGGTTTCATTTTTATCTGATTGTAACCAGAATAAGCATCCATGAAGCTTAGTGTAATACCCCGTAATTTTAAATGACTTTTAAAATGGGTTATATTTTAAATTAATGGATTAATTAGATTTTATTATTAATTAATTCATTCGGGTTTTATCCGGACGGTGGATATTAAAATGGATGATTCTGAATATTACCTAAAGATATTTAGGTAATATATGAATGTGATGTCATTGATATGACTGTATGACATAAATTCGGTAATTTATATTTTTAGTCAGACGCGGTATGAGACGTGTCGGGACTAGTTTATTAAATTAAAAAGGAAATTTATTTTCTATCGATCTAATAGTCATTTCGACTGCGTCGTTGAGTCCGGAAGGTTCGAAATAGTCAGAAAAGCCTATTTGGATGTTAATTTTGAGTCTCGGGTCATTTGGAAATGAATAGACAACCCGAAAGGGCATTTTGGTCATTTTTCTAGGGGGATGAATAGTGATTACGGATTTGGCACTATTATAAGTATTGGTAGATTAAGTGTATGGGGGTTATTCATCTCCTCTTCACAAATTAGAGCAGCCATCTTCCTAGAGAGAGTGTAAGAGTGCTTGGGAAGGGAAAAGCCACTTGGGGAAGGAGAAGAACAAGAACCAAGGTTCACCACCACCAACCACCACCGGAGTTTGACCGGAGAAGGGAAAACCAACTGAAATATACTACACCAAAGGATCAGACCTACAGTAAAGGCAAGTGTTTAATAATGGCAATTTAAGTTCGTATATTGTCCATGTTAGAATAGTATGAAAAGAGAAGATTATTCTTGTTTGGAAGAAATAATGGAGTGATTAAATGGATTTCTGGAAACTGAAATGATATAGGAATTTAACTCATGTTGTAGGATGTACAAAATCACGAAATAATCATATATATATGGAAGAAAAATCTGAAAAACCATTGATGTGTTCTTGAAGATGATATGTTGATAATTTCTGGAAATAAGGAGATAAACATGCTTTTTAATCCAATCCCTTGATGATTCTAGGATGTTTAGAGTATTGGAAATCGTTCATATATGTTGATATATCATGTAGTAAAGATTATAAGTTATTTTGGAGGTTAATATGAAGGTTTGAATGAGTAAAAATGGTGAAACCCGTAGTTGCTGAAATGCAGAAAAACCAGGCTGTGACCTGAGGGATCGATCGATCGACCCCTACCTTCGATCGATCGACCTCCCCAGAATATGTAAAGTTGTTTCTTTTTAAATGTTGATTCTTATCCCAAACCTTTTGTGGATCTTTGGAGATTATTATTTGGATATTATGGGACTTAGAAAATATCAGTAAACCCTTGATAAGATTTGAATTAATTTGATTTGGATTCAAGTGATTAAAATGATGAAAATTATATCGAATGGAATTTCGGTTGCTAGATTCATTTGTTAAATTCTAAATGGAGATATATGAGGATTAAAGATAGGACCAGTAGGGGTGATTTAATGTAACACCTGGGTATCCTTAAGTTTACAAGAGGGTTTAATCCTAAGAGAAAGAATATGTGTTTATAAGAGATTTGAAACTATCGATTTTAACCTTAATGAAAAGGAGAATTTAACTCGTAGTAATTCGGGAGAAATGATGTTATGGACCAGTAGGATATTAGTGAATTCTTACTGAATATATGTTGAGGAAAAACCTATTTGAATCTTGTGTATTGAGTGAGGGTAGCCTTAGGGTTACAATTTGAACATCAAGGACTGAGTTTAAACTCATTATTGATTACGCAAGGACTGAGTGTAGTACAAGAGCGTAGTGGTATGACTCCTGGATAGAGATGGGAGTTTAAAACACTTTTGGGTTGAAAGAGGTATGAGGTTATCCCGATCGCATAGTTGTAGTTGTCGGACCTCCTCGATCGACAAAGTTAAGTAGTAGTGTATTGGAGGGGTTCCTTGTTTGGATTTCGCTTTGCGAGATGCTCCGCGCATGAACCTTAACGACGTCGGGAGTGGAGAGATGTTATAGGATGCGAGGATAATTAAATTATGAAGTAAAGATATAATATGTTAATACGTGGGATTTAAAGGGATATAATGCTACGTATGGGAAATATCTTAGGGTAGTGATAATTACCTTATTGATATTATATTATAGGTATGATAATACCTATTTGATTGATTATTGATTTATGTGTATGACATACCTAGCTTACTTGCTATCGGTGGGAGGTTTGCGCGTGAGGGCAGTCATATCCTGATGAATCCATGGGATCTTTGATTTGTCGCTCGAGAACATAGGTCTATGAAAGACTTATCGGGGAGTTGATAAGTCCGCTGACTGTAGGTACGTAGGTATGTGCATGACCCATGGATACGAGAACAATGTTCGCCTCCAATTTGTTTGTTGTTGATTGTGGTTCGTGGAATCTTACCGAACCTGTAGTCCCCTATTCGGCGACCTGCGATGATGGGACATGATAGCAGAGTAATGCATTGCACCACAGCTGTGACTCGGGGTGCTGTATTATATATGAATATATATATAATGGATTAAATGGTTACATGAATATATTGTGGTTAAATCTATCTATGGTGATAATTGTAGATAACGGTGAATAGAGAAAGATAATGGAATTAAGTTAATGAATGTTTATGCTTATAGAATTGAAAAGCTTAACTCATGATAATGAGAAAAGATTTATATTGAGGAGTAATGATTCATGTTAATGAGAAACTAATCATATAAAGAAGAGATGTAAATGAATAATAATGTGACGTATGGTATGGGACATACGGGGATTATGATATGGGAATGGAATTTATATATGGAGACTAGAAAAGAGGAACCATTAACTAGGAGGTTAATAGGAAACGTTAAGTGTGCACTCTAGTTGAGAGGTGATAATTGCAAGTGAGAGTTGGATCTAACATGTACATAATAAATGCTTTATTGCACTTGTTAAATACTTGCTGTTTTAAAAATAATCTACACATTCGGGCTCTGACCCGTTTCCTTGCATATTTTCTCTTCTATTGTATCTCTATATCAGGTGTCCAGAAACAGGGACGCCAACGTTAGCGGATTATGACAGGCTATGGATTTATGGAGTTTTGCCTAGACGCCTTCCATCTTTTGATTCACAGTATTCTTAGTTAGGGCATGTCGCCCAAAGGATTCAGTTATCTTTTCTATCGAGGTCAAATTCTATTGTATTCGGGACTTTTTAATACATTTAACATTGTTAGGATTATTGTAAAGGATTTATATTATTTGGGAATGTTTATTCCAATTGCATTTAAATTCTTTTGTGTTATTTATTGTGTTACCAGTTTTGTAGAATAAAATGTGTTGGGTTATGCTTAAACTAAAAATGGTTTTGCTGAAATTTAAAATTTGGAAAGTTTTTAACACCAGCTTAATTGGGTATTGGGTGAGTTTTAAATGTTTTCGACAGTGATGCTAAGAATGAGCCAACTGTATATTCTATTTTAATTTGGTATGGGACTGGCCACCCGGTATTTAATTAGGCGGGGTGTTACACTTAGCAACTCGTGTCCCGAGGTTGCATCCACCAGTTGATCAATTCAGGGCAATGGAAAGTGATCCTTTGGGCATGCTTTGTTGAGGTCGGTGAAATCTACACACATCCTCCACTTGTTATTTTTCTTCTTTACCATTACCACATTAGCTAACCAATCTGGATATTTAACATCTTCAATGAAACAAGCTTTCTGGAGCTTCTCGACTTCCTACTGTATAGCTTGATTCTTCTCGGGACTGAATACTCTTCTTCTCTGCTTCACAGGCTTAATCTCCTTATTCACATTGAGCTCGTGACAAAAGAATTTTGGGTATAACCCAGGCATATCTTCATGACTCCACGCAAAAGTTTGTTTTCTGCTTTTAAGGAAAGTTATTAATTCTTGTTTTAATGAGGCTTCCAACGACGAACCTATTTGAGTAGTTCGCTCAGGGTGCTCGTCGTTCAGAATGATGTTTTCCGTAGCTTCCATCACTTGACCCTTCACGAGTTGCGACTCATCTCGAGGATCCAATGTTTCAATTTCTGCACCTTCATCCACTTGATAGGTAGTGGTCTTTTTCTTTGATTCTTCCAGTTCTTCTTTCTCGGCGGATGAATAATAACATTCCAGAGCTACTTTCTGATCACCTTTCACAACTCCTACTCCAAAGTTTGTTGGAAATTTTAGGCACTGATGCACTGTAGATGGTACAACCTCGAACTTCTTTAATCCTACTCTTCCCATGATGATATTGTACAATGATTTGACATTCTTATCCATCATGAAGAAACGTATTCTTTCTGTCCGACAAGCAGGCCACGTACCAATGAATATATCCAACTTGATCGTCCCAAGTGGAAATACTTTCTCGCCAGCAAAACCAATGAGGGGTCTGTGGTAAGGCTCCAGTTGAGATAGCTTTATATTTAAACTATCGAAACACGAGTAGAACATAATGTCTACCGAGCTACCATTGTCGACCAACACTCTTGAAATCATTTCCTCCATCATTCTCATTTTGATCACCAGCGGGTCATCATGAGGATACAAAACACCTGCAAGGTCATTTTTTGAAAAACCGATAACCAATTTATCCTTGTTCACCTTTCTCGGGCGATCTTTCTCAGCTAGATTTATTCGCTGAATGTACGAGCAAGCTTGAGCCTCACCGAGGTAAGCTTTTCTTTCTGCAGTAAGGTCTCCTCCTCCTGCATCTCCTCCTGTAATAACATTACAATTAAATGACCCACGGCGTATTGAAAATACCTCTCGTTCTGGCTGCCTTGGTTTCTTGGGAAGATCGGGGTCATCCTCTGGATCAACTTTATGGTTTCTCTTCTTATTCTCCTCTGCTCGACGAGGAGATCTAGACCTCTATCTAGTTCGGTCGTTGTTTCTTCTTTCGCCTCCCCGATCAACGTACTTTGCTAGCTTTCCTCGTCGGATGAGTGTTTCAATCTCATTCTGAAGAGCTATGCAATTTTTGGTCAGATGGCCATGATCCTTGTGGAACTCGCAATATTTTTCTCTATTCCTCGTGTCAGGGTCTGCCTTCATTTTCTTTGGCCAGTTTAACTCCTCGCTGTTCTTGATTTCTTCTAGGACGTGGTTGATATTTGCCTTCAAAGGTATGTAGTTATCAAATTTCCTCAAGACCTCCCATGACGACCTATTTTTGGATTGTTTGTCACCACCATTGTTCTTATGCTCTTTCTTCTTAGCTTTATCACCTTCCACCTTGGTTTCTTTGGCGTCCATATTCTTCTTCGCAGACATAGCCTCCTCGGCATTCATAATCTTGGACGCTTTTCCCATCAGGTCTGACATGGTTCGAGGTGGATCTTTGGCCAAAGTGTAGTACAACTTGTTTGGCAGTAATCCACTCATCAAAGCGGTAATCGCTGTCTTCTCCTCATAATTAATGACTTCGAGTTTCTCGTTATTAAAACGAGTTATATAATCTTTGGTACTCTCACCAGCTTTTTGTCTAACACTTAACAAATGTGCTACTCGTTTAACTGGCTTTGCTCCAAAGCAGAAATTCCCAATGAATAACTCGACCAGTTGAAGAAAAGTTGAAATCTTACCCCGAGGAAGATTATTATACCATATTTGAACAGATCCGGTAAGTGTTCCCGAGAATGCTCTGCATCTCATCTCATCTGGGACAGCATAGATGTCGGCAGCAGCTTGGTATTGTTCTATATGAAGGACAGGGTCAGTCTTTCCATCATACTTGGGAGTCACAATAGGTGCTTTGAACTTTGATGGTGTTGGAAAATCAACAATGCCCTGGACAAAAGGTGTTCCTCGAACAAAGGTTCGTTGTAGAGGGTTATTGGCCTTAGCCATTTCCCCTAATCTATCCTCCAGCCTCTGAATAGATCCTTTCCATGCATCATTTCCTTCTTCGGGCCTTGTTGATGTAAAAAATTAGATTACTCTAATAATTCAATCACAGATAAATAAATGAGACAAAGAATTTTAAAGTGGTTCAGCCTTATAAGAATGGCCTACGTCCACTGTTGCTTTATTTCTGAGTGTTTGGGAATTCTCGATTATAAGTTCTATCAAGAAATTTCCTTCTGAATTCGCAGTTGGATTCGGATCCAGCTCCCTTTACAATGAGGATTGTACAATGTATTTATAGCCCTGAGGCTGTAGTGTGAAAGGGTAATACATTAAATGATATACATATGAAAGGGTAATACATTTAATGCCCTCTTTGCATGTGCGTCTGAATGATAAGCATTTAATGAATCAGTTGAACTGTTGATTATCCAGCTATTAATGCTTTGTTCGAGATGCAGCTCGGACCGCCTGAGTTGCTCGGATCGCCTAAGCTTCTCGGTACTCAAGAGTTCCTCGGAGCTTGTGAGTTCCTCGAGGAACTAGTCTTCTTCGTTGTAGTCTTGTTCCTCGGAGCGCATGGGTTCCTCGGAAGTGTTTGTTGTTGCCATGTAGATAGCCATGTGTCTTCATATGATTGGTCCATGTCAGCAGATTAAATTTGGTATCAACAGGCCTATTGGTTCTAACAACTGATCGCGTTGAAGTGGCTTCCTGGGATTTATCTTGACGAGCAGTTGGTCGGTCATAGGATCTATCTTGACGAGTAGCTGGTCTCGACAGGGTAGATCCTTCCCTTAAATCTGATGGTCGTCGAAAGCTCATCGACGCTGCATTAAGAGGACTTTTGTTCCTCCTAGGACCTAATCGGTCGAAAGGAGAAACCCTACTTAATCTTTCCAATGCGCTGGTCCTTTCTGGAGAGAGGGTGACACGTTGTTCAGTATCTGTGGCTCGCACCGACGAAGTTCGCCCAGGTTGATAAGAGAAATCATCAGATTCCTCATTGCGATGTGAGTTGGTACACCTAGTACGTGAGGATGGTGCGCGGGTATTTCTTTGAATGCTTCGTGGTCCGGAATGGGCTGATGCACCGCCATGGAGGGTTTGGATAAGTTGTCGCATTGTTTCTTGCATGACGGTCTGGCCCTGAGCTAGATTTGCCATTATTACAGTCAAATCTGGAATAATTGGTGGAGCAGATGGATTTGGAGGGGTTCCAGCCTTTCGATTGCTGGATTCAGGAATATCCGCCATTGGTAATGGATTGTTTTTGATGAAAAACGATATTATCAGTCGTTTCCCAAAGACGGCGCCAATCTGTTGATGTAAAAAAATTACATTACTCTAATAATTCAATCACAGATAAATAAATGTGACAAAGAATTTTAAAGTGGTTAAGCCTTATAAGAATGGCCTACGTCCACTGTTGCTTTATTGCTGAGTGTTTGGGATTTCTCGATTATAAGTTCTATCAAGAAATTCCCTTCTGGATTCGAAGTCTAGGTCCTTTTACAATGAGGATTGTACAATGTATTTATAGCCCTGAGGCTGTAATGTGAAAGGGTAATACATTAAATGATATACATATGAAAGGGTAATACATTTAATGCCCTCTTTGCGTGTGCGTCCAAATGATAAGCATTTAATGAGCAGTTAAACTGTTGGTATCCTGCTTCGAGGTGCAGCTCGGACCGCCTAAGATTATCGGTACTCAAGAATTATTGAAATATATTGAAATAAATTATGGCATCATTTTTTATCAAATGGTTACCACAAATTCAAACTAGTCGAAAATAAGTTGATCGACAAACAACACAATATTGTTATCTTTTTAACAGATACATATGCACAGATGTAAAGTATTTTACAAAACAATAGCAAATAAGATTGCGAACAAAAATGAAAGTTTTTCATTAAAATAAAAACAAAATACATCAGGAATGAAATACAAATTTATTACATCAATATTCCCATTCTATTGGTTTCTTCCCCTCTGCTTTTGAAACAGGTTCCTCGCCAGCAGGTGGATCATTTAAAGCAAGAGGAGAATTTATGAAGTTAAGATCTTTGAGCATCATGATATTCATCACGGATGGTCGATCTAGGAGGTGCTCGATAAAGTATTTGTTCATTTGGGGGTTTCTATTACAGATATATTTGTTCATTTGGTGGCACATTCTTATAACATCATGCAGTCGAGCACCAAATTCAACTTCACAAACTCACACGGAGGCGTATTCAGAAGTTCTGGAGGTACATTCAGAAGTTCAGGAGGCATATTCAGGAGTTATTATGAACATACTATTGAAGTTGAGAAGTCAAATTTAGCATCTACAGCACTTAGATCTTCACTACTACTATCCCGACCAATATTGAAGAAGAAGTTGTATGAAAATGTTTCGAAGTCCACCACTAGATTGGTACTAGTTAGATTGAAGAGTTGGGTTCAAAAGCTAGTATGTTACTCGACAAAGTATTCAGAGGATCATAAATCAGAAGAATCAAGCACGTGAAGTTAGCACTCAGTGGCTCGGCACAGGAGGCAGTTGGTCGGCTAGCGAGCCAATCAGCATACTTGAAGATTATGACAAGCTACAAGCTGCATACTATGGCATGGCTGCATCCAAATTCCCAGGGGTGATACATAGCACTCGGATTTCCTCAAAAGAAAGATTAGCAATCGTCGATCAACCTGCATCATATGTCGTCTAGGAGATAATGCACTTTAAGTTGAACAAATCAAGAAGGTAGATCAAGAATTTCACGAGCACCGAGAAACACCGCAGAATAAATACTCCATCCTTTTAAGTAAACCATCAAGCATGGAGCATTGGGGGCTTCTATTAACGCAAAAATTCTCCATCTACGAGGACCAATCATAAAAGGACACATGTCATCCTACATGGCAATATTCGACACCCGAGGAGAGTTGGTCGGGATCCGAGGAGAGTTTGTCGGCACCCGATGAGTGTTAGTCGGCACCCGAGGAGAGTTATTCAGTACCCGAGGAGAATTAGTCGGCACCCGAGGAGAGTTGGTCGGCCCTCGACGAGAGTTATTCGGCACCCGAGGAGAGTTGATCGGCATACCAACTAGGAAGATCAAAGGATAACTATGCATTTAATGAGCATTAATGTACATTTATACTGTAGATGACAACACATAGCATACCAAGCAATTCAACAATTAGATTCGTTAAATGTAGACATAATGTATAAATGTCTACATACAATGAATCTCTTTATCTCCCATCACTATAAATACATGTATTCCCTTAGCCAAGAAAAAAAGGGAGAGAGATCCAAGAGAACTTAGAAACCCCATACACAAGATACACATCCTTTCTCTCTCTACACCCTATGGTGCTATTGTAAACCCCTGGGAATAAAATAACAGTGGATGTAGGCTTTATTCATAGCCGAACCACTTTAAAAATCTTTGTCTCTTATGTGCTTGATTGGATTGCTTTCATCTATTTATCTGTGATCATAAAAATGGGATTCGGTCCAGTTTTTTGCATCAACAAGTCAGTTTCTCTCTACTCTCTTTTTTGTCAATTTGAACCATTTACTTCTTATTTCCATCCTTAATAATTGATGTTCCTTCATAAAATAGCAGTCCAAAGGTGTTTTTGAGGTGGAAAACACTTTTTTTGGTGTTATTGAGCCTACTACTTCATTAGACCAAACTAATATATCAATTTTAGATGTTGTTCTGTCACTTACTCCTTCCACAAATCATTTTTTTTATGCTACCATTGTCAATATTCATGATCCTCAATGCCTTGAGTGACAACCTTTCTCAATACTGGATGTTATTATATTTGATCCTCTCATTTTATCAAAGGATGATATTACTGCCACTATACAGGATAATCAAACGACCTTGTTGAAAAATGTAGAGTTAAACAAATATGATATTGAATCATATGCCCTGGAATTTTTGAAAGATTCTTAGTCTAATTTGGTAGAACAAGGAGCAATATAAACTGCTGCACATCGATAGTAACATAGAATCTGAAGTGGCTTATGTCCTTAATTATATTTCTAATAATTTCACTCCCAGTCATAATCCATAGAATCCAATTCAATCTACCTCTTGAAGCTTCACATCAAAATTTGAATCAGAGTGTTTTGAAGTAGATCTTGCCAAGTCCCAAAAGAAAAAGCAAAAGCAAAAGCAATTGGCTTCTGATTTCGGGGATAAAAAAGTCTTTCTCACTAGGCTGGTTATTTCTTGAGAAGTTCTAACACTTCTTAATGCAAGTCTTAAAACATCTATGTATTCTTCATAAACTTAAATTCTTATTCATAATTGAGCACATTTCTAACTTCTCTTCCGTTCCTAATCCTTTTTGGAGTTCTATAGGTATGCAACTTATCACTGTCAATGATAGCGGTAACTTACTTCCTAATCTAGGGATTTTTGCTCTTTTCATACTTGTATGCCTACTTAGGAAAGATAATCAACAGATCACTATATCTTCTTTTTCTGGTCCTAAACACTTCCTCTTATCATTTATTTATGCTTGCACTGATTACATTATGTGAAAGCCGCTCTGGAACTCTTTGTCTACTATTAATAAGAATCATTCTAATCCATGGGCTTTAATTCGAGACTTCAACTCAGTTCTTGGATCTCATGAATATAAAAGATCGGGACACCCATCTAATAAACCTTGTAAATATTTTAATGCATGATTGACTCTCTGAACCTTGTTCATATTGATATTGCTGGTGTTGATCCTACTTCTTAACTCAATAAAAAGTATTGATGTTTTCCTCCCATCAATGAACTGACCACCACAGTTTTTCTCGTTGTAACCGGAGGGGGAAGGTCATGAAGTAAAAAATGTAAATTAGAACCTGGGATGAAAATTAGAACCCCCCACCTCCCCAAGAAAAGAATAAAAAAATTGAACAACCCCATGAATAAAAACACCCTCTTATTTGGCAATCCTAACATCCCCATGAATAATATCCGAATTGAAATCCCATATATTAAAACCAACCACTTGGAACCAACCATTTATTTCTGATTAGTAGTTTATTTAGGTTCATTGCATTTCCATTCACTTGTTGGTTCTACAACATAAGAGTCACTGAACTATCTAACCAGATATGAAAGAGAACTCTACCAATATATTTATCAAAATGAAAATGGTATACAACTAAAATATTTATTGCTATTTAGGCTCTGTTTGGTTCGGGATGAGATGTGTTTCACTAAGGTGCAATGTATTTTCAACTATTCAAAGCTAAAAAAATTAAAAGTATAAAATTTTAGATGACTGCATAGGCTAAGATTGTGAGAGTTTAAACAAAATAGTGACTAGTTTCTAACTCTAAATAGGTATTTACTTTAATTGGTTTAATCATATTACTTTTTACTAGTTGAAGAATATTTCACCCCGAACTAAAAAGTGCATTAGGAAATTAGAATTGAACTTGGATACTAATATTAGCACTTCAAATAAAGATTCTAGTACTCCATCCCCTTGTATAAATACAAAAGTGGACATTCTAACAATTGACAGATTAAGGGAGACACTGAAATTGACCCCAACCTCATGCCAATTTTGCAATTAACCCTCAGTTTTCATACAAAACACTAAACAACATTTATAAACACTGAAATTGACCTCAACCTCATGCCTATTATACTTCACTAACTAGTTCCCTCTTTGAATTTCAATATGATAATGAATCTTTGAAGATTGATACCATTAATTGAAGCAAAAACATCTTCAGTAATAATTGATTTTGGGCTATCATCAATACAAGGTTCGGATATAATCGGTATTTGCTCATAGTTAACGCTCTTTAAACCTCGGCTATGCCAAATTTAGGGACAAATAGGAACCTTGACAGAAATTTGACCCAAATCTGCAGTCCCCTGTTCTTCGACTCTTCATAGATATTAATTATAAAAAAAATATGCTAATACTAATGCATGGAATCTATCCATTTATTCTAATTTGTATGAAGCCTCAGATGGCTATTAGTAGACTTGAACTAATGCATGGAATCTATATATTCTAATTTGTATGGTATTTCAGTTATCATGGAATTAACTGCTCAGTCCTATTTTATATCAAATGAACTAATGCATCATTCTTACTGTAAATCACTCCAGCATGCAGAATTAATTCAAAATGTCAGAAAAAGATAAGTGGAGTTTCACAGAAGAATGGCCAGAATCACAAACACTCTGCCTCAGCTGAAAAATTTAGAGTTGAGACATGATGTTCTCACTAAGCATCCATAAGTGCCCAATGCTCAGGTGTTTGTAATTACAAGAATATTGTCACTTAATTTTAGGTAGTAACAATGTCATTTTCAATAAGAAATTACTTACATTGAGTCTGTTGAACGCTTTTGTCTTATCATCTTCAGTGAGGTCTTTCCATTTGGTTGGCACTGGAATTAGGTTACGAATGATAATCCTAAGTTCATTTGATAATTTAGTGGACTAGTCTTTGCCAAGTGTCCTGTTTTTCTCATTCAATATCTCAATACGCATCTTTTTCCCAGTAGCTTCGATTATCTTCTGAAGCCCCTTGCCACGTGTAGGTCCACGGACTTTTTTCGTTACGGTAGAATCTGTATTTGAAACTTTAAAAGTAAACAAATAATATTAGTAGCAAATGAACAATAAAAGAAACATTTGAAAATTGGTTTTGTACCTGCATGGCTCGTGGAGGTTCTGGGACTAGTTTGTTGTGTTGATGGCGAGATATTTGCAGATTCTACATCCATTATGTGTTCAGTCGTGGGATCTATGGGAGCCATGGATGCCATGGGTGCTGTGGGAACTGTGAGTGTCGTGGAAGTCGAGGGTGCCTTGAGATCCGGGGGAGCCTCCTTAATGCTATTTGACCGAAGACGTCTTCCTGGTGCCATACTGAAAAAGAACATCAAATCACACATTATAGTTGATCCAATATAAAAAGTAACAATCACATGCATGGTCATTCATAGCAAATCAACAAAAAATACAATGGTAAAATAGAGACAACTAAAAAATAGCTTAATAGCTACAAGTAAAACGGAGATATAATTCTCTAGAATAGAAGGTTTCACCTGCATAACCACACACACTCCAGTACACAAACAAACACAGACGTTTCAGTACAAACACAAGTAAAAACAACATACACAAATAATGTACTTATCACACATTGTATTACTAAAACAAATACAGAGACATGTTTTTGAATACGCACACTACACATGCAAACTCTAGCACACATAAGAGAACGTTACATAGTTTCCATTAACAAATTCAATCTATATCACTATCATCGTCCTCGACCACTATAAGTTCTTCCTCATTTTCACAATATTCATCAAGCATTTCCTCTTCATCATCGACGTCATCAAGGGAAATAATGTCTTCTTCCGATGGTAATCCTTTGTTTATATCTACAATTCCAGCATCAATAGTGTCCGCCTCTGCATCATTTCTCCGCAGTTAGCCAACATCAACTTCTATAATCTCAAAAGCCTCTCATGAAGCATTTTCTTGGTACACAAAATCATTTGTTTCTGGTACATCTGTGTCCATTTCTTCCACCCCAAGATCATACAAGTGTCTATGCTGAAATTCCTAAACAACTTGCCAATTTTTTCCCAATTTTGTGTCATTAAGATAAAACACTTATTTTACTTGAACGGTTAGCACATAAGGATCACTCTTGTACCACCTACCATTAACATTGATGCTTGTAAAGTGACCATCGATTTGTATTCCTGATTTTTTTTATCAGCTTCACACCAGTCACACTAAAAAAGGAGGACTCGATTTCCTTTGATATACTCTAACTCAATGATATTGTTCAATACACCATAAAAGTTAATCTTTGTGTCATCATGATCTCCTTTAACAACTAAACCACTTTTTTGACTTATCTTGCGATTGTCACGGTCTTTAGTGTGAAATCTAACTCCATTTACTATGCAACTTTTATACTTGTTTGCCCGTATGTCAGGACCACAGGCTAATGCATATAGTTGCTCAATACATTCTGGAGACTACTGGTCCTACAACTTTTTCATCTATTAAAGAAAAAATTTGAATGACATAAGTTATACCAATTATATTACTTAAAAAATAATTAACTTTATACATCAAGATTATATTATGATAACTTTTCTTAAACTTACACGTTCTTCAAATCAGCTAGGGAAATTCTTTCAACTTCGCTCTTCTAAATTCAAAGGGATTTCTTTCTTCAACTCCTCCATATGCTCACTAACAATGGTAATAATTATAACAATAAGATTCGCCGCACTTGTAAAATTAATATTTATCAAGATTACTTCCTAGATATTAACTTACTCAATATATGGAGCCACTTTCTCGCAATTATTCAACGTATACCACCGCATCATTTCCATCTCAGTCACTGTGAAAAATTCATATGCACGTGCCCCAAAAGTCCGTACCTTTTGATAGAATACATCCAATCATTCCTCTTGTTCCTCCCCGTCGTAATTTCTTTCCGGGCGGTTGAGTTTAGTTTCAATCCCGTCAAAGTACATTGAGCAAAATGTCAAACATTCATTAACGATGTAGGCTTGCTCTATAGAACCTTCCGATCGAGATTTATTACGCACATTACCCTTTAATGTGCCCAAGTACCTATTAGCATTTACAATGATAAAAATTACCTCATGTTAAGTCTATAAACTATACGTAAAAAATAAGTATTTTGACTTAACCCCCACTTTTTCACGTCATGTTTGACTTAAAAAGTGGGGGCTATGTCGAAATAATCCTAAAACTGTGACAATGAGTATATTGACATACCTCTCAATAGGATACCTCCACATATATTGCACCGTTCCTCCAAGCATAGCCTCTCGCGGCAAATGAATAGCTAAGTGGACCATTATATCAAAAAATGCCGGTGGATAAATTATTTATAGTTTGCAAAAAATCACAACAATGTATTTCTCCAACCTCTTCAGATCTTCAACATCAAATGTTTTACAACACAAATCTTTGAAAAAATTCCCCAGCTCAATTATTGCACTGTATACTTCCTTGCGCAAATATCTACGAGTCCCAACGGGCAATAATCGTTGTAATAGAATATGACAATCGTGGCTTTTCAACCCCGATACCTTACCCTCACCAACGTTCACACACCGTGAAATATTCGAAGCATATGCATCTGAAAATTTCACTAATTTCAAGAACTCACAAAAACCTTATTTCTCTAACTTACTAAGTGTATGACATGCAGGTGGCATTATATATGTATCCTCATTCAGCTTCAAATGTAATTCCTTCCTTATCTTCATATCCTCCAAATCTTGCCTAGCCTTATATGTGTCTTTTGTTTTCCCTTCAGTATTTAATAAAGTTACCAACAAACTCTCACAAATATTTTTTCAATATACATGACTGTAATACCCAGCATTTTTGATTGAATTAAAATTGAACTAATTGAAAAAAAAACTATGCCTGTATATATATTCGAAATGTTTGGGAATGAAAATTTAAAATGAATTAATTGAGATACGAATGTACGACTTAAATATTATCAGCGAATTAACGTGTAAAATGATCGAGAGGGTTAGATTTGGCACAATGGCATTTTTGTAAATAAACTAACCCTCGGTATAAATAGAAAATAAGAGAAGAAGTCTTTATTCTCTCATTTCACAAAAGGGGGATAACGTTTGGTAGAGAGAGAGAGAGAGAGAGAGAGAGAGAGAGAGAGAGAGAGACTAAGAGAGAGAGAAAGCTAAGAGGATTTCAAGAGGATTTCAATTTATCTATACAATCCAAGGCATTTTAATAACCTATATGTGTATAATATGTATCTATAATGAAATTTCACATGAACATGTATTTGGATCCCTAAATTAATATGAAATTGATGTTAAAAATGATATGTAATGCATTAGGATCGTCCTCCATGTAGATTCAAATGCAATAACATCATTATAGGGATTGAGTTGTAGAACAACCTTTGAATTTGAGAAATCTATGAAATTAAGTAAATCGTCATATTAAAAACTATTTTGAGCTATTTTGGTTCCTAAAATGGATGTTTCGTCCACGTAGCCCAATATAAAATCACATTCTTGACAACTTTGAAGTTTTACATTTTACCAAAAACGGATCGGAAAAGCCTCAAATCGGCGTTTTAAAATTTTGCGCAGAAAGTTATCGTGAACCGGTCCGAACTGTATATGTTAGTTTCGGGACTGTTTTAAGTAGGTTACTGTAGCGTGCTCGCTTGTCCTTGTAGAAAATCACGTTTCAAACAACTTTGTATTTTTAAGTTTTTTCAAAAACGGATCGGAAGAACCTCGAATCTGCACTTAAAATTCTGGGCAGCATGTTTTTAAAATAAGAGTGGTAATGTTTTCATGTTGTTAGTAAGATAATTGTGGTGTTGTGCCTAATATCCTAACTTGATCACATACTTATGGTTTTTAGGGATATATAACCTTGAAATGATTTGATAATTAATTAGTAAATTAATGATGTAAAGTATGTTATATTGTAAATAATGACTATTCTATAACTCGAGTAAGAGACTTAACACGATTGTCTATATACATAAGCATGAAATTGTTTTACATCTATATTGTCGAGAATACACTAGACTAGTCCTCCGGTCGGCATAGGCACATGTTGAATGCGATTTTTTTTGTGATTGATCCGGTTAGGTTTCGTTCGAGTGTCGTGTCGGAGATAAACCATCAGAACCAGACACATGGTTGTAATGCGGGTCGGATATAAAGACCTTGGAACGCCATGTGATTTAGGACTTAGTATGATTGACCTTGCCACGTAATATTGAGGAATATTCGTGTGTAGGCCTAGTGTTACGACTTGTTCCATCGGGTAACGATAGTGACCCGATATGACTTGTTGTGTGAGATATTATGCTTGTGTCTTAAATTAATATCCCGAATTGAGGCATTTGATATTATACTTGAAGGAAAAATTTTAATACCTTAAATACTGAAATGAGATTAATAACATGATAGGATGTGAGGCTACACGTTACTCGAGTTTGGGTTCGGTAGTCATGAAATGTGAGCATTGGTTGGGTAATTTAACAACGTAATTACTGGAGACAAGTAATGACAAGTGTGCTTTCATTATAAGTACATCTTATAATATTATAGCTTGTTTTCTTGCTTTGACGTTGGTCTATCTTGCTTCTTGCTCTTCTCCTATATATATAATATATAACAGGTCCTCGTCACACTGGACAATAGACTATGGAGCTTGATGAGATCATATCAATCTTAGGATCCCTGTAGCCGTGGAGTTATTCTATTTTAATTTATATCGTTTGTTTCCCTTTTCTTAAGGGTGGTATTAGAGATTAATATCACTTTGTTTATACTTGGGATTTGAGGGAATTGTTGTATTACGCTTTTCCGTTTTGTGTTGGGCCGCATGTATTGGCATTTTATATTTTTAGTTGAGATTACTGATGAATTATTACAGTTAATAGTTACGAGTTGGTTTCACTTGTTATAGCTGTTATGATGTGATATGTTTACACGTATGAAAGTGTACATGTTTACTTTACTGCGTGTATTTAAATTCTGTTTCTAATTCCAATATATTTACGCTCCGCTTTAATTTAATTGGGCGTAGCTAACCGAATTAGATATAAAAAGTAGGGTTGTCATAGTTGGTATCAGAGCACGGTTAGAGAGCCTTTAGGGATCTGAGGGCGTCCCTTATGTTTTTCGCACATCATTTTCTTGATACGTAGAGCCTTACGATTAGGTCTTGTATTCGATGACTTGGAAGATCTTCACACTGCGATTTCGATGAGCAAGTCGGAGATAGCCTCGTGTATAGGGAGGATTCCTTGTTTGGATTTCATTCGTGAGACATCCCACGCATGAGGTGAATCTCCGATCGACCACATGATAGTACGCGTGAGGTCTATGTGTGAATACTTGTTGTAATTATGACTAGTGCTCCACTTGAATAAATTGTTTTTAGGATACATGTTCACTAACTATCTTTTCAGATGGTGATTTAATGAGACGTGAACTCTGGGAGGGCATAGGGTCCAAGAATTTTATAAGACCGCAATTCGCGTGCAACTATCGTAGTTTCATCGCCCACTAGTAGGCGAGAGAACCGATGTTGAACTCAAAGATTGAATTGAATTTTGGTTCTTTAGGGGGAGGAAACACCCATATATTTTCTATGCATTATCAACTTTGATTATCGTCGCTCTTATGGTTGTAAGGAAGTTGGTATAAGTTATAGCCCACCCTGTAGTACCACTGAGTTATTGGTACCACTTACGGGTGTAGTTGTCTGAAGTTGTTTCCAATCTGGAAGGGTAGAGCTTTAGATATGGCATACCTGAAAATGATGTGGTCCAGTTATTGTTATGACATTTTCCTGAGAAGAAATTATCGCATTCCACCCGTGATGGATAGACTATTGAGGCATTCGATGATGTATTAATCAATTAATGGTTAATGAAGTAAGTCTTGTGATAATAAGAGTATATTATTACTCATGAACATGTAAAGGAAGGGTTGTAATTTGAGAGAGGACTACTCTAAATTGGTGTATGTCCCACTCCGTCAAAGGATGACCCGAGGGGTCCAATTTTGGTGTGCGCAAGAGTGTTATCGTACTTGTGAAAAGCACGGACTAGATTCATTCGTTTGATGATGTATAATGATAGATTCATGAGTCTGAATCTTGAATGGATACGTTATTATCCTTGAAATATTGTGTTGGTATCAGGGAAGTTTGGTAGGCATGTAAACCTACACGTTGTCCACACAAGTGATAGATGTCGTATTGGGGTGACATAGTGCTTCCATAGTGTTCTTATATGATCAAATCCATAATGGAATCAACTTAAGGCCGATTAGGTGTGTGTTCGGTCATGTACAAGATATGTTAGTGGGTTGGGTAGTCATATGTTCAGAGTGGAATGTTTTGACGAGTTATCCCGAACATGCTCGTAAGAAGGTATCAGTAATGTTGCGATGCCTTAGCCATGGAAACTAGGGATGAGGAAGTCCATATCGCAAGGTCATATGAGGATTGACATTGGAGAAGTCAAGAATTATCGAGGAAGTCTTCTTTCCATATTTAGTAATGATTGGAGTTCAGTGTTCTTCATAAATTCCTAGATTAGAATAGGTTTTCGATAAGATGTGGTTATCTTATTTTGTAACATCGGTATATTTTTTAAAAGTTGTCGAGAGCGAAACGTGAATATGAGTGTGCTAAGGGATGGACTTGAGTTGGAGTTACCAGTTGTGAACCCTACGATGAGTAGTGAATCTCTAGGGACGAGTTTTCGAGTGAGAACATCACGAGGGAGTGTTCAATAGGCATTTCATTTTATGCGAGTGTGATCGCTTGAGTTGGTGATATATCCATGAGTTAGCTTTTATGTTATCACCCGATGATTGGGGGTACTAATTTATTGCACCTTGATAATGGTGGTGCTTGATTTTGAATCCATCAGATATGGGAATGTGGCTATGTTGTGGACCTCGTTATGTATTAATGTGAATTAGAGCACGAGTGAGTAGTTAGTGACATGATGTTTACTTAGACCATGTGTGATTAAAGATGCATTCCGAAACCTAGTGTAAGATGTTCGATTTTGGTGATGTATAGACTGTTGAATAGTCATAGAATGGTCTTGATGGTCTTTTGATAATGGTAGAGTATGTCTGCACCGCTGTTAAGCCTATGGGTGCCCGATATGGATATATGTATTGTGATTAACAAATATGTGTACTTGAGATAATCCACAGTTGCTTAGTAAACGAGAATCACTAAGCTATTTATATTATAGCTCAGTGGATGGATTATTATACTTGTTGCGTATAGTATAATGAGTATATATGAGATAAGATATCAAATATTTGTCTCTACAGTAAAGAGATCTAAGAATGTTGATTGAATCTCATTCCGGGAGATCAAATTCGGATTAAATTGTGATGAATACGTTAGAGTGAAAACGAAGAGTAAATAATTATATGAGTATATATATATATCGCGATAATCGACAGTGCCAATGAGTAGTGTATCGGGGGGGTTCCTTATTTGGATTTCGCTTGCGAGACGTCCCACGCACGAAACGTCCTGCACTGTTGAGAATTATGAATAGTTAATTATTTATATTATTTGAGTAAATTGGGTTTATACGCGTCATGCATTGAGGGCATAATGAATCTTGACAATCAATACTTCCAAGGAGTAGTGTATCGAGGGGTTCCTTGTTTGGATTTCGCTTGCGAGACGTCCCACGCACGAAACGCAGTGCAGTATTGAGAATTGGGAGAAGTTTAGTCCTTAGCACTTAGATGCTAATAACTCATATATATATATTTATATATATTTTTATGTCAATAACTAGAATATGAGAAATTCTAGTAAAAGATAATGTTTTTGTATAGTTTATATGTTTAGTAAGTTGATGAAGATTTGAGATTGGAATAAGTAGAAGTTGAGAAATAATTTAGATGGATTTTAAATGAGTATAAATTGAGAGTACAGTTGAGATTGAGTACCGCATTCCACCCAGTCTGATGGTCGGAGGACATGTTGCGAGTTTGTGTGTTGGACTTCAAAGGTGGTTGGGATATGCATTTGCCACTCGTGGAGTTCACATACACTAATAGTTATCAATAGACTATTGGTATGGCACCACACAAGGCTTTGTACGGCAGGCCTTGTCGATCCCCTACATGTTGGTTGGAGTTCGAAGAGCACCGAATACTGGGTCCAGATATTATTAGGGAGACCTCGGTAAAGGTTGACTTGATTCGTGTATGGATGAAGACCACACAATATCGTCATAAGACTTATTCTGACATAAGGCGGAGGAAGTTAGAGTTCGCCGTTGGGGACCAAGTGCTGTTAAGGGTCTCACCCATGAGAGGCGTTGTTCTCTTTGGTGCCAAAGGGAAGCTTTCACCAGGATACGTGGTTCCATTTATAGTATTGGACAGGGTGGGATCGGTTGCTTACTGTTTAGCCCTACCTGAACATCTCCAACGGGTACATGATGTTTTTCAAGTATCCATGTTGAGGAAGTTCTTACGTCCCAAGGACTCACACCTACACATAGATTTAGACGGGGTTGAGTTGCAGCCCGATGGGAGCTACTAGGAGAGGCCAGTCAGGATCCTAGATCGTCGTGAGCAGCAGTTGAGGTCAAAAGTCATTCCTCTTGTTCGTGTTATGAGGAGTAATCATGATGAGTCTGAGGCCACTAGGGAGAGAGATGATGACTTGCGAATTAGTCACCCATATATCTTCATGGAAGGTACGTGTGAAACTACCTTACTTGACTTGAATTGATTTCTTTTATTTCGTATTTCGAGGACGAAATCCCGTTCGTAGAGGAGGAGAATGTAATACCCCGTATTTTTGATTGAATTAAAATTGAACTAATTAAAAAAGAAAAAAAACTACGCCTGTATATATATTCTAAATGTTTCGGATTGAAAATTTAAAATGAATTAATTGAGATACGAAGTGCGACTTAAATATTATAAGCGAATTAACGCGTAAAATGATCGAGAGGGTTAAATTTGGCGCAATGGCATTTTTGTAAATAAACTAATGCTAGGTATAATTAGAAAAGAAGAGAAGAAGTCTTCATTCTCTCATTTCACAAAAGGGGGCCAGCGTTTGGTAGAGAGAGAGAGAGACTAAGAAGAGAAGAAAGCTAAGAGTATTTCAAGAGGATTTCAATTTCTCTATACAATCTAAGGCAAGTTAATAACCTATGTGTGTATAATATGTATCTATAATGAAATTTCACATGAACATGTATTTGGATCCCTAAATTAATATGAAATTGATGTTAAAAATGATATGCAATGTATTAGGATCATCCTCCATGTAGATTCAAATGTAATAATATCATTATAGGGTTTGAGTTGTAGAACAACCTCTGAATTTGAGAAATCTATGAAATTGAGTAAATCTTCATATTAAAAACTATTTTGAGCTATTTTGGTTTCGAAAATGGATGTTTCGTTCGCGTTGACCGGTAGAAAATCATATTGTGGACAACTTTCTAGTTTTAAGTTTTTTCAAAAACGGAACGGAAAAGCCTCAAATCGACATTTTAAAATTCTACGCAGAAAGTTATCGTGAACCGATCCGAACTGTATGTGTTAGTTTTGGGTCTGTTTTAAGAAGGCTACGGTAGCATGCTCGCTTGTCCTTGTATAAAATCACATTCCGAACAACTTTGTAGTTGTAAGTTTTTCCAAAAACGGATCGAAAGAGCCTCGAATCTGCACTTTAAATTTTGGGCAGCATGTTGTTAAAATAAGAGTGGTAATGTTTTTCATTTTGTTAGTAAGATAATTGTGGTGTTGTGCCTAATATCCTAACTTGATCACATACTTATGGTTATTAGGGATATATAACCTTGAAATGATTTGATATTGAATTAGTAAATTAATGATGTAAATTATGTTATATTGTAAATAATGACTATTGTATAACTCGAGTAAGAGACTTGACACGATTGTCTATATACATAAGCATGAAATTGTTTTACACGTATATTGTCGAGTATACACTAGACTAGTCCTCTGGTCGACGTAGGCACATGTTGAATGCGATTTCTTTTGTGATTGATCCGGTTAGGTTCCGCTCGAGTGCCGTGTCGGAGATAAACCACCGGAATCGGACACATGGTTGTAATGGGGGTCGGATATAAAGACCTTGGAACTCCATGTGATTTATGACTTAGTATGATTTCCCTTGCCACGTAATATTGGGGAATATTCGTGTGTAGGCCTAGTGTTACGACTTGTTCCCCCGGGTAACGATAGTGACCCGATATGACTTGTTGTGTGAGATATTATGCTTGTGTCTTAAATTAATATCCTGAATCAAGGCTTTAAAGGAAATATTTTAATACCTTAAATACTGAAATGAGATTAATAACATGATAGGATGTGAGGCTACACGTTACTCGAGTTTGGGTTGGGTAGTCATGAAATGTGAGCATTGGTTGGGTAATTTAACAACTTAATTACTGGAGACAAGTAATGACTAGTGTGCTTTCATTATAAGTACATCTTATAATATTATAGCTTGTTTTCTTGCTTTGACGTTGGTCTATCTTGCTTCTTGCTCCTCTCCTATATATATAATATATAACAGGTCCTCGTCACGCTGGACAATAGACTATGGAGCTTGATGAGATCATATCAATCTTAGGATCCCTGTAGCCGTGGAGTTATTCTATTTTAATTTATATCGTTTGTTTCCCTTTTCTTAAGGGTGGTATTAGAGATTAATATCACTTTGTTTATACTTGGGATTTGAGGGAATTGTTGTATTACGCTTTTCCGTTTTGTGTTGGGCCGCATGTATTGGCATTTTATATTTTTAGTTTGAGATTACTGATGAATTATTACAGTTAATAGTTACGAGTTGGTTTCACTTGTTATAGCTATTATGATGTGATATGTTTACACGTATGAAAGTGTACATGTTTACTTTACTGCGTTTATTTAAATTCTGTTTCTAATGCCAATATATTGACGCTCCGTTTTAATTTAATTGGGCGTAGCTAACCGAATTAGATATAAAAAGCAGGGTTGTCACAATGACATAAAGGTTATGTCGAAGTTTTAATGTTTTCCAATATGGTAATTAAAAAAAAAATGCTTTTTCTTGTCCAATTTAGCTCTTCAGGTGTACGTTTCCTCTTTTTATTACCCGAATGTTTCCCCGGTATATAATCATTGACATGATTCGATTGTCGCAACAAATCATCCCTTTTAAGTCCATGGGCTTTAACCGGCGCTCTTGCTTACCATCAAATTTTCTACTATTCCTCCATATATGGTTGGGATCTAGATATCGGCGATGGTCCATATAACATATCTTACTTCTTATTTTTTTCAAAGAAGTATCTTTGTTACACGTAGGACAAGCCATATAACCCTTAGTGCTCCAACCAGACAAGTTAGCATATGCCGAAAAGTCATTTATAGTCCACAAAACTGCCGCATGCATCTGAAAATTCGTTTCAGTGGATGCGTCATATGTTTATACACCAACTTCCCATAACTCATTCAACTCATCAATTAATGGTCGTAAATACACATCCATATCCTTACCTGGTGCCAGAGGTCCTGGAATAAGTAACGACATCATAAAAAATGACTCTTTCATACATAACCAAGGTGGCAAGTTTTATGGCATAAGTATGACTGGCCACATGCTATATGAGTTGCGCATGTTACCAAAGGGGTTTAAACAATCACTTTCTAGGCTAAGCCTTACATTACAAGGGTATTGAGAAAACCACTCGTGCTCCGCATCAAAATCCTTCAATGCACGAGAATCTGTTGGATGTCTCAATACATTATCTTGGACACATTTTTCTTTATGCCACTTCATATCATCAACCATTTTTCTCGACATAAACAATCTTTGGAGTCTTGGCTTTAGTGGAAAGTAACGAAGTATTTTGTGAGGAATACGTTTACCCCTGTCATCATTAACCTTCCATCTATACTTTCCACATATTGGACACTCATGTATATTTTCAAGATCCTTCCAAAACAAATAACAATCATTTTTTCATGCATGAATCGATATGTATCCTAATCCCAAGCCACGCAACATGCTTCTTGCCTCATAATCTGACTTTGGAAGCGTCTCGCCGTCGGAGAAAGCTTCCTTCAATATTTCAAGCAACATCTTGAGTGATTTATTACTCCAGTGATTGATTACTTTCAAGTGGAGCAACTTCACGAGAAAATACAGTGTAGAGAATTTTGTGCAACCAGGATATAATTCACAGTTTGCATCTTTCACTAATTTGTTAAAATTTATCTCATCCCCGACACCAACTTGTTTAGGAGTATTACCACTTTCAAACGTTTCAGCTGGACCAGCATTAAAGAAAAACCCTTTCTGCATGTCTTCCAACATTTCTTGAATATCGTCCTCTTCTTCATTTTCATTATCAATCCAACCATCGACATCATCATTATCGTCATTGACATCATCATGAACTATATCATTAGAACATTCCCCGTGATATATCCATTGTGTGTAGGTGGTACAAATACCTTTTAAGAAAAGATTATCTTCTACTTCATCAATATTTTCGAGACAATTGCAACATGGGCACCTAATGTGACTATCGGGTCCCATATGATCTTTCGCAAATCAAATGAATGATCTAACACCCAAGACATACTTTTCTCAAAATCTATTTGTTCCTTTCATCCAAGTCTTATCCATCTAGTTCACATGAAAAATCAAACACATTAAAATCTTAGTTTATTGTTTCATATAATATTTTTGTTGTCTAAGATTCCAGAGCATAAGATATAAGATATTTATTCATGACCACTAATCAGTATCTATAAAAATAGAGGATATAAGGCAGACCCCAAGTCAAAACACAACATTTCTAATTAGGTTCCCACTACGTAGATCTAAGTCCTCTAATCAATGAAAAAGCTACACACAACATTAACAATTAAATAGGGGTTTTCATCAATCTTACTAAATTTTTCCTACATATATATACTACCCATTGGCAGGCGCGCTACATATGCGGTGGGTATCAAGTTAAGAAGTAGAAAAAAATTGGTTAAAACGAGTGGGGATCAAGTAATATACTAAACAAATTAATAGTAAATACCTTGAAATTATAATCCACAATTCGAAGGGTACAAGTCATTGGAACAAATAAATTACATATTATTGTTACAAAATAGGTCCTAAAAATGGTTTAGAACATTAATTTATATAATTAAGTAAACTAAGAAAGTTTATAAAATAGAACTTAAACAATTGTCATGGAAATGAGGGAAATTGTTTTTTGCAAAAAATATTAAATGTACTATATATGTTTAGTAAAAATAATAATATGTATTATAAAGGCATATAACTACAAATGTAAGTAATCAAAATAATTTTGACTCTAAACAAGACATTATTAAGATCCAAAATAGGATAGAAATATGAATGGGGTGGGGGTTATCACAAAACATCAACACACACAACAAGAATAAATCTATACATGCGAACAAGAAAAAATCAGCAATCATGAATAAGATTAAATCAATAAAAAATTGTTTCAAGATTTATTTCGAGATTAAATCCACAAAAATTTATTTCAAGATTAAATCCACGGAAGTATGCCAAACAAAACTTGTTTCAAGATTAAATGTGTTAACCCAAAACCCACTTCAGAAAAAATGATTCTATCTTTCAAACCCTTAGAGAGAGTCCCCCAATGAATACGTTACAAAAGAAATCTGAGATAGAATACGTTTCCGAGTTTGTGTCCTCCGATGAATACAGAGAGAGAAAGATGATGTACCTGATTGAGAGGTAGAGAGATTCTGGCGGCAACGTTTTTCCCGGTTTGTGTCATCTCAAACGTTTTGGCAGGTTTGTGATAGCTGACACAGATCGTGTGGGAGTGTTGAGGGTTATTAAAAAATTTAGCTTTTAACTACAAAAAAAGTCATTACCTAATAACTTATATATTAAGCCACGAAATATTTTTTGTTGCAAAAATAATATATTAACTAGTATGAATTGTTTCGTTGCAAATAACTCTAATTTAGTTGTTAAATAATTTGCAATTACACTATGGCGCGGGAAACCTTGCGCGCTAATCTTTTGGGAACTATTGTCAACGAAATTGGAATTTTCGTTGCTAAATATAATGCTTTTAGCCGCGAAATTAGTTTCGTATCAGATGTTTATATTTATCCACGAATTGTTTTTTATAGGTAAGAAAATCGTAGCTAAATGTAAGTTTTGTTTTTATTGCATATATATATGTGTGGTGACATGTGTAAGAGGTCTCTGAATATAATATCCAATCGTTTGAAGATCTTCCCCTCGAATAAACAATTAATCCCTTCCCAAAGTCGTCATCCTTAGAACCAATAGAACTCATGAAAAGCACCACTCATTTCTTATTGAATATTGCCTTTAGCTTTGGAAAATCCTTCCTGGAATGCCTTGTCATCTTGCAATTGTAACATAGAACATTAGCGAAGCCCTTAGTCCGAGACTTGGACCTGGAACTTTCTCTTCCACCTTGCATTCTCTCCTCGATCCTACCCTACACAACTACTTCATTAACTTTAGAATCACTTCTCTCCTTCCACTTTTAACGTCCCAACAATGCTAAAGAGATATCATCAAACCTCACTTCATCCTTCTAACGATGAGGTGCTCAAATGATCATATTCGGCCAAAAAAAATGTGCTCGAAAAAATCTTCAGAGGAACCACAAGATAATGAAATTTTAGAAATTTGAAAAAAATGTTATATATTTGATCATTGGAATGTTTTGAATGACACATGTTAAGTGAATATAGAATCACTCTCTCGCTATAAAGTGATAAGAGAAGTAGAATGCAATACAAAACATGTTTACAACATTTTGTTACGGAACTTGATTGCACCAAAATGGCGTTGTCACATATGCTCTACACAAAAGATTGCTACGGAACTTGTTGGAATGGGAATTATATGCATCAAAGTTAATTAGTCAACATTTTGGCGTAGTGGCTAAGGATGAAGACTTGCACAAGCTCATAAACCTTTTTCAAATTACAAAACCGAATATAAGTGCGGGTTTTGAAAGTTATAGTGGTGATTCTAACGTTGTCGCTAAACATGATGTAGGGAATGGATGAAATGATGTTTGTGCTAGAGCTATGGAAGCAGATCAAGGGCCTTTATAGTGAAAATAAATTCACATGCTGGTCCTTGGTATTACGTTCCCTCAATATAAAAGACTCAATCATCAAGTAAGGGATTAAAATAACTTTACTTTTGGAAGTGTCTTCCAAAATTTATATATAATGAAGCAGATGTCCCATAAAAGGAGATGGAGTATTGTGATCTGGCTATTGACCTGTAAGACAGAAAAAACATAGTGTTGCCGAGGCCAATTTAAAGTGTATACTACGCAAAATCATTTTGGCAACAAAGAATAATACATAAAGGAGTAAAAAAAGTTTATAGGACACAAATTTCTTTCCTCACACAAAGTTCATGTTGTCTTGTTTCAAGAAATAAGTATACAGTTGCTTTTCTCTCACTTCCTCTAACAAACTAAGTTACAAACAATGCATGATGCATGCAGTCATGACAACTAACCTATAAATAGCCTTAAGGGGTAGACTCGCTAACTCAAAGCATTGTGGTGAGTAATTAAACACCTAACAATGGCAGCAACAAAATGGGGTTCTTGTTTGGCCATCTTGGCTCTAATAACCTTAGCAGTGTGCTCTGCCTCTGCACATAGAATCGCATATTCTCCCTCTACCCTCCCCACTACCGATACTGAGAAAGCTGAGGCTCCTCAAGCTCATGGGCTGGATGATAGTGATTGCAGTATTTCTGGTGGGAGTGGGGGTGGCGGGGCCGGCGGCGGTGTCATCATCGGTGGAATCCCTATTGGTGGGTATGGCGGTGGATGGGGCGGTAAGGGCCCTGGCTCTTCAGTCCCCGGAGATGGTTTTGCTTTTCCCCCACCCAAGGAACCTTTCCATTGTGTACCAAGCAGTTGCTATGACAAACCTTGGACTGCGTGTGATAAGAAACTGACTTTGTACTTCGATAATGGCCACAACAAACATGTTAATGTCCCAAAGGCTGCCCGTGATGAATTGCAGCGCAAATCTCAAGCTGCCCACAACAAGATATATCAAAAGCACGGCCATGGTATCGGGCCGGGGCCCCCAATCTAGGCTGGCCTCAGCTTACACAGACACCTGCAAGGTGGTAGGTGTAATTTATAATAACTATGTACGTCATTTTATACCCTGATAATAAGACTTTCAAATGGAGTTTCGTGAATGTGAGTGGCAGCCAATATTGACAAAGTTCGATTATGATTTTAAGTGATTAATTTAACTCATGGAAAAGGGATTATATTTAATTTAGTTATTTATAGTAAGAAAATTCATTTTAATTTTGAGAGAGCACAAAATTTATATAACATTGGTATTGTAGCCCGGATATTAGTGGAAGACATTACATTGACGCGTACAATATTTGTTATTTAGGCAATCACCAGGGATTGACAGGTGCTCATTTAGTCAATATTTTTTTAGAGTGGGCAATAAAAGATGCATTTTACATGAAGAAATGTGTGCAAAGTGTAAAATTGCCCTCGCACTACACATTTTGTGAAGTGGGGCTATGGGTCTTCGGTCTAAACCAGTTTGTACGCAGGTCTTTCGTGCGCTAAACTCTTTCGAGCGTGAGTCTTAAAAAAAAAAATACAAATTTGTTTATTTATCCAAAGGCTGGTTTCTAACGGTTGTTAACGACTATAATCCAACTTATTATTTTTTTTTTATAAAAGTGAGAGTTTATTCGAGAACCAAAATCATATAATTTTTGAATTTAAATTTCCATGGCATCTCCCTTAAACTCCTCCTGTTTATCAAATTTCACTAAACATGACAAGTTACTTTTGTGTCATGCTTACATAAAATATTTCTTCAATAGTGCAATCGAAACAAATCAATTGGGAGTGCAATTTGGGAAAATATTGCACACGAATACAATTGCATCACGATATTGCATACAAACATATTGAAAACTCTTTGCAAGGAAAATTTCAAAAAATAAACAAAGATTGCTTGTTGTATTTAACGAAATTATGGCGCGCTTACAGTTCCGAGCATGAGAGCGAGACCTCGAAAATTGACGCGATAACCTATTTTCTTGTATAGACTTATTTAATTATATATGTTCTACTTTTTCTTATACATACATACACACACACACACACGCACACACACACACACACACACACACATATATATATATATACACACACACACACACACACACACACACGCGAGGATATGCCCGTGCCTAAAGGCATGACGCAAAATTTTGAAAATATACATCGTTGATTGGACCATACGTCGTATTTAGTTCGCAAAAGTTAATTTTTTTTAAAAGAATATCATCAATTTAACTCAACTTGTTAAAATACAACGAATAAATCAATCAATAAATAAAATTTAGGCAACGTTCCCTTTGTGTAAAATACTATCCACCATTTTTAAGAATTAAAAAAATACTCCAACATCACTAATGCATCAGTCATCAAGATTAACTTGATTTGTGGAAAAAATGACAATACATCAATTCAGCCTTGTTTAGTGTCAATATATACTAAAAAAAATAAATTTATGAATAAAGTCTACTGATTTATATCAACAACTTGTACTTGCGTGGTTGATCACCATATACAATTCATAACCTAAACAAAGTGGCAAACAATGTTTATATCCCAACGTAGTGGCCTAGAATTGAAAATGTATCCTCTCTATATTGTAGAAACTATTCCTCAAACCTCGTACATCACAACTGACTCCTGAAAATCAACAACGCTAGTTAGTTTTCAAAAGTCTTGACATACCTACAATTCATTCTTGTTTAGTGTTAGTATATACTAAAAATAGTAAGTTAGTTAAAGAATAGGCAAAATAATTTGAAAAGGATATATAAAATTATGAATAAAGTCCTACATAAATTAAAAAATGCATAAAATAAATTATGATATAGAGCAAACATGACATAGATCTAAAATTATACATATCCAAACATGATAAAGATTAAATATGTTGTTTTATATTAAACCTAAAGGCCAAAAGTAGGCATCGAAATTCATGATACCAAGAAGTGAAAATATAAATCATTAGGGCTTTAGAAACCCATGTGGTGGTGTCATTGGTGTTGGGGGTGGTATCCAAAACAAAACACAAAAATCCATGCGGTGGTATTACTATTGTCGGTTGTGATGTTTATGGTGAATGATTTGAGAAAGCTGGGAATGAAGAGGGCAAATGAAGAGGGGAACGATATTTGCAAAAAAATATATTAAGAAGAAAATATCTCAGACCTTTCGAAAGATAGACAAATATCTTCTCAAGTTTCAGATGTTAATCTCAACCATATGATGATTGAGATTAGGCAGTTCCATTTAGGGGTTTTAAGCATGTCCAGATGCTACTAATAGTGAGTTAGGAGACTGAAATATTGAATGACAGGAAGATCACCTTAACGTAAATCATGGAGGGTTCCTTTTATCTCAAATGACTATATTATATTTTCTAACCATGCTATTCTCAGCCTTCCATCCTTTAAATTTTAGAGCTTCTTTAATATGTTGAGCCGATGCATCGGTGAGGTAGGCATCATTGCCCTTACAGCATATAAACATCATAACTGAGTGAGGCCATTGAAGATAGTTCTACCCATTCAGTTTGTCCCCTGTAATGAGAATGTAAGCATTATTCGATCATCCAATGTTGTTCACAGTGGTAGAGATTGATGAAAAAACACTCCCAACTATTCCTTTTAAGGACCTGAAATGTCACAGGGCAACATATAAGTGGTGCGTAATAAATGTGATAATATGTTTATAGTGCTAGAGCTTCATGAAAAAACAGTGAATGAGATGGGAAAGAGTTGGATAGAACCATACCTAGTTTTAGGTGAGGCATTCATTTATGGTGGTGTTGCACAACTAAATCCGCAGGATCAGAACTTCTCTAGTATGATTATAGTCTAAATTACCTATTGATATTACAAAATAGAAAATAAATTAATTTTTTTTATCAAAGTTGCATGCATAATATTAAACCACAATAAGATTTTCTTGCCTAACACGAACGGTTTTACTTCCGCGTTCCCAAGATCTTGAAATTCTAACATAGAAAAGGGGAATTTTTAAGTAATAAAAATAATATGGAAGTTGTGATTTATAATTTAATAGAATATAAATAGAAAAAATGAATTAACCCAACTCAAATTCTGCAATTGAATCAACCTAGAAAAGTCGAGTAAAGGCCCGAAAATGAATTAGAATGCAACCAAACTTCAGTCAATTGTGTCATATTCCATAAAACATCAATTGTGCCATTAAGTTTGAACCCATTCTTATGTCATTCAACCACAAAGACTGAATTTAAGAGACATAAAATCTTGGTGGAAAACCACACTCTAGATAATTAAATGAAAGACGTAAACTTGTCAACCCAACAAATATATTACCACGAAAAAATTCTGGGATTTTCCCATAAATATTAGCAGAAAAAGCGTTATAATTTAATCTAAATATTAGATGGCATTGATGTCACAGGTACTTGTGAATGTAAGGTACTGGAAAAAAAGATCCAACAGCTATGCACTTATGCATACATAATACTGTTATGCATACAATGTACTGTTATGCTTATTTTCATGCTACTTGACCTGTTTTACACGTGTTTTACGCTACTAAGCTAAAAAATGAAAAGTAAAACGGAAATATTTTTCACAATTGAATCATTCTATTCCAAATAAGAGTTTATGTCGTACGGTAGAGATGAGTATTTCAACGACCATATAATGGAAGGCTTGGAAACGTATTCAGTTGGTTGATAGTCCAGAGGTCGAAATATAAACTGATGGGAGAATGGAATCATTCAACTCGTGTCATGGAGGGGACGGAATGAATTCATTAGTAGGAGTGTTCCTGAAAATAATTGATAAAAAGTATAATGTAAGTATTTTTTGAATCACAAATCGCTTTGAAAGAGCGAATATGCACGTTGGATGAGACACAAGTATGTAGGAGTATAAAACTCATAAAATATATATAAGATATTTAAAAGAAATATATAACATGAAAAGGGAATGACTCGAATCTCGAGATTGGCCCAAGATGACTACGTAGCCCAAGGGCCTTCAAAGTTCACGTAGTTCGAAAATAGCATAGGGGTGGGGTTTAACCCATAAATCCAAATGTGCGATTTCTCTTATGTATGTGTAGAGAAAATATGGTTTTAGAGTGAAAGTGTGAAATGGACATCCCGTTTTTAGAATTAACGGATGTACCCTATTTTTCTTCTTTTGGGGATTTAAAAAAAATAGGTTATATGAAATACTACTAATAAAGATTAGAGATTAATGGATGTGATGTAATGGAACAAAAGTATAAAAGTAGAAATAAGATAAATAACACTAAAAGGGAAAGACTAGAGAAAGGGATGGAGAAGTATACCTCCTTATGAATGATTGTTGTTGACCTTGAGATGCTAATATGATGATGTTAAATTTGTATGGAAGTGGTATGAAGAGGTAGGGTGGATTACCAATTCAGGTAAGAAAGTGATGGAGGGAAACATGGAAAAATGGGCTTTTTGGGAAGATTTGTGGTGTAGTGCCAACTCTCTATATTCTATCCTAGTCTGCGGTCTTTATCATTTCCTTCTCAATCAACGGACCTAAACTCTCTTCCGCGCACTCTTACATTAAAGAAGTTGAGGAATAAATGGATGACCTCAAATACCCAGTATGGGTTAAATCAAATTCCCTTAGCCTACCTATCAGTGTTAGTAACTACATGAATATGTATATACGAACATAACTATGATTTGAAAAATAAATTGAATAATATAAGACAATATTTAAGTATAAGAAGGATAGAAAACAAATCCATGTAGGCAATGGAGTAGGTTTGTCTATTCGAAACTTTGGCCATTCCTCTTTTCATGCACCTTTCCATTCTAAACAATTGTCCTTAAATAATCTTCTTCATGTGCCATAAATTATCTGATAATAAAGTCTTTTTTGAATTTCATTATGATCGATGTTTTGTCGGAGACTAGAATTCTGGACTTGTTATAATAGAAGGGAGAATTTAACATGGACTCTACGCGTTTGATCTTTCTCTCTTGAAACTTCGAAACAACTTGTCTTCAGCAAGATTACTTCAACCTACCTCATTCCAAAGAGCATGAAAGATATCAGTTAACTCCACTCGGCTATCGAGATTTGTAGATTCTTAATCAAATTCTATATAATATTGTTGGCACAATAGGTTAGGTCATCCTTCGGCTAAGACAGTTCAAACTGTTATGTCACAAAGTAAAATTTCAAATATTAATAAAAGTACTTCACATTTCTGTAAAGCTTGTTGTATGGGGAAAAATATACAAATGTCATTTTTCCTTTCAGAAACAGTTTGTGCTTAACCTTTACAAATGGTTCACTCTGATTTTGGGGTCCCTCTCCAATTCAATCTTCTAGTGGTTATAAATATTATATTCACTTTATTGATAGTTTCTCAAGGTTTACTTGGATTTATCTAGTAAGAAACAAATCATAAACTTTGCAAAGTTTCATTCATTTTCAAAACCAAATTGAACTCCAGATAGGTACTAAAATCAAAGCCATTCAAACAGATTGGGGAGGGGAATATAGTGATTTCACTAATTTTCTTGAAACTCATGGTATTTTACATTTTTCATCCTACTCAAGAACACATGAGAAAAATGACACAACAGAGAGAACATAAACACATTATGAAAAATGGCCTCACACTTCTAGTCAAAGCTTCCTTACCACTCAAACATTAGGATGGGGCCTTCAGAACTTATGTTTATCTTATAAACTGTTGACCTAATCCTATTCTTCATGGTCAACACCTATACCTACTCTTTTTAACATTCAATATGATTACTCTTTTCTCAAAACCTTTAGATGCTCTTGTTTTCCTAACCTTAGACCTTATAATAGATATAAGTTTTCCTACAGATCTGTTGAGTGAACTTTTTTTGGATACAGTTTAATCCAGAAAGGTTACAAATGCTTAGACCCCACTGTTCATATCTACATATCCAGAGAGCTAATCTTTTATGAAAACTCTTTTCCTTTCTTTAAATCTCAAAATATTTCTTCTGAAAAATTCATTGTTACTCCAGGTACTATAGCAATTCAACCAGTTTATTATTTGTCCATAAATTCTCTTCCTAATGCATCTCATGTTCCACACTTGTCTTCTCTGATTCCCAATTTAGTAACTGATCTTACTCTTGATCCTTCCTCAAAATCTGCTCCTAATTCTAATGACCGAACTCCCGATTTGAATGAACTAGTTTTATTACCTACTGATTTTGTTTCTGTTCCAATTTGTTCATCTATGCAAGAACCAACTCATAATATTCCACCTACTACCTAAATTCCCTATATAACTTTATAAATATTGGAGTTAAGTCTAAATACGATTTTTCTACAACTATTTTATAATACAATTTTTTTTTTATAATTTTTTTTAACAAAGTCAATGGTTGCAAATTTTTTTACAAATAAAAAGTAGCATGAAAAAGTTAAAATAAAACTTTTTTTTTTAAAATACGAACTTTTTTCATAAAAATAAAATATTTAACTTGAATCAGGTGAAACCTTTACATTAAGCACACAAATGTTGATGAGAATGAAAAAAAGTTGAATTTAGGTAATCATACCAATATCCAATATATTCTCATAGAGATCATCATTCTCTTCTTCCTACAAGAAGATACCAGACATAACTTCAAAACCATCACCACCTAATTCGATCTTTCATAAATCATAAATTAAACCCTGAAAATTTTACAAAATCTTAAAATTTCATAACTATTTTTTAAACTCCCCCAAATATGATGTAATTAGTATTCAAATTTTGAGGTTTTTATAATTAGTATTCAAATTTTCCTAAAATTAGGTAATCCATCAAAACAAGTTCAAGAAATTTAAAAAGTTCATAAAAAAAATCGCATTACCAAAAGTTCAGATATCCACATACACACATGTATCAAATTTTAGTCCCAAAGACTATCAAATAACTTACACGAACATATGTAAACTAATACCTCACCTTAGCACTAACAATATTCCCTAATCTGACTTGATTACACTTTGAAAACATTGTGTTAGTTTCACTCATTTAATGTTTAATGTGTTTCTACATAAAAAAAATTATAATAAAAAATACTAAAACCAAACTTGCATTTGCCACACACGACTAAGGGTAAACCCATTTTCACCAGCAAAAGTCACCTAAAATGACCCATTTTCACCGACAAATGTAAAGGGGTTCCACAGACGCACACTGCATATGAGGTGAAGCATTCATGTGTCACTGTCAATCGCAGCAAACTCCACAATCTGGAATCAAAATGACATTTTTAGTTCCTGAAAAAACCAAAGATACTAAAAATCGATACAAAAAAAAGAAATCAAAGTTCTAATATTCCAAAACATATATACAAATGGAATGAAATCGATACATGGCAGCAAACCCTATGGTTTTTGGCTCACAAAAACGTCGTCAAAAAATGACCCATCAAACCTTAAAAAACTTTGGTTCACCGACATAGCCACTTCTCCTACTACTTTTTTAACATAAGGAAGTCGGAGATCCAAACGAATCGACTATAGACATAAAAAATCACAGCTGCCAACATCAACCCCCACCCAAACCAGTTGTTCACCCGAAAGATTCCACTGTGAAGGCACACCAAACGCTGTCAAAAATCCATCACCATCAGGAAAAAATTCAAAGGTCTATAGGGAAGAGAACGTGGGTGGCAACTGTTTTACAATACAAATAAGAAATAAAAAAAAGTTAATACAAAGATCATCCCCTGTTCCAAGAGAGGGATGAGAACGTGGGTGGCAACCGATTCAATTCACCGGAGATTTTTTCGGCTGGAATAACTGTAGAGGACGACTGATTTCTAGAGCCCCTAACGAGGGTTTTCTTTGACATCGGGGGTTTTCTTTGACCTGGGTTTTCTTAGACATCGAAAGTTTTCCGATTGTTGGGTTTTACGGCGATCTAGAAGGAGGGGGTTTTCGGCAAAAAATTGGTTTCTACCGACATAGAAACTTTTCTCTGTACACTGTATCATAAAAATTAACAAACATATATCAGCATCTCGTGTATAGATAAGAAATAAATGAAAATAAGGATAAGAAAGAAATGAAAAAAACAAAAATCAAATAGAGAGAGAATATAATAAAGAAATCTAGAACAAACAGATATCACTCTTTACGCTCCAAATGTGAGCACCCCATACAAACATCTAAACACACCTAAATCTAAGAACAAAGTAATGAGATGGAGAATATATAGGGGTGGGTTTTAGGTGTTAAAGAGAGGGGCGTGAAGACTGAACAATTAAAATAGTACAGTAGTCACAAATACAATTAGTGAATGAAGTGAGGGGACAAAGTAGACGCAGAAGGGTGTGTGAAAGAAAAAGACATGTGTTTCTCGAGCCGTGAAAGAGGAAGACGTGTCGTAATTTGTGCAGATACTCTACATGGTACTGTTTTTTCAGCCGTTAGATTTACCTCATGTGCACCATCTTGAACCCTTAACAACATTCAATCTCAACCATCAGTTGATAAACACCAAACCCACTAAATTTTAATCTCAACCATTAATTGGAGGAGACAAAAAACCCTTCTCCTTTATATATATATATATATATATATATATATAAGAAGAGTATATATATAAGAGTATATACAATATATATAAGAGTATGATGTTAGAAGTATATATAAGAGAAGTATATATAAGAGTATATACAGTATATATTAGAGTATGCTGTTAGAAGTATATATAAGAGTACATATACTTCTAACAACATACTCTTATATATACTGTATCAGCATACTCTTATATATACTGTATATACTCTTATATATAAGAGTATATATATAAGAATACATTATATATATAAGAATACATTATATACAGTATATATATAAGAGTATATACAATATATATGTATATACTCTTATATATTTATATATATACTCTTATACTCTTATATATACTGTATATACTCTTATATAATATAAGAGTATACTATATATACTGTACTGTATATACTCTTATATATTTATATATATACTTTTATACTCTTATATATACTGTATATACTCACTCTTATATATTTATATATATACTCTTATACTCTTATATATACTGTATATACTCTTATATAATATAAGAGTACTTATATAAGAGTATATACAGAGTTATAAGATATATAAGAGTATATATATAAGAGTATATACAGAGTTATAAGAGTATATATATATATAATATATATATATAAGAGTATATAAGAGTATATATATAAGAGTATATACAGAGTTATAAGAGTATATATATAAGAGTATATACAGAGTTATAAGAGTATATATATACAGAGTTATAAGAGTATATATAAGTGTATATACGAGTATATATATAAGAGTATATAAGAGTATATATATACTATATATATAAGAGTATATATACTCATACTCTTATATATATATATATATATATATACTCTTATACTCTTATATATACTGTATAAACTTTTATGTATATACTCTTATAACTCTGTATATACTCTTATATGTTTACTCTTATATATAACTCGTATATACTCTTATATAATAACTCTTATAAGAGTTATTATATAAGAGTATATAAGAGTTATATATAACAGTATATATATAAGAGTATATATATACTCTTATATATAAGAGTGTATATATAAGAGTATAAGAGTTATTATATAAGAGTATATAAGAGTTATATATAACAGTATATATATAAGAGTATATATATACTCTTATATATAAGAGTATATAAGAGTTATATATAAGAGTTATACAATATATATAAGAGTATATATATAAGAGTATATATATAAGAGTTATACAGTATATAGTATATATAAGAGTATATAAGAGTTATATATAAGAGTTACTCTTATATATATATAAGAGTATGTAAGAGTTATATACTCTTATATATACTCTTATATACTCTTATATAAGAGTATATAAGAGTTATAAGAGTATATATATAAGAGTTCTAAAAGTATATATATAAGAGTTATAAGAGTATATATATAAGAGTTCTAAAAGTATATATATAAGAGTATATACAGAGTTATAAGAGTATATACAATATATATTATATACTCTTATACATATTGGTATATACAGTATATATTACAGTATATATTATATACTCTTATATATATACTCTTATATATACTGTATATATACGAGTACATATACATATACTCTTATTATATACTCTCTATATATAAGAGTATATATATATATATATATATATATATATATATATATATATATATATATATATATATATATACAGTATATATAGTATATATACATATATATAAGAGTAGGGGTGGCCATAGGCCCGAGGCCCGCCAAGCCCGCCCAACCCGCCCAATAAAAAAATAGGGCTTGGGTAAGGTAAATAGGCCCGCAAAGCGGGCTTGGCAAAATTTTATTGGCCCGATTTTTTTTCGGGCGGGCTTGGGCATGAGTTCTTAAGCCCGATGAGGCCCGGCCCGGCCCGAAATATATATATATATATATATATATATATATGTGGGGGGGGGGGGGGGGGGGAACTTCTATAAATATAAAAACGTATACTAAGTCTTTTCATGTAAAGTGAGAAACTTTATAAATGGACTTTGTAATATATGGAGTTTAAAACATATTTTTAATTAAGAAAATTGGTCTTTAAATAAAAAAATAGGTATTTTAATTTTTAAAAAAAAATCTTTTAATTAACATAATAGGGCCCGATCGGGCGGGCCTGGGTAAAGAGCTTTCAAATCTGGTCGGTCTTGGGATTACATAATAAGGCCCGATCTAGGCCCGAGCGGGCTTGGGATAACACTTAATTTTTCAAGCCCGGCCCGAGCCCGACCGGGCCTGCCCAGGCCCGGCCCACGGCCACCCCTATATAAGAGTATACTGTAATATATATATATATATATATTACAGTATATACTCTTATATATATTACTGTAATATAAGAGTATATACTGTAATATATATACTCTTATATATATATACTCTTACGTCCATTAACACACTCCCCTGCATAAGAATCCCTTGTATAAAACCTATAAACCCCATACACGTCTCAACTCTATACCTACTCAAAAGAGAAATCACATATGAGTACAGCCACATCGGAATGGACTGATCTTCTACAGTGTATCAGTGATTTCTTGGTGATACACTTGGTGAATGCTGCAATGTAAAGGCTGCGGTGTATTTGCTGCATTTAGGTTTCAAATCAGGAGTGTATCCTGATCAGTCCACTAATAAACGCACACGCGAACCCCTAACCAATATACATCTAAACTCTGTTATAAGTCATACATATAAACTTTGAATTTCAAGATGAATGTTAGAAATTCAGTAAACTCTAAACTCTGTTATAAGCCATATATGTAATGAATTTTGTTATCAATAAGAATCTAGACATCTAATTGTATATGCGAAAAAATAATCACATGACCCAAACCTATTTAATTCTAACATCTTATGTAATATAATGTAGGTACAAAATCATAATTCTAAAAGTTAGCTACTTAAAAACCACATAGATGGAGAGAGAGAGAGAAATAAACTAAAAATCAAAAAATGTGTATAAAAAATGATAGCTAGTTAAGAGGCAGAAAACATGTATTAAATACATCACTTATTTAATCGCATCAACCTTAAGGCGAGGGGACTATTGCGACATGTTGAAATGTTGAATCTATGCAAACGCTGAATCTTCTTAAATGCTCAAATGCATTTAGCAGATTCAACAAATGCACTTGAGCATACCTTAAATCGAGGGGACTAAGTGAACTTGAGGGGAGCGTCGTGACTACGCGGTCGGTTCCAACGAATCAAATCGATCCCGTGCGAGGCATTCGTGCCTCTTACGGGACCATTTTATGCTTGTTTTACGTTTTCACCCTTCGATGGCATAATTTTATGCTTCAGTCAAATTTTTTTACAAATTTATGTCGTACACTCGAATCGGGAGCCCCGTGACTACGCGGTCAGTTCCTACTAGTCACATTGATCCCGTGCAAGGTGTTCGTGACTCTTACGGGACCCTTTTGTGGCTATTTTACATTTTCACGCTTCGATGGCATGTTTTTATGCTTAAGTCTATTTTTTTGCAAATTTACGTCATACACACAAACCAGGAGCTCCGTGACAACGCGGTCGGTTCTTACGAGTCACATTTGTCCCATGAGAGGTGTTCGTGAATCTTACAGGACCGTTTTGTGTTTGTTTTATGTTTTCACCCTTCGATGTCATGTTTTTATGCTTAAGTCTAAATTTTTACAAATTTATGTCGTACACTCAAATCGAGAGTCCCGTGACTACGCGGTCAGTTCCTACAAGTCACATTGGTCCCGTGTGAGGTGTCCGTGACTCTTACGAGACCGTTTTGTGTTGGTTTTACATTTTCACACTTCGATGGCATGTTTTTATGCTTAAGTCTAAGTTTTTATAAATTTATGTCATACACACAAATCGAGATCCCCGTGACTACCCGGTCGGTTCCTACAAGTCACATTGGTCCCGTGCGAGGTGTTTGTGACTCTTACGGGATCATTTTGTGTTTATTTTACGTTTTCACCCTTTGATGGCATGTTTTTATGCTTAAGTCTAATTTTTTTACAAATTTGCGTTGTACACTCAAATCGGGAGCCCCGTGACTACGTGGGCGGTTCTTACGAGTCACATTGGTTCCGTGCGAGGTGTTCGTGACTCTTAGGGAACCGTTTTGTGTTTGTTTTATGTTTTCACCCTTCGATGGTATGTTTTTATGCTTAAGTCTAAGTTTTTGCAAATTTATATTGTACACTCAAATCGGGTTCTCCGTGACTACCCTGTCGGTTTCTACGAATCACATTGGTCCTGTGCGAGTTGTTCGTGACTCTTACGGGATGATTTTGAGGTGGTTTTACGTTTTCATCCTTTAATGACATGTTTTTATGCTTAAGTGTAAGTTTTTGCAAATTTACGTCGTACACTCAAACCAGGAGCCATGTTACTACATGGTCGGTTCCTACGAGTCGCGTTAGTCCCGTGCGAGGTGTTCGTGACTCTTACGGGACCGTTTTGTGTTTATTTTACGTTTTCACCCTTTGATGACATTTTTTATTGCTTAAGTCTCACTTTTTACAAATTTACGTCGTACACTCAAATCGGAAGCCCCATGATTGCACGGTCGGTTCCTACGAGTTACATTGATCCCGTGCGAGGTGTTCCTGACTCTTACGGGACCTTTTTGTGTTTGTTTTACGTTTTCACCCTTGGATGACATGTTTTTATGCTCAAGTCTATGTTTTTATAAATTTACGTCGTACACTCAAATCGGGATCCCCGTGATTATGAGGCCGGTTCCTACGAGTCACATTGGTTCTGTGCAAGGTGTTTGTGACTCTTACGGGACCGTTTTGGGTTTGGTTTACGTTTTAAACCTTCGACGGCGAATTTTTATGCATAAGTCTATTTTTTTTCAAAATTTACGTCGTACACTCAAACCGGGAGTTTAGTGAGTATGCAGTTGGTTCCTACGACTCACGTTGGTCCCCTGTGAGGCGTTCGTGCCTCTTACAAGACCGTTTTGTGTTTGTCTTACGTTTTCACCCTTCGATAGCATGATTTTATGCTTAAGTCTAATTTTTTAATAAATTTACGTCGTACACTCAAATCGAGAGCCCCGTGACTACGCGGTAAGTTCCTACGAGTCACATTGGTTTCGTGCGAGGTGTTCGTGACTCTTATCGGACCGTTTTGTGTTTGTTTTATGTTTTCACACTTCGATGGCATGTTTTTATTCTTAAGTCTACATTTTTGCAAATTTACGTCATACACTCAAATTGAGATCCCCGTGACTACCCTGTCAGTTTCTACGAGTCACATTAGTCCCGTGTGGGGTGTTCATGACTCTTACAGAACCGTTTTGTGGTTGTTTTACTTTTTCACCCTTTGATGGCATATTTTTATGCTTAAGTCTAAGTTTTTGCAAATTTACGTCGTACACTAAAACCGGGAGTCCCGTGACTACGCGATCGGTTCCTACGAGTCACATTAGTCCCGTGTGAGGTGTTCGTGACTCTTGCGGGACCGTTTAGTATTTGTTTTACGTTTTCACCATTCAATGGCATGTTTTTATGCTTAAGTATAATTTTTTACAAATTTTACGTCGTACATTCAAACCGGGAGCCCTGTTACTACACGGTCGGTTCCTACGAGCCACATTGGTCTCATGCGAGGTGTTCGTGACTCTTACGGGACCGCTTTGTGTTTGTCTTACGTTTTCACCCTTCGATAGCATGATTTTATGCTTAAGTCTAATTTTTTAATAAATTTACGTCGTACACTCAAATCGAGAGCCCCGTGACTACGCGGTCGGTTCTTACAAGTCACATTGGTCCCGTGCGAGGTGTTCGTGACTCTTACAGGATCGTTTTATGTTTATTTTACGTTTTCACTCTTCGATGGCATATTTTTATGCTTAAGTCTAAGTTTTTGTAAATTTACGTCGTACAGTCAAATCGGGATCTCCGTAACTACTCGGTCGTTTCCTACGAATCACATTGGTCCCGTACGAGGTGTTCGTGAGTCTTACGGGACCGTTTTGTGTTTGTTTTACATTTTTACCCTTCGATGACATTTTTTTATACTCAAGTCTAAGTTTTGGCAAATTTACGTCGTACATTCAAATCGGGAGTCCCATTACTACACGGTCGGTTTCTACGAGTCACATTGGTCCCATGCGAGGTGTTCGTGACTCTTACTGGACCGTTTAGTGTTTGTTTTATATTTTTACCCTTCGATGGCATGTTTTATTGCTTAAGTCTCACTTTTTGCAAATTTACGTCATACACTCAAATCGAGAGCCCCGTGACAGCGCGATCGGTTCCTACGAGTCACATTGGTCCCGTGCGAGGTGTTCGTGACTCTTACGGGACCATTTTGTGTTTGTTTTACATTTTCAAGCTTTAATGGCATGTTTTTATGCTTAAGTCTAAGTTTTTACAAATTTACGTCGTACACTCAACCCGGGAGCCTCGTGACTACGCGGTCAGTTCCTACGAGTCACATTGGTTCCGTGTAAGGTGTTCGTGACTCTTAAGGGGCCGTTTTGTGTTTATTTTACGTTTTCACCCTTCGATGGCATGTTTTTATGCTTAAGTCTAATTTTTTACAAATTTACGTCCTACCCTCAAATCGGGAGCCCCGTGACTACGCGATCGGTTCCTACGAGTCACATTGGTCCCGTGCGAGGTGTTCGTGACTCTTACATGACTGTTTTTTTTACGTTTTCACACTTCGATGGCATGTTTTTATGCTTAAGTCTAATTTTTAGCAAATTTATGTCATACACTCAAATCGGGATCCCCGTGACTACCCGATCGGCTCTTACGAGTCGTATTGGTCCCGTGCGACGTGTTCGTGACTCTTACGGGACCATTTTGTGTTTGTTTTACGTTTTCACCCTTTGATGGCATGTTTTTATGCTTAAGTCTAATTTTTTTGCAAATTTGTACCGTGCACTCAAATCGGGAACCTTGTGACTATGCGGTCTGTTCTTACGAGTCACATTGGTCCCGTGTAAGGTGTTCATGACTCTTACGGGACCATTTTGTGTTTGTTTTAAGTTTTCACCCTTCGATAGCATGTTTTTATGGTTAAGTCTAAGTTTTTGCAAATTTACATTGTACACTCAAATCGGGATCTTCGTGACTACCCTGTCGGTTTCTACGAATCACATTGGTCCCGTGCGAGGTATTCGTGACTCTTACGGGACCATTTTGTGGTTGTTTTACATTTTCACCCTTTGATGATATATTTTTATGCTTAAGTCTAAGTTTTTGTAAATTTACATCGTACACTCAAACCGGGAGCCCCGTTACTACGCGATCGGTTCCTACGAGTCACATTGGTCCCGTGCGAGGTGTTCGTGACTCTTACGGGACCATTTTGTGGTTGTTTTATATTTTCACCCTTTGATGACATATTTTTATGCTTAAGACTAAGTTTTTACAAATTTACGTCGTACACTCAAACCGGGAGCTCCGTTACTACGCGATCGGTCCCTACGAGTCACATTGGTCCCGTGTGAGGTGTTTGTGACTCTTACGGGACCGTTTTGTGTTTGTTTTACGTTTTCACCCTTCGATGGCATGTTTTATTGCTTAAGTCTCACTTTTTGCAAATTTACGTCGTACACTCAAATCGGGAGCCCCGTGACTGCCCGGTCGGTTCCTATGAGTCACATTGTCCCGTGCGAGGTGTTCGTGACTCTTACGGGACCGTTTTGTGTTTGTTTTACGTTTTCACCCTTGGATGAAATGTTTTTATGCTCAAGTCTATGTTTTTGTAAATTTATGCCATACACTCAAACCGGGAGCCCCGTGATTACGAGGTCGGTTTTTACGAGTCACATTGGTCCCGTGCAAGGTGTTCGTGACTCTTACTGGACCGTTTTGTGTTTGTTTTACGTTTTAAACCTTCGATGGCATGCTTTTATGATTAAGTCTATTTTTTTTCAAATTTACGTCGTACACTCAAATCGGGAGTCCAGTGAGTACGCGGTCGGTTCCTACGACTCACATTGGTCCCGTGTGAGGCGTTCGTGCCTCTTATGGGACCGTTTTGTGGATGTTTTACGTTTTAACCCTTCGATGGCATATTTTTATCTTTATGTCTATTTTTTTGCAAATTTACGTCGTACACTCAAACCGGGAGCCTCGTGGCTACGCGATCGGTTCCTACGAGTCACATTGGTTCCGTGCGAGGTGTTATTGTCTCTTATCGGACCGTTTTGTATTTATTTTACGTTTTCATCCTTCGATGCCATGTTTTTATGCTTAAGTCTAAATTTTTACAAATTTACGTCGTACTCTTAAATCGGGATCCCGTCAGTGAAGTGTTGACCCCACGAGCTTTTGATTGACTCTTGAGAAGAGACTCAGGGTTCAGGCAGAGCTATGGGATATGTGTGGCAACCAACACATCATTAGAAATAGGAACGCTAGGATTTTATGTCTTTAAGGAACTTAAAATTTATATGGTTGTTTAGACACAACCCCAGGCCCAATAGCCTTCCTCCTCTTTTTTGAGTCCTCACCATTTGGGCCAACAATTTTAGATTTGTGCTTGGTAGGTTATGTCAGCTGAGCAATTTTCTGATCCTCCCATTTTCTTCGTATAGGAACTTCTTATTTTTTTCCCTTTTGTGTCGTTATATTTCACGATTCGAATGTTGAAGCAGTATGCCTTGATGCATTGGAATTCTGATATGTGGGATCACTGTGGGCAATTTATCTGAATGACACAACCTATGGCGGGGCTGTAGGAGCTTTGGTGGTTTGAAAGAAACATTGACAACATTGTTGGTGCCAGTTCAGACGTCGCCCGTGGAGTTAGATTACTTATTATTTGTGTGAGAGGATACCGAGAACCTCTAAGAAGATGCCCATTGTCAACGTTGGACTGTTGATAACCTTGTTAGTATGCAACGCGTGCTTAGCCGCTCTCAGACACAGAGAGGACGATGAACCTAGACGATGGTTAGTTTGCAAGCGATGGCTCAGCTAAGTGCTGTTTTTGCGGGTGCCTCCATGTAGCCTTTGATTTCCCATTTTTTTGTTATACTGTGTTTGAAAATAAGTTTTGTCTCATGGTTTTTTCCATTTTTTTTCCTCCAAAAAAGCAAGTTCTACTCGATGTTATATTTGTATGTTGGGGATGAAATTTTGCTTTCAAAAAGTTTGCTTGTTAGAGAACTGAACCCAGACTTTGCAAGTGAAGATCACCCCGCATATCAATGTTAATTATTCCCACTCCATGTTCACCCGATCTCTCTTTTTCTCTTTCTCCGATCTTCACAACTTAAACACGATGTATTTTGTTATTCCTAACAATAAATAATTTAAGTGCATTTGTATTCAAGTAAATGAGGAAAAACAACCTTCTCTCGGGGACAAAAGCAAATGAGAAAAATATTACAAATATTTGTGAGGCTTTACACACATTACAAATATAGTACACATTAATCCTGCGCGGTGAGTGAGCGTGTTTACATTATTATATGCAAGGTGTTTTGAAATTGTATAAAGATAAAACTTGTTATATTCACTATGCATATAAATTTCATGTAATGATAAGTAAACTCTTTCTAACAACTCAACTAAAAAATATAAATACATTGCATATGTACTCATTTTAAGTTTTATTTAAACTGGATGAAGTGGCAATATCCTTTTTCTAAAAGGTAAAGTTTAACACCAAAAGACCAATGAAATAGAAATGGTAAACAAAAGTAAATAAAATGGATCGTGATATACACTAAAACCTTTTCCTAATTCCATCGGAATATGTCCACATTAAAGTAATCCAAACCATTTGAGATGACTTCAAAAGTCAAATAGACCTTCGCATAAGCCCATATGAAATAATCTCAAGCACTTATAAAATTTGATTACTAAATATTATTTCATTCTAGCCCCAAGACACACTGTCAACTTTAGGGTTCTTAGATACACAACTCTTTATCAACAACATATCATAATATAAATAAATAATGATTGGCCATAACACAAATAAAATCTATACATTACTAAATGTATACTATACAATGACAATGAAAATATAAAAAGTAAACAATCAATGATGTCATTTCTTGTGATAATGAGAGGGAGAGAGCATTGTAACAAATGGATGAATTCTAAATTTTATTATATATAGATAAAGGATTTGGATAAAGGAGATGAAAATGTAGACTTTGGAAGGGAGAGAAAGAGTCACCTTATGTCTGCATATGGAAAAAAAAGAACGAAAAGGGCTATTAGTGTATGGATTTTGGGCAGAGAAAAAGTCAAGGAGGATATATAGATATGGAAGATCATGAGTTTGAAAATATGCACTATGGAGATACAAATAGTTAGTTAAAAGTGGGTTAAAAGAGATTGCTTCCCGAATTTAAATGTTGAACTCACGTGTTAAACCTACATTTGGAAACATCATTTTTATATATACTAGTTGAAAACCCGTGCGATGCGCAGGCTACACAGCAAATGCGGACTCAAACCAGAGGAATTGCCAAATATATAAAAACATGTGAAATCAATATATGATTTTGATTAAAAAAAATGTTCGCACTATTTGTGATCCGAAAAAATTTAAAACAAATATAATGACATATCAGGACCATCTTGAACCAACAAAGAACATAATTCAACCACTAATATGAAATAGGCCCATCTTGATACATTTGTTTTTTTTTTTATCGAAAAATTCAGAAATCAACAATTTAAAATGATGCTAAAATCGAAAAATTCAGATATAATTAACATCCCTACTTGCCACACCTTCGTATTGTCATGTTGAATTACTGTTTATTTATATAGCAACACAAAAGATGCACCGAAGTCAAAAAATTGGTAAAAGAACTTGTTCTCGAGTGATGATACCAAAAATGGTATCACCAAGTCAATGTATGTGTAAGCTCAAAACTAGACAACAATGGAGAATGGAGGATATGTAAGTAAACATAAATAGATGAGGCAAAGAAGAAGATGATACCATATATAAGTGGTTCATCCTTTGAAGGGCCTACGTCCATTGTTTGAGTGTGTGAAATCCACTAAATACAGGCTCTAACGGCCTTACGATATAAGCACTCAAGCTTTCTCTTTTTACTGTGAGTTTGACAGAGCTTCAGCTAGGGTTTACCATTTGTCCTCCCCTACAAAGATGTAGAAGACAAGTATTTATAGTGCTTGGGGGTGTAGTGTACCCCCGAAGCAGGTAATAAGCATGCGTGGAATGTCCCTAACCAATAAGGAGGAGCCAACTGTCTCTGTCACATGTAGGTCATGATGATCAAATATTCCCTCACGTGCAAGGGCGATATTTTTATAATGGTTTTGGTCCACGTGGGATCTGCAGCCCATGCACACACTCTCATGCATCCCCCAATGCACGCGCCTTGCCAGCTATCTACTATAGGCCACTTGTCCTGGTCGAGGTTGAGTCACCGATCTATAGTAAATTGTGGAAATGACGCTTGTCATGCTGGGAGGTCTCGTCATGTCATCATCGTTATGAAGAAGGCCGAGGATGAGGGTCTATAGTTGATTGAACTAGCGGTGAGGCATATTGACTGATCCCGAAGGACGTTGAGGTTACCTGCGAGGGGTCATGGGCCGAGGATGAGTTAGCTCGGGCTGAGTCCTTAGCTAAGGCATATTGTCTGATCCCAAAGGACGAGGTTGAGGTCACCTGCGAAGGGTCATGGGTCGAGGTCGAGTCAGCTCGGGTTAAGTCCTTAGCCGAGGCATAACTCATCATTATGTGCAGATTAGCGTAGGTCTGCTTTTATCGAGCTAATCCATATTCGGGACGGGACTATACTTGACATATTAGTCACCCCTATATCTTAGTCTCAGACGTGAGGAGGAGACTGAGGAGTAATTATGTCTGAAGATGCTGATGGCAGTTGTTAAGGAAACATATGACAATCATCAAGTAGACGACAAGCTTGATGTGATAGGTGTTATAGTTCCCATAGGGTTGTGTCCGATCGAGGCATAAATGACGACTAAACGCTTAGGGTTTGGTGCTTAAAATGATGATCTGACTTGAAACTTATGAATAATCATTTTAAGATATTTAAACCTGAAAATATCTTCACTTTCTCTTTTCTTTGCAGATCGTCCTCTTAACATTTCAGACGAGGTTTGGAACATGAAGACTCCCAGTCTTCTGTCTGTCTTGGGGAGGAAATGTAACGAGAAGCCACCCAAGAAATCAACAGATGGGAGGCCGACCCGTCTTGAGGCCACCCATAAGAGGAAAGAACCCATGGTTCCCACTAACACTCGACCTGATCCCCAGACGAGGCAGAGGGTTGGCTTTGCAGAGACTGATCCCTACTCTTCTTCGTCTTTTAAATGTTTTTTAGCAACCAATCTGGCCCAATTGAAAGTCGACCAGAGTTCGTTGATCAACAATCTCTATTAAAAAAGTTGCTATGTTTACGGCCCCCTCCGAGGGTGACTACGAATTCCTGAGGAAAATGCCCCCTGCCAAGGTCTATGACTTTAGCCTCCATCATATGGCGCAGGTATCTTCCTCGTACTTCCCCGAGTTGTCTCGTCTCATATTATTATTGATTTTATCTGACTCTGGATTCTTTGTTTTTGTAGTGTATATGCGCCTTCACCTTAGCCACCAAGTGGGTGGTCAAAAATCAGTAAAAACTTCAAGATGCCTATAAGGCAATAGAAGCTAAAGCTAACTTGAGGCGGAAGTTGAAAGAGCTGAGGGAAGATCACAAAAAGGCCACCGATCAGTTGAAGCTGGATCATGATAACCAGTTAAAAGAGAAAAACGATGCCTTGAAAGGGAAGGACAAAGCTCTACATGCTCAATCCACTAAGTACCGGACTAATTTTGTCGCTACTATACAGGAGGCCAAGGATAAGGCCATCGAAGGCTATAAGGCTTTAGTTGAATTTTAAGTTTTGGTTTGAAATACCTTGAGAAGAGTATTAAGACAGTCTACACGTGGGTCGTCTTGAAATTTATCGATATTGTCTCATCCATTCGTCCGTCGTTGGAGGCACCTGATATTGGGGACCCCCTCTTAGCTGATGCTCTATCTTATGTTGAGTCATCGGTCATTGCTGAGGGAAAAGGGATGTCCACCGACCTCCCTATTGAAGAAGATAACGCCAATGCTGAGACGATATCCCCAGCCGAGGATGAGACTAATATCGCTGAACCCACGAATGTCAGCATTGAGTTGACTCAGTAGGGTGGCTACATGTGTCCGATACCCTTTCTTTTGTACTTGCCATATTTTTTCTTTGTGAACTATTCTGATTTATTTTTGAACTTCATCTTTTAACCAGATGTATCCTCATACTTGAACATGAATGATATTTCCTCTCATCCTCATGAATTGTATCAACTTGTTTTCTTGTGTGACTTCATCTGATGTTTTCATCAAGTTACCATAATTTAAATGGTTTAAAATCTTCAAAGCACCAAGTATAAATGAGTAATCACACATCATCTCGTCTGTAGATGAGGTAAGATGTGATAACTTTAAATTCACCAAATTATGGTGTTTGCATCACGAGTCCTCTCTTGTCATTTTGAGAGTGCATGGATGAGGATCGTCTCATCCATGCACTGTCGTCTTGATCGAGAGAACTTTCTCCCATAAATTAATGATGTTTAACATGAACCACAACTAAGTGGTTTTAAAATTTGAATTCACCAAGTTACGGTGTTTGCATCACAAGTCCCCTCTCTTCGTTTTGAGAGTGTATGGATGAGGGTCGTCTCGTCTATGCACTGTCATCTCGTTCGAGCAAGATTTTTCCACCAAATTAATGATGTTTAACATGAACCATAATAGAGTGATTTTTACCCCTCTCGGTGTTATCGAGAGTCCATGGATGAGGTCGACCCTGTTTCGACTGTCATGTCACCGAGAGTAAGTTAAATCTATTTCACCACGAATGATGTTCATGAATTGGTACATACAATCTAAAATTATTTGAATCAATAGACAAAATATGATATAACACTTGGACATTTTTCATTCATAATCCTCTTCTCATATACATAGTCCAATGAAACTAATACGAATGAAACTAATACAAAACTATTACTAATAGTATTTTTTGAGATGTTCAGTATTCCAAGGGTTGGAGAATGGCTCTCTTTCTAAGTTCTTTAGCCAATATGTTCCTGGAACTACCTCTTTAGTCACCAAGTTAGGACCACACCAGTTATGATGGAATTTGTTGGGCTTCTGCCACGTCCACTTCAAAACTATATCTCATATTGCTAATATCGAGCTTTCACTCTCTTATTGATGTTCTTTGCTATTTGGCATCTCGCCTAACCTCGGCATCTTCCCTTCTCTCTTAAACTAGGTCAAGATCCAGTCTGCGTTCTATAACATTCTACTCCGAGTTATATGTCTGAACCCTGTGGGTTGGTAGACCAATCCCTATCGGCACCAGAGCCTCTGAGCCATAGGCCAACATGAATGGGGTTTCTCCCGTTATTGTCCTCTCCGTTGTCCTATAGGCCCATAGGACGGCGTGCACCTCTTCGGTCCATCTTCCCTTAACATCTTCCAGCTTTTTCTTGATCCCGTCAAGAATTGTTTTGTCTATTACCTCCATCTCCCCATTAGCCTAGGGTCAACCTAGAGTTGAAAAGAACTGTCTGATGCCGACCATCTCACAGTACTTCTTTAGGGATATGTTCTTAAATTGCTTCCCGTTATCAGAGATCAAAGTTTTAGGTAGGCCATACCTGCAAATAATGTTCTTTCAAATAAATTAGAAGGTCTTTTTCTCTATTATGCTAATCATTGTTTCAGCTTCCACACACTTCGAAAAATAATCGATAGTCACTATCAGGTATTGATAGATATCCATAGCCCTTAGCAGTGGTCCTACTAAATCAATCCCCCAGACTACAAATCGATAAGGGGAAGTGATAGAAGTCGTAGGCTAGTGAGGATGATGGGGAATGGTGGCAAACTGTTGGCATTTGTCACATTTCTTCACATATACAGCTGCATCTTTCGTCAGTGTCGCCCACTGATATCCCTGAGTGATTATTCTCTTTGCTAATGATCTTGCTCCTATGTGGCTGGAACAAGACCCCTCTTGCACATCCTTTAAAATATACTCTACCTCAGATGGATGAACACATCAGGGCAGAGGAAGTAGGAATCCTTTCTTATATAGGATGTCTCCTATGATGGAGAACTTTGCCACTTTATACCTCAGTTTCTTCTTCTCATCTTTTAAATTGGGAAAATCCCCATCCCTGATGTACCGGATGATATGATCCATCCAAGAAGCTCCCATATTTAAGTTCAAGAAAAATTCCATACTGATGTCTTCCTCTTCAATGGTCAGCCGATGTAAAATCTCTACCGGCACCGACCTTCTGATTTTTGTTCCTGTGGCGGAAGCTAGCCTTGCTAAGGCGTTGGCTTGACTATTATCTAGCCGAGGTATCCTCTTTAGCTTCACCTCTTTAAAATTTTTCAATGATGACTTCACCCTTCCAAGGTATTCGGCTATTCTATCATCCTTCGCCTCATATAATCCTAAAATTTGATTCACAACTAACCTGGAATCACTATGGACCAAGAGTTGAGTGACATTCACTATCATACTTCTCTTGAGAGTACACTCTCCTTCTTTATCTAATTGACTTTGCATCCTCGTCCACATTGATCTTATGGAAGAGGACCTCTGGATTGATATCGGGTATATCCTTGTGGTTCCAAGAAAAAATGATTTGCCTCTTCCTCAGAAATTTTATCAATTCCTCTTTAATCTCTTTCTTCAGGGCTTTTCCAACCTGAATGGTTTTTTTTGGCTCGTCCTCATTGAAGATGACGGATTCTACCTCTTCAGTCGCGTCGCCATTTTTCATCTCGGTTTTATCTTTTGGGTCAAGAGTGTTAATGTTATAAGTTGTAATGGCGCTCTTATACGCCTCTCTCTCTTCAGCTGAGTTGAAGTAACATTTACGTGTCTCAATTGGGTCAGCTTAAACTTTACTTACTCCATACGAAGTTGAGAGTTTAATAATCTGGTGAACTATTGAGGGCATGACCTCAAACTCCTTCAGGGCTACTCATCCTAGGATTATATTGTAGGCTAAGTATATGTTCTCATCCATAACAAAGAAGTTGATCTTCTTTATAAGGCATCTTGGCCAACAATTCCCCATTCTCACCTTCATCTCGTAAATTCCCAGAGGTTGTACATTCTCTCCATTGAAACCAATAAGAGGTTAGTGATATGGGATAAATATCTTCTTACTCAACTCCAGACCCTTATAATAGTCCCAGAACATCACATCGGCTGAACTTCCACCGTCGACTAATATCCTTGGGACTTCATACCAATGTACTAAAGTGGTGATCACCAGAGGGTCATCATATGGGGCTAGGAGACCCTTAAAATCTAACCTTGAGAAACCAACAATCAGGGTATTCATATCAACCTTGGTTCTCTTCACCTTCTTCGGCTCAATAGATATCGAGCATACCACTTTAGGCTTTGGAGGGAGAGCTCTGGCTTCTGCTATATGAGCTTTCCTATCAGCAACTTCTTTTCCACTACCTGCTAATCCTCCACAGATCATTTTTACACCATGAGAGATGCAATGTAACTGACCTTTAGGATCAGTTATTGGGGGTATCAAGTCTGGGTCGGCCTCATCATCATCGTCTGAGGCTTTATCGTCTCTGCCAGTTGGAGCATTAAATTTGCACTTATCATAACTCTTCTTTTGGTTGTCGTCTTGGCTACCCTTTGAACTAACTTTATCCACACACTTTCTCAACTTCCCATCCTTCAACATTTTCTTAATCTCGTCCTTTAATATGAAACATATGTCTGTTGTATGACCATAATCTTGGGGGAATTTGCACCACAGGTTCTTGTTCCTCTTATGTGGAGGAGCTTTCAACTTCTTCGGCCATCTCAGAGATCAATGGTTCCTTATATCATTTAGGATATGCTCAGAGCTAATCGTCAACAGGGTGTAGTCAGCGAACTTATCGTCCATCGATATTTTCTTTCCATCTTTACCCTTTGTCTTTTGGAACTTACCTCCACTGCTGGATCCCTTCTCATCATCTCCTTTGAAAGCCATTGCCTCCTCCGTATTCATAACCTTCCCAGTCGTAGCCAGGAGTTCGGCCATTGATTTTGGTGGATCTTCAACAAGATTCCATAAGAGCTTTTATTTTTTTAGGCCTCCCATTAGGTCTGTCATAGCTATATTCTCATCAAAGTATACCACTTCCAATTTTTCCTTGTTGAAGCCAACTATGTACTCCCTCAGAAACTCATTTTTACATTATTTCATGTAGAACAAGTGAGTCTTCTTCTTCTGAGGTTTTACTCCAAAATAGAAGTTATGGATAAACCCCTCAGCTAACTATTTAAAGCTTTCAATTTAGTTTCTCGGAAGATAAGTATACCAGATATGTGCAACACCAGTCAGAGTATTTGAGAATGCTTTACACTTCATCTCATTTTAAATCGAAAAGAAATCTAAAGCAGCTAATACATCTTAACATGGTGGACTTGATTGGTACTCCCATTATATCTCGGTGTCACCATCGGTGGCTTAAACTTAGTCGGAGTAGGGTAGCTCACAATCCTTATGATAAATGGAGACCCTTCATTATACCACCTCTGTACGGGGTCTCGTTTTTTCATGATATCGCTAATCTTATCTTACAATTGTTGTATAGAATCATTCCAAGGTTTATTTTCAGTTGATATCTCTATATCGTCTTAGACGACATTATCCCTAGCACCTTCACTATCGGCTGGACGAAATGAGGGCTCTTTACCCACTATTCTTTGGAGGCTATTTACCTCCCTTCGTTCCTCATCTCGGCCTCTACATGGCTGACGATCATCACATCTATCATTCCTTCTGGAACCAGTGATGCTTCGAGATCTAGAGAGGCGGTTCCTCAAATCACCCTATGGGCCAAGCCCATCAAAGGCCAACCCTCTCCTTAATATGTATAAAGATGATGCCAATGGCCTACAGTCTAAGCTCGGCCTCCTACTATTCTCTTCATCAGGTAAAATTGGACGGACAGTATTTCCAGATATATGATAAGGTTCCCACCAGTACCTCTCGTCCTCATCCTCTCCCTCATTTTTCTCTTCTTCGAATTCTCATCCTTGCCTCCCCAAGTGTAGACGCCTGGTGTCGGCAACATCCCTTCGTTTATGTTGAGGTGGAAGATCCTTGTGCAGAGCCTGGGGTAGTCCCTTGTTGGATGAATCTGGTAGGTCTTCCCAGGCCACCGGAGTTATCATATTGTCTCTGGCTTCGATAGGTCTGATCACATTTTAGCTAAATGTGATAAGCTGTTGTTGCATCAACTGCTGGCTGGCCATGAGAGAGTGGAAAGCTGCATCCACCTCAGCCATGTTTTACCGAGGGGCTTAACTGGTACTGGGGCCACCTCCCGGTGGTGGAAGATATGATTCCATGGAACTCCGATAAATGGAGAAATCAAGTATGACACCGGAAGTGAGCTGAATGAACTATAAGAGCTTTAACTCACACTAAATATCTTTCAATGGTGGTTCAAGCTCAGCCAAATGTGAGGTTGAACCACCACCAGAGAATCTAGTGGAGAGTAACCTACAGATGAAAGAAAGGATATGATGATCTTACGTTCCCACGGACGACGTCAGATTAATGATACCAGAAATGTTATCACCAAGTTAATATATGTTTAAGCTCAAAACCAGACAACAATGAAGTATAACGAATATTTAAGTAAGCAGAAAGAGATGAGGCAAAGAAGAAGAAGATACCAAATATAAATGGCTCAATTTTTGAAGGGCCTACGTCCCACTGTTTGATTATATGAAATCCACTAAATATGGGCTCTAACAGCCTTAGGATACAAGAACTAAAGTTTTTTCTCTCTACTTTGAGTTGAAAGAGCTTCAGCTAGGGTTTACCATTTGTCCTCCCCTACAAAGATGTAGAGGACAAGTATTTATAGTGTTTTGGAGGTATAGTGTACCCCCCAAGCAGGTAATAAGCATGTGTGGAATATCCCCAGCTAATAAGGAGGAGATAGCTGTCTTTGTCATATGTAGGTCATGATGGTCATATATCCCCTCACGTGTATAACAATTTTGGTCCACATGGGATTTGCAGCCAATGCGCACACTCTCACTTGTCCCCCAATGCACGCGCCTTGCCAGCTATCTACTGTCGGCCACTTGTCCTGGCCGAGGCTGAGTCACCGGACTATGGTCCATTGTGGAAGCTTACAAAATGATTTCTGACCTTTAAAATCGGAAATATCAGCCCTCCTTAAAATCCCCAATTGTCCATCTTCTCTACTCCCTTCAAAATTCTCTTCCATTCGACTCACCTGCACACATTGATCCATATCGACTGGAAAGAAGAAAAGAATAAATTGAGCCAATCTGAAACTAAAAATATCCAAACCAAACCCCTTGGTTTCCATCTTCTATGCACACCCAAAAGTCCAAAACTAAACAATAAAAGGATGCAACCCTTTTTTAGTTCCCTTTTGTGGAACATCCCATAAAGAAGAACAAAAGAAAAAAGTAAGAGAGGATAGAGAAAATGGTGAAAGATAGGAAGGTAGGAGTGGCTATGGATTTCTCAAAGATCCGCAAAATAGTTCTAAAATGGGCACTCGATAAACCTGACTGATAAAGGGGATATTTTCTATATCACCCACATCAAGTCTAGCTCTCATGATGAGTCTCATAATAAGCTTTGGGTCAAGTATGGATCACGTATGTGATCAACTTTTGTACCAAATTTTCTCAGAAACTCTTTTTAATCTTATTCGATTTGAATGAAATTGATATGGGTTTCTATTTTTTATAGCTCTTATTCCTCTGACTGAGTTTCATCAACCTGAAGTTATAATCAAGTAGTATGTAAAGATATATATTGAACTTATGGACATTCTTGACATCGGTTTTAGACAGAAAGAGGTACCTTTTTTTCTTGACCATGTATATTAGTAATTGTATACGCAGGAGATCATTAATCGCATACGTAGTGGAATACGGTAATCCTAGAATAAGGCTCTACATCAACGAATGCTAAACTGAAACGTAGTAAGCCGTACAGATCCTAAAGGACTCTAGAACCTGATGCTCTGATACCACCTGTGACACCCCGCCCAATTAAATATTAGGTTATCAGTCCTTTACAAAATTGATAACAGAATGTTCGGTTGGTTCATTCTTAGCATCACTATCGAAAACTTAAATCCAATTAATTACCTAACATTTAATTAAGCTAGTGTCAAAACATTTTCCAATTAAACTTGAAACCAATTAATTCATTTAATTTATGAACATATGATTACAAGTCATGCACAATAGATGAATACTGACTGAAATAATTACTGAATAATTAAGACTGGATAAAACCTTCCAGTTCAAAGTCATAAACCAAACCATAATAAATACTCAATTCAACTAAAAAAAACTACAAGAGAAACTGAGTACAACCCTGCTAATGAGAATGGGCGACACATGCCCGAACTAAATTATCTGAACTATGAACTGAATGAAATGAGAGAAGCATCTAATCTAAATGACCCACAACTTCCACAACAACTGCAGCTTGGCAAACCATCCAAGTATCTAGAACCGGTGTCCCTGTGGCTGGGCACCTGTACCAATACATATATATATATATATAGAAAAAGAAAGAAGAGATGCAAGAGACGGGTCAGAGCCCGATGTTTTAAAAAGATTTATTAGTAAGCATTTAAAACTTTATTAAAGCAAGTATTATATGCATGTTAGTTCGAACACTCACATGAGATTCTCACCTCTCGACTAGTGTGCACGCCTAACGTACATCTAATCCAACCTAGCCATCTGACACACTCCTAACTAGGAAAAGACTTATCCTACTAGTTACCCTTCGTAGTAGTATCCCGTATTTGATCTCGACATTTATCATTTTAAATAAGTGTTATCACACTAAAGTCAAGTATTTACTATTTATGTTACTAAAGATTTCACTATCTTAATAATCTTTAATTATCTCATTTTAGACATACCATAAGCATACATATATATCCCTCACTATTATATATATGTGTATTAACACAATCTTAAAAGCCTGCAATTTCACATTGTAAGTAGAACACAAGTATACATATATATCTCCACTACTATTATATTTATACTAACACAACACCCCATGGATATACCTGTAGTGCATTGCATACTCTGCTATCATGTCTTAGTACATCTCGTACTCGAATAAGGACTATCGGTTCAAAAATCTCCCACGAACCTTATAAACAAATCACACATATTGGCGGCAAACGTAGTTCACATACCTATGGGTCACGCACATACCTACGCTCCCATAGTCAGCGACTTATCAATTCACAAATAAGTCTTCACAGTCCTATGTTCTGAGATACAAGTCAAATATCCCCCCGAAGGTCACTCAAGATAAGACCGTTTCTACATAACCCCCCGCGATAGCAAGCAGCTAGGTATGTCATACACATAATATCAAATATATGTATACACATAACCCATCAAATCAAACGGTATATACACAACCAGATGTCATATTCCATACGTAGTATTTTTATCACTAAGTAATATCAATGTATTTTTAAATCAAGATATTCCCTCTCTCGTAATATATTTAAGGATAATATGTCACCCAAAAATCCTTAATTCATAATCATAAGAAGTCCCAAAAGTAACCACTAATTTTTATTCTTATAAGTTCCATATCGTTAGAGCTAATATTGTAAGTATTTATCACTTAATACTCTCGACGCATTTACAATTACGATTATCTCTCTCTCTCAATCTTCAAGGTAAATTCACCGTTCCAAATATTTGAATCATTAGACCTAAACAACTCCTAATAATTATTCACTATTTTGGGTTCATCGAACATTAATTTTTCTCACTCAAATTGACTGTTTACACAAATAGGGGCAAAATAGGAAATTCTCTGAAAATTATAAATCTCGCTCGAACCAGAATGAATCTCACTCGCACGACTTTGCGCGACAACCAATCTTGCTCGAACGACTTCGAGCGACATCTCGCGACCTGGGTTGTTTCGTCTTTAACCTTAGACAGCCTGGTTTTTCACCATTTTTCAACCCTAAAACCTCTAAAATATCATCCCAAACTCCAATCAATCAGTCCCAAATCGAATCCTAACATTTGTAAATGAATTATAACAACTTAGAATCATTAAATCATCCATATAATTTGAAATCCCCAATTTATTATCAAGAACCCTAGTTCTTAAATTGATATGCATAACTTCTAAATTAAACCCAGATTTGTTTATAGAAATTAACATAATTTCTTAGGCATCATCTTATCTACATATGGGATTCAAATTCTTATCAAATCATCCCTAGGTTATGATATAGTTCTCCAATTTCACCCAAATTAACTATCACAACAATGGTTTATTAACCTAGACTAACATGAACACAATTATCGCTAAAGAAAGCAACCAATAAACACTTGTCTCGATTTCGAAGGTCTGATCCGTTGGTGTTGTTTGTATGGATGCGCTCCTTGCGTTCCGATCTACACGATGGTGGTGGTGGTTGTACAAGGTAGTGAAAATTGCCTCTCCTCCTTTGGGATTTTCTCTCCCTCACCCACTGTGGCTCTCTCTTGATTTTGGTGTAACCTAACCCTAATTGTCCCCAATTAGCTGATATAATATTTCTCCAATTTTCGTCCATTTAATTCCTCCAAAATTACAAATTACAAAACTACCCCTACCGGGTGCCGGCTTGGCCTAAAAATATTCCGGAGTCTAAATAGAATACCCTGGTAGAGTTTTTGGACTATCTCGACCCCTCCGGACTCAACGACGCACTCGAAATGATCATGCGAGTTACTTAAAATAATTTACCTTTTTTATTTCACTTATTTAGTCCTGACACGACTCACACGCGTGTCCCGACTTAATATACCAAACTGTCGTATTTCTCTCTCATAATAAGTTATATAAAATCGTCATTTCATATTACTTATTCTCACAGTAATATTAATAATTGTTAACTTCTCGTTACGCTAGTAAATATTCAATTTTAATCCGGATTAATTATTAATTCTCACATTTTAATCTAATTAATCCAATAATGATAATAAATAACATAATTATTCAAATGCTAAAAAATATGGGGTGTTACAAATGGTCTCTTCCACTTTGTGAAAAACCAAAGTAACCAATCAAAACTCTTCTCTCCCCCTTGTTATTTCCACTCTCTCCACATTTTACAAAACAAATTAATTATGTATATGTGTCACTGAAGTGTACTTTTAACCATTTGCATTGGAGATGGTTTTTATTTACATTGTCTACATATAATTTTTTATACCACATAGATACATATTATCTAGTTCTTATGGCCACATAGAAACCAATTCACATCTGCATTAGAGATGCTTTAAGAGCTCTATTGGTCCTTAATGTCTTGTATGACAAAGATTGTGTGGTTGTGTTGCCCGAATGGTTAACTTATGTCGGTTTAGTCAACACTACACCAAATTAGGCGAATAGTCATGGAAAGCTGGTCAAGGATTTAGCCCATGACTAGGTGGTCACGACCTAAAGCTGTGACCATGGCCAATAAAGGTGTGACCATTTCCATGACCATAAAATGTCATGGAACTAGTTGGATCCGGTCACGATCTTAAGCTCTGACCAGGTAGGTCACGACCCTCATCCGTGACCAAGGTGTGACTATCATGGCACCAAACTCATGCCAAAATTCCCTCCAAGTGTGGTTACCGACTAAGGCTGTGACCATATCCATGAACAATGCCAAAATTTCATCCAATAGGGTCACGACTATGGGACTTGACCAAATCAAAATGGTCATGAATAGGGGTCGCGGTTCAGGGTCGTGACCAGTGCTATTTTAATGCCATGGTCACAGCTGATGAAGTGGAAAAAAATATGGTCACGACGTTGGGTCACGACCCCAGTGTCTTTACATTAAAACCCCCAACGGCCCTTTCATTTTCACGCGACCACTCTATCTATCATACCCTTTGCTCTCCGTCTCTCTCTCTGGTTGCCTAGCCCTCTCTCCAGTTTCCTCTCTCTCTCAATCTCAAAGGTAACATTTTTCTCTCTATATATTTGTGTATATTTATATGTGTGTATAATTTGTGCAGTGTGTATATGTGTGTACTGTGTGTATATGCATTCGTGTGTATATATATATATATATATGTGTGTGTGTGTGTGTGTGTGTGTGTGTGTGTAGCTATGTGTGTATTGATTAATGGGTGTTTAACTTTAACCCTAACTCATTTTGAAACCCTAATTTTTATGTATATGTTAATGTGTGTTTATTTTAACCTTAGGGTCCGTTTGGTTGGCCTTATTCGTCATGGGTATTGGCAAATAAGTTGGCAAATGGAGTATTTGCTTACAATTTGGTGTGTTTGGTACAAAAATTTGCGTACAAATTACTTGTCAATATACAACATCTCCTATGCACAAGCTATGGGCAAACTTTGCTTACCTATTTGAGTGGCAAGTATTTTGCCAACAAATTTGCCAACTTCTTAAACGGTTTTAATGTTCTAAAAAATAATTTAAAAACTGTTTTAAATAATTAAAAAAATGTTATGAATATTTAAAAACTGTTTTGTAATGTTTTAAAAACTATTTTTAATATTATAAAAAAATTTAAGAAAATGTTTACCAAATTTTTTTAAAAATCTTATAAACAAAATATTGTAAAAAATGTTTCTAACATTTTTAAAAACAATTTTTAATATTATAAAAAATATTATAAAAACTGTTTTTAACATTTTTAAAAACTGTTTTGAATATATTATAAAAACTATTTTAAAGTTTTAAAAAACATTTTTTAAAACTGTTTTAAATTGTTTAAAAACTGTTGTGAATATTTGAAAATTGTTTTGTAACATTTTAAAAACTGTTTTTAATATTATAAAAATTTGTTAAGAAAATGTTTTACAAATTTTTTGAAAAATCGTAATATAAAAATATTGTAAAAATTGTTTTTAACATTTTAAAAAACTGTTTTGAATATAATATAAAAACAGTTTTAAAGTTTAAAAAAAAATTAAATAGTTAAAAAAAACTGCTGTGAATATTTGAAAATTGTTTTGTGATATTTTAAAAACTATTTTTAATATTATAAAAAACTGTTAAGAAAATGTTTTACATTTTTTTTAAAATCGTAATATGAAAATATTGTAAAAACTGTTTTTAACATTTTTGAATATAATATAAAACTATTTTTAAATAAATTAATTGGATTGACTTTAATTTTGCCTAATGGTTGTTTGATAGCCTCATGTGAAAAAAACTAAGTGACATGCCCACTCTTTTGCCCATTGTCAACCAAGCGGGCCCTTAATTATAATTGAAACGCTAATTTTCATGTATATTTCAATGTGTATTTATTTTAACCCTAATTAAAATTAAAATTAAAATTTTCATGTTTATGGTAATGTATATTTATTTTGACCGTAGTTAAAATTGAAACCCTAATCTTCATTTATATGTCTATGTGTATTTATTTTGACCCTAGTTAAAATTAAAACCCTAATCTTCATGTATATGTTTATGTTTATTTATTTTAACCCTAATTAAAATTAAAAACCTAATCTTCATGTATATCTTTAATGAGAAATGACCCCACTTCAGTGAGATATTGTGATTATTGGTATGTATTTTTTATCATGTAGATGATAAAAAGAGTACAAGATAATTATTGGTTGTTGGTTTGGTTGTTGGATAGTATGTTGGATTTCTTGGATTGATAAGACACATACTTTCAAACTCTCTAAAAATTAACCCTAACAAAATATGTCATAACACCTATGGTACGTTGTTGTTTGGATTTCACCTCGGTGAGATCCAACACGCAGTGGATTAAGAGAAGGGTAGCGTTGAATCAAAATCTTAAACAAACTAATATACCCTTATACCTCATATGTTATAATAAATAGTTAATAATTAATTAGATCCCTTAACTTGTAGGACTCATATTCATGCCCTCATATATTTTTCTCAGGAAAAATGATGCACAGTTATAATTAGTGGCAACAAGAGTACAAGAGGTTGTAATTGGACTGCATATATACCTCTTTTATTAATGCACACTATATAGAGTGTACTCCTATTTATAGGTACTCTACCTCTGGTTCATTCCCCTACTCTCCAAGTACGAGTTGGCAACAGACCCATGTTGCTCCAATGCCCCCATCCAGCGCTCCCCACACCTCCCGCTCAAATGAAAAGAAGCCCATTGGTCTCTCAATCATCGGGAATAACCCCACGGGTGATAAAAATGACATGTTAAGATTTGAAGCCCAGTGTTTGTCATTGGGAAAAATGAACGTGGGAGTCGGGGAGTAGACAATTAGAACCTTGTTGATCAAGCTATCAAAGATGACATATATGATTAACTCTATAATCGATTTTCATTTTTTGATCATTCAAATCATATGGTTCTTTCTAAGGTTGTTGAACAATTAAGGACATACCGGAGAAACCTTCGGCAGAGACATTTCTTGAAAGATGCATCGAGCTCCGATATTTTGTCTCTCAAAGATAAATTACCCCTAAATGTTGAAATTTCGATGGAGCAGTGGAATGATTTCTTGGAGAATGAGGCGAAGGACAAGAAACTGGTCCAAAGGGAGAAGAATAAACAAACCAAGGCAAAAAAACTGATGTCCACAAGTTGGGCTCCAAATCTTATGAATATTAGAAGAATGAATGGTCGAGTAGGATAAAAGATAATCCATATGCGAGTTAACAACCAAATCGGGGAAACTTATACGTTCATGCTCGATAGGACAAAGATAATAAATTTTCATCACACTTGGCTAAGACTCTGGAATCAATAGAGGCTATTAGAAGAGAATTAAGTTTGAGCCCTTTTGATGACTTGGAAAATGATGCCCTTACCGAGGCCATTGGAAAGGACAAAAGGGGGAGGACGAGAGGTGTCGGATCACATATGCCAAAAAAAAATTAAAACACACCGCACCTCTCATGGACAAGCTTTCTTTGATCAGGAATTGTATCTGGACCCAAGAAGAACATCAGTCCAGGACCGATGGGGATGTCCAGGAGATTAAAAGTAACCTAGGAGTCTTGACGAGTGAAATTGGGAAACTCGTGTCTCTTTTTACTCAAGGTTTTCAGCCCCCAATACCTCGTTAAGATTTCCCTTACCCTCATTCCCAATGTTTTTCATTTCCTCAACATTCCCCTCCCAAATGCTACCTCCTTTAACATTCCCTTCCCCAATGACACCTCCTTCAACATTCCCTATCCCAGTGCCTCCATTGGTCACAGGTTTTAGATCATCATCAACCACTCACGGTGCTATAGCGAGAAGATATATTTCAAGGACTTGGTCAATAGAAGAATTATTGGTGTGTGCACACTCATCTCCGTAGTTGTCGGAACTAAAGTACACGGTCGACCTTTGCGGAAGGGTAAGGCTCAGGTGATGGTTGATGAAATATACAATGACTGTGATGATGAATTTGTGTACGTTGACAGCGGGGAAGGGATAGGATTGAGACATTACACAAATTATTTTATTACTTGGCCAGTTTATTTGTTAGTTAAGTTCTAATAATATTTTTTTGTTTCAGTTGTAATAATCTTTTTTCAGTTGTAAGAAGATTTTTTTTGTTTCAATCTAGTTTTAATAATATTTTTTTTATTTCAGTTGTAATAATATCACTTGGCAAATTTATTTAGTTTAGGGTTTAAGTTGTGAAATTTCTGTAATCATATTAATTTCTTGAATGCAACATGACATTTGTTTTAACCTAGTAACACAAGGCTGAAATTTAAAGATTATTAAATGAATTTCCCATAATTCAAAGAGTGGATGGGGGGCACTAGCCGAATAAAAAATAATTATGTAAAGGGAATTCAAGAATTTGTTAAATACGATTACAAAAATCTTATAAGTGACAAGATTTCCTATCTGTGCACCTGTTGTATGAACAAAAAATATAAGTCATTAGAAGACATTGAATTGAATTTAATAAATTGGGAAATTTGACAAGAATATAAAATATGGACACACTATGGTAAAAAAAACTATATCTTATGTTCCGAAAGAATTATTGGTACCCGATCGCGTAATGGAACCCCAATGAGTGGAAATGGTACATGATTCACCAATACATCGTCCATTAACTGACTAAATTGATGATGCTTACGCAGTCCACAATCATCAAAACCACCAACCTATGGATTCAGATAATGCGCATTATGACCAAGTAAATGAATAATTTGATGCTGAACAACCAGGAGATTGGGAATACAAACGGTTAAAAGACGATGCGGCAAGACCGTTATAGAAGAGTTAGTTTGGTTTGTCTGGAAACAGAGTAACTGAAATTCTAAATGGGTTAAAGAAATTCTTCCAAAAGAGATCACGTTACCAGACAATTATCCTACCATGAAGAAGAGCTTGAACGGTTTGGGTTTGAAACACAAATCTATTCATGCATGCAAGTATGATTGCATATTGTACCAGAACGAGCACGAAGAGAAGGATGAGTGTCCTGTATGCAGTGAGCCTAGATATGTTATTTGTGAGAATGGAAAGGACAAAGCTGTAAAATAACACAAATGCTCGCAAGTACCACAAAAGTTTTTGAAGTATTTTCCACTTGGTCTATGGTTAAAATGATTTTTCACTGTACCGTGGATAGCAGAGGCCATGACATGGCATGCTCGATGCAAGGCGGGTGGGAATCTGATGCTTCGTCTGATTAATTCACTTGGTAAATTTTAAATGCACGACACCATGAATTTGCAAAGGAACCACGTAATGTCCGTCTTGCAATCTTAACCGATGGGTTTAACCCTTTTTGTAATTTAACTACTAATCAAAGTTATTGACCAGTTCTCATGGCGCCTTTAAGTCTTCCTCCGACACTGTGTATGAGAAAGGAGTTTACATTATTATTTTTGTTGACAATTGGCTGAAGGCTCCCGGAGATTATATTGATATATTTTTTTCCCCATTAACCGAAGAACTTAAAGAGTTATGGGATAAAGGCATAACGATGTTTGACTCTCATAAGGGTGAAGAGATCACACTTAAAGTAATGTTGATGTGGGCAATCCACAACCTTCCTGCTTATGGGACCTTGTCCGGTTATAATGTTCATAGTTATTATGGATATCCCATATGTGGGGAGGAAACTGAAGACAATTGTCTATATCATAGTGGTAATATTAGTTATACGAGTAATCATAGATTTCTACCGACCAATCACCCTTTCAGGAACGATAAGTCTAACTTTTTCCCTATCGGTCACGAGCACAGGACACCACCTGCTCGAATTTTTGGTTAGCAGATCGAGGAGAAGGCAACGGCTGTGACTACATGGAATAAGTATGTAGGCAAACACCCTTAGTTTGTAAACCTGAAGCATAAAGCTAAGGAGGATCCGAACGACCCTTTTAAAGCGAAGCCATGGTCCAGAGGATCAATAATTTTTGACTTTCCGTATTGGAAATATCACCATGTAAGTCATGTAATTGATGTGATGCATACAGAGAAGAATGTTACAAAACATATGATAAGAACATGTCTGGGTGGATCTCATTCAATAGATGGAGAGTGGACCTGTTGTGATATACATAATACAAAAATAAAGAAGAAACTGTGGTTAAAAACTGATCCTACAACAGGGAGAATTTTTATCCATCGGATTGGTTTCACTTTGACAACTAGTGAGAAGAAGATCCCCTTAGACACGTTGTTCAATTTGAAGACTCCAACTTGTAATTCTGGTAATTTACGTAGGATAGCAACTTACCAAAAAATGACTTGAAATAGTGCAAGTCTTATGACTGGCACGTAATCATTCAATTAATCCCTCTGTTATTTCAGCATTACTTCTCTGAACGCAAAGATCTCCATCGGGCAATTATGCAAATATGTTTGTTTTTTACCTTATATTATAAAAAAATGGTAAAAGAAGGCTTGAAAACTTTTCGTGAGTGCACAGAAACCACCAACAAATGACTTAAAACAGTGCAAGACTACAATTTTCATAAATTGCCTATCCACTGATGTCCTTGAGTTTGATCAAGGATAATTTTTAAAACAGGATGACCTCATCACCAACTTAGATTTTTCAAAATTTTAGAATATCAGTAATGTTGATTTTTGTCCCATATAGGACATTAATTTTATCTTCATTTTTTGAAGATGGTATCAGAGAAACTAATTAGAAAATGCACATGTATATAGGAACCGAATTTGAAAATAGGTACACTTATACTTGAAAACGTGCTGCGAGTGGGTGAAAACCACCAACAGCACCCAAACGGGACCATGAGTGGCATGAACACCTCGTGCGTGTCCAATGTAACATGTGGAAATCGGTCGCATAGGAGTGGGACTCCTAGTTTGAGAATAGGACCCGAAATTCTAAATAGGCACACTAAGTCTTGAAAACGTGTCGCGCGTGGACGGAAACCCCTAATAGCCACAAAACGGCATCGCGAGTGGCACGAACACTTCGTGCGTGTGCAACGTAACATGTAGAAACTGGTCAAGTAGTCACAGGACTCCCAGTTTGATTTACAAATGTTTAGTTTAATTTACGAATGTTTAATATGATTTATGTATGTTTAGTTGCATATTAATTTATGTAAATTAATATGTAAACAATGTGAGTATTTTGAAAGTACAATACACGCATAATATATAAAGTACGCGCACATTGAAAATGATTTTGTTGATTTCAATGTGCATATACTTTATGTATTATGCGTGTAGTTTATGAAAGTACACACATAATTCATAAAGTACACGCACATTGAAATGAACAAAATCATTTTCAGTGTGCGTGTACTTTCGGTAATATGCGTGTACACGCACATTGAAATGTGTAGATGTGTGTTTCCTCACCAATAATGATCTGACACATCCGTTGGTTGTGTTGGGCTTAGATCCTGCTATTTTTTTAGAGAGTTAATGACAAATCTGTGGACATCATAAGCCGAATCATATTTAATCCTATCATCAATGTCGTTGATGTATGGAATAAAAAATTCTCCTATTGTTAAGTTAGAGTATGAGAACAGGAGTATGGTCATGAAGTGGAGAGTAACAACACCTGTGCTTGTCCAACGTAACATGTAGCAACCGTCCATGTAGTCGCGAGACTCCTGGTTTGAGAATAGGACCCGAATTTGAAAATATGGATACTTAGGCTTGAAAACGTACCGCGAGTAGGTGGAAACAACTTATTGATGTAAAAAATTAGACTGGATCTAATTTCTTAATCGCATATAAAATATATAGATTATCAAGAGATGATAGAAAATAAACACAAGGTTTTATAGTGGTTCAGCTATGTAATAAAGCTTAAGTCTGCTATTATGTTTTTGATCTCAGTGATTACAATCAGTATTCTCTTAATTAGATTTAGCATGCCCTTAATGAAAGGATCAGATTGATCATGCCCTTAATAAAAGGGATATGTGGTATTTATATGGATCAAGGGTTGGAATGCATTTATATGTTCACGCATTTACGCACGTACATGATGAATGTGACGAATGATTTATTATCCATGTTAAATGGATCTTCATTAGTGATGCTAGCGTGGAGGCCTTTCATCTCTCTATTGGTCGGCATCCTTAATATTGGTCAGCCTGTATGCCAACTTAATATTTGCTGACTAGGATTTTTTCCATGTAAGGATACACTTGTCTTTTCTGATTGGTCCACATGGATGGATAATTTTTGGTATCAACAGAAGCCTCCAATACATCATTCTTGATGCTTTGTTGAGAGGATGGAATATATATTCTTCAGAATTGGTCGGATGATGCTGATGCTGATGCTCGAGACTTGTAACAAATTTACATATGTATATTCTGCTATGGCATTTCGTAAATGATTTGAAAACTTTTAAATCGCCAAAGTAAAGGATAAATTGGTATTTTTACGTTTGTCAACATTGTAGCTATTTGAACGTCAATCGCCGTTTCCTGTAATAATTACTTTTTCTATTTTCAAGGCAACCTATAAAAGGTGAGAGGCTTTTCATTTTTTCCTTTACCCCAAATCTTCGAACTGTAGTAGCTGTCTCTGAGCTTCTATGCGATCATTTTCCATCGTTCCTTTGTCCTTTTAATAGTTCTTACTAAATCCTTAATCTTTTGTAAGAATCTTTTCTTTATCTCTGTTTTTCTTCATTCTCTTCTTTTCGAGTCATGGTTTATATTATTAACATCGATTCCTTATAGGAATTTAGGGAGAAATAAAAAATTACTTCTTGGGTTGAGCTAGAAATACCAACCGTCCCCATAGATTTAAACTCTTTAGTTGAGGGTCATTGGATTCCCACTTTATTTATTGTAGAGTGTGGCTTTACTTTTCCACCAAACCCTTTTTTCCTTGATTTCTACCAATATTTTGATATTATCCTGTAAGGGTAGCCATCAACACTTTGAGAGTTGTCAATGGGGTAACTAGGTTTAATCAAATCTATGGGACCCATGTAGGTATTCCTAAGATCATGTTTTGTTATAAGTGGTCTGTTGCTGGAGAGGGTAGATATTACTTGAAAACCAGGAACGCCAATAGGGTTTTAATGTTGAATTTTCCTGATTCCAATAGATTATTGGGATTATTCTTTGATAGTAAAAAACTGGCAACAGGCTCCTCTCGATGATAAAGGTGTTTATGATGGTCCCAGATGTCCTCAATCAGGGGATGAGATATGTTGTTATTTTAGTACTTCAATTTTCCTTACTTTGTTTCCTTTATTACATATTCTCACTCTTTTTAATTGCTTTTTGCCGAAGAATGTAAGAGAAACTACCCTAAATAGGGTGAAGTAAAGTTGGAAGAGATTCATTTCTTGTGGAGTTTAAACTAAAGAATAGGATAGGAGAATCCCCGATCAACCTCTTTATTGCTGGAATATAAGACTTCAATAACTTCTTTTGTAGCTCGGTCAATAATTATTGCATCTTCAGTTGTAATTGATTTGGAGAGGGATCCAGTGTCTACCTCCTCAGGGACTGAATCTACTAGTGCTGGTGCTGAAGTTGCCACTTCTTCTTCCTTTGATTCTAACCTTGTTCTTTTTATCAGCATAGGCAAGAGGAATATCCCCAATATTTTGGATGATGATTCTACTTCTATCTTTAAAAAGCCAACTGATACTGGCAAGAAGAAGGTTGAAACTGGTAAGAAGCCCCCAACTACCAAGGGTGATAAATCCCCTTTGAAAAGAATCAGGAAAGGTTTCCCTGATAAGAAAGTTGAGATAACCATTGTTACTGACCAACAGGGGTTGGTTGGTACGGATCCACCCACTTCAGGCTCGTTTGTGGCCTTTGGTACTAGCTTGGCTAGGAAACTGATCAAGTCTGGCACTCTCCCAAATCATAGGGTTGTTTCCTCTTCCATATCCCGATCACAACTATCAGCAAAGGCTACTTAAAGCTTAGCCTCAGTAAGTTTTCATATTTGAAATTTCCCAGATATCTTATATTTTATCCTTTACCGACTTAACTTTATTTTTTCTTGTAGTTCCTCGTTGATTACAACCAGATGCTTGAGAAGGACGACCAATTGCATTATTCTTTAGGAGAGGTAGAGGAAGCCTTTGAAGGCTTGAGGAAGTCTCTAGCTGATACTCAGCAAGCTTATGATGCTGAGAAGCTGGTCTGGAAGAAAAACTCAAGACTTCTAAAGAAGCTCGACAGAAGGCTGATGGTGCCTTAAGTGTGGCTAACACTACTGCTGTTGGAGTTGAGCGCAGGGCAAAGGCTGCTAGAGATTATGTGGCTAAGATGACTAAGGTCTTATCTACTAGTAAGGCCAGGAGAAACAAAACTAGAGGATAATCCTTCCACAGGGGTTGGGATAAGGTCATCACTGCTACTTCTTCCCAAATAGATTTTTCTAAGAAAAAGTTCTTTAAGGAGGGTTAGTCGGATGCTTTGAAGGAAATGGGAACTGTTGAGAGCTCAGAGCTATTTTTGTTGCATGAACCAGAGGATCCTCCCAATCTTGATGGTGAGATTGATGACACGGGTTCAGGGGAATCCTCTATGGCCATTGAGTCTGTTGCCCCTTCTGTCGACCAAGGCAAAGCTACATCGGATTTAGTTACTCCTTTCGCCAACCAAAGTATATACCCTGATGCTGAAAAGGATAAGAAGAAGGTGTAGACTTGCTCGACCTCCTATTTTTGTATTTTTTAACTTTTCTTTGATCTTCTCATATACTTGTAAACATCTTTATCAACAATAAAAGAACTTCTCTTTTCTCAAATGAGTTGCTTTTTGTTGCTCAGCTTTTATTTTGTCTTCCTTTTTGGTTGATTGATTGTTGCTTTTATTTTTCTAGTTCATGGCTCAAATGGAAAAAATTTCTGCTAATGAATTCGACCTACTCAAATGATGCCATAATTTGTTTAAAGTTGGTCACTTGAACTTGACTGATAAAGAATTAACAAACTTTCTCAGTGTTGACGCTTCTGATCGGGCAAAGAATGCATACACTTATCTCAACTTTTCACTTGATCGGGCTGTGGCCAATAATGTTGCATACTATGAAATGATTGAAGACCTGCAGGAAGACCATAATGAATCCAAAGCTTTGCTACATGTTGACTATGAAGGCAAGTATCAAGCCTTAAATGAAGCTAGGGGATTTGAGGAGAAACTGGACACTACACCAAAATAGTCGGATTGTCACGGTCATTGACCGTGATAAGTCCTCCTTGTCAAGGTCAATGATCGTGACAATTTTGGGGGTCACAACAAACTTGTCACGGTCCTATCACAATCATTGACCGTGATAAGATCATTAGATTATCACGGTCATGTCACAGTCATTGACCTTGACAATTTAATTATCACAGTCATGGATCGTGATAACTCCCAAGTACTTGTCACGGCCATTGATCGTGATAAGTCCTTGATAATTGTGATTGTCATGGACCCTTCACGATTAATGATCATGACAAATCTGGCCGAAATTGAAAAAAAATTATGATGGGCAGTATGGCCACTGCCACTGCCTAGCAGTATATTTGTACCTGTTATAGAAAAATTGTACCTGTTTAAACATCATATATCCAAATAAAATGAAAGGAATGCACCAAATCATTGCATATATAATCACATATCCAAATAAAATAATAATACACTCCATATCCAAAGCAAAAATGTAACAAATCAAAACAATACAAATATAATCCAAGTGTTCGAATAAAATAGATACAAATACTATCAGTGCATAGATTCTAGGGTAGGCCAGAGGAGGAAGGCATGAAAAACGATATATGCATTGAGACACCCCCACAATATTCGTCACTCCGCATTATTGACGCAACCACAATGTGGATTTCTCTATTTCGGTAATCACATGCATGATGAGCACCTTGGCATCGATGTCTTGAAGGGGACGTCCATGAATAACCATACCTGCGACATACCTCGGATCCCTCAACCCCCTCGCTATCGGCTCTCCGTCATATATATGGAGTAAGAAAATTCTCGGCATAGGACACTCGATGGGAGTAAAGATGCGAACAAAGATGGGAACTGGATCATCATCATGTGGAGAGTCCGCGCGTATTGGCGATGAAGCAGTGATGTCGCGTCCACATCCACGCCCATGTCCTCCTCCTCCTCTTCCTCCTCCACCACCTTCTCCGTCCCTTTACCCTTCCCCTTGCCCTTGCCCAAGTGATGCTTTATGAAGGTGTATATATCTAGGACCGTCGCCTCCAACCTTGATATATTCTCATCATGCGTGCCCACTTAACAGCCAACCCGGTGTTGCTCGTCTCCATTCCGATGATCCTAGACTTCCCCACCCGCAAGCTCACCCCCCAAGTCCTACCCTTATGATCAGCGTCGAGAATTTGGCTGTGTGCGTCCATAGATAAAGATTCCTTGTCGACATCAGACTGTGACCCATGCACTTCCTTAAGCTTTGCCTAAAACGACAAAAATCACACAATTAGTTAATTAAGTAAATATAAAAATTATAACATAATTAACAAAAATTAAACATTTATAACTTACAATCGTGGTCGCAACGCTCAAGGACACTTCCTTATCCTCACCCTTCTTTGTCTGAATTGCCACATAGGAATCGAGCCTATGTGGCCTACCATCAGGGCCACTCCCCATCCCCTGAAATAAAATAATGAAAAATTAGTAACGCAAAATAAAATAATGCAGAATAACATAAAACTATAATTATAGAAAAATAAAAACATACCATCCTGTGCTTCACCTCGGCGTAAGACGTCGTCTCGGAGTAGAGCACATCCATCTTCACCCGATTTTCCCTCCCCGATTGGTGAGATGCCAATTGTCGATCCTTGATCTCATTATCAATGAACTTTTTCCACTGTGCCAATGCGAACGACTTCTTAAGCGGGATATTCTCACTCAGTCTAAGAATTGAGTCACGGGTCTTCTCAAAGTACCGGGCCCGCAAATTCTTCTTCCATATTTTATGTTGTTCCCTCAACTGCTCCCGAAATCGAAATTGAAATTGAAATTGAAATTGAAATTGAAATTGAAATTGAAATTGAAATTGAAATACATTACCTGTAGTGCCGCCCAAATAGCCAACATGAGATCATTTGGCACATCCCTCCAACTAGTGTACCCCGGGCCGATAATCGTCTTCACCAACTCGAGGGATCTAGCCAATAGAACCGTCTTGTTCTCAACGATCGCTCCTAATTTGCCCCATTTTGGGAGCCTAGGGCCCGAGGATTCCTCTTCGCCTCCGCTGCCGCCAAGTCCTGATGAAGACATTTTCTCTAAAAATTATTGTTATTAGTACAAATCCAAATGAATTAGAAGAATACAAATCACTAACCATATTATAACAAAACACTGGAAACTTTGAATTAATACACTAAACTGATCAAGTATAAATGAATTAAGAGCATTAAACTGATGTCTGATAATAATAAAACACTAGAAAAATACACCCACTGGACATGGACTTTAGATTACACTACACCAAGAATAGCAATCTGGCATAGTTTAAAACTTTTTAGCTCAAATCTGGCACAGTTTTGAACTATGACAAAATCAGTTGTTTCAAAATGGCCATTTTTTCTGGCACGGTTTACAAGTGTACCAGATTTGAACAAACAGGAACACTTCTGGCACACTTTTAAACCGGGTCAGAATATGATATTTCTGACACTCTTTTGGTACAGTTTATAACTGTGCCAAATTGAGTACATTTTGGTACACTTTTGGCACAATTCAAAACCGTGCCAAAATTTGGTATACTTTTGGCACGTTTTTGAACTGTGCCAAATTTTTGGATTCAAAGAAAAAAAATTAATTATTTGAAAATAAGAAAATTCACAAATTGCAAATCTCACACATTGATTATAAACTAATGTACATACGAACTTCAAAATATTACAAGTCTTAATAGTTCACGCACCCAAAAAAAATTGGGCAGAGTTCCCTCTATTTTTTGGACATTCTAAAACCTGCTAATATAAAACCTGCGTAATGTAAAGCCCGCACGACCATAAAATATAACAATAAAATTACAAAAGCCCGCACAACCATAAAAGTTAGCAATAAGGCTACAAAAGCCCGCACGGCCATAACACAAAAAAATAGAATCCTGAATATTGACGACATTAAATAAATAATCCCCTTGTTGTAAACCATTGACTTCTTCGTGTGTTCCACGTAGATAAATGCTAACGATAAAATGTTAACCTGCAAAACAATAGGATATAAAAAAGAGATGATATTAGTAACCAAGTAATTTTAAAACAAATATTATTTAAGTTGAAAAATTGCATACACGAGTTACAATTATTACTATATTCTCAAACCGGAAGTCTTGTGACTACGTGATCAGCTCCTACGAGTTACATTAGTCCTATACGAGGTTTTATTGCCTCTTACGGGGCCTTTTGAGGACTGATTTGAGTTTTCACCCTTAAACGACGTGTTTTAAAATATAATCTAAATATTTTTAAATTATCGTCATATTCTCAAATCAGGACACCGTGACTACGCGATCAGTTCCTACAAGTTATATTGGTCCTGTGACAGGTGCTCATGCCTCTTACGTGGCCGTTTGGGAGCTAATTTGAGTTTTCACCCTTTAACGACTTAGTTTTAAGCCTAATCTAGATATTTTTAAATTATCTTCATATTCTCAAACTGGAAGACCCGTGTCTACGTGGTCAGTTCCTACGAGTTATATTAGTCCCGTGCGAGGTTTTAGTGCCTCTTACGGTGCCTTTTGAGAGTTAGTTTAGGTTTCCACCCTCTAATGACATGTTTTTAAACCAAAGTCTGTATTTTTTCAAATTATTGTTATATTCTCAAATCGGGATTCTCGTGACTACACGATCAGTTCCTATGAGTTACATTAGTCCCGTGCGAGGTGTTCATGCCCTTTATAGGGCCGTTAGGGGCTGGTTGGGTTTTCACCCTTTAACGACATGTTTTACGACAAATCTAGATATTTTTAAATTATCGTCATATTCTCAAATCGAGAGTCCCGTCCGAATGCGATCGGTTCCTACGAGTTACATCGGTCCCGTACGACGTGTTCCTGCCTCTTATGGGGCCGTTTGGGGGTGATTTTGAGTTTTCACCCTCTAACGGCATGTTTTTTAGACGAAGTCTAAATATTTTCAAATGATCATCATATTCTCAAATTAGGACTCTCGTGACTACACGGTAAGTTCCTAGGAGTTACATTGGTCCCGTGCGAGGTGTCCATGCCTCTTACGGGGCCGTATGAGGGCTGGTTTGGGTTTTCACCCTTTAACGACATATTTTTAAGACTAATCTAAATATTTTCAAATTATCAGCATATTCTCAAACTAGGAGTCCCGTAACTACGCGGTCAGTTCTTATGAGTTACACTGGTCCCGTGTGAGGTGTTCATGCCTTTTACGGGGTGGTTTTGGATTTCCATCCTCTAACGGCATGTTTTTAGCCAAAGCCTAATTATTTTCAAATTACCGTCGCATTCTCAAACGTGGAATCCCGTGACCACATTGTCAGTTCCTACGAGTTACATTGGTCCCGTGCGAGGTGTTCATGCCTCTTATGGAGCCATTTCGGGGTTGACTTGGGTTTTCACCCTTTAATGTCATGTTTTTAAGACTAATCTGGATATTTGCAAATTATCTTCATATTCTCAAACTGAGAGTCTAGTGAGTACTACATTACGTGGATTTCTCAATCGCCTCGATGTACTATAATACAGTTTCCTTCCTCGACATAGCAGACATTAGGTGCGAAACAATTTGAAGAGTGGGAGCTGAGAGAAGGTACTCTTAACTTCTATAAAGAAAGAAAAAGGAAAAGGAAAAAAATTGTTCGGAGAGAAATAAGAGAAGAAGGTGAAGAAGAAGTTTAGGTAGTCCTCAAATGATCAGAAGGGGATAAAATGTTGGATCTGGATGGGTACTCTATGGCCTTTTATCCGACGTTGTATGGAAGTTTCTAAGGTAGACATCATGGATGTATTCCAGGTCTTTCATGATCTCAGTTAAAGAAATCTAAATGTAACTTTCATTGTGTTAATTCCGAAAAAAGGAGCACAGGATATTAGGGATTTCACTTTCACACCCATGGGTTGAGTGGGATGAATCTATAAGATCATCTAAAAAGTTTTGTCATATATGCTTATTATTATTATGAGCAGGATCATATCAGAATCTCAATATGCTTTTATGTATAGACGATTGATAACATATACCTCTCTCATGCGACTGAGTGTATGATACGTGAACAAGGACCAATCGTGTTAACTGTGAATATTTGGTATACATGCTAGCTAGAGCTGGGTTTAACGGGAAATGGAGGAAATGAACTAAGTTTTGTATATCCGCAATTAAATTTTCAGTTCTGGCCAATGGTTCTCGTTCGTTTTTTTTCTCAAACTCAGGGAATTGCGGCAAGAGAATGCTGTCTCTGTTTCTTTTCATTCTTGTAATGAAAGCTTTTAGTAGATGATGGATGAGGCTCCTCAGGGAACTCTAGAGGTCATCTCGCATTTATTATTCGCACAATATTCTGTGGATACTATAAAAGGAGTAAACTAACACTAGTAAAAAAACTCTTAAATATGAATAGAGTCAGTATTGATTTTAAGAGAAGAGTAGCCCTGGTAAAAAGCACTCTTAATAGTTTACCAACCTATTTCATGTTTGTTATGGTTATCAATATATCAATGGTGGAAAATCTTGAGAATCGGGATACAATAGGTAGAATTGGATAAGAAGTATCACTTGGTGAATTTGGATACTACTTTATCATCAAATGAAAATGGTGGGTTAGGAATAAAAAGATTAGTTAAATTTAATGAAGCGCTTTCAGATGCAACACCAAGACTGGGGAAGGCCTGTTTATATGTTTTGATTTCTGTCAAGGGTCACCCCCCCCCCCCCCTCAACCCACACACCCACAGACCCCACCATCACACGCACACCTTTTTCTCTTTTTTGGATCTTTGTTATTAAAAGAAAAATAAAAAACCATGGACAAGGGTCGTAAGTTTGAGGAACTCACCGCCCATCTAGTAAGATTTTGTTGTGGGTTTTTTCTAAGTTGTGGCTTGTCCTCTTTATGAATCTTTGAAAATATGGAAAATAATCACTTCAGCTTAGAGTCCAAGATGTGAAAATCTTAAATGATGTCTGTAAACTTGAAGAGTAAAAAGATCCGCAGATTGGCCGATCACTTTATCATATTTTAGGCCTTCGGCTGCCAATCCAGCCATTGCTACAACTGCCAACCTAAGAAGAACAATTTAAATATAACTCTTAATCTCAATTGAATTTTGTACTCCTATCTTTTCCTTTGTAAAAAACACGGTAGTTATTTTATTAAAATATATACATATATATACCCGTAAATCGAAACAATTCATAATTATCATAAAGTTTTTCTTTTGTAATTATATTTCAATAGTTGAAAAAATATCACAGATTACAAAGCCAAAAATCAAAAGCTGAAGAGGAGGAGAAAGCAGACAAGAAACAATCATTGGAAAACTAGACAGAGAAATTGTCAAATACGCAAAAAAAAAAATTGTACCTATAGATATGATATACAAGATGTCATAGGAAACTGTAAGGAATAGGACGTATGTTGGATAGTGGACATTTTAAACAAGTTTGCATGAAAATTTACATCATAACGTGAAATACAACGTAAATTTTGGCAATGTTACACCCTTAGACAGTCATGACGAAATCTATTGGTCAGAAAAACTTAATAAAATAGTAGCAATTTAAGTTGAAAAAGAAAAAAACATCTTTGAAAGTGCTACCTATCTACTTCCTTTATATCAAGTTGTCCATTGTATATCATCTTTTCAAGCCTTTCGTCAATGAGATTGGCATGCTCTTTTCCAATATCCAATGAATAACCCAGAATAGGAAGGGCAATTAAGTAAGCGACTGAAACTTGAAGTGTGATTTTTGTCAAACCATAGTCAAGCAACATAAATAGTAGGAGAACAAATCTGCCATTTTTTAAAGGCTTTTTTTGTGACTTTAACCCCCTAAAAGATCAAAACTTAGACTTACCCCCTTCATGCAATAGATTACACTTAAGTACAGGTGGGTTGATGCATAAGGGGGTGAGTCTAATTTTAAATTACTAGGTTGGTTTAATCACAGAGGCGAACTCAAAATAAAATCTTTTATCATCAATGTTCTAAAAGGCGCGCCTTAGTGCGAGGGCCTGGGTAGGTGCCTCGCCTAGGGGTTAAAGTGGACTAAGTGAATATATATATATATATATATATATATATATATATATATATATATATATATATATATATATATATATATATATATATATATATATATATAACAACATTATATCAACTATAACAGTTGCTATAATGCTGTTATAGCAGCTATAACAGTTGTTGCCGATGCGTTCTTTACACTTACCAATTTGTATAATGTAGCCCGTAAAGTTTTTGTTGTAGTTTCTATTTTTTCAATGCCCTCGTGGATTGATGGCTCACTTATCACTTGTAAACTCATTTCAAATCCACTCCTTTACAATCCACTCATTCAACCAATTTACATAATTAAATAATTTGCACAAACAAACAGGATGAAAAATAATCTCACTTATCTAGAATCATATTATGTAGCTCCTTTAAATTTTAAAATTTGAGTAATTCTAAGTTGACACTAATTGTAGTATTTAGTGTATAAGTTAGTGAAAAAAGTAATTAGAGAAACATACACGTATTTAGCCAAACAATCGCCTTCGCATCTGGGTATATACATCAATGTAAATTAAGGTGAAGCCTCTCCAGTAGAATTTGGCATCCGATAAAAAACATAAACATGCGAATGAAATAAAAGATATTATTATATACATTAGCAATTGCATTATATGCATATATGGGGATACCTGAACGACAGAGTGGATCCAAAAGGGATGGCAGAATCAGAGATGCCATAACTGAAAAGTAGTTTATCTGAAAAATCTGTGGAAAATCGACGTTGAAGACACTGGAAGCACAATTGATGTTCCAATTTTCGTTAGGTTTTGGATTAAATTTCACACTATTTACAAGTGAAATTTGGGGTGTTTAACGCGAATTTGGGAGTCTGATAAATGAGACAAATGCAGAGGTTTGGGTTAAGCAGTTCAAGTGATAGCTTTATACGATTGGGAATGGGGAGTCCTGAACGCCGTCAACGAGTGGCGTAGAGTTTGAAATTGAATCAGAAGTTGAATCGGAAATTGAATCCGAATAGTTCTATAGTCGGCTAAAAGAAATTTCAATAACCCAGATCGTGTATAACTCAGATTGAAAAACCTCGGTATATGTATTCAAGTTCTAACTATTAGGGATGAATCTTGAAGAATATCCAAATTTTAGAAAAACCCCAAAAAATACAGAGGCGCGATAATGAAATTAGTAAGAGCTTTAAACCCTAGTCAGATCTTGATCTACAAATTTTGACATACAAGAGTAAAAACCGTAAAAGTAAGATGAAGACAGTTAAAATCACATGTTTTGTTCGATTTCAGAGTTGGAGCAGATAGTGGCTTTCGCAGGCAAACAAAAACAAAGATAGGGATGAGCGGGGGTGAGAGGGAAAAGAGAGAGGGATACCAAAGTGTAAGCATAGTGAATTTTTTGAGGGTCTTTTTTATTTTAGTGAAGTTTACTCAATTTTGGCACACTTTAAAACACCGCCAAATTTTGGCACTGTTTTAAAGTGTGGCAGATTGTCATTAAATCGTGTCAGGATTTGGCATAGTTTAAAACTGTGCCAAACTTTTAATATCAGGGTGTGCCAAATTGGTGTTTTTGGTGTAGTGTTAATAGTTAAGAATTAAATCTAAATATTACATGCAATAAACAGATCAAGTACAAGTGAATTGAAAGCATTAAACTAATGTCTGATAATTGGAATACTTATTACAAATCTGAAAATTGTTTCAAATTTGAGTTATCATAAAAAATGGATTGATATTTGGTAGGAGAAACCAAGTCATCAACACTACTGTTTAAATGCTTTGGCACATGTAGGAAGATTGACCAAAGCTCATTATTAATATACTCCGAGTAAAACACTTTCTTGACCTTTTGAAATGCACAAATAAACGGCTCATCGCTCACGTGTTCGTTGCTCTTCAACTTTAAAAAGTCAACCATGATCAAATTTGTGCTAGGATAAACTTTGCAAGAATTTTCATCCTCAACTCTTACCTAATCACAGTAAAAAAACAACCTCTTTGAAGCTTACATAGTCCAATTCAAATATATTTCGAATTACACCATAATAAGTCATTTCATCTTCAACGAGGTTTTTATCTTTCACGCTCGCTCGAAAGAAAGTAAGAGCCTTGTATGAAATGATAGAGTTCTATGCATTTGTATTTTCCTCGTACACCCTTGCACTGAATATGTAACCATTCAATCGATACTTTTTGTACTCTTGTTCCATGAACAATGGTCCAGTGGCTAGACGAGCAAGCCTTGATGTCGCATCACCCATCTTTAAGAAAAGAGAATATATATAAATTATTCTCATTAGCTGTTAAGTTTTATTGTAATGTAACATTAAACAATAGTCATTTTCATTATAATTACCTTGTGTGACAACCACAACCTGAATTCGCTGGCTGATTGTGCCATTATTTTTCTTTTTTTATTGTTCCCACAGGCTTCATATTTTCGGCATAAAATTAATGTGACAAACGTATTACAAAATTAATCATGTATAAAATAATCTAAAATAATGTAAAATTTAAAATAATTTAAACTTACTTTTTCCATTCTTCGACATCTTTATGTGTATCAAATAGATAACGAGCTACTTGTTCATGTTGTAAACTCGTTAATTTCACTCGTTTGCTGATGAATAAGATTTTCGTACGTCGTTGCTTAAAAAAAGCTCTTTAATCAAAACCTCAATTACCTACAAATATATAACAAACTCAAGTGTAGAGTGGTAAGTAAGGATGTCAATCCTAATCTAAGGTGTTAACATGCTAAACAAAAGAGGATTATGAATATAATTCACTTGATCCTTTTTTTTTTTTACTTTTGGGTGTTTTTAATTTTTTTTGTGTTTTTCAAATATTAAAACAAGTAGGTGAGGTGAGGTGAATTAACTCTAAACTAAATATAAGAGATGAAATTAACAAACTAACTAGTGTTCCATATAAGAACTAAGTAATAAGAATTGAGATGAACTTAAATTTGAGAAATATTCGAGGAATGAAACTTCACCACCACTATATCAATTAATGTGTTGATTATTCTAGTTTACTAGTTTTCTAAATATTAATTTATTTTATCAATTGATTCTCATCATTTGGCAAAATAAACTAATATAAAATTAGTTAATCAAATTTTCATCCCCACAACTCAAATGATAATTGACTTAGAAAAATTATATAAATCACTCGCTAAAGTAAATTCATATAAAAAATCATAAATCAAACAAAGATTTAATATATGAGTGTAATAAAATAGAATATACTCTAATTAGTGGATCATTCTATTTCTAGTTTGAATCCAAAAATTAAGAGTACATTAGATTTTAATCCTTTCTCAAGGATAGTTTATCATTTCTCAATGCATAAACTCATGTAGGAATTAAAAGAAAAATTAACTAAAATGAACAAAGTAAATTAGAATAATTAATACACCTAATTGAATATATGGGTCTTCATTTCACTCCTTGAATGGAGTGATTAGCCAAATGATTCAATTAACTAAAAATAGAATAAAAATTAACTAAATGAAATTGAAATTTAAGAGAAAAGGAAATCAAACCAAATTAGAGGAGAAATGAAATTGATCTTTACTTGGATTCAACACTTCTTCTCAATTACAAGCACTCTAAAAAAAATTAAATGCAATTTCTAAAAAAATTAATTCTACTTTCTACAAAAATTTCTAAAAGCTCTCTAGAATTTTCTATCACTAGTTTTCTCTCTCTAGTCTTCTCCTTTGATAAAAGGCTCTCTCTTCCTTGAAATAGTAGGTGCCATGGAGTTAGGGTATTTTGGGAAGGTTTAATGGTGTTGGATAAAATGGGGAGAGGTTTTGGAATATAGGTGGGGGTAATTTAAGAATTAGAAGGGAGCATGTGGTTATGGTGAGGTCATGTGGGAAGGTGGGGGAAATCAGGTAATGGTGATAAAAACAGATTTGGTTTATGAGGGTAATTTGGGAAAAGGTTAAAAGAGGTTAGTTGGGGTTATAATAGGAAAAAGGGAATAAAGGGCTAAATGAGTTTAATTGGCATGTGGGTATTTGGTTTTATTTTGCTTTTGTTCTTGGCTTGAAAGAAGATGGAGAAATCGGGTATTTGGTGGAGCAAGTGGCCAAGGTGGTTGAGATGGGACCTGCCCGATTTGGGTTTGGGTTTGCTGGATTGAATGTCACCGATTTCGAATCGGGTTGGTGAAGGAGACTAGCCGCCGACGGGTTTGGGTCGTGGGTTATGGGCGTTGGGTTGAGGTTGAATCGGGTAACAGGGTTGCGGGTTACAGGAGTCGTGGGTCTTCCGGAAGGAGGGGTGAGCTAAGGAGAGTTGCCGCCGGCAGCAGGGGTGGAGAGTAGGGGGTCCGTCGCTGGGGTAGGTCTGATTCGGCGCCGGAGGTGGTTCCGGCAGGTGGGTTGTCTGTAGGGTCGTCGGACTTGGGCTAGAGTGCGCCGGTAGGGTATCGGGTTGGAGCTTTTGGCCTGGGATATGGTTTCGGTTTCAGGTGGGTCCGGGTTTTCGAAACAGGTTCGCGGGTTGAGGTGGTAGGTAGGGGGTTGAGTTTGGGGAATTGTTAATGGAGGTTAGTTGGTGAGGAGAGAGGAGAGAGAAGGGTGGAAGGTTGAAGATGGAGTGGTGTAGGTTAGGGTGTGTGTGGGTGTAGGTTAGTAGTATGAGGGTGAGGGTTGGTGTTGTGTGTAGGTTAGGTGTAGGTTAGTATGGTGTGTGTGTGTGTGTGTTAATCTGTGTGTTTAATTTGAATCCTATTAAAATAATGAAAATACAAATAACTAAAATCCTAAAAAATAAAAATTAGTAAAAACTAAAATGAAAACTTTTAATCTATAAAGTAAAACTAAAATAAAAGAAATAAAACTAAAAACCAATAAAAATATAAAATATAAAAAAAGTCTAAAAAGTAATATATAAAAAAAATAAAAATAAACTCTTAAAAAGAAAATGTAAAATCTAATAAAACTAATAAACAAATATAATCCTAAAATTTTAAATCCTACTAAAATAAGATAAAATAAAATAAAAACTAAAACTAAAACTAAAAACATAATAAAATCAAAATAAAATAAAACTATATTAATAAAAATAAAATATAAAAATAGAAAATAAGACCTAAAAATTCTAAATAAATCTAAAATAATCCTAAAATTAAAATGACTCAAACTAAAAAACTAAAAAAATAATAAAAGGGCAAAAACTAACACACACGGGATTTGGGTAGGTTTAGGCTCGGGTTTGGTAGGCTAAGGTTACGATATTGGTAATTAGCTCCATAAAACGCGCATTTGCCTCGCTATATAGCTTTTGATACTGCAAACGGACATTTGACCTACAAGATAAATAGTAAAGCGCATAAGACCCAAATTGCCGAGAATTAGCAACTAAAGTAAGTCTATTCGGGGTATAAATTATACAGTTTTGGGTTCTTATCACACCACCCCCAAACAGAGCATTGCTAGTCCTCGAGCAATAAGATAAAGAGAACGATAAAGATAAGTAACCAAAAGTGTACCACTTTCGCGGGAACTGAGATTGCACTTAGCATGTGCAACAAGACTTTAAACCTATAGGTTGCCCTATAGGACGAGTTGTGTCTCGTGAGGGTTTGCAGGGAATATACCCACAAAATTCTTTATTTGCAAAAATTTATTGAAAGGTAGTCAATCTCTTAATAGACAAAGAATAACCGCACAATCCATCATGAGATAAATGATTTCAGAAATGCAAGATAGAATGTGTAAAAAGATTAGCTAAGTAAATACGCAAGGCACATCCTTCCTATAACTCAACGTGTGTAGTGTGAATCAGTCAAAACGGGTCGAGTATCACAAGAGTAATTCCTAGATAGCCTCTTGGAATCAATACTTCAACTTCAAAATCTCACTAGATATAACTCTCTCAAACGAACTCTAGAGATTAGGGCAAGTGTATCGCTCTTGTGTGAGGAGGTGAGTAAATGTAAGCAAGTTCAAACGTCTCACACACATATAAGAAAGAACGAACAATCTAGAAAGAAAAATGATCTCATGAAAGAAATGTTAATCATTATAGTGAGAACGTCGAGTTATTCACCATATAGACTTTCATTTGCCCGAACACCTAGGGGAACATGGATGATAATGGATAAGAGGGAAATGAAATGGGAAGGACGGGATATGATGGTTGATGGATGAGTGATGAATGGGATAAGGTAGGTAGGATAGTGATATGATGGATAATGGATGAGTGATGGATGCGATAAGATTGAGAAGAGTGTACTATACATGAAGAACAAATGTCTTTATTACTAACTACAAACTCTCTTTCTTTTCTTTTCTCTTTTTTTCTCTTTTTCTCCATATTCTTTTTTTTTTATTTTTGCTATTTTTTCTTTTCTTTTTTCTCTCTCTTTTCAAACTAACAATGAAGACATTTAACATTTGGAATCAACACTCTTTTTCTCAAAATGATGATGGATGATATATGAATGGAGTGAGGAGTGTGTATGGATGATGAGGGAAATAAATGGGAATATGGTAAGGTAATGGGTGAAATAAATGAGAAATGGTATGAAAAATGGGTGAGTGTATGGATGAAAGTGTGGTGACCGGGACAAACTTCAAGACACGCGTTTCTTATAACTCGAAAGTGATGTTATTCTCAGTGATCAAGCCAAAATTTTATGAAAGATAATGAGATCATGCAACAATTTCAAGTGAGGACCCAAACGAAGTTGAATCAACTTGTGACTCGTAGATTACATAAAACTCTCTAAAAGGTGAAAGGAACGAATCTCACGAGATAAAACTCTCCACAAGTGATCCTTAAGGTTCTCTTTATAATTATAGTACTCCTCAACTCTTAACCGTAGTGACATGATAAGTGCGCAAATTTTGTTGAGTCTAGGAATTCATGGTGCAATATGCCTTGTTATGTATTACAAAAGCTATTTAGAAAAAATATTCTGTAGCTTGATTCCTAGACTTTAAAAGATGGATAATTGAAAATTCACATCAATGAATGAGATGAAAGAAACTACACGAAATTTTAAAAAACAGGTTCAAACATCAAAAAAAATTTCAAAAGAGGTACGATTTTGATAAAATTCCCCCCCCAAACAAAAAGGAACATCGTCCTCGATGTTAAATAAAATGATTTTTAAAATTGAGAGCATAAGGTAGGAAAGATAGTACCAGAATGAACCGCTAATGAAGTGGACAGATATCACCAATAATAAACCTGAATAAATGATAAGAGAAAAATAAAAAATAAAATGTACAAGTCTATAAAAATGGCAAAACATAGGGTGATGTGAAATACCACCCCCAAACAGGATGAGACTAGTACACGAAATGCGAGTTGCCTCCCGGTAGCGCTAAGTTTAATGTCTTTAGCAAAACCGAAGGGATCTCACCCTAAGGATAAGAACTATGAACGCGCGGGGCGGCAAAAAAATTGGGGTGATGAGAATCACCCCCAAACAAGACTGAAGCGTTAGTCTTGTTGGATCAGGACTAAAGGGGTCAGTGCACTTGTATGGCAAAGTGCATCACACGATGCAAAGCATCGGTGGACCATGTGAGGGTGGGTATTAGAGTAAAAGTGAGGGTGGAAACGGTGAAAAGGTATCGGTCTCGGGCCGTATTGAGCCGAAAGGTGAGGGCAACAAGGGCTCTATAAGCATGGTGCTCAAGTTGGTGAGGAAGGAAATATGGTGGGGAAAGTGGAATGGGATGGGCCTCATAAAAATCACATGACCGTTCTATGAATAGACGATGATAATGGTCGCGCCGTGACACGCCAGGGAGCTGTTGAGACGAAAAATCAACACCACAAGGAAGTGGTGTGTATAGAATAACAAGATCGGTGTCACGGAAGTGGAGAGTAGCACCACAAATACTCTCATGGGTGGGGGATGGTTTTAGGTTGGGATCTAAAAATGTGGCTGGGAACATGCAATTATTGATAGACAGAAGAATCATGGTATGCACTTTCGTGTACTAGCTAAAGCGTTACGTATGTCTGGTGGAGATCATATTCACGCCGGTACCGTAGTAGGTAAACTTGAAGGGGAAAGAGATATCACTTTGGGTTTTGTTGATTTACTGCGCGATGATTTTATTGAAAAAGATCGAAGTCGCGGGGTATCGTAATTGGAATAGTCTTATTACTCAAAAGAAAGCCAGTTCTTCTTTGTCAAAAAGAAATCAAAGATTATTCTTTTTCCTATATAATTCTCATGTATGTGAATACGAATCCATCTTCGTCAGGAGAAGGATCTTCTTCGGTGGATCCCTCTTGTTCCTGTTTAGTCCCCTTCGTTTCGGAAGCTGTTTCTATTTCTACATCTGTTTCTTCCTCACTTTCCCCCCTTTCTTCTGTTTTTGAGGTTTCTTTCAGTTTCTTAGTAAGAATGGGTGACGGTATTCTGCCTAAATAGTAGACACAGGTAATAAATAAGAGAATACTAAGATCTAAATCCAAACTAGGTGACGGGACAAAGGGTGGGTCGGGTGGGATAAATGGTGGAGGAAGATGACCCAACTCAAGCATGGGAGACACACACTCATTGGGAGGAGTAAATGAATACTCACAAGGGAGTGTGATTTCTAAAGATAGAGTTGTCAACTTCTCCATAAGAGTAGCATCGGTAAATAGGGTGGTTGGTTCAAATGAGGCACCAAGATCGGAGATAGAGGAATCACTAGAAATATCGGGCTCAAAGGGAGCCATGCATGGTGGGACAGCATCCATATCCGGATAGGTAGTAACTATCACGGATTCTATCTCGGGAAAATGGTGAACACTCGTAGCAGGAGCTAACCTAGGATAAATTGGTTCCTAGGGAACAGAAGGGTGAAGCTCGATAGGTGTAGACTCAGGCATTTTTTTGGATTTATCGAGAAAGGGAATGGGAACCTCAAGTGTGGGTTCATTTGGACATGGTGGAATTGGATCAGGCTCACAATCGAAAGGTAAGTCAACACAATTGTCAACTTGGGGCCCGGACCATGGGATGGTCTCAACTTCAAGATTCTTGGGGTGGTAGGGTTGGTCACACTCAAATCCGTGTCACAAGAGGACACATCATTATCACACTCGGGTGAAACAATGGGTGTATGCATGGGAATGTCCAACTCTTGGTCACACTCAATTTCATTTAATCTTTGTTTAACCCGTTGGAGGAATTCATTTTGAATTCGAGTGTCTTGATCTTGCTCGAGTATGAACTTTTGCAAGAGTGCCTCGAGAGCGGAGGTGGATGATGGTGGCGGTAGTTGAGGTGGACACAACTCTCTATGATCATGACTATATGGAGAATACTCAAATGAAGTGGGTGGAGTGGAGCCAAGTTCATCATACACGAAAGGATCGCTTTCATGATGGAAAAATGGTTGATATTCAATGGGTGCAGAGTGAGGGAATTGATCGTGAACGGGTGCACAAGGTTGCCACGACGATTGTTGGAACGTGTGAGGATCCACAACATCGGGTTGGGATTCGTATTACGTGGAAGGGTGATCAGGCCTCCGCAATAGCTCGGGTACTCACACAACTCTGCATTGGGTATATCGGGATAATAGGCCGAGGTGGGTTCCGAAACAGTGTCATACGGATACACATGTTCCATGGTGAGTTCGTGGGGATATGACAAGTACGGACACTCATGGGACATGTGATCGAAATAATAACAGTGGGTTCACAACAGAGGATGAGACACGTCGACACTTGACACCGAGGGTGATGGAGTAGGAGGTGCGTGCAGGGACGGGTCAAGAGTATCAACAGTACTCGTGAGAGAGGTGAGACCGCTAAGTATATCATATAGAGACAGCTCGGAATCACTCTCACACGTGTCGCATGACAATGGAAAATGACCAAAGTAGTCCCGTAAAGGACGTTCTTCGGCCATGAGGAGAGAAATATTTTTTTGGAGTTTTTTAAATTTTTTCAAAAGGAAAGAAAATATTTTTGGATTTTCTAAAAATAATGGAAGAAAATATTTTTGGATTTTTCTATAAAAATGAAAGAAATTATTTTTGGATTTTTCTAAAAGGAAAGAAAGAAAATATTTTTGGATTTTTCTAAAAATAATGGAAGAAAATATTTTTTGGAAGAAAATGTGGGGAAAAAATAGGTGGACTCTTTAAAGTTGGACGCACTCACTAAAATTCGACTACCGAAAAATGAATTGGACACACACACAAGTTAAGGAGAATTCCCTATCAAGCTTTTGTTCAGTTTCCCTATCAAGCTTGCTTCGATTCTTACAATTTTTAAAATGAAAAATAAAATAAAGGTGTCTCTATGCACCGCAATACAAGCAACGATAAAAATCCTAATACAAGCCTTCTAAAATAAAGAACAAAAAAGGTACTAAAATGCAACTAAAAATAGGAAATAAATGAACTACAAAATCGAATCCTCTCCAAGTGCTTCACGCTCCCAAGAGTGGCAACGGCGCCATTTGATGAATAAACTTTTCATATGTCGTTTCTTAAAAAATATTTTCCATCAAAACCTCAATTACCTACAAATATATAACAAACTCAAGTGTAGAGTAGTAAGTAAGGATGTCAATCCTAATCTAAGGTGTTAACATGCTAAACAAAAGAGGATTGTGAATATAATTCACTTGATCCCTTTTTTTTTACTTTTGGGTTTTTCTAATTTTTTTTGTGTTTGTCAAATATTAAAACGAGTAGGTGACGTGAGGTGAATTAACTCTAAACTAATATAAGAGATGAAATTAACAAACTAACTAGTGTGCCAAATAAGAACTAAGTAATAAGAGTTGAGATGAACTTAAATTTGAGAAATATTCAAGGAATGAAACTTCACCACCACTATATCAATTAAATGTGTTGATTATTCTAGTTTACTAATTTTCCAAATATCAATTTATTTTATCAATTGATTCTCATCATTTGACAAAACAATCTAATATAAAATTAGTTAATCAAATTTTCATCCCCACAACTCAAATGATAATTGACTTAGAAAAATTATATAAATCACTCGCTAGAGTAAATTTATATAAAAAATCATAAATCAAACAAAGATTTAATATATGAGTATAATAAAATTGAATATACTCTAATTAGTGGATCATTCTATTTCTAGATTGAATCCAAAAACTAAGAGTATATAAGATTTTAATCTTTTCTCAAGGATAATTTATCATTTCTCAATGCATAAACTCATGTAGGAATTAAAAGAAAAATTAACTAAAATGAACAAAGTAAACTAGAGTAATTAATACACCTAATTGAATATATGGGGCTTCATTTCACTCCTTGAATGGAGTGATTAACCAACCATAGTCATGATTCAATTAACTAACAATAGAATAAAAATTTGCTAAATGAAATTAAAATTTAAGAGAAAAGGAAATCAAACCAAATTAGAGGAGAAATGAAATTGATCTTTACTTGGATTCAACACTTCTTCTCAATTACAAGCACTCCAAAAAAAATTAAAAGAAATTTATAAAAAAAATTAATTCTACTTTCTACAAAAATTTCTAAAAGCTCTCTAGAATTTTCTATCACCAGTTTTCTCTCTCTAGTCTTCTCCTTTGATAAAAGGCTCTCTCTTCCTTGAAATAGTAGGTGCTATGGAGCTAGGGTATTTTGGGAAGGTTTAATGGTGTAGGATAAAATGGGGAGAGGTTTTGGAATATAGGTGGGGGTAATTTAAGAATTAGAAGGGAGCATGTGGTTATGGTGAGGTCATGTGGGAAGGTGGGGGAAATGAGGTAATGGTGATAAAAAACAGATTTGGTTTATGAGGGTAATTTCGGTAAAGGTTAAAAGAGGTTAGTTGGGGTTATTATAGGAAAAAGGGAATAAAGGGGTAAATGGGTTTAATTGGCAAGTGGGTATTTGGTTTTATTTTGCTTTTGTTCTTGGCTTGAAAGAAGATGGAGAAATCGGGTATTTGGTGGAGCAAGTGGCCAAGGTGGTTGAGATGGGACCTGCCCGATTCGGGTTTGGGTTTGCTGGATTGAATGTCACCAGTTTCGAATCGGGTTGGCGAAGGAGGCTGGCCTCCGGCGGGTTTAGGTCATGGGTTGAGGTTGAATCGGGTAGCAGAGTTGCGGGTTACAGGAGTCGTGGGTCTGACGGAAGGAGGGGTGAGCTGGGGAGAGTTGCCGCCGGCAGCAGGGGTAGAGAGTAGGGGGTTCGGCGCTGGGTAGGTCTGATTCGGCGCCGGAGTTGGTTTCGGCAGGTGGGTTGTCTGTAGGGTCGCCGGACTTGGGCTGGAGTGCGCCGGTAGGGTATCGGGTTGGAGCTTTTGGCCTGGGATATGGTTCTGATTTCAGGTGGCTCAGGGTTTTTGAAACGGGTTAGCAGGTTGAGGTGGTAGGTAGGGGGTTGAGTTTGGGGAATTGTTAATGGAGGTTAGTTGGTGAGGAGAGAGGAGAGAGAAGGGTGGAAGGTTGAAGATGGAGTGGTGTAGGTTATGGTGTGTGTGGGTGTAGGTTAGTAGTATGAGGGTGAGGGTTGGTGTTGTCTGTAGTTTAGGTGTAGGTTAGTATGGTGTGTGTGTGTTAATGTGTGTGTTTAATTTGAACCCTATTAAAATAATGAAAATACAAATAACTAAAATCCTAAAAAATAAAAATTAGTAAAAACTAAAATTAAAACTTTTAATCTATAAAGTAAAACTAAAATAAAAGAAATAAAACTAAAAACCTAATAAAAATATAAAAACAAAAGATCTAAAAAGTAATATATAAAAAAAACTAAAAATAAACTCTTAAAAAGAAAATGTAAAATCTAATAAAACTAATAAATAAATATAATCCTAAAAATTTTAATCCTCTTTAAATAAGATAAAATAAAATAAAAAATAAAACTAAAAACTTAATAAAATCAAAACAAAATAAAACTATATTAATAAAAATAAAATGGAAAAATAGAAAATAAAACCTAAAAATTCTAAATAAATCTCAAATAATACTAAAATTAAAATGACTCAAAATAAAAATCTAAAAAAATAATAAAAGGGCACAAACTAACACACACGGGGTTTGGGTAGGTTTAGGCTAGGTTTAGGCTCGGGTTTGGTAGGCTAGGGTTACGGGATTGGTAATTAGCTCTATAAAACGTGCATTTGTCTCGATATATAGCTTTGGATACTACAAACGGACATTTGACCTACAAGATAAACAGTAAAGCGCATAAGACCCAAATTTATGAGAATTAGCAACTAAAGTACGTCTATTCGGGGTATAAATTATACAGTTTTGGGTGCTTCTCATTTACCCATCACATGACCACCCTCATCAACAAAATCATCAATGTCATCAACGCTGGTATTCTTGTCAGGCATATATTTCCGAGTATAGATTGATGACTCCGCGGTTATGTATTCCTCTGCAATTGATCCTGCAATGTATCGTATATTCTTGACGTAATCTTTGAAAACTTTCATCAATCTTTCAAACGAATACATCCACCGATATCTAACTGGACCACAAAGAAGTGCCTCGTCACATAGGTATACCAACAAGTGAACACTTATGTCAAAGAATGCTGCGGGAAAGTACTTCTCCAACATACAAATCAATTCAGTAACTGCCAATTTTGTGGTCTCTATGTGTTCTCGATTGACTACCTTCTCACATAAAAGTGAGAAGCAAATACTAATTTGCATAATAGCCCTCCGCAAATCCTTGTGCTTGCAGAAACAGTGCTTAAACAATAGAGGAACCAATTGCATGATCATATGCCAATCGTGGGACTTACACTTATGTAAATTATGGGTAGCATAATTCACAATCCTTTACAATTTGGACAAAAACTTAGATGGAACTTTCAAATTATATATTGTGTCTAATAGCACCTTCCTTTACCCACTCGTCAAAGTAAACGCACCCGGGAGAATTATTGTCCTTCCCCTACTATCTTCTTTCAACCAGAGTTGTGGCTTCAGTTTCAACGCTTTAAGGTCTTTTCGTGCATTTTCTCCATCCTTCGAATGACTCTCCCCAAGGCATGTGCCCATATAATATGTTCAACGATGTTCTTCTCCGCGTGCTTCACATCCAATACATGGTGCGCCGGGTTATTCTTCCAATAAGGCAAGTCAAATAAAATTGACCTCCTAGACCATGCTTTTCTTGTCTAAGTTTCATTCCTAATTGGGGTCTTCTTATGTTTCACATTCTTAAATTTAGGATTCTTACCTGGAATATTAGGGCTACAATAAGAAGATTTACTCTCAATTTCTAAACCTGAATGTTTTCTCGGCGGTTGCCTATGTTCAACGCCGCCCAATAAAAAAATTGGAACCTTTCTCAAATATGAAACTATGAGCGGGTGGTAAAAAAACTCCTATGGAAATGATATGCATTTTTTTATCTAGCGGGGAGACGAAGAGATTCAGTCGCCTCTCCATAAATAGGACACCCCAAATAACCATGTACTACACAACCGGATAATGTCCCATAGGCTAGAAAATCATGAATTGCCCACATCAATATAGCTTTCAGAGTAAACTCTTCTTTTCTAAAAGAGTCAAATGGTTGCACACCCTCTTCCCACAACTCATGTAATTCTTCTACCAAAGGATCCATGTAGACATCGATGTCCTCACTTGGTGCCTTTGGCCCAGGTATCAACAAAGATAGCATCAAAAGTTTAGGTCTCATACACTGTGAAGGAGGGAGGTTGAGTGGGGCTAGGGTCACTAGCCATACACTCTGATTGGCGCTAAGATTTCCAAATGGATTGAAACCATCTGTTGCTATTGCCAAATTGAATGTTACACTGTTCTTGAGAAAAATCTGGATACTCATAACTTATCCTCCTCCAAGTTGTAGAATCAATAGGATGACGCATGATATTATCCCCTACTTATGCCTTAACATGCCAAGTCATTGCCTCCACTATCCATGGTACTATGAAAAACTACTTTAATCTAGGCCCAACGAGAAAATATTTCAACATTTATTTAGGCACTTTTGAGCTTGTGCCTTCCTTGCCAGTAGATTGGACATATCTAGGCTCATCGCATACCGAACACCGATCGAGATTTTCATACTCCTTTTGGTATAGTATGAATTCATGCACACAAGCATTAATCAATTTATACTTCATTCCCAAACCTTTCAAACTGTTCTTCATAACAGGATAGCTATTTGTAAGCGTATTCTCCTTGGGTAGCAAGCCCTTCACTTAATTCAGAATTCATGTCACGCTATTACCAGACAAACCGTATTAGGTCTTCAATTTATGCAAACCAACCATGGCATGTAAAGTTGTTTGATCTTTCTCACATCCAGAGTATAACGGTTGGGTTGCCTTAAATTTTAAACTTTGGTAGTCATCGTTAAGGTTTATCCAGATATCATTAGTGACCTCATTCTCTTCCACTTCATGAACTCCGTATGCGTCATCAACTAAATCCTCTAATGTATTATGATCTACATCATCCCCTTGTACATCTATCTTACCTATTGAAGGTTGTTGTGAAGGTTGCTCGGGGATAAAATGAACATTCGATTACTTGTGAAAACTCCAAAATCGATAACTATCTTGCATACCCGATCTTAAAAAATGTAGTTCAACTATTTTCTATTAAAACACCTTACCATTCTTATACTTAGCACACAGACACGACAACTCTTTATCATTATGACATCTCTTTGCGTATTTCATAAATTCATTAGCACCTCTGCGAAACACATCCCCTAATCTATTTGTCTCACCCATCCACTCTTTGTATTTAGTATATCCCATCACAACTACTCCAAACAATCACCCACTATAGGTCAGAAGCATATATTCATGGATTAGTATAAACACATCACCTATTACTTATTGTATACAATTTATAGTATGTTTCATTTAATTATGTCTTATTTACATTTGATTTTTAAATTTCAAATTCAATTTATAATATTAGTTCCTATTTCCTCCATCTCTTCTAAAGGGTGAGTGGTCCTATCCCATTCAAGACCGCATATTTCTGTAATATACTTAACAACTCATGCACATTGTTCCAATTTGAGGAAAATTCGGCATCATATCCCCTTCGTTCTCCAAGTACAAGACGTAAATTTGCAAGTGTGGGTGTTATTTCAATTGATAATTGAAATAACACTTAACATCGCATCATCTAGTATGTACCCAGAGAACATTAAGATACGACTGCAGAACTTCGTTCAAAAGTAACACGTTTAAGCCACTAAGAATATTATTATACAGAAACTATGCAATCCCAAACTGTCCAAACGAGACAATTCGAGAGATCTCATTATAGGGATAATGACTCTCAAACGGGTCTAAGGGCTATTGAATGCGTACGCATAAGAACTAGAAGGCTAGTATGTTTTATTTGAATCCCAACTAACATCACCCAATCAACATTAACAATTAATTTCAAGTCTTAAACTAAACATTAATTTCAAGTCCTAAATCAACATTAACAATTAATTTTAAGTCCTAAATTAAGAATTAATTTCAAGTCCCAAACAATCTCCAATTAATTTCAACACATACACCCACCCCCCCTCCCCCACCCACCTACCCACCCCCCTCTATCCACCACCACACACACACACCCCACACCCCCTGCCACCCACCACACACACACACCCTACATCCCCCCCCCACCACACACACACACTTTATTGTACACGCACACACATATATACACACACATGAACACATATACACACACATACACATATACACACACACATATATACAAATGAAAGAGAGAGAGAGAATAAACTAACCTCAAAATTGGAGAGAGAGAGAGAGTAAAATCTCCTAGAGAGAGAAAATGGGAGGGAAACGAAATCAGTGGGAAAAAAAGAAGAGGGAGGTTTTTTTTACTGCGAAACTTGTCACCGACCTATCACATCTTTGACCGTGACAACTTTATATGGTTGTCGTGGTCATTGACCATGACAAGTATGTGACTATGTGTTGTCAGGGACCTGTCACGGTTAATGAACGTGATAAAAAATGCGTATTTTTTCGTAGTCAATGACCGTGACAATGGTGGCTGACTGAAACCTTTTTGGTGTAGTGGGAGAAATATGCTTCTACCTTTAGAAAAAAGGAATTTTTGCTGAACCGTGAAGTGTATGAAGCTATGGAGATTGCCAAACTTTTGGAGGAAGAGAATAATAAACTGAGTGATGAACTTGGATCATTGAAAAAGTCTTTTGTTGTTGGGGCCGATGAAGGTATCTCTTTCCTTGAAGAGGAAAATTCCAGGTTAAGGGAAGAACTTGAGAGTTTGAAGAAATCCAAAACTGTTCAATCCTCCAACAAAGGAATATTCGACGAACTGTAGATGAGGCTAGGGCACAGAAGACTTTGATTGATCAAGTTACCCAATTGAAGGCAAATAGTCAAGCTATGATTGATTTGTGTACTAGGTGGGAGTCTAAAGAAACAATCATTGTCGACTAAGCCTCTTAATTGAAAGTGAAAGATGAAGCATTGAAAAAATTTCAGCATCAAGTTGAGAGATTAACTTTCCAATTTCACAAACAACCCATAAAGGTATGGATGGAAGGCTATAATGAGGCTCTTGGCAATCTTAAAGAACATCTTGCTTAGATCAATCGTGAAGGATATAAATGGGGTTGGAACAATTGCTTGACTGTAATGAAAGTTCATCAAGATATCAAACTCTGGTATTGGAATGAGCCTAGTCTCTCTTAAACTGTCAGGATCCTCCCTTAAAATTTGATATCAATTGGATTCATGTTAAATCAATTCCCCAATGTTTGATATCCAAATATTTAGGTGACTATGGGCTGCATGATGAACTAGAAATAGTTCTCCCTCCTCAGTTAAACAATACGCCGAGCAGCAGTAGAAGAAGAAGGCTTCAAGATTTCAACTTGATCAATTCTCCTTATACACTGGATGATCCTCATGTTGGTATGGAGAAAGTACAATCAACTCAGTCGACTTCCAAAGTTCAAGGGAAATGTCATGTCGAGTAGTTTTTCCTGTATTTTTACTATGTATTCATTTGAATGTAACACAGTTTAATATATGAATTTGAATCCATATTTTTGGTTTTGTTAACCGTTGATTATTTTAACCAATCAGTCAACTGAATTGTTAGAACAATTACTTATGATACTAATAATTCGACTATATACTTAGATTTATTAATCCAAGTTTTGCATTAGTTATCAGTGGTGACTAAGTATGTCTAGAATATATATGTGCATTCCATATATTGGGAATATCTACTTTCATCCAGAATTTCAACTTAGTTGAGTAAAACATGTTTTTAACTTTTGAGTTGCATACGAAGTTTTACTATCACTTTATTGACCTGTCAAAGATTTGAAGTCATACTGACCAAGTGCTAAGAATATATTCTTGTATCTTTCTTGGTCAGAAAATATCTTTTTTGCCTGTGACTTGTCAAAGACTTGAAGTCAGTTGACCAAGTGCTAGGAATGTATTCCTTTAGCTTTCTTGGTCGAGGCATATATTCATTCATGAAATTTACTATCTTCTTATTTTTTTACTTGTCTAAGACATAAAGTAAGTAATTCATGAAGTTAAAACCTTTTTGCTTTTGTTTGTGTATTTTGGGGATGTATACCCTTACTCTGAAAAAAAATTGAAAAAGGAACTTAAATTGAATTTCATTAATCATATAAAATAAAGAAATACAATCAGATTCCTCTTGTAGATTCATTGATAATACCTGCAGAGGTTCTCTGCATTGGAAGAATTTTTAAATTCTTCACTTTCTAATGTCTCAATTCTATAAGTTCCTGGTCGGATCACTCCTGAAATATGATAAGGGCCATGCCAATTGGCCTCAAGCTTGTTATTTTTTTAGATTATCTTCTTAAGGACATAATCACCTTCTTTCAAGTTGGTCGTCTTGACCCTTTTGTTATAAATGAGAGAAATCCTAAGTTGGTATTTCTAAGAGCAATATCTTCACGATCTTCTTCTAACATATCCAAATCCAATCTCCCCATCAAATCACTGGTTGGTGAATTAAAGTTTAGAACTCTATGTGTGGGCAATCCTATCTCAACTGGAACCATGGATTCAGTCCTAAATGCAAGCATATACTGTGTGTCTCCAGTTGCTATTCATGGAGTTATTTGGTAAGGCCAAAGAATAGAATGTAATTCATTGATCTATCTCCCTTTAGCAACATTAAGCCTTTTCTTCAAGCCATTGAGAAAAGTCATATTCGTTACTTCAGTTTGACCATTGCTTTGGGGATGGCCTGGTGCAGAATGGAGTTTTTGGATTTTGGACTGGACACGGTACTCCTCAAATTCATCATTATCAAACTAGATTCCATGGTTAATAATAAAGGCATATGATAGCCCATGCCTGCAAATGATGTTCTTCCAGATGAACTGGTACACATTTTCATATGGCATTTCGACCAATGGCTCTGTTTCCACCCATTTAGTGAAGTAATCAACATCAATAACTAGATATTTGAACCTGCCCTTGGTGGTCGGTAGTGGGCTAACCAAGTCAATTCCCCAAATAGCAAAGGGCCAAGGAGAAGTTATTGGAGCTAAACCAGCACTTGGTGTTTTATTAATGATAGAAAACTTCTGGAATTTATCACATTTCCTCGCAAAGGCAGAATAATTAGCTCTCATGGTCGGCCAGTAATAACCCTGGGCATTAATCCTTTGGAGTAGTGACAACTTAGCTAAATGGGATCCACAGGATCCTTTGTGCACCTCCTTGATTAAGTCTTCCACCTCTGTTGGGAGAACACATCACAATAAGGAAAGAGTTTGTCCTCTTCTGAATATGACTCATTTGTCTAATACATACTTCGCTACTTTGTATCATAGCTTTTTGGCTTTTTTAGGATTTGATGGTAGAGTTCCATCTTCAATGTACTCTTTGATTGGATCCATCCAAGAAGGTCCCAAATCTATGGCCACAAAATTAACCATAAAGTCCTCATCAATACTCTTATTGTCTAGAAGTTCAATGGGAATGGTTCTGCAGAGTTTAATCCTGGTCACTGAAGCTAGCCGAGTAAGGGCATTTGCTCAGGCATTAGCTGTTCTTCGAATTCTATTCATTTAGACAACTGGAAACTTTAAAATAATGTCACTGGATTTCATAAGGTATCTGTTCATCAATTCCCTATTGACTCCATACAAATGAAGTACTTGGTTGATAGCCAATTGTGAGTCACTGTGCGCCAGTACTTGCTCGACGTCCAATGAATGGGATAAATCTAATCCCATTATCAACGCCTCATATTCTGCTTTATTATTCAATGCTTTGAATTGAAACCTGTGTGCATATTCAATATCAATATTATCAAGAGTGTTGAGTATAATACCTGCTCCACTACTATTGGCACATGAGGATCCATCAACATATAAATTCCATATAGGGAAGTCATTGCAAAAGCTTTTTTCATATAAAAATCCATTATGAAACACTTTCTTACTTTCATCAGCATATTTTTACGCCATCTCTTGATTCTTAGAAAGTTTAGTTTGATCAGTCATTACCTCTCGTTGTTTTTTAGTTGATTTTCCCTCTTGATATGTTTGCTCGGCGGGTAAGTGTTATTGATCGGAAGGTGATAACTCAACTTGCTTTTGAGTTGAGCTTCCTTTCGTAGAAGTTTGCTCAGTAGATAAGAAATTAGGATAAGTAAATTTTGCAATAAAATCTGCCAAAACTTGGCCTTCCAACGAAGTCCTTGTTTCATAAACAATGTCACACTCTCCCAGTTCTACCGCCCAATACATCAATCTTCTAGATTTTTCTTATTTATGGAGTGCTTGCCTAAGAGGCAAATCAATGTACACAATGATTGTGTGTGCTTGGAAATAAGGTTTCGTGCACCGATAAGCTTTAATAAGGGCTAAAGCGACCTTTTCCAAGCGTGGGTACCGAATTTATGCTCCTTTGAATGCCTTATTCGTATAATAGACTAGTTTTTGCACTCCAATATCCACTCTAACCATAGCGGAAATTATTACCGATTCAGAAATAGCCAAATATAATTACAATTTTTCTCCCATAACTGGTCGAGAAAGTAATGATGGTGAGTCCAGGTACCTTTTTAGCTCTTGGAATGCTTCTTCACATTCGAAATTTCACTCAAAATATTTTCACAATACCTTGAAGAAAGGTAAGCCTCTATCTGTTGCTCGGGAGATAAATCTGTTTAGGGCTGTAACCCTTCATGTCAATCTTTAGACTTCCTTTTTGTTAGTCGACGATGGCATTTCTATCAAGGCTTTAATCGTTGCCGGATTGGCTTCAATTCCTCTTTGATTGGCTATAAAGCCGAGGAACATTCCCTCTTGAACTCCGAATACACACTTTGTCGGATTCAACTTCATTTGATTCTTTTACAGCTGGTCAAAAGTTTGACTAAGAATGTTGATATGGTCAGAAGCATTCTTGCTCTTCGTCAACATGTCATATATATATATATATACCTACATATTCTTGCCTATATGATCTTCAAATACTTTATTCACTATCATATGGTAGGTTGCCCCTGCATTCTTAAGCCTAAAAGGCATTACGTTCTAGCAATACATTCCTCGGCTAGTGATAAAAGCTGTGCTTTATTTGTCTCCAGGCTTCATCTTTATCAGATTATACCTTGAATAAGAATCCATGAAACTCAAGAGTTCATGCCCCTAAGTAACATCCACCAATTAATCAATTCTAGGCATGGGGAAATGGTCTTTTGGACATGCATTGCTCAAATCAGTAAATTCCACACACATCCTCTAGTTATCATTCTTCTTCTGGACCATCACAACATTAGCCAACCTGTCAAGATACTTGACATATTCTATGAATTGAGCTTTTTGTAGTTTTTCCACTTCTTCTTGTATATCTTGATTCTTCTCAGGGCTAAAGACTCTCTGCCTCTGCTTGATCGATTTAACATCTTTTTTGATATTAAGTTCATGGTAGAGGAAATTAGGATCAATCCCAGGCATGTCTTCATGACACCAAGAAAATACACTCTTCCTCTATTTTAGAAACTTAATTAATTCCTGCTTGAGAGTTGTATCTAGTGTTGAGTCATTTGCTTAGTCCTTTCTGACCTTTCATTATACAGAACAATGTTTTCAGCGGTCTCCACAATCTGTTCCTTAACCAACTCTGTCTTATCTCATGAATCTAAAGTTTTAACTTGTAATTATCCATTGGGATCAGTGGTGTCCACTTAATAAGTCATGGATTTATTCTTCAAGGCAACTAAATCTTCTTGCTCATCAGAAGAGTAGTAACACTCTCTGGTCGTCTTTTATAATGCCTACTCCAAAATGAGTTGGAAACTTCATACATTGGTGGACTATTGAAGGTACTGCCTCAAACTTCTTCAATCCCACCCTATCCAGGATCATATTATAGGTAGATTGAACATTTTTATCCATTAAGAAAAAGCATATCTTCTCTGTGCGACTCGTCGGCCAGATACCGAACAACACTTCCAGCTTGATAGTTCCTTAGCGATAAACTTTCTACCCTGTAAATCCTATTAATAGCATGTGATAAGGCTCTAGTTGAATAAGTTTCAGGTTTAGACTTTCAAAGCAAGGGTAAAACATGATGTCGAATGAACTCCCATTATCGAACGAAACCCTTGCAATGACTATATCATCAGTTCTGAATTTGATAACCAGTGGGTCATCATGAGGGTATAACACTCCAGAAAGGTCATTTTTGGAAAAACCAATCACCAGTTTATCATTTTTGACCTTCCTAAGCCGATCATATTCATTCAAATTGATTCTATGTATAAAATAGAAAGCTTGTGAGATAAGCTTTTCTTTTGGTGGAATGGTCACTTCCTCCTCCATCATCACCTGTAATGGCATTACAATTAAATGAACCAAAACTAGTCATGGCTACCTCGCGTTCTGGCTGTTTGGGTTTCTTCGACAAGTCAGGATCATCTTCATAATCATCTTTGTGATTCCTCTTCTTATCATCCTTAGGCTTGCATGGATAATTTTATCTTAGTCTAGCTTCTCGACCTCCTCGTTGAGAAACGAACTTGTCAATTTTCCTTAGCGAATAAAGGCCTCTATCTCATTATTCAAAAGGATACAGTTATATGTTGTATGGACATGGCCCTTTTGGAATTCATAATACTTTGACTTGTCCCTCCTGTTAGTAGGTGCCCTCAATCTTTCTGGAAAACTTAAATCCTTATTGTTCTTGATATCTTCATGGACATGGTGTATGACAACAGTCAGGGGAGTATAAGCTCCAAACTTCTTGAGTTTTTTCTTCCTTATTCTTGGTTTTTTAATCCTTCAGACCTTTCTGCTCCTTCTGTGCCTTGTGCTCTTTTTGATCCTTGTTATCTGACTTGGTGGTTAGACCTTGGTTGACAACCATTACTTCTTCGGTGTTTATAACTTTTCCTGCCTTAGCCATGAGTTGATTCATAGTCTTGGTAGGATCTTTTTCCAGGGCATAATAGAGTTTCTCGAGGAGCAGTCCACTCATAAGAGCTATAATAGATGTCTTCTCCTCATAGTCCACAACTTCTAATGTCTCGTTATTAAAACGAGTGCTATATTCCCTGGTGGTTTCTCCCAGCGCTGCCTGACACTCAATAGGTGTGCTACTCTTTTTACCGTCTTATCTCCAAAACAAAAATTGCTAATAAATATCTTCGCAACCTAGTTAAAGTTTTTAATCTGTCCTCAGGGTAAATTGTTGTACCATATTGGGGCTGAACCTATAATGGTACTTGAGAATGATCTACATCGCATATTATTAGGAACTGAGTAAATGTTAGTAGCAGCTTGATACTGCTCTATGTACAATACTGGATGAGTTTTCCCATCATACTTAGGAGTTACCATAAGAGCTTTAAATTTAGATGGAGTTAGGAAACCCATAATTTCCTGAACAAAGGGTAATCCTTTAACAAAACTTCTCTGCAAAGGATTTCTTTCTTTCACCATTTATCCCAGCCGATCTTCTAAGTGCTAGAGTGACCCTTTCCATTATGGATTGGTTGTATTGGACCTATGTGAAGCTTTTCAGCCATGTGTCTCTACTGACTTTTCCTCCTAAGAGGTTTGCTCGATATGCATAGATCGTCGAACACTAGATCTTATCCGAACAGAGGCTTCATGGTAGTCGGATGGATGTGAAGAGTTTCTGGAAAACTCTCTAGGTTAATTCCTGCGTGCTCGGGGCCCCAAGCGATCAAAAGGAGATGCTTTTCTCAACCTCTCCAAATCACTTTCCTTTCAGGAAACAAAGGATTGACCATCATAGAATTCCGTGGCTCTTATTGATGAGCTGGATCCATGATGATAAGTTCTATCATATGAGGATCTGGAATAACTTTGTCGACTATGTCTGGGAGGTGGAGGAGGCATATTTCTCCTTGACGAAGGAGACTTTGGTTGCCTGGAAGAGGCTGGAGGTCTTTCTTGTAATGATACATCCAATTGCCTTACAGTTTCCTGCATGGCCTCTTATCCTCTTGCAAGGCTGGCTAGGATTTCGATGATGTCGTTCGCTGTAGGGGGTGGATGGAACGGTTTGATTACCCGTATTCATGGCACTAGGTTCTGGATCAACCATTTTTATTTTACACCAAGATGAGTGATTTGAGAACGATAATTAAACACTCGTTCCCGCAGACGGTACCAATTTGTTGATGTAAAAAACTAGACTGGATCTAATTTCTTAATCACAGATAAAATATATAGATTATCAAGAGATGATAGAAAATAAATACAAGGTTTTAAAGTGGTTCAGTTTTGTAATAAAGCCTACGTCCACTATTATGTTATTAATCTCAGTGATTACAATCAATCTTCTCTTAATCAGATTGATCATGCCCTTAATGAAAGGATCATATTCATCCTTCCCTTAATAAAAGGGATACATGGTATTTATATGGATCAAGGGTTGGAATGCATTTATATGTTCACGCATTTATGCCATATGATGAATGTGATGATTGATTTATTGTCCATGTTAAATATATCATCATTAGTGCTGCTAGCGTTGTGCCCTTTCATCTCTCGGTTGGTCGGCATCCTTAATGTTGGTTGGCATGTATGCCAACATAATATTTATTGACTAGGATTTTTCCATGTAAGGAGACACTTTTCTATTTCTGATTGGTCCACATGGATGGATAATTTTTGGTATCAACACCACCTATAGCACCATAAATGACATCGCGAGAGGTACGAACACCTTGTGCGTGTCCAACGTAACACGTAGCAACCGGCTACGTAGTCGCGGGACTCTCGATTTGAGAATATGACACAAAACTAACCCATATTTGTTTTCTATTTATATATGGTCACAGAATTTAACCATGACAATGTCTATTATTTTTTTCATGATATATATTTGTCGCGGCTTGGGCTTGTGACCAGCCTAAAAAAGGTCTAAAGGTTGGTCACGGTCGTGGGCCGTGACCAAAGAGAAAAAGGTATGAATGCTAGGTCACGTCTTTAGGCCATGACCAATTTTGTAAAGTTGTAAAGGTAAGTCACGGATTTGGGCTGTGACCAAGGTTAAATGTTGTAAAGGTAAGTCACGGGTAGATCACGGATTTTTTCCATGGCCAACTGGTCACGGCCCTCCTCCATGACCATGCACCATATACAACTGAATGCCATGGTCCGTGACCATGTCTTTTGGTCAGGGACTTAGTCCATTACCCGTGTTCTTGGTCACGTGTATTTTGGTCATGGATTGGATCTGTGACCCATGGGCCTGGTCATGAACCAAATCCAAAACCATCAATTAATTTGGTGTAGTGCCAAACCGAGTTTATCCCTACGTGGATTACAAATGGGTGGGAAGGTTAATCTCCCTAGACGAACATGCCTGACCTGGGTGGATGCAGGGACATAGATATGATTCACCTTCTGTGGTGGATAATTTAATGGTGATTTTCGAGCAACCGAGGGCGCGCGAGAGCCCCCCGAGTATAATTGTTTTAGGTTATTTTTTAGAATTTATGAAGGAATTACTTCAATATTTATTTGATCTAATGGAAAGATAAATAAAAATGATTGAATAAATATTTAAAATCCTGAAAAAATGAAGCATAAACAAAATTTTAATTTGTAATTTAAACCCTCAAATTAACCCTTGTAAACATTATCCCTAACAGTAACCCCAAATTTAACATCATTATAAATTGAGAGGGAGAGAAAAAAATATATACATTTACATTTCAGCCTCAAATTTGAACCAACAATATTCCTAAAGCCAATCATAAAATTCACCTTAAAATCTAAACTAATAATAACACTAAAAATAATAAACATTAGCAATTTAACTATAAAATCAATCCCAAATATATATATATATATATATATATATATATATATATATATATATATATATATATATATATATATATATTTATATATATATATATATAAGAGGGAGTTACTTCAGCATTTTAGTTATTTACACATATACCCCAAAATAATTTAAAAATTATTTTTTTACACCAATATTTTTAAAAATGCATTTATGTTTATTTTTTTCAAAAAGGTTGTGAGGGATTTAGCCCCCACTAGACCTAAGATAGCTTCGACCCTCGACGGATTTTCAATGGGGTGATGAGGAGCGACGACCCTCCTAAGTTTCCATTTTTTTTTATTTAGGAGTACTATATATAAAGATACGAAGTTAGAAGCATAAATAATGAGGTTTTTTCAACTTTTACGGTAAACAAATCCTAATAAGTTTGTATAAAAAATTAATTAAAGCTATAATTTATATAAAACTTGAGTTAACCGAAAACAAAATCACCTCGAAGGCCCCTGCTCCCAAACCCCTAGCATCATTCGAACTTTGGCCCCATCGACCAAAAGTCTTGGATCCACCGATTCGAGGGCATTACCATGTCTTTTTTCAGAATGATATGATAGGACTATGAGGTCTTGTTAAAAGGGTATTTCCATACATACATGTAAATTATAATGATTATGTTTATAAATAAAATTTACTTAAGAAAAAATTATGCTACAATGTATAAGAATGGTTGTCTTAATATGAGAAAAACTACATAATCCCTTCGAAACAAATTTTTATTTTTTATAATATAATTATAATTAATGTAACCAACACTACTTAGTCGAATAAAGTGAAGAGTGAAATTGCAACTTGTTAATACTTTGTATTAAATATCCAAAGAGAAGTGGAAGTCAAGAATCCAATGAGAAGTGTCACTCACTTCAATGTTAAGAAGATCCATCTTTCTTTGAATGATTTCGGAAGAAAGGACCCTAAGCCAAGAACCTAAAGAAAAGCGTCACTCATTCTAGGTAAAGAACACAATGAAAAACTTCTCACGATGTTATTGATAACTATTAACAACTTTAGTAAGGAGGATATATATATATATATATATATATATATATATATATATATATATATATCGGAAAATAATAAGTATGAAAGCCCAAGCCCTAAGCGCACATGTTTTGAGTCTCAAAATAATAAGTATGAAAGCTCCACATGAGTATTTCTTCCCTATTAATTGTATGTCGAAACTTTGTTTTTTCTATTTTAATTTCTAAGTGTGTGCCCTTAGGGCACATGTTATCAAGACATGTGTGTGTGTGTGTATATATATATATATATATATATATATGTGTGTGTGTGTGTGTGTGTGTGTGTGTGTGTGTATGAGAGAGAGAGAGAGAGAGAGAAGGGTGTTTTACTGTTCCAAAATATTAACGGTTGAGAGTGGTTCTCCAATCCCGATCTAAGGGTGCCATATTGTGCCACATTATAACTTTGAGCATTATGACATGGAAAATGGGGGGAGTAAACAAGGCTGAATTGGACTCCATCTCTTACACCTCACTATTATCAAGAGACTCCATCACTTTAATTTGAATATGTCCCTATTATCAATAACTCCATCTCTTACACATACTCAAGTGCATTTCTCTCTCTTCAAGGCTCTTCATCCTTCTTTTCTAAAAACACTCACCTCCCATTATTTCAAAATTTCTAGATTGAAGACCAATACTTTCCCTCTTTATCTCCTATCTTTCAAATCTCTTCATATTTCTCATAAAAAAGTCCCCTCCACTGATCTTAAGGTAATTTGTATAACAGCTAATGTTTTTTTATGCTGATTTCCATCCGATAGTGCTTTTTTTTATTCTGACTTCCATCCAGAAGAAGCTTTTTTATGCTGATCTCAAGCTTTTTTTGTGTAGCCATGCATTTTAAAGTGTTATTGCCATTTCTGTTGAAGGTAAAAAGAGGACTTCCTTCCGGTAGAATCTTTTTCAGATGAAGTTATCGATTCGTTGTCAAAAGGTAAAAAGAGGGTTTGTGTAGCCATCGATTTGTGGCTATAAGTTGAAAATCTTGAAAGATTTGATTTTGGTTAAGTGCTTTTAACACTGATTGTTGATGAAGAGGCCGTTAAGTCCGTTGAAAGATCTTATCTCTAAAACTCTGATTTGGGATGATATTTTTTTTGGTTGATTGTTGATTTTTGTTGATTTATTATTTTTCTTTTGTTGTTGGCGTGTTATAACTTTTATGTTAGTACTACTGATAGTTTTTTTTTACCTTCATTATAGTTTGAACTCCAAGAGTTATCTATCCTGGGTTAATGGTGTTGTATCAAGTATTATTGCTATTTTTTATGCATTAATGCTTTAAAGTTTTCATAATCAAAGGTATTTATGTTTTCAGGTATAAAATTCCAGTTATGATGGCGAGGTCTTGCAGAGGAAAATCGAAACAATATATCTTAGCAGTGCATTTTTGTTTGTTTCTTGATGAATGGTCTTCTTTGAAGAACGTTCCATATTTTTTTCTGGCTCATCCTCTCCTTTGGGGAAAGATATAAAAATTATGCGTCCACTATTCTGTAGAAAATTTTATGTTCGTTTAGACTTCTTAATTTTAAAATTTCTAATTTTTTATTAAATTTTTGTTGTGTATGTTTTTTAGCCATGATAAAAGTATTGGTGTTTTTTTGGTATTTTAGTTTTTACAAATTATAATACCCCGTATTTCTGAATATTCTATTTAATTAAATTGGAGAATTAAATGAGAAAATACGAATTTATTCAAATTACGTAAGAGGATTAATTTAATGAGATTTATTAAAAATTGTAATTATGGAACATTAATCAAGAGATAGATACCGATTTATATTGCCTCATTATATTTACTTAGTGCGAGTGGTAAATAGATACTTAATGCGTGTAGACCGTTTTGGGGTGAGAACGAGTAATATTTTTATGTGACTCAAATGATAATTTAGAGGTCACGGATGAGTCCAGAAGGGTCAAATTAGTCAAAATAGTATACCCGGGGGTACTAGTTGAGTCTCGGGGTAATTTTGGACTAAACCGAGACCGTTCGGGGGCGTTTTGGTCTTTTAACATGAGAGAATATGGAGACCTACGAATTTGAGAGCCTTTTATTAGCCGTATGAAAGAGGGGTTAGGGTTAGAAAACCCATGTAAGCACCAATACCATTAGAGAGAAGGAGAAAACCATTCTCAAGGCTTAGAAGATGCTTTTGAGGAGGTGGGGTTAGGATCTTACACCCTAGAAGCCAAAGGAAGAAGGATTGAAGAAGGGAAGCATCAATCCATCATCAACTCCACGAAATCAGATTCCCTCTGTCAAGGCAAGTTGTTTATTGCAAAAATTATAAAGTTATAATATCCATGTGTAGGGTTTTTGAATAGTTTTTGTTAAATCAATATCTTGATAGGAGAATAATGATAATTATACATGTTGGGATATGAATAACATGTAGAATTATTTACCATATGTAGAGGATTAATATTCAGAGTATACTTGATGAGTAATTCAGAATAAAATCTGGGTTTTGAATGAATATATGGGAAGAACATCATAACTAGGGTTTTAAGAAATTCTGGGATTAATTCACCTTTTCTCTAAAAGTATTGAGGTTTTGATGTATTTGAAACGTTAGAAATTGTCCTAGTATATGTGGAAATATGTTAGGATCATTGGGTCGAAATTTGGTGGACCATAATGAAGTTTAGAGATTTGTTAATGGAGGGAGAGGTTAACGAAGAAGGCGATCTGCGTATGTCCCTGTTCGATCGATCGATTGATCTTAAATGTTGATTGATCGACTATGTCGATCGATCGAGCCCAGTAGTCGATCAATCGCCATAAGATGTTTTTCCCCGAATTCTTCGCGTTTAAGGTTTCTTTGATTTCCGAGAATGAATGGGTATCCTAGGATTTATATTATACTTATATGGGAGTGAGAATACGACCAGTGGGTATATTGTTGAGGTTCGATAAGGCCATTGGGTGTAGGGCTTGGATTATGGACCGACGAGAATACTTCGATTTAGTAGAGTATCGGGAAATTCGGAATTGAGTTACGCGGCGAGGTAAAGTCAATTCAAGTAATAGACTAGTAGGGTAAGTAATAACTACTAAAATTATATGTGAGGGGTAACTAGGACCCTTAGAGTTGTGTGAATATTCAAATAAATACGATTAATGAGATAAATCGTGAAGGGAATATTGTACGGTAGATATAAGAGATTAAAATATTATGTACGAACATAATTAATAGGTCGGGCGTGTACCTACTAAATTATATGATCTTTTAGGTAGAGAGAAGTATACCTAAATTAACTATGTTAGGGTCGATGAGATATTTCGAACAAACATAGGGTTATTATATGTTTGGGGTCGATGTAAAATGCCGAACCAAACCTTTGAACTGGTGGCGTGATGAAAGAGTCCGAGCCAGAATTTGTGTACATAAATAATTGGGGTCGATGTATCATTCCGAACCAATTCTTACTTGGGGTCGATGAATCATTCCTAACCAAGAGTCCTTTATGTGTGTAAAAAGGACAAAATAGTAATGACTGATATTTAGTATATATTGTGTGTGAAATATATACTTTATGATATTCTACTTCTATGTGTTAGTAGATTGATATATATTATGTATTTAAAGATACATATCAAACTGGTAAGTTAAGTAGTGAAACTTAATTACGAAACGTAACGTTAGATAGAGAATATCTATTTAATAATTTAAGTAGTGAAACTTAATTACAAAAGCGTGAAGAAAGAAATTGTGATAATTGTAGAAATTTAGTAGTGAAACTAAATGAGAAGTTTTGAAACATAACATAGGTGAAATGTTACTTGAGTATTAATTAACCTTCGCGAGATGTTAATGAAATGGACGTACTGTGTGGGCAATACGAGAACTTAAGTATAGATAAGTTCAGATGATTACTTAGTCCTAGTTAACTTGGGAGGCGTGGCTAGGTAGGCTAAGTGGCGAACGTTAGGTGTGCACAATAGATGAGGAGTAAGTAAACTCAAGAGAGTGTACGAGAACCTAACATGCGTAATCAATAACCGCATTTTATATTGTGATAAACGCTTGCTAAATATTTTCAAAATGTTTTGAGTACTAACTCTTGCAATAAAATATTTTCAAAACCTTTTAGGTGTCCAACCATAGGGACGCCATGCATGATGATTTCATTCCAGGGACTCGAAGTTGTAGCACAGTGGATGCTTACAGGATTTTGATTAGACGATATCTCTCATTCAGATCTAGTGTAGGATCTCACACTATTCTTTGTATGGACTTGTGGTCCGGTATCAGTCTCATATGTTCAGTTTCAGACTAGTGGTGGTTCTACTATTATTTTAGAATTTTAGCTGATGGTTTATTCGGTATTACTCTTATTCTTTTGTACTTACACTTAGTTGATTGAGTTATAGTATATAGTTATTTTTATTCTTTGTTCTGCATGGTTGATTTATCTGTTTTAAGAAAGATATAATTGGCACCAGTCTAATTTTTACTTAGGGGATTAGTAATTAAAAAGTTTTCGACAGTGATGCTAAGAATGAACCATTTGAGAAACCTATTTTAATTTAATAAAGACCTGATCACCCGAAGTTTAATTAGGCGGGGTGTCACAGATGGTATCAGAGCATCAGGTTCTAGTGTCCATTGGATCTGTACGGCTTACTACGTTTTCAGCGTATCGTTTGATTGATATAGAGCCCTATCTTAGGATTGTTGTACTCCTCTACGTACGTAGTTTATGTTCTCCTGCTATTTAGTAGATGTAGTGTTATATATACGAGTTTGATTAGGCATTGTACGTTGAACATGGCGGTAGGACCAGCATTGGCGTTGGAAGGACTGCAGGAGGGAGGAGCTCGGCATGAAGCAGGGAGAGTTCGAGGATGGTAATCATAGGAGAGATGACCGTTGTCGAGGTCACTCCTAGTGTGAAATTATAAGTAGATGTTGTAAGGAATGTTAAGGCATAGTAGGCATTTTCCAAGTGTTGCGATGGCAAAGGGGGATGCTTTCTAGACCCGCCCAATGCAGTGATAGTGGGAGGAGGTCTGGGGGATTTTTAATGAGAACGGACCGTGAAAATGTGATAAAACGGAGACTATGCATGTTGATCCATGGAAGTTGAATGCCTAGAGGTCTTGGAATTTGGGATAGAGTAGGAATACCCAGAAGTGAAAATTTGGGTAAAGATTTTTGGTTAAGACAACGTGGTGGGGGTACCAGGCACCACATCCGGACCGAGGGTCAATATACAAATAGAGGGACCTTACGTATAGTTTAACCACAACTTCCTTCAATGATGGTTCAGAAGCGAAGTGAATGGAAATTTCTGAACCCATCACATGAAAGCCTGGTAGAGGCCAACTGTGAGAAAGAAATTTATCTGTTGAAGTGAACTTGTACCCGATGAGATAGGTACTAGGGAAAAAGAACCCTTGAAAGAATGGACTCTCAAGTTGCCGTTCGCAATTTTTGTAAAACTCTTATTGGACGACTTATGTGTATGAAGGCAGTATGGTTATTCTTACAAGGTTGAGGTAAATGCTCCTAGGTGGGCGGAGCTAAAAGAGTTTAAGGATTTAGTCAAAGAGTAAGACTGAATGTAATGGGGCCAGTGCAAGCCATAAGTGGAAACCCACTAAGGGATTCATTAATTTGATCCTAAGTCGGGACTCTTAAGTCTAATAGTGCGTTCATTGGTCAGCAAAACTAAGGGAACCATGATGATAGTGTTAAAAATCAAGGCTACCAAGTTCGAGAGGAGGAATACCCTAAACCAGTCGGTATGGCCTAGAATAAGGGTACTTATGACAAGATGTCTTATGTGGGACGTAAGACCATGCATGTTAACCTTGTCTAAAGTTATTTAAGGGAATAATAACTCCGATAAGTTTTGCATTCTGGAAAGGACAAGCGTGTTATGTCCAGGAACCATTTGAACCACCAGTGTGATGGTCAAGAAAGTACATGAGTTTTAGCCTCAAGTGAATGAGGTATTTGATGGCGCCTCACCTGAAAGAGGGTCGAGCTCGCATTATTCATCAGTAGGTTGGAGACTTCAGAGATTATGGATGTCTCATAGTGATTGATCTTGGTGTATAAGGACTTTAATGATGTGATTCAAGGTATATCATATGACCGCTGAGCGGAGAGATCGAGTTCGTTGTTATGATTAGTGCTAAGGACTTAGTGATAGTATAAGTGCGGGATCACTTGACTCCTTTAGAGATATTGGAGTATGGTTGCACATATTGTTGAGGAATGGAATTTGAGTATCTTGACTATGTGTTGTTCCGATAATGCTCAGTAAGAATGCATGGGGAGAAGTCCCTTGTTTAAGTTCAGTTGTGAAAAGGGTATACAACTGAATTTTTATGCACATCAGGAGAAGAGACGTTGTTAGATACTAGGGCATTAGTGGAACCGGTAGTATTGTGGAGAAACATTGAAAGGATTATTTCACCACGAAGGGATACGTGGGACTTTGTGGGCAAGAATTTGATTCTTGGTCTATAGGGGATTGAGAATACCCGCAAGATTATAGTCACGCAGTGAAGACAAGGTGAGAGTTGAGGAAAAATCATGTCACGAGTGCGACAGCTGCAATGTTTTTGTAAATGTGCACGGAAAAAAGGGAGTATAGTCTCCCTAGTTAATTAGCTTTCTTAATCACCCGAGAAAGAGGGATGCGGAAAATTATATTTGATAAGTGCGTCGGTGGGGAAGTTATGAGGAAAATTGTATTGATGAAATGGATTGAACGTCATGGGAGATAGATGCTAATCTAAGCTTATATGTGCTGAGAGTGCCAGCACACCCTAAGGAATAAAAGTCGGTGGGAAGTCGTTCAAAAGTTATCTCTTGATATGGGAGGCCTAATTGTTTTGACAAAGTGACGTAAGGTGCCACTTAACTGAGGGTTGAGAGTGACTTACGCGTTAATAAAATGTTGATTCTTATAAGGTAACCAACCTAAAGGTGCACCAATTACGAAGAGCGCACAAATTGTAAAGTATAAAATTCCCGGAGAGAACAGGGAATAGAGTACCACTTGAGGAAAGAAGACGTAAGTGGGAAGTAGTGTTGCGGAAGAGATATAGTGAGATTTTCTCCAGACGCACCACTAGTTGATAGAGAAAGACGGTCTCGAAATGAGCAACCGAAATTCGGTGGTGATCCTACGTTTCTAGTGATGGGATGCGTAGGTAGGCTCATAATTTATGGATGGGCTGTGATCATCATAACTAAGTCAACATTTCATTGGGTTAGCGAAATGGATTGACCACGATGGACTAATATGTCGTTAAAAAGTTAGAGTGCACAAGTGCAAGGTGCCGCCCTAAATTGTTGTGAAACAGGATGGAATCCTAAAATCCCACCCAGTGAGAGATGGTCAGGGAGCAATGGAGGTAAAGTTTTATTTTGGGTGTGCTGTGTCACCTATAACCCAATTATTGTGAGAAAGGAAGATAGTACGCCCTAACAATAGTGGAGTTTTGGAAGAAACCTTCGATCAATTCAAAGGTTGAATGTATAACCGTGTGAGCATATTTCATAGGTAGTGTGGGTGACTATATGGACTGTACATAAGGTTTAGGTTCTTGGATACCTATTATGAACTTATATGTACTTTGAGGGTGGTTCGAGGTGACATTTCGAACTCTTAGTCCTTAACGCGTGATATGAGGACATGCTATGGGAGTATGACATTTTAGGGTATATAAAATGTGTAATATATGGCTCACAAATGGTCTACTCATGTGCGATGAGTTATATATACATATATTGGTGCTTGAGATGTGATTCTGAGACAATATAATTAATCACTATTAGTGATCGAGGTGGGATTCCGAGCCGATAACCCCAAAAGTGTTATAAAAGGGGGGGGGGGGTGATTATAAAAATAAGTGTTGATAGTATATGTTATGTGTAAGAAATATATACCTATTGATTTTCCTACTTATGTGCGATAGTAAGTGTGCTTAATATCTGTATTGGGGTTGATGATGTTCCGGACCTATACATGAGGGATCGATTTTGGGTCGATGATTTATTCGAACCAAATCGATGATAATTATTGATATCGACGGAAGGTCTGAACCAGCATATGTATTACATTTACCTTGGGGTCGAGGGATTTCCAAACCAATGTAAATGATAGGATGATTGGGGCTGATGATTTTGCCGGACCAATTGTCCTTATAGTATATATTGTGTGTGAAATATATACATTATAATTTTTTACTTATGAGTGATAGTAGACACATAGATGTTATATATAGAGTTATACATCAGAAGGGTAAATTAAGTGAGACTTAATTATGATATATGCGGCATAGGTAACATGCGATAAGAGTTTATAATGAAGCAAGGCATGTACTTGGGGCGACCGTTAGGATGGTATGCGGTAATTTTGGGTATTAGAGAATGCAGTGATGTTTAAGGTCCTTAGTCTTAATACCAACATTATCCTAATTTCGAGGACGAAATTCCTTTGTAAGGGGGGAAGTATGTAATACCCCATATTTCTGAATATTCTATTTAATTAAATGGGAGAATTAAATGAGAAAATACGGATTTATTCAAATTACGTAAGAGGAGTAATTTAATGAGATTTATTAAAAATTGTAATTATGGAACATTAATCAAGAGATAGATACCGATGTATATTGCCTCGTTATATTTACTTAGTGCGAGTGATAAATAGATACTTAATGCGTGTAGACCATTTTGGGGTGAGAACGAGTAATATTTTTATGTGACTCAAATGATAATTTAGAGGTCACAGATGAGTCCGGAAGGGTCAAATTAGTCAAAATAGTATACCCGGAGGTACTAGTTGAGTCTCGGGATAATTTTGGACTAAATTGAGACTGTTCGGGGGCGTTTTGGTCTTTTAACATGAGAGGATATGGAGACCTACGAATTTGAGAGCCTTTTATAAGCCGTATGAAAGAGGGTTTAGGGTTAGAAAACCCATGTAAGCACCAATACCATTAGAGAGAAGGAGAAAACCATTCTCAAGGCTTAGAAGATGCTTTTGAGGGGGGGGGGGGGGTTAGGATCTTGCACCCTAGAAGCGAAAGGAGGAAGGATTGAAGAAGGGAAGCATCAATCCATCATCAACTCCACGAAATCAGATTCCCTCTGTTTGAATAGTTTTTGTTAAATCAATATCTTGATAGGAGAATAATGATAATTATACATGTTGGGATAGGAATCACATGTAGAATGATTTAACATATGTAGAGGATTAATATTCAGAGTATACTTGATGAGTAATTCGGAATAAAATCTGGGTTTTGAATGAATATATGGGAAGAACACCATAACTAGGGTTTTAAGAAATTATGGGTTTAATTCACTTTTTCTCTAAAAGAATTGAGGTTTTGATGTATTTGAAACATTAGAAATTGTCATAGTATATGTGGAAATATGTTAGGATTATTGGATCGAAGTTTGGTGGACCATAATGAAGTTTATAGATTTGTTAATGGAGGGAGAGGTTAACGAAGAAGAAGATCTACGTTTGTCCATGTTCGATCGATCTTGAATGCCGATCGATCGACTAGGTCGATCGATCGAGCCCAGTAGTCGATCGATCGACGTAAGCTGTTTTTCCCCGAATTCTTCGTGTTTAAGGTTTCTTTGATTTCTCGGGAATGAATGGGTATCCTAGGATTTATATTATACTTATATGGGAGTGAGAATAAGACCAGTAGGTATATTGTTGAGGTCCGATAAGGCCATTGGGTGTAGGGCTTGGATTATGGACCGACGAGAATAGTACGATTTAGTAGAGTATCGAGAAATTCGGAATTGATTTACGAGGCGAGGTAAAGTCAATTCAAGTAATAGACCAGTAGGGTAAGTAGTAACTACTAAAATTACATGTGAGGGGTAACTAGGACCCTTAGAGTTGTGTGAATACTCAAATAAATGTGATTAATGAGATAAATCGTGAAGCGAATATTGTACGGTAGATATAAGAGATTAAAATATTACGTACGAACATAATTAATAGGTCGGGCGTGTACCTACTGAATTATATGATCTTTTAGGACGAGAGAAGTATACCTAAATTAACTGTGTTAGGGTCGATGAGATATTCCGAACCAATATAGGGTTATTATATGTTTGGGGTCGATGTAAAATGCCGAACCTAACCTTTGAACTGGTGGCATGATGAAAGAGTCCGAGCCAGAATTTGTGTACATAAATAATTGGGGTCGATGTATCATTCCGAACCAATTCTTACTTGGGGTCGATGAATCATTCCGAACCAAGAGTCCTTTATGTGTGTAAAAAGGACAAAATAGTAATGACTGATATTTAGTATATATTGTGTGTGAAATATATACTTGATGATATTCTACTTCTCTGTGTTAGTAGATTGATATATATTATGTATTTAAAGATACATATCAAACTAGTAAGTTAAGTAGTGAAACTTAATTACAAAACGTAATGTTAGATAGATAATATCTATATAGTAATTTAAGTAGTGAAACTTAATTACAAAAGTGGGAAGATAGAAATTGTGATAATTGTAGAAATTTAGTAGTGAAACTAAATGAGAAGTTTTGAAACATAACATAGGTGAAATGTTACTTGAGTATTAATTAACCTTCGCGAGATGTTAATGAAATGGACGTACTGTGTGGGCGATACGAGAACTTAAGTATAGATAAGTTCAGATGATTACTTAGTCTTAGTTAACTTGGGAGACATGGCTAGGTAAGCTAAGTGGCGAACGTTAGGTGTGCACAATAGATGAGGAGTAAGTAAACTCAAGAGAGTGTACGAGAACCTAATATGTGTAATCAATAACCGCATTTTATATTGTGATAAACGCTTGCTAAATATTTTCAAAATGTTTTGAGTATTAACTCTTTCTATAAAATATTTTCGGAACCTTTTAGGTGTCCAGCCACAGGGGCGCCATGCATGATGATTTCATTCCAGGGACTCGAAGCTGTAGCACAGTGGATGCATACAGGATTTTGATTAGACGATATCTCTCATTCAGATCTAGTGCAGGTTCTCACACTATTCTTTGTATGGACTTGTGGTCCGGTATCAGTCTCAGATGTTTAGCTTCAGACTAGTGGTGGTTCTACTATTATTTTTGAATTTTAGCCGATGGTTTATTCGGCATTACTCTTATTCTTTTATACTTACACTTTGTTGATTGAGTTATAATACATTGTTATTTTTATTCTTTGTTCCGCATGGTTGATTTATCTTTTTTAAGAAAGATAAAATTTGGCACCGGTCTAATTTTTACTAAGGGGATTAGTAATTAAAAAGTTTTCGACAGTGATGCTAAGAATGAACCATTTGAGAAACTTGTTTTAATTTAATAAAGGCCTGATCACCCGATGTTTAATTAGGCGGGGTGTCACACAAATCTCATGTCAAAATTATTTGGAGTCCAAATATGTGAAAATGAAAGAAAAAGAGTTTCTTAGCCTGAATCTGGTAATAAATTTATTTGACTCTATTCGTAGATTTGTTTCCCCGAAAGATTCTTCTTCTTCTAATTTATAGCATAATTTTTAATTGTTTACATTGTTGGTTAATTGTAAAGAGGGTGTTAAGAAATACATTTTGAAACACATATATCTTTTGGGTGCGTTTGTTTGTCAGGAAGTGAAGGAAAATAACTTTCCTGCAGTTTTTGTTGTGTTTGGTTAGCAAGAAAGTTGTGGGCAAGTGGTCCTCAAATTTTCCTGCAGTAAAAATCTTTCCCACAAAACATCCTACCAAAAGGCCTGAGATTTTGCTGGAAAGTTCAAGAAAGTTTTTAAGTACATATTTTTGTTTGTGATATGGATATATGTGACGTCTAACAGGGCTCCAGATTTTTTCTTGAAAAGTTTTTTTTGATAAAAAGTAAATTTTATTTATTTATTTATTTTACATTATTAATATTTGATTTTAAATTTAAATATAATTTTTTTAAAAATTAGATTATGCCTAAAATTATTAATAAATTCAATTAAGTACGACCGACACATGTATTTTTAATATTAAAAGAAGTCAATTTTATATTTCAAAATAAGTCGTGCAAAATATTAGTCCAAGAGAAGGTACGCATATCTGATATACAAGAACGTGTTTATGACTAATCTGAAATGATATTAAAAAATTAGTCACATCTTAAGTTTTAAAGATATTTAATGAATGTGAAAAAGTATGAGTGAATATCATAAATAATAATTAGAGATAAAAAGTAAAATATAAGTCCACTGGTATTATTGGCCATAACGAGAATAACACACGTTAAAAAATTTAGTTTAATAAATACTTTGAGATTATATAATGCAATACTATATAAATTAAAATAGTTCAGTGATGAAATTTATTTAATAACTGTGTGTGTTTACGTGTGTGATAACTTAAAAAATGTTGTCACTAGTAAGGCACTAACACGGAGCCCAAGGCTATCTGTTTTCTTCCCTTCATTTATTGTAACATGGGTTCATTTTATAGCATTTGTCCTTTAGCATTTGTAGGTTTAGATTGTTTAGCACCACACGCAATACTCAAATAAAAAAAGGACAATAGAAGCCCATAATTAAAGTTAGAAGAATGAAAAGATATTGTGTCCAAAATCTGATTTTAAAAATAAAAAATCAGCTCTCTCACTTTAGATCATTATAGGTACATGTAAAAAAAGGTAGCGTGTAACTTTATTAAAGATAGTGTGCAGTTATTTCATTTTCCCATTGGTGCTCGAGTGATATTAGTAATATATTTTGGTTTAGATTTTGTTCCAATAGGAAACTTTTAGGTGATCAAGATCATTGGTTTCCCTTTTAAACCATTAGTTTATTACGAGATATTTGGATGAACTTTTTTTTTTTTTTTTGCATTAGGTTCTTTATGGATAGTACCTTGCCTTGAAGCTTTATTGTCTTAGGTTCATAAGTAGATTTTAGTATATAGGTCATTACCTATCGGGAGCATTTGTCCTCGGATGTAACCTTTAGACATATAGCTTCATATATTTGGTTAACCCATTTCCCTTATGTCTCGTAGCTGTCATCGATTTGACTACTGAAGATTTGTACCGCCACCTTTAGTCGGTACATTAGAGACATAGATTTTGATTGCTAAACTATCTAACCACACCACCAATAGTAACATCTAGAAAATGTGATAGAAAAGACACATCAACATTATATTAAGGGAATCACTATTCTGACTCTAAAATATTTTTTAGATCATTTTACTTTTGATCTTTAAACATCAAAATGAATTAAGTGTCCTTTTATACATATAATTTAGATTGAAGAAATTATTAATACATTTCTTTATTAAAAAAAACTTAATTTGAACAAATATAACATTTTTTCAAAAGTCTATTGTTTATTTTAAAATAATTAATATTCTGAAAATAATAAAAAACATAATAATTTGAATATAAACAAATCGAATATTTTGAAAAATAATTTTTAAATATTTTGAAAGTACATAATATTTTGAAAAAAAACTTATTATTATTTTTTATAGAAATGAAAGTTAATAAAAAAACTCTGATATTATTTACTTAAAAATGAACATTCTTTTTATCAAAAAAATGTTGACGATTATTATATCAAACAAAAATACTGGACAACATTTCTTTAAAGGAAAAATGGCCAGAACTTTTATTATAAACTATACTTTTTTAAACTTTATTTTTTACAATTTCTTATAAAACATATATTTTTTAAAAAGCTGTATTTGTTTGTAAAAAATTAAGTTGCAACTTTGATACATTACTAATTTTATATTTTATATTTTAATACACGACATGACACAAATAGCATGATTTATAAAGCACGACATGATAATTATTTTTAAAATTGTACTTTGTTTTGTTGGGGAACAAAATTTTTGTTGTCTTGCGATTACATAGTTTGAATTTTTTTGCTTTTTGTGATTACATACTTTCGAAATTTTTGTCATCCTTCAGGCACGTGTATTCCACTAGTATATATATAACCTAGAGCACCAACAATTGAAGTGGCCCCCACTTTATTGTGTATGCATATATGTATGTGTGTATGCATAATTGACATTCTACATTAAAAGTCCTTTCGATTGTAGCATTGAACATTAAATAGTCTCCTAATTTGTCTTTCGGTTATAAAATATTTATTAGACAAGTTCGATCCCTTACCTGGCATGCTCTTACTAAATTTTCACACACACTAGATAGTGCTAAAACCGAAACCAATTGTACATATTTTTGGCATTCTTGGTGGGACATACTTTGACAATGCCAGTTCGAAGTAACAAAGGAAAGAGAGTGGATGCTTCTGATGTGGCGAAAATTGAGCATCTGCATAGATATGATAATCCTTGTTATCAGCTTCCGACCGCAATGCAAACAACCTAAACTTTAACTACACTCAAATGGAGTATAGTGGCTAGTCCAGGTATCGAAAATCCACGGAGAATGTTTGACACACTTTAATTGATTTATTACTTCTAAAATAAAAGTGTACAAGGTAATGATGGTGTAAACTAGAAAAGGGGGAAAAATAAGAAGTTAACTATGCTTAATAAGATTAATAAAACGAGAGTTAGGATCATATCCCCTCCATGGGCAAAACGATGCATAATTAGAATTTTTTGTTCGAAAACATTTAACTGATCATAATCAATTAATTATAAACATCACACATGATGGAATTTAATCCAAAAGTGTGAGATTAAACATTTAACCAAAAATAGTCACACATTGATTAAATTTGGAATATCACTTTAAACACTAGCATTGCGTGACAAAGAAGGTTAAATGCATAATGTTTCAACTTTAATACACGAGGTTTCAATTAAACGCAATTTTACATAAAACCCAACTTTCGGATTTCGACGACCATCAATGGACGAGAAATGACCCCAACCCTTAAACTAAGCACTACACATGATTAAACAACTAAATAAGACTAATTAACTAATGAAAACAATAAATATACAACCAACAACTAATTACAAAGCATGGAAATAAGGAAATAAATCTAGACATAAAGGAAATAAAGCTTAAATTAAATGGAAGGGACAATAATTAGTAACTTACAATATAAAAATGGGTTGAAGCCCAAGAGAGAGAAGCTCCCAAAGAGGAAACCCTCTAAACTATCTTAAAAAAAAGATAATAAAATATGCCTTAAAAATAATACAAGTCCCAACTTATATACTAAGTCACAAAAGAAATAAAGGAAAAAGAAAATAAAAAAGAGAGAAGCGTCGGAAAAATTGTAGGACCCGATCGACCGTGGCTAGGGGGTCGGTCGACCGCGGGTTAGTGAAAAATCCGATTGTCTTAGATCGTAGGTAAATTGTGAAAGAGCGGCCGACCAGGGGCTTAGGGCCGATCGATCAACGCCCTGTTTTCTTAGGGTGTTTGGTCCATTATGAGGGGAAAAGGTGCTTCACGGAATTAGCTCTAACTTCTTAGTCTGACCTCGAAACAACGTGTCATTCGTAGCCACGCAAAGCTAACTCAATGAACTCTGATTTTTTAGAATTCCACTAAGCCGGAGATGAAGTGTGAAATGACTAAAATTCCTTTGAAGGTCTGTCAGATGACAGAACTTCCTTGAAATGCAACCATTCCACACGCTAAGCATTCCAATACCTACAAAGCTCAATTATACCTTGTAAAGCATATAAACATACATAATAGAGGGTGTTCGGTTAATGAGGGTATATATAGGCATAAGGAACACAAAAGTGCTAGAATTCGTAAAGATAACGGACACAAATACACAATATTCGTGACATATCACACCCCCTCACTTAAACATTGCTAGTCCCCAGCGACGAAACAAAACAAAACCATTCCAACAGATGGTGGTACATAACGTATATATGCATAAAAATGTAAATGCTACTTTCGTACAAAACACGATTGCATTTAGCATACGCACTAAGCCTCTAAACCCCTAGGTTACCCTAGTGGACAAGTGTTTTTTCGTGAGGGTTTTCGGGGATGAAACCCACAAACATCATAGTTTCTTCAAAATGTATGCCCAACCAACACACAACAAGCCCAATAATAACAAAAAAGATTTCAAACACATTATTAGAATAGTGAATGAATTCATGCAAAAGTCCGTAATATTAAGATTATAGAATGAACATCATAGAATTGAAACCTTAAAAGTGGGAGGATAAGTGAGCACATGCAAATTATGATTTGGCAAAACTTTTATTAACCGGATAATAAATATTAAAACATGCATATATGTCAATCCTCACCGGTGTATATAATTAACAAATGAAATCACTATGAAAGGGAGGTAATACATATGACATGTGGTCACAAAGAGTGAATGTAAATGGAAACTAGGCCGCGCACATGTCACTAATGAAAAACGTTATATATAAAATGAAAAACATGTAATCTCAATTAAAGATACCGTCATTAAGGAGGCGAAATGTATTTTCACATATTTTCAAAAGTACTATGACTTTAGAATAAAATTCACCCTAGGATCACATAGGACTTTTATAAGGTTATAATGTAGTTTTTGGGTTAAGGTTAAGAAAGGAAAGGATTATGTACGGATTCAAAGGTATTCGGGGATGAAAAACTTGGGATAATGAAAAATTTATGGGCAATTTCAGAATTGGAAAATAATTTCCATAACAAGAATTAGATATGAAATTGGAGAGCCACAAGGATTATTGAACACTATATACATCATATACAAACTTGCCCTTTCTCTTTATGTTCTTCTTTTTCCAATATTTTTCTTTTGTTTTCTTCTGCTTTTCACTTTTTCTTTTCTTTTTCACTTCTTTCTTTTCTTCACTTTTCTCACTCTCACATGCTTAATTTCAACCACATAACAATACCATCATTCAATCCCGAGTATCATTCCAAAAAAAGGTATGGAAGGTAATATGTATGGTTTATAACTCCAATGTGGAGTTGGTTATGGGATCATGGGTTATGAAACGAAAGTCTATATTAAGGCTCAAAGGGGTGGACGAGGGGAAACATATAAGGTGAGGTCCAAGTCAATATGGGTGATATAACAAAGATGACCTATGATCATTTCCTAAAGTTTACGCAATTCTCGAGTCAAAACCACTGTGAAAATCATGATCAAGTAACACATTTCAAAACATGAACTCAAATAATGAAGGATCAAATGAAAGAATAGTGAGACTACTGACGAAATGAACATTTTCAAGGAGGAAAGAGTAGTGTATAACACTAAAAAATGAAGGAAAGCCCAAAGCTCACTAGGTATAAGTATATATAATGCAACAAAGGTTACCGAGTTATAAACGACTTAAGCCAAATCATTCAAATAACGAAAGAGCATGTGATCATGAGATTAAAGTTTAATTCATGAAGTTCTTCATAATATCAATGCTTTGAGGACTAAAGTCTAATAAGTTCTAAAATCGAAAACATGCATCGTTGAATTGTCTACTGGATCGGACATTTATTAAAATTTATCATCGAAAACAAAGGCAAAATGCACAACAAAGGAGAAAAAAGAACGAAAATATTTTTAAAAATTTTCAGTTTTTTATAACAAAGCATGCTTAGGGAATAACATGTGATCAAATCAATGAAACTACCGAAGAATGGATAGAATATCCCACACCCTCTAACTTAAATGTTGCATTGTCCTCAATGCAAAATAAGAACACAACATAAGGAGAGGGAAATAAAGATATTACCCAAAGTGGATCGATCCGATAAGTACAAGTCCATTGAATTTACAAAATATGTTAGAACCAAGAAAAACAAAAAGAATAACAAAAAAATTAACTAATTACTTAAACTAACTATTTCCAACCTATAATTTTAACTTCCAACTAACCCTAAATATGATTTGGCTTTGAGAGATAATCGGTGTACCCTCCTTTCAAGCATGTCTCCCAAAAAATAAGAATTCCGTTTAAACAACGAAAGGCATGTGTAAGGCGTAACAAATTAACCATCACGATTTAAAAATTTTAGGCGGGTGATGGGGGAATTAGATACTAAGGTTGACAAGACCACATTGATCTCAAAAAAATTAAAATCACATCCCCAATATTTTTCAATTGGAAGGGGAGGTGGGACAAGTGAAATTGAAGAGCCCATGAGATGAAACATCTCAAAATAACATTCTCGTTCAAGAAACGGGTCAAAGTCCTTAATACTTTCAACCGATTCTTGTGATGAATTTAATGGTTCGATAATAGTGGAGAACTAAGGAAATGAAGGACCTTCAACCTCGAGAGAATTTGAATTATTAATAAGAGGTTGAAATTAGAAAGTGGTTGGATCACTCTCAATTATTTCTTATTAAAAAAGGGATGGAGGTGAAACGCAAGTTTCAACCTCAACCGGGCGTTGTGAAGAAGAAATGATCTCGTCGAGTTGGCCATTTATTTCTAAAGACAAAGCTTTAAGACTCTCGGATTGGTCATTCAATTCCTTGAAAGATAACTCGTGATCAAACCAAAAAGAAGACATAACATCTTCTTGGGAGGGTGCCCACAGTTAGAGGATTCTCCGATTCACAAAGTTTCTTCCCAACGCGATGAGGGATTACTTATAAATTTTTGAATTTCACGCTCAATTCATTCATTTTCAATAATTTGTAGGCAGTCTCTCATAGTCTTGGAAGTGTAACTTGGACAACTATTATCAAATCTATTAAAGTTATCTAAAGTGTTATAACGAGACATTTTAAATAACGCAAGTAAAGAAAATGCGACGAGCACCAAAATTTCAAGGTTCTTGAAACAATATAGCACAAGTCAAAAAGAAAGAAAAAACAAAGAATACAAATTATAAAAAAAATACTACGAAGTAATAAAACTATTATAATCTATAACAAAATAGTCCCCCCAACAACCGCGCCATTTTGATGTGGTGAAAACCGAGCATCCATGTAGATACGCTAATCGTTGTTATCAGCTTTCGATCACAATGCAAAAAACTTAAACTTTAACTGCACCCAAATGGAGTATAGCGTCTAGTCCGAGTATCGAAAATCCACAGGGAATGTTTAACGGACTTTAATTGATTCATTACTTCTAAAATAAAAGTGTAAAATGTGATGATGGTGTAAATGCAAAAAGGGGGAAAATAAGACGTTAACTATGCTAAATAAGATTAATAAAACGAGAGTCGGGATCACATCCCCGCCATGGGCTAAACGACGCATAATTAGAATTTTGGTTCGAAAACATTTAACAGAGCATAATCAATCGCACATGAAGGAATTTAATCCAAAAATGAGAGATTAAACATTTAACCGAAAATGGTCACACATGGATTAAATTCAAAATATAGCTTAAAACACTAACGTTGCGTGAAAAAGAAAGTTAAACGCATAATGTTCCAACTTTAATGCACGAAGTTTTAATTAAATGTGATTTTACACAAAACCTAACTTTCGGAACTCGACACCAATCAATGGAGGAGAAATGACCCAACCCTTAAACTAAGCATTACACATGATTAAACAACTAAATAGGACTAATTATCTAATGAAAACAACAAATAAACAACAAACAACTAATTACAAATCATGACAAAAAGGAAATAAAGCTAGACATAAAGAAACTAAAGCTTAAATTAAATGGAAGGGATAGTGAATAGTAACTTACATACAAAAATGGATTGAAACCCTAGAGAGGGAAGCTCCCAAAGAGCAAACCCTAGAAACGATATAAAAAAAGATAATAAAAGAAGCCTTACAAATAATACAAAGCCCAACTTATATACTAAGTCACAAAAGAAACAAAGGAAAAAGGAAATAAAAAAGAGATAAGCGTAGGAAAAACTATAGGACCCGGTCAACGGCGGCCAGGGGGACGATCGATCGCGGGTTAGTGAAAAATCCTGTTGTCTTGGATCGTAGGCAAATGGTGAAAGACCGGTTGCCCTGTTTTCTTGGGGAGTTTGGTTCACTATGAGGGGGGAAAAGGCGCTTCATGGAATTAGCTTTAACTTCTTCGTTCAAACTCGAAATGACGTGTTGTTCGCGGACACGCGAAGCTAACTCAATGGACTATGCTTTCCTAGAATTCTACTGAGCCGGAGATGAAGTGTGAAATGACTAAAATGCCCTTGAAGTTGAGTCTGATGACAAAATTTTCTCGAAATGCAACCAATCCACACGCTAAGCATTCCAATACCTACAAAAGCTCAATTATACCTCGTGAATCATATAAACATACATAAAAGAGGGTGTATTGTTAACGAGCATAAATATAGGCATAAGGAATACAAAAGTGCTAGAAAGCATAAAGATAACGGGAACAAATACACAATATTCGTGACATATCTGTGACACCCCGCCTAATTAAATACCAGGCGATCACTCCTTTATTAAATTAAAATCATGGTGAACAGTTGGTTCATTCTTAGCATCACTGTCGTAAAAATACTTTTCCAATTTAAACACCCTAAATAATTAAGCTAAGTGTCAAAACCATTTAAAACCTTATTCTCATTTTATTAAATCTGGTTATAAAACCTTAAACCATTAACATCTAAAGAGTCACACATTAAGAATAAAAATAGAATTGAACATACACGAATTTAATCATTAATAATAAATCCCAACATTTACAACATTAAAGGAAAACATCCTGACAGTAATAAATCCCGAAATAAAGGTACTGAAAGTAAAATTACAATCTCTGACAATACCAACTAAATGATAGAAAGAGGGCGACACATGCCCCTGCTGGATAAAACTGAACTAGGAGTAGAATCAAATGGATGAAGTCGTCTAAACAACAGGCCTGCAACTCCCACCTAAGCTACAGCACGTTACTTCCAAAGGATCCTAAGTAAGACGCCCCTGTGGCTGGGCACCTATAATACATACATATATATACAAGAGAGAGAGGGAGAGAAAAACGGGTCAGAGCCCGATAGTGTATATGATTTTAAAAATTATTTAGCAAGTATTTAAATTGATACAGGCCAATGCAACAACATATTAGTGTGACACTCCCTTGAGAAATTCTCACCTCTCTTCTAATGTGCACACCTATCGCACTAACCTTCCCAATGGTCTATCTCATCATATATCACGCTATCCTTTCCCAATGGTTTAACTTAACTTAGATTATTCGCAGGATTTCAACATTTAATAATTAAATTGTTTGAAAAGAAATTTCAATTAGTAACCAAAGTTCTCATTTTAACTTTATTAATCAATGAAGTTTTCCAGTGTCATATTATACTTTCTCAAAACAAGTATTTAAAATTTGAGTCATCAACCATGTCCTACAAATCACATCACAGTAGGCAGTTCCAGATTTCAGAATTTCATATATATATATATATATTAACTACTCAAAAATATATATATCATAACAGCACCCCAAATAATAACTATGGTGCGGGCATACTCTACTATCCAAACCCCATATCACTCACATTAAGGGGAATACGAATTCGGAATCACTCTCGAATTGTATTATCACATACTCAAACAATATTGAGGCGAAGTATAGATTTCAAGTCTCTTAGGACCGTCTGAACTATCACTGCGATAGCCTGTACCAAGGATATCTATACACAAACAAGATGAGGCGAAGAATATATTCCAAGTCTCTAAGAGGATGGCACATGCCTGCGTCTCTTAGGACCGTCTGAACTATCATTTCGATAGCCTGTACCAAGGATATCTATCTTATAGGGTACAAGTCAATATTCCCCATAAAGGTCCCATCGAGATAAGACTGTCCCAGAGCGGAAGCCTCAGGGATAACAAGTAGCGTGGGCATGATTTTCACACATAGATAGTATATGCATACACAATCATATAACTATACTAATATTACCATATCAATATTAGGTAATTCTCAATTCCCATAATTACGACATTTCCATATTATCATATTTTAGTAAACACTTATAACGGTTCGTTTCTAACCTTGATTCGGTATTATTCCAACGTACCACACAACTCTCATGGCTTTATTCTCCAAATTATAAAATTCAGTAGGTATACACATGTCCCTAAGTAACTCTCTAACGTGTCTCTCTCTTTAACTCATAAATTCACCGACCCTTATGTAATTATCCCAAAATACAATCTTTGCCCGACATCAAGGGTCCCAAAATCGATTCACATGTCCTACTGGTCTTCCCTATCTCCCAAAACATTTTATTAAGGATGCCCAAGAATTATCTCACAATAAATTGAATTTAACTCATTTAAAAAGAGAAATAGGAGTCTCCTGTGACACCCCACCTAATTAAATACCGGGTAGCTACTCCTTTATTAAATTAAATCAAAATGCCAAGTTGGCTCAATTAATAGCATCACTGTCGAAAACATTTTATTATTACTAACCACCTAGTATTTAAAAAGTAAGTTGTCAAATTTTAATTAAAGTAAGATTAACATGCAGTAAAAGATTTAAAGCAAGAATAGTATCACCATTCACCATAACGAAATAATAGAATAACCATCACATGATATAAATAAATCCGGAGGAAAAACTCCGCACAACAAATCCCACAACTGAAATAAGTAACGAAATACTGAAAACTGAATTAATACATGCCAAAGTCTGAAAAACTGAAATGGAAATGTCTCTAATAGAATTTGGGCAACATGCCCTACAACTGAGGAATACTGAACATGGAATCCAAATGATAGAAGCGTCTAAAAGAAAATCCCTGTAACTTCCACAAACAGCTATAGCTCGTCACCTGTATGAGGATCCTAAGCGTGGTGTCCTTGTGGCTGGGCACCTAAAATGGTTTTTACAAAAAAAATAAATTTGAAAGCAAACGGGTCAGAGCTCGAAAGTGGAGAGTATTTTGAAAACAGCAAGTGCTTTAATAATAATTAAAACAATAAATGCAAAATACATGTTAGGACGTGCTCTCACATGAGATACTCACCTCTCGTCTAACTGTGCACTCCTAACGTTCCTGTACCCATTCATGTGTTTTCCCCTAACTATCTAGTTCAAAAGGATTTCTAACAATTCTACTCGGTTCACATTTTAATTCCAACCTTAACAATTAAATAGAGAGTTATACTTTAATTCTCGGATTCCCAATTAGTAATAAATCCATTTATTGATATTTGTCCCCTTTTATCTTTTCATCACGTTACAATAACTATACACATAATTTAACATAGCAGATTCCTTTTCATTTAACCGTATATTATTCGCATCATAAATATACAATACACGCACCCCGAGACTAAGCTGTGGTGCACACATACTCTGCTATCTATCCCGGTACATCACGTACATAAGGATCACGCATTCCAAATCTCTCAGGAATCGTTCTCAGATAACAACATCACAAACAATGGAGGCGAACACAGTCACATCACATGGGTCACGCACATACCTACGCTCCCACGATCAGCAAACTTATTGATATCCCAATAAGTCCTTCTCTGACCTATGTTCATCGAGGTAACCAATCTAAATCCGGGCAACACAAGGATAAGAAGGCCCTAAGCGAACGTAAACCTCCCGTGATAGCAAGTATGGTAGGTATGTCATACACATAAAATTATATGCTAAGCATTCACACATCTTAGATATCACAATATTAATAAAGGTATACTCTACATCCTTATACCATTATTCCAAATTATATATTTTAAGTCTCCCGATAATATAAAAGTTAAACTGTCGACACGTCTCACGTCGTAGTTTCTTATACTTAAAACCTATCTCAAATAGATTATTAAGTTCATATTATTCCCACATATAACATCTTTATTCCTAAGGTCTTTACTTCTGCCCAAACCTCATTTCATCAAATTATTCAAATTTACACTTTTATCCCAAATATTATCTCACTTATCGAATTTCATTAATTTGGAATAATTCCTCAAATTGAATTCTAATTAAGGTCCAAGTTTCATAATCATGCCTACTGGTCTTCCTTAAGTTTAAGGGTATTCATAAGGTCTCCAATAACATTTCCCAAGGGTTACTACCGTTAAAATTTAAATAGGGGAAACCTTTACTCATTCTAGGAAGGTCGATCGATCGACCTTTTCCTTCGATCGATCGATGGTGGTCGATCGATCGACTGATGAATATCGATCGATCGAATGCACCAGGTATGGCTACGGACTGCTTCGTTTTGCAGTTTTCAAATCATCCCAAAACATACTTTTAATGCATGAATCTCTAATATAACGTTATGGTATCGTCATACAACCATCCTACAACATTATTAATGTTCTAAAACCAATAATTATTCAACCAAGGGCTATATATGGATCAATCTTCATCAAGAAACCTACTTTTCTAATTCTTTCAAGAACATTCATAAACCTCTTCTTAAATCCGTTTTTAAATCATCAAGGGTCATAATTTTGAATTCATAATTCGTCCAGATTGTTACTACATTAAGTCCCTAACATAATTCATAGTTTTTAACTTCCAATTCATGGCTCTATATCATCTTCCAAGATCAATTTCGATAATTCCTAAACATGGAAAAGCATAGCATTAAATCAATTATAATTAAACCACTTGCCTCTAATCTTTCTCTGGATTTGAGGATGAATCTTGAAGGCTGAATTGCCTTCTCTCTCTCTCTGCAGAATTCTCCTCTTTCTCTCCCTCTCTAAGCTTTCTTCTCCAATGGCTATGGTGGCTAGGGTTTGTTTTGGGAAAAAATTAGAAACCTAATTCTAATAACCTACGTAGCCTATTAGGTTAAAATGAGTTGGTTAGTGGTTTAGTGGGTCAAATCCACATCAGATATAATTTACTAATTTTCGTCACTTTTAATTCTCAAAAATGCAAAATTACCAAACTACCCCTATATGTTGCCGCTATGGCCTAAAAATACCCCGGGACCCAAACTAACCCCCGACTAGTGTTTTCTGACTATCTCGAGACTTCCGGACGCATTGGCGCACTCAAAACGACCATACGGTTAATAGAATTTAATTTCACTTTTATAATTAAAATAATTATATCCTGACGCGACTGTCTCACGCGTCCCAATAAAATGTCCAAATTGTCGTATATCAATCTCACGACAAATTTCATAATTCAATATTCAAATACCAACTCACATCTCGCTAGTATTTTATCCGGATTAATTCCCAATTAATTCTCATTTAATTAATTAATCCCAAAAATAAATATCGGGGCAAAAATACGGGGTATTACATACTTCCCCCCTAATAACAGAATTTCGTCCCGAAATTCGGAACTAGAAAGTACCTGATAAAAACAACTCTGGATAACGTTCGCGCATCTCATCCTCGCGTTCCCATGGGAATCCTCGACATTGTGATGTCGCCACTGAACACGCACTAATGAAACTATCTTTGACCGTAGCTTCCTCTCACTTCGGTCCAAAATTGCAATTGGCCCCTCCTCGTAGGAGCTATCAGGCTGTAGATCAATCTCCTCCAAAGCAATGTGAGAATGAGCTAAATCGTCTCTGAGATATTTCCTTAGTGAGGAAATATGAAACACATCGTGAATCCGGTGTAAATGCTCCGGTAACCCGAGTCTATACGCAACTGGTCCAATCCGCTCAATAATAGGAAACGGCCCCACATACCTCGGTGCCAACTTCCCCTTCTTCCCGAAACGCATAATCCCCTTCATAGGAGGTACTCTGAGCAAAACCTGGTCCCCCACTTGGAACTCCCTGAAAGATCTCTTCGCATCAACATAACTCTTCTGCCGGTCTTGAGCTACCCGAATGCGACTCCGAATCAACTCAATTCTTGCCGAAGTATCCTGAATCACTTCCGGCCCAAGTAGATTGTTATCCCCCACCTCCAACCAACATGCTGGGGAACGACAAGGCCTACCGTACAACGCCTCAAACGGAGCCATGCCAATAGTGAACTGGTAGGAGTTATTATAAGCAAACTCTACCAGTGGAAGGTATTGCTCCCATCCACCTCCAAAGTCAATAATGCACATGTGTAGCATGTCCTTCAACATCTGATTTGTGCGCTCGGTCTGCCCATCGGTCTGCGGATGATAAGTCGTACTCAACCGCAATTCCGTGCCCATGGCCTCCTGGAAACTCTCCCAAAACCGCAAAACAAATATCTTGTCTCTGTCAGACACGATATTTAGGGGCACACCGTGAAGTCTCACAATCTCTGAAATGAAGAGCTGGGCATATTGTCCCGTAGTGTAGTCAGTCCTTACGGGTAAAAAGTGAGCGACTTTGGACAACCTGTCCACAATTACCCAAACGGAGTCGTGACCCCTCTGCGACATAGGCAACCCCGTGATAAAGTCCATGGATATGATCTCCCACATCCACCTCGGAACCTCCAACGGCTGTAGAAGTCCTGTCGGTATCTGATGATCCACTTTTACTAGATGACAAGTGGCGCATTTCGAAACAAACACAGCGATATCTCTCTTCATACCGCTCCACCAATACTGGCGTCTCATGTCTTGGTACATTTTGTCCCCCCCGGGATGTACCGCGAACCATGAGCCGTGCGACTATGCCATCACCTCGTGTCGCAATTCCTCCCCTTCCGGAACCACCAATCTCCCATTGAAGCGTAATTCCCCGTCTGAGCTAACGGTATAGGACTCAGCTCCCTCTGCTAGTAATCGAACTATCTGCTCCTGACAGAACGAGTCATTAGTCTGTGCCCGTACTACCTTCGTGATAATCTGCGGTGTAACGGTCATCACATACATGAAAGATCGGGCCACAGCATCCTGGTGTCCCAACTACTTCCACTTTTCCTTCCACACCCCTGCCACCTCATCTGCTGGACTACAGCTCAACGCGTCTGCTACCACGTTAGCCTTACCCGGGTGATACTGAATATCGAACTGGTAGTCCTTCACAAACTCAAGCCACCTCCTTTGCCGCATGTTCAACTCCTTCTGCGTGAACAGGTACTGTAGGGACTTGTGGTCCGTGAACAATTGGAACTTCTCCCCCAGAAGATAGTGTCTCCAAATCCGTAGGGCAAATACCACTGCCGCCAACTCCAAATCATGCATGGGGTAATTCTTCTCATGAGGCTTAAGCTTACGGGAAGTATAAGATATGGCCTATCTCTCCTGCTGCAATACACCTTCAAGTCCTTGCAAAGACGCATCGGGGTAAACCAAATACTCAACTCCCGGTCTCGGCAATGCTAACACAGGTGCTGAGGTCAATTTGTCCTTCAACTCATCGAATGCCAACTGACAGGCATCACTCCAAATGAACGGCACAACTTTACGAGTTAGATGTGTCATGGGACCCGCTATCGTGGAGAAACCCCGAATAAACCTCCTGTAGTATCCTGTTAAGACCAAGAAACTACGGATCTCAGTCGGTGTCGTAGACTGTCCCCACTCCCTTACTGCGGATACTTTCCCCGGATCAACAGATATTCCCCGGTCGGAAATAATGTGTCCCAAAAACTGGACCTCCTTCAGCCAAAACCCACATTTCTCATATTTTGCATACAGCTCGTTCTGACGTAGCGTCTGCAAAACTTGTCTCAAATGCTCGGCGTGCTCCTCCTCTGTCTGGGAGTAAACCAGAATATCATCGATGAAGACAATGAAAAACTGATTTAGGAAATCCCTGAACACCCTATTCATCAAGTCCATAAACGCTGCTGGAGCGTTGGTCAAACCAAATGGCATAACCCAAAACTCGTAAGAACCATATCTCGATAAGAATGCAGTCTTCGAGACGTCCTCCTCCCTGATACGCAACTGATGGTACCCAGATCGCAAATCAATCTTTAAGAAGAAAGAAGCTCCTCTCAACTGGTCGAATAGGTCATCGATTCGAGGCAACGGATACTTATTCCGTATCATGACCTTGTTCAACTCCCGGTAGTCCACACACAATCTTAGTGAATCGTCCCTCTTCTTCACAAACAAAACTGGAGCGCCCCAAGGTGAGGTACTCCTGCGAATAAAGCCCTGACCTAACAGCTTCTCTATCTGATCTCGTAGCTCTCGCATCTCTGCCGGAGCCATACGGTATGGTGCGCGTGCTATAGGTCTCGTATCTGGCAATAGGTCTATAACAAAGTCTATCTCTCGATTGGGGGGTAGGCCTGGTATCTCCTGAAACACATCCGAATACTCCCTAATAACTGGGATCGAATCTAAAGGAATCACAACTTCCTTAGAGGTATCCTCCTCTATGTAATACAGATGAGTGGTCAAACCTCCCTCTGGACGAGGCATCGCCACTACAAACATCTCTTGCCCCGGAATGGCAAAAACAATGCTCCCGCTGAAGCAATCAATCATGGCCCTATAAGCTACGAGCCAATCCATACCGATAATCACATCGTGCACATGCATATCTAATACCAACATGTCTGCAGGTAATACCAAACCACCAATCTCTACCTCCACTCCCCGGCATATAAAGAATATAAGTGACCCATTCCCCAATGGTGAGTCGACACACATCACTGTGCTCTCCGCTGTGGCTAACAACCCTAAAGCCTTCGCGAAATGTGTAGCTATAAAACAATGTGTAGCCCCCGTATCAAACAATACCCGACCCATAGTGCCATGGATAGGAAATGTACCCTCAATCACGGGCGGTGCCTGTGAAACTGCTGCCTGGTGGACGTTATAGACACGTCCATACTGTAGCTGCCCCTGCTAAGCTGGGACTGCTGGAATGGGTGGCAATGCTGCCATCTGTGGCGATGCGGGGAGAGCGGCGGGAAACATAGGCCTCTGCGGCTCCTGGCGAGCACCCTGCTGCTGCTGCTGTGGGGCCCTGCCCCTATCAGGACAATCCTGTCGTTTATGGCCAGTCTTGCCACAAACATAACACTTCCCTGGGAAGTTCCCTCCTCTCTGCCCCTGCTGTCCCCGGCCCTGGTGGCCATTACCGTTCCTCCCTTGGCCCTGCTGAAATTGCTACCCATTCTGCCCCTGTTGGCCCTGATGGCCGTTTGGACCCTGATGGCCCTGATGGAAACCTCCCTGTCCGTGCCTGTAATTCCCTGATCTGAACCTCTTCTGATCCCCCTGCTGGGAACCCTGCTCACCCTGTCTCTGCCCTTGAACAGATTGTGCCCCACCGGCACCATGTCCTCTAGTCCTGCCCTGATGGCTAGACTCTCCCGATCTCTTGCCATCAACCATATGAAAGCGGTGATCCTGGCAGTGTAATAAAGCAGTGTTAACCACATCAGAATAAGTGGCCAACGAAAGGTTCCCTAACAGATGCTGACGGATCCTCCATGTCAACCCGTCGGTGAATTTCTCAATCTTCTTCTTTTCTGTCGGTATCTCATCCGAAACGATATTCAACAGATTCGTTAACTCGGCCTCATACTCGGCCACGGTATTACCCTCTTGCTTCAGATTCATCAGTTTCATCCTCATTTCCGTGTGAACAGCTGACGAAAAGTACTTGCGGTCGAACCGCACCCAAAAGTCCTGAATAGTGAGAGTATCCCTCTCCTCCATGGTGGTAATAGACTCCCACCACTGCAGTGCAGATCCAACTAGCTTGAAAGTAGCTAGGACCTGCTTCTAAACATCCGTGCACTCATACATCCTCAAGTGCCTCTGCATATCCTTCCTCCACTGGCTCGAGACTACCACATCTGAGCTACCTGCAAACTCTGGCGGATGCACTTTCTGAAAAGCGTCACGTATACGTTCCCAAGCAGACGGGAATGCATTTGCCTGTACTGGCGCGGCAACCGATGCCTGAGGCGGTGCCTGCTGAACTACGGCAATTGCGGCATTTACCGCTTGGGCTACAATGGCTGCAACCTCAGCGGCGTTCATCATGCCCTGAACAGGAGCGGGCTGGGGTTCTGGCGTTGCATTCCTGGGAACCCGTGGTGCACGTCGTGGAGGCATTCTGAAATAAGAATAAAGTCTATAAGTTCGCAGTTATAAACTTAAAATAGTTGAAGAACGTAGCATATACAAAAGAATACAACAGTCCTAAAATATAGGGCTCTACATCAAAGAAAGCTCAGCAAAAACATAATAAGCCGTTCAGATCCTAAAGGACACTAGAACCTGATGCTCTGATACCACCTGTGACACCCCAACTAATTAAATACCGGGTAGATACTCCTTTATTAAATTAAATCAAAATGCCAAGTTGCCTCAGTTAATAGCATCACTGTCGAAAACATTTTATTATTACTAACCACCTAGTATTTAAAAAGTAAGTTGTCAAATTTTAATTAAAGTAAGATTAACATGCAGTAAAAGATTTAAAGCAAGAATAGTATCACCATTCACCATAACGAAATAACAGAATAACCATCACATGATATAAATAAATCCGGAGGAAAAACTCCTCACAAAAAATCCCACAACTCAAATAAGTAACGAAATACTGAATACTGAATTAATACATGCCAAAGTCTGAAAAACTGAAATGGAAATGTCTCTAATAGAATTTGGGCAACATGCCCTACAACTGAGGAATACTGAACATGGAATCCAAATGATAGAAGCGCCTAAAAGCAAATCCCTGTAACTTCCACAAACAGCTACAACTCGTCACCTGTATGAGGATCCTAAGCGTGGTGTCCTTGTGGCTGGGCACCTAAAATGGTTTTTACAAAAAAAATAGATTTGAAAGCAAACGGGTCAGAGCCCGAAAGTGGAGAGTATTTTGAAAACAGCAAGTGCTTTAATAACAATTAAAACAATAAATGAAAAATACATGTTAGGACGTGCTCTCACATGAGATACTCACCTCTCGTCTAACTGTGCACTCCTAACGTTCCTGTACCCATTCATGTGTTTTCCCCTAACTATCTAGTTCAAAAGGATTTCTAACACTTCTACTCGGTTCACATTTTAATTCCAACCTTAACAATTAAATAGAGAGTTATACTTTAATTCTCGGATTCCCAATTAGTAATAAATCCATTTATTGATATTTGTCCCCTTTTATCTTTTCATCACGTTACAATAACTATACACATAATTTAACATAGCAGATTCCTTTTCATTTAACCGTATATTATTCGCATCATAAATATACAATACACGCACCCCGAGACTAAGTTGTGGTGCACACATACTCTGCTATCTATCCCGGTACATCACGTACATAAGGATCACGCATTCCAAATCTCTCAGGAATCGTTCTCAGATAACAACATCACAAACAATGGAGGCGAACACAGTCACATCACATGGGTCACGCACATACCTACGCTCCCACGATCAGCAAACTTATTGATATCCCAATAAGTCCTTCTCTGACCTATGTTCATCGAGGTAACCAATCTAAATCCGGGCAACACAAGGATAAGAAGGCCCTAAGCGAACGTAAACCTCCCGTGATAGCAAGTATGGTAGGTATGTCATACACATAAAATTATATGCTAAGCATTCACACATCTTAGATATCACAATATTAATAAAGGTATACTCTACATCCTTATACCATTATTCCAAATTATATATTTTAAGTCTCCCGATAATATAAAAGTTAAACTGTCGACACGTCTCACGTCGTAGTTTCTTATACTTAAAACCTATCTCAAATAGATTATTAAGTTCCTATTATTCCCACATATAACATCTTTATTCCTAAGGTCTTTACTTCTACCCAAACCTCATTTCATCAAATTATTCAAATTTACACTTTTATCCCAAATATTATCTCACTTATCGAATTTCATTAATTTGGAATAATTCCTCAAATTGAATTCTAATTAAGGTCCAAGTTTCATAATCATGCCTACTGGTCTTCCTTAAGTTTAAGGGTATTCATAAGGTCTCCAATAATATTTCCCAAGGGTTACTACCGTTAAAATTTAAATAAGGGAAACCTTTACTCATTCTGGGAAGGTCGATCGATCGACCTTTTCCTTCGATCGATCGATGGTGGTCGATCGATCGACTGATGAACATCGATCGATCGAATGCACCAGGTATGGCTACGGACTGCTTCGTTTTGTAGTTTTCAAATCATCCCAAAACATACTTTTAATGCATGAATCTCTAATATAACGTTATGGTATCGTTATACAACCATCCTACAACATTATTAATGTTCTAAAACCAATAATTCATCAACCAAGGGCTATATATGGATCAATCTTCATCAAGAACCCTAGTTTTCTAATTCTTTCAAGAACATTCATAAACCTCTTCTTAAATCCGTTTTTAAATCATCAAGGGTCATAATTTTGAATTCATAATTCGTCCAGATTGTTACTACATGCAGTCCCTAACATAATTCATAGTTTTTAACTTCCAATTCATGGGTTTATATCATCTTCCAAGATCAATTTCGATAATTCCTAAACATGGAAAAGCATAGCATTAAATCAATTGTAATTAAGCCACTTGCCTCTAATCTTTCTCTGGATTTAAGGATGAATCTTGAAGGCTGAATTGCCTTCTCTCTCTCTCTGCAGAATTCTCCTCTTTCTCTCCCTCTCTAAGCTTTCTTCTCCAATGGCTATGGTGGCTAGGGTTTGTTTTGGGAAAAAATTAGAAACCTAATTCTAATAACCTACGTAGCCTATTAGGTTAAAATGAGTTGGTTAGTGGTTTAGTGGGTCAAATCCACATCATAAATAATTTACTAATTTTTGTCACTTTTAATTCTCAAAAATGCAAAATTACCAAACTACCCCTATATGTTGCCGGTATGGCCTAAAAATACCCCGAGACCCAAACTAAACCCCCGGCTAGTATTTTCTGACTATCTCGACCCTTCTAGACGCGTTGGCGCACTCAAAACGACCATACGGTTAATAGAACTTAATTTCACTTTTATAATTAAAATAATTATATCCTGACGCGACTGTCTCACGCGTCCCAATAAAATGTTCAAATTGCCGTATATCAATCTCACGACAAATTTCATAATTCAATATTCATATATCATCATATATACTCAATATAGTCAAATACCAACTCACATCTCGCTAGTATTTTATCCGGATTAATTCCCAATTAATTCTCATTTAATTAATTAATCCCAAAAATAAATATCGGGCCCAAAATACGGGGTATTACATCTTCCAGGAGGGGTCGATCGATCGAGGTCTGGGGCTCGATCGATCAAACCTTCGATTGATCGAAGCTCTGGGCTCGATCGATCGATCAAGCAGGTCTGCGAAATCTGCAGAATTGCAGTTACGGGTTTCATCTTCTAACTTACACCAAATCCATATTTTATAATCCCAAATGTCTCAAAATTTGTACTACTAACATCCTAACATGATATCATATATTTCCTACGTAAAGCATGTCAATTTACGTCACTAAACATGGATTAATCATTCCATAATTCATTTAAATATTCAAGAACCCTAGAAATCTCTAAATCATGGTTCCAATCTGTTTTTCCAGAAATTCCTTCTTATGAACATCATAATTTCGTGGGTAAATTCCTCTACATGGCAAGGGTTTCCAGAATTATCATTTAACCCATAACTACATGCGATTCCTATCTCAAATATTAGGTTTTCTTCCATAAAACTCATCCTAATCATTCTTACACCAATATGAAAGATGCATCAACGAAATAAGCAAGATAAACACTTGCCTGGGATTTTCGACGTTCTGATTTGCAGATGTTTTTGGTGTGGCTGCGTAGCCCGTTGCGCGAACTACGCGTTGGTGGTGGTTGCGGTGCAAACGGGTGGATTTCGGGCCTTGAATTTGCCTTGAGATCTCTCTCCTTTCTCTCCTATGGCCATCACTTGTGTTTAGAGTTTCTAACCCTAGATGACAATCCAGATATCTGATATAACCCTTTGAATTTTCGTGGGTTTAATTACCCAAAAAGGTGAAATATCCAAAACGCCCTCCCGGGGTACCAATTAGGCCTAAAAACGCCCCGAGACCCAAACTAAACCCCCGGGTATACTTTTCTGACTATCTCGACCCTTCCGGACGCTTTGGCGCACTCAAAACGACCATACGAACGACTTATAAACTATTCACTTTTATTTATCAATATTTAGTCCCGACGCGACACGGGCGCGTCCCGACTCAAATTTTCAAAATTGTCATTTTATTCACTCGTGACATTCAATATAATCTATATTACATATTACTTTGCTCATTAGTAATATTCAACAAATTTTCCATAATTACTAACTCTCGTCACGTTAATAATTAAAACATAATTAATTTTCGAATTTTTATTAAATAATTAACCCACATTAAATTTAATAAATCCCCAAATTAATATAGCATAAAAATACGGGGTATTACAATATCATCATCTCTACTCGAGGAGGAAGAAAAACTTCACACTATTTTATTGGAAAATTTTGCCTCAAGACGAGAACGCATTAGCTCAAATAATATGCAAAGAAAAGTAGTACATCATTTTGTGGTTTAATTAATGTGATAACAGGTATCCACACGAGCACATTTTTAAAATAAACATTGCGAAAACTTTTTTGATTTAATCACTCGTGGAACTGATTTTTGTTTGAATCATAACTTGTACTTAAGTTGTATTTTCGGGTTGTTTTGTGCACAAGTGTGTGCATGACGAATCGTGATCAGATCTCATTTTGACATGTGGCTCAAATGTGTCCAATAAGATCTATAGCATGCGCACGATGATGGTTCTCATCCGTGCCATACACATGGTGCTCTGTTTTTGCCACAATAATATGAATATCAAATTTTGGCTCCAATTTAGCAAGAAGATCATTTTACTTAAAACATTTGGAGTAATTTTGAGAGCTATTTATCTTTTGCTTATCTAGTTATATATTAAAAATAAAGATCTTCGTGATCTATGGATCCTTTTTGAGATAATTTTTGTAAGATCCACAGTATAAAAGTATATGTTATCTATATTCATCAAATCATATGTTATGTGATGATTGATCTGGATTGAAGAATAAATTTGTTGGTTGATTTTCTTAATAGAGGAGCATTTCGTTCTAATTGTAATGCCTGAGAGATTGGACATCTTCTCAATCATGATGGATCTTCATGAGCCGATTCTCCTATAGATGGGGGATTGTTGAGGTGTTCAAAGGAGTTAGCTTATAAAGGATATCATTGATTTGTGCATTTGCACCTTGTAAAAACTTTTTCTCAAGCACAGTAAGAGAAAGATATATGTCATTGAAGTTAATAAACCAATTGAAGAAACAAAATGTAATAATGTTAGGTTTCTCCTCGTCCTCCAGGATTAACCTACTGTTAGATTTATAATCATCAGTTGTAGTCGTTAAATACAACTTATGGAAAGGTCGAGTATGTGAACAACACCAGTACATTTGGCATCTCATTCTTGTTAAGGTTGGGGTAATACATATAGAAATCACATATATAAAAGGCAAGTGAGGAGACGCTATGACCAGAACTAGTTGGTAATTATTCCAATGTGAGGTGAAATAATTTTTTTAAGAACGGAGAAGGGAATCCGGTTCTCAAGAAGCCTCAGGTCATACCTCACTGGTATACTGTCCAATATGGGGTCACCTTATTGAATATGGTACCTGTAAACAAGCTCAAGTATAAAACAACCATCGACAAACGTCATTCCCATGAATTGGACATTTGTGTAAATGGATTCAAAACTCTCATAGCAATCCCGTGCACTCGCTACCTCCTTCAAGAGGGCTTCAACACATAGGTTCTTGGTTCGCTCTAAAACGGATATGCATGTTTTTACAAATTTACACGTTCGCCCGAAGAGGCTGTGCATATACCTCAACCTTGTGCTCCTCCATTTCCTTCCTAACATACGGTCCACCTTTGTGTAAAGGTCCAATGGAGACGAAGCAAAGGCAGTAAGCACTTTCGTTCTCATTATGGAAACCGCTTGGCTTACGCATCTTTTCTGCTTATAAAGCTCTTTTTTTTCAGCTTTCTAGGACATTGACATAGTTCCTTTCTAATGCTTCCATTTCTATTAGGACGTCTCTATCTCAATATATTATGCGGCTCTATGAGATAGAAAACAGGTTTAGGTTAGAGGTCAGGGCGCGCACACACACAGTGACGGAGCCAGGATTGTGAGTTAGTGAGTACGAAATATGTGTGACGTATCCCGAGGGTTCGGGGGCGGGAGCCCCCGAGGCAATTTTTTTTTAGTTATTTTAACTATATTAGGCATAAATCTAGTACTAAAGTAAATTTTAAAAAAAACATGCATTAATATTCATTTTCAACAAAAAAAACCATGCATTAAAACCATTATATCATATGATAATTATTACAATGTAACTCTCCTAGACTTCATTTTCTGAAAAAATTGAATGATATCTTCAGTGTCAATATCATCCCAGACATCTCTTTCGACATATGCCACCAAACAATCATTCATCACCTCATCCCCTAATCTGTTACGAAGTAAAGTCTTAACAATCTTCATAGCAGAAAAAATTCTTTCAACTGTCGCAATAGCAACGGGTAAAAGTCATGCAAGTTGCACGAGTAAATATACCAACGGATATAAAGTATGCTTCTTTGTCTGAACAAGTACTTTAGCTAGCCCACCAATCCCCTCAACTCTATCAAATCGATCGTCAGAGTGCACATCCATAATATAGGTTCCAAGTTGACGCTTAATATGCATTAAATCCATAGGAGTGAAATCTGATGGGTAAAATTCAGCAAATCGAAACAAGTTTTCTGCATCATATTTAACAAATGAATCAAAGGGATCAAGGCAGGCCATACACAACAACAGCTCCGTATTTGCCTCACTAAAACGACTGTTCAACTCTTGAATTTGTAAATCTATCACCGCATAAAACATTTCAACTCGATAATGGTGGAGATTTATTTTTCCATGAACATTACGCTTTGAACTTCCACAAAATCCATACAAATCCTCCATTTGTATAATATCCAACTCATATTTGACACAAAATAATGAGACTTCACCTAACAACAATTCTCACCCATTATCTTTCATATCTTGCAATTGTTGTTTTGTTATTCTCACTAGATTCATGGCATTAACAATTTCTTGATCTTTTCTCTGTAAAGCTTGGGACAAATCGTTTGTAATTGACAAAATATTTTTCATTAAATGTAAAATGAATGCAAAGTCATAACATTGCACATTCTTCAAAAGCCCCTCAGCATGACCTCTTTGCTTGTCATTTGTCCCTTCATCCTCAACAATTAAAACAACATCAATGGCCGATAAGAACAAATGAATCAAACTTAAAAGTATACCGTAATGAGAACCCCAACATGTGTTTGCAGCTCATCTCATTGCCATTTTTTGATTCATGCCTTTGCCAGTCAATATATCACCATTGCAGATTCCTTCAACAACTTTCTCAAAATGTTTCTCTCGTAGTATGTCTCTTCGCTTACATGAAGCTCCAACAATATTTGATAAGAGGGAAATAATATCAAAAAATGTAGAAATAGTTCCATGTCCCTCCGCGACAGCTACAAGTGTTAATCGAAGTTGGTGTGCAAAACAGTGTACATAATAAGCTTCTTCATTCTCTAACAATATCAAACTTTTCAAGCCATTAAATTGGCCTTTCATATTGCTAGCTCCATCATAGCCCTGGCCCGGTAAACTCGAAATGTTCAAACCATGACGGGAAAAAAGAGATTCAATAGATGCCTTTAGTGATAAGGCAGTCGTATCTCTAACATGTGCAATGCCAAGAAAATGCTCAACAACACACCCTCTTGAGTCAACAAACCGTAGAGCAATGGCCATTTATTCTTTCACTGATACATCAAGTGCCTCATCAACTAAGATAAAAAATAAGTCATCACCAAGTTCACGAAGAATATCCCTTGTAGTCACATTCGCTATGGCACTAATTATGTCTTTTTGAATCATGGGTGATGTTAGCGTATGATTTCCAGGGGGATTCTGAAGTGACACTCTATTGACCTCCCCATTGTGCCTAGAAAGAAATCGTAACAGTTCGAGAAAATTTCCTTGATTAAAAGATTCCTGAGACTCATCATGACCACGCAAAGCCATCCCTTGTCGCAAAAGGAATTTAATACAATCAACTGTTGCAGTTAGACGAATACGATAGTCCATTCGAGTTTGATTGGAACGGTTAGACAACACAATATCAATGTGTTATTTTTGGTTCATTAGATCTTGACACGCCCTCAAACATTGATTATGAACACTAGGTGGTTCTCCAACATGCACATTAAACCTATCTTTCTTTCTCCAATTTGTATACCCCTGTACAACAAACGCATCACCACTGCCTTGATCACCATTATCACATTTGAAAAGATAGCAACACAAGCAAAATGCCGCATCTTTTTGTATGATATATTCCAATCAATAAGAGTGATCGCTAAACCATGATGAGATGAATCTACGTCTTTCATTGCCGCATAAACGCCAAGGGAACATATGATTCTTAGGTTGTCATGGGCCTTTTTGCAAGTAATACATTCGAATATATTTTTTCTCTTTAGCACCAAAGCTATGAATGCCTTTTCTTAACCCCGGATCGGATGGATACTCCTCAAAATTTGTCTCCACTATGGGCGGTGGAGGCGAAGATGGAGGCGGAGGAGGCGGAGTCGAGGATGACTATTTAGCTTTTTTAAAATACTTCAACATATTCTGAAATTAATAGAAAAAACATAATTAATCTAACATAAATAAGTTATACACCAATTTTATACACCAATTTTTCCAAAAATTCCAGAATATGTTATACACCAATAAATAAGAATGCTTTAACAATTTCAAAATATGCTTTAACAATTTTTCAACAATTTTATACACCAATTTTTCCAACAATTTCAGAATATGTTATACACCAATAACATTAAGAGTGCTTTAACAATGTCAAAATATGCTTTAACAATTTTCCAACAATTTTATACACCAATTTTTCTAACAATTTTTTCAACAATTTCAGAATATGTTATACACCAATAAATAAGAATGCTTTAACAATTTCAGAATATGCTTTAACAATTTTTCAACAATTTTATACACCAATTTTTCCAACAATTTCATAATATGTTATACACCAATAACATTAAGAGTGCTTTAACAATTTTCCAACAATTTTATACACCAATTTTTCCAACAATTTTTCCAACGATTTCAGAATATGTTATACATCAATAAATAAGAATGCTTTAACAATTTCAGAATATGCTTTAACAATTTTCCAACAATTTTATACACCAATTTTTCCAACAATTTCAGAATATGTTATACACCAATAACATTAAGAGTGCTTTAACAATTTCAAAATATGCTTTAACAATTTTTCAACAATTTTATACACCAATTTTTCCAACAATTTTTCTAACAATTTCAGAATATGCTATACACCAAAAAATAAGAACGCTTTAACAATTTCAGAATATGCTTTAACAATTTTCCAACAATTTTATACACCAATTTTTCTAATAATTTCAGAATATGTTATACACCAATAACATTAAGAGTGCTTTAAGAATTTCAAAATATGCTTTAACAATTTTCCAACAATTTTATACACCAATTTTTTCAACAATTTTTCTGATTTTTCCAAAAATTTCAGAATATGTTATACACCAATAAATAAGAATGCTTTAACAATTTCAGAATATGCTTTAACAATTTTATACACCAATTTTTCCAACAATTTCAGAATATGTTATACACCAATAACATTAAGAGTGCTTTAACAAATAAACTAACAAAAAAAGTGAACACATAACAACACACCTTGATTTTTCGGACAGGGAGGGGCGGCTGGCTTATTTCTGAACATGTCGTCGGACAGGGAGGGGAGGCCGGAAGGGGGTTTAAGTGTTTTGGGTTAAGTGGTTTAAGTGGGTTAAGTGTTCAACAATTTCTTTAGTGGGTTATTTGTTTTGGAAGGGAATGAAGAAGGAAGTAAATATTAGGGTCAGCTGCTGTTGTTTTGTGGGTATAGAGTTAAGTTTCTAAAATTACGATTTTTAACCTCAACATTTAAGTTATTACACATTGGTATATATATATATATATATATATATATATGTGTGTGTGTGTGTGTGTGTGTGTGTGTGTGTGTGTGTGTGTGTGTGTGTGTGTGTGTGTGTATGTGTGTGTGTGTGTGTGTGTGAATGTGTGTGTGTGTGTGCAGGGGCGACGCTAAAGTCCCGCACCCACTCGTTACACTGTAGCATCGCCCCTGCACACACACACACACACATTCACACACACACACACACACACACACACACACACACACACACACACACACATATATATATATATATATATATATATATATATATATATATGTTTTAAATACCTAAAAATCATTTTACCCCCACGTCCATACCGATTTTGCCAAGCAAAATAGGCCCTTTGCTTGCTTTCCATGTTGGGGAAAATATAATTCATAGATAATGTAAAATTAAGACACGCGTGCTAATTTCAGGATACAACACATTGTTTTTGTAAAAATGATATATTAATAAATGTCAATCATACCCATTTATTTCCTATCTTGTTGCGGTCTGCGATTTTCAATTTTAAAGGATCAAATCCATAAGTTGAGAACTATTTTTACATTTATTAATGGGAAAGAAAGACTACAACTAAAGTATAATAGATATGTTGTTGGATAATCTTTTCCTAGTTGAAGAAATTTATGAATCATATTTTCATTCACTCAAGATCTCTCCTTTCTTTTCATTTGATATTTGATATGCATGTCAATAAGAACAAATAAGACAAGAAGGACAACAAGATTAGAGCAGAATGTCCTGCCAAAATGTAATTGAAACATTATAGTTGCATAAGAAATAGACGAAGTATAGTACACGTGATTCACATTGTCATCTTCATACACATTATCAATTGAGTCGTCGTCATCATCAAGCATTGGGTGTAAAGTACTAATGGATGGGGAATATATATATTTTTAAATATGTGGTAAATATTAAGAGAGATTATTAAGAGAATATTGAGATGTGAGGGAATCTTTTATGTAAATAAAAATTCTGAATGTAATAGTTAGAAATAGCAATAGGAAGTAACCATTAGTCATCCTCAAAGGGCTCTGTTGGTCCCTACTATCTTGGACGACAAAGATTTCGAGGGTGTGTTGCCTGAATGGACAACTTCTCCCCATTCAGCTAAAACCCAATATCTCCCTATATGGATTGGAAATGGGTCAACTTATCAAAAAAAGATTAGAAATAGGTTGAATGGTTAATCACCTTGACATACATGCTAGGCATGGGAGGATGCACAATAGGGCGAGGAGGGCGGGGTGAAGGCCCGTCCTAAGTTTTAGGCATAAATAATGAGATTTTACAACTTTTAGGGTAAAAAATATAATAAATATGTATAAAATTTGAATTAAAGTTATAATTTATATAAAATTCTAATTAACCCAAAATAAAATCCCCTCGGAGGCTCCCTCACTCGGACCCTTGGTAGTACTCGAACTTTGGCCCCCTCGACCAAAAATCCTGGCCACTGTCAGGGCATTACCAGGGCCTTTTTTTCAAAATGATATGCAAGGGCTTTGAGGGATTTTTAAAAGGTATTTCCATACATACATATAAATTATAACGACTATATTTATAAATGAAATTTACTTATCAAAAAATGAAATTATAATGTATAAGAGTGCTTCTTTTAATATGAGAACATATACATAATCCCTTTAGAACATTTTTTTTGTTTATAATTAATGTCACCAAAATTGCTTATTTGAATAAAGTGAAGAGTGAAATTGAAACTTGTCAATAATTTCTATTAAAGGATCCTAAGAAGAATCCAATGATAAGTTTCACTCACATTAATGGTAAGAAGATCCATATTTCTTTGAATGATTTCGGATGAAAGGACTCTAAGCTAAGAACCGAAAGAAAAGCATCACTCACTCTAGTTCAATAACCCAAAGAGAAGTGCCACTCACTTCAATGTTAAGAAGATCCATTTTTCTTTAAATGATTCCAGAAGAAAGGACCACAAGCCAAGAACCTAAAGTAAAACATCACTCACTCTTGGTCAAGAACCCAAAGATAAATGTCTCTTAATGTTGTTGATAATTATCAACAACTTTCGTATGGAGGGATAAACACACACACACACACACACACACACACACACGTGCCCTAAGGGAACATGTTTTGATTCTCAAAACAATAAGTATAAAAGCTCCACATGAGTATCTCTACCTTGTTAATTGTATATCGAAACTTTGTTATAACAATTTTTAGTTTCTAAATGTGTCCGATTAGGGAACTTGTTATCAAGACCCATATATATAGAGAGAGGGAGGTTCTCTAGTAGACCTAAAAATGGATTTTTTAATGGACCTAATAAAACATTAAAAAAATAATTAATTATAATTCTTTGGTGTAATTGGTTCGCGCCAGCGGCACCCGAGACCATTCCGTCAAGACATCCCACCTCCACCACCACCACTCCCCCCACCCCCACCCTCACCCTCAGCCCACCTCATCTAATTTGAAAAAGAAACTCAAACATTACTTGTCCCATAAAACCCACCTCACCTGATTAGCGTTTACCCATTTCGACATATCAACGTCCAGGGGGTTGGGGTTGGAGGTGTTCGGACTTTGGTTATTGTTCGGAAGAGGTTATGGGCCTTAGAATTGGGTTTTTGCAGCTGAGTTTGTTGGCTATGGTCGTGAGTTGATCGGAGTAGGATTCGGTTTTAGAAGCAAGTCTCCGGTCGGTTTGAAAGTGGGTCGGAGGTGGGTTCTTGATTTTTGTCGGGATTATGGGTGGATGACATGTATGGAGATGGTCACCGAAATATGGTCGGGTGCCCGGCTTTGGAGGTATAAGTTCATGGGTTTGGTAGCTTGGGTCCGACAGAAGGTGGAGATCGTCGGCGGTTGGGGTTATGAGGACAGATTTTTAGGATTACGGCTTGGGTGGAGCAGTGGGCGGTTTAGGTGGTAGAAGTCGATTTATATTGCTTCGGGTTTTAGTCGGCCATGGCTTTGCTCAGGTGATGAGAAATGTGGGTGAGAGGAGAGAATATGACATTAGCGTTCAGTGGGTTGGGGTGGGTGGCGGGGTGGGGTGGGGGGTTTCGTCAGAATGGTCTCGAGTACCACTGGCGCAGACCAATTACACCAAAGAATTAAAATTAATTGGTTTTTTTTAATGTTTTATTAGGTCCATTAAAAAGTCCATTTTTTAGGTCCACTAGAGAACCTCCCTATATATATATACACACACACACACATACCTAGGGCACTAACAATTGGAGCCCCTAACTTTATTATGTACGCATGTGTGTATGTATGTATGTATGCATAATTTCATACTTTTACTTTTGAAGTCTTTATTTTCAATTAATTTTATTAGTTTTCCACTCAAATCTTCCATTTTTCTCATCTTGGGTTGAATATTTCATTTTCAATTGACATTTTACATTAAACCTCATATCGATTGAGGCATCAAACACTATATAGTCGCCTAATTTGTCTATCGATTGTACAATATTTTTTTGACAAGGTTTGATCCCTTTTCTGGCATGCTTTCACTAAAATTTCACACACACCATACAATGCTAAAATCGAAACCAAGTGAACGTATTTTTTTGCATGCCTGGTGGGACATACTTTGACAATGCTAGTTCAAAGTAACAAAGGAAAGAGAGTGGATGCTTCTCCACCTAATCAGGAAGAAAATTTTCACAATGTTCTATTAGAATAACTTGGCTCACGATGAGAACTTATTAACCTAAGTAACAGCCAAAGAAAAGTATTATATCCTTTTGTGGTTTAATGAATGGGATAATAGGTATCCACACGAGCACATTTTTAAAAATAACTTTGAAGAAAAATGTTTTGATTTCATCACTTGTGGAACTGGTCTTTATTTGGATAAGAATTTATACTTAAGTTGTATTTTTGGGTTATTTTTTGCACAAGTGTGCGCATGCCATCAGAATGAAAAAGTGATCACGGTTAATAAACCATGATCATATCTCATTTTGACATATAGCTCAACCATTTCCAAAAAGATATATGGCGTATTTTTGATAAAATCACATAAACATCAAATTTTGGTTCCAATTTAGTAAGAAGATCATATTACTTAAAATTTGAAATCAGTTTTGAGAGATCTTCATCTTTTGAGTGTGAAATACTTTTCTTATCTAGTTCTCTATTAAAAACTAAGATCTACTTGATATGTGGATCCTTTTTTAGGTAAATTCTGCAAGATCCATATTATAAAATTACCTATCATCGATATTCATCAATTCATATATTGTGTGATGACTTATCTAGGTTAAAGAATAGATTTGTTGGTGATTTACTTATCGGGGGAGCTTTTCAATCGGATAGTGATGCTTGAAATATTGGAAGTCTTCTTATTCATAATGGAGCTTCATGAGTCGACTTTCGCATAGATCGGGGAAAGTTGATATGTTCAAAGTAGTTTTCCTTTAAAGGATATCATATATAGATTTGTGCATTTGCGCCTTATAAAATCTTGTTTTCCAGTCTTTTGAGAGAGAGCATGCATATCAAGATTTTTTCCATAGGTGGGGTTTTTCCTTCTAAATTTGAACCTTATGATTTTATTTTCACAAAAATGTTTTTCGCTTACATTTTCCTATAAGGCCCATCTCTCGAAGAATAGTACCCTAAGTCGAATATAATCATCACCTAGATTCAAATCTCACCCTTGGTACTATTCCATGCATTCCTGATATACTAATACAATTTTCCTTGAACTATCAATAAGTTCTCAAACCATCGGATAAGTTCCCATAGTCAATATAAATTACCTACATTTTACACGCACTTTACTGATAGGATGCCAACCCCTTATATAGGTTATAAACAACTAAATCATACTAGAATCGGAATTATAATCTTCTATGATCGAGCCAAACTCAATACACCAGTATTCCTACTATGTATAATTGACCGACATATATAATACATTTACAAACAAATATATGGCATTCCCAAAAACATGATTCATATTTCAAATGAGGTATGAAAATATTTTAATAATAAATAATGAATGTGATAAACATGGTTTTAAGAATAAACCCAACAATTACCTATGTGTATGCAGTACTAGACATGTTACTAAGGCATAAAGTGACATAAAGGTGTATACAAAGTGTTTATGTGTGTGTATGTGTATGTATTGTATGTGTATACATATGTGCAAGTATGTGTAAGTTTGTGCATGCTTACGTATTTTGACATATGTGCAATAAGGAAAAATATAGAGGTGTGTGCATGTTTTGACATGTGTTCAAATTGACAAAAGATTGAGGTGTGTGCATATTTTCGTAGTTGTGAAATATGGCAAAAGATAATGGTGTGTGCATGTTTTGACATGTGTGAAATATGGAAAGCGATAACGATGCGTATGTGTTTTGACTTTTGATTTAGATGGGGAAAAAAAGATGAATCCCACTTTACAGAGACATGATATAACAATAGCCAAGGTTTTAAAGTTTCTTATTTGTATCCTCATGGTGCGTACGTATCCAAGGGGACAAAATCAAAGTTAATATAGTTCGTGTGTCAGGGTTTTACCTGTGCATTTTTTATTTGAGGAACATTATTTAAAATGTGTTGATTTCATTCAATATAAAAATTATTTGTAAGTATAATGTTGTGATGTTAAACAAGGTAAAAAATCTGAAGGAAGAGAACCCTAGCGCCAAGAAAAGGTTCACTATCAATTGCAATGTTTTAGTGCTGGACGACATTGTTCTCAAACTACATCAAAGTTCTTGCAGCATGATTGAAAGCATGTGTTTCTATGTTTGAATACTATATTTATAGTCTCTAAAAAATTGATAAAGGCTCTAGAAGCTCACTTTTGTTTATAAACAAGCGTATGCCATACGGTGATATCTTGAGCCTTTAGGCATTGTCCTTTTAGGGGTAAATTAGCATTTCTTTCTATGCCATAAAATAACTTACATGTTTTGTTTTATGAAAGACTATAGGTTTGTTTTGAAGAGGGGTTGTTTGGTTAATCTTCCTGAAATGGAAACTATGCATTCAAACCTTATTTCATGTTATTTTTTAAGAGTAAAGTTGAGGGAGGAAGGTGTAGGGTGACCTGAGATAGTTGCAAATGGATGACACGTGTAGTGGATTATATAGAAAAAATGAGTGACAATAAGAGTAATCGTGCTTGTAATGTAGTTTATCACATAAAATGAGGAAGAGCATCTCGAGAGTAACCTACATATATGATGTTTTTTCATTGATGTAGGAGGGTCCAAATATTGTTTCAATACAAAAAATGCATATGCTTCCATATTTGTTCTTTATATGAAGTTTTTTGAAACTTGGGTAGGGCTTCCACTTACGAGGGAGGCAAAGTAGTTTTCTAAGCATATTCCTAAAACTTCAAAGGTTGTTTTGAAGTTTAAGTGAATGTTATGGGGGTTTTGTTAATCGATTATACGGAGGATAGATGATTATTTTGGAGTATAGAAAAAACAATCAAGGCTTAGGAAAGTTCTTTCTTTCATAATTGAGAGACAAAGGACTTTATTTACAAGAGAAGAGGTCTGGTAAAAATGACCGATGTGACCTTGCAAGTCTATGTTGTACAACAAGGAGAGATCAGTCTAGAAAAGTCGAGTGCATCTGTAAGGCCCTAAAACATGATTAGGAAGGTTAATTACATGATTAATTATAACTTATGAGTTATAAGTTATAAATTGATTATTTGTATTAAACATGTTAATTATCATGTCTAGGGGATGCATGCTCATGTGAGATATGTGTTGTTTACATTAGGTGCTAATTGAGCTTATGATCGGGGATATCATGTTTAGAACATATGATTAGTTATTTGGTTAAATGCATCATAAATTATGTTTTTAATGCATGATTATATTTATAAAAGTAAATAAGGGTGTTGATACGAAATTGGCATTGTTTGGTTGCCAAATGTGAAAGTTTTGAGATTTTCGGTAAATTGCTACTTTCGTGTTCGAAGCCCAAATTAGGCGTAGTAGTTTATGATTTTGGGAAAACATAAATTATTAAAGTTTTATATATATGAATTAATATTATAACACAACAAACGGTGGGTTAAACGGAGGCTCGTACAAGAAGTTATACCAAAAGTACGAAACAAGGGTAAATATGTCCATCCCTTAAGTGACAATTGTCTTATTAGCACACCATGTGCTATTTTTTGATTGGTTAAAGGGTGGGTAATGGTTTGACCGACTTAAATTTATAAAACAACCCCTTTGTTCAGCAAATGCAGCCATGAACAAGAGTTTTTCCTAAAGAGAGAGAAAGAGAAGAAAGTTAAGGAATAAATCTTTGGAAATTTTCTATAAATCAAGGAATCCTCGTAAGGTAATTACATCTTTATTAAAGTTGGTCACATGGATGAGTTCTATAATTATCATGTTTTTATTTTTGATTTGGATATATATTTTAATGATACCCATATTGCTGAATTGTGTTGGAACAAGGATGGATTAAGGACATAAGTTAAAACTGGAACTAGGATCGTAAATGCACACTTTAAAGTCCTAAATTTACATCATCTTTTTGTAAAGCATTTTGATTTATAAAATTCATGATTATGATGTATATTTATGCTAAAACATGTTTATTATATGATTCCATGAATTATACTCAAGGTCAAGGTTATGTATGCTTAAAAATGTTAAGTTATGCCTTAATGTTGTATTTTGACCTATTTATACTAAAAATGACATAAATCATGGAATACTTATTGGAATTAAGTGATTCAAGTTGGAGAGTAAAATATACTCATACATTTATAACATATCCGAAAATTGTATAAAAATACCAAGGAATGAACCCTTGGTGATAGTTTGAAGTTTTGGTTTAAAATCTTCCCTAAAGTAGCAAGAATGCATACCAGGTGTTTGACGTTTTGCTCGACATAGAAAATGAGACCTAAAAATTATGAAACATTAATTTTGTATTATTCAATATGTTTACTGATATTGGGTGGAATATAATGCAAAGTTATATTGTATAAAAATTATGAAAATTCCAGGAAGTTGAAGTTGTGTTGTTATTTTTCTAGAGAAATGATTTGGAAAAGGTTGTAATAAAATAGGCATAACTTTGTCTAGCAAATTCATAATTTAATTCTGTAAATTGTGTTAGAACCCTAATTAATTCGGTGTTATTGATATGTGAAGTTTCATATTTAATTATTCCCTAGTTATTTCTGATTGACCAAATGATGTGATGTATTATCGGGTTTGATGTTAATCGGTGTATTCAAATACTAGCGACATTGACTTATTAGGTGGGGAAACAGCTAATACTACCATACCAAGGAAGTAGTTGGTATTAATCTTAGCACTAAATCCAAGGTGAGTGACCTTCCTTATGAAATAGAAATGCTTATAATTTCATATGGAAATGTGTAGTTAAACACATGGGTTAAAATGTTTATGGGAGTGATGTTGTATTTATGAAACATATGCATATGATTAAAAATGTTAAGCGATGTTATATAATGATATGGACTAGTGAGTCCTTTATCTAATGTTAAGGACTCTGGTGGTTCCTACGGGATGTGGTGGTCCTATTAATCCAACTTAAAGGTTTGTGTACTCGGGCCTACTAAAGGGATGTGGTGGTCCCTAATAACTGTGGTGGGTTAATTGGACTGTGGCGGGTCTAGGCTTGCGAGAGTTTCACAATTCCTGTTGGGTTATAGCATTAGAACAAAATAAAAATGGTTATTCAAATTGGTTATATGTGTGGTATGTGTTCATTCACTAAGCCTTTATAGATTACACTTTTATAATGTTTTGTCTCAGGTATGCTTATAATTTGGAGTTAACTGCCAAGTTAGGACCTTAAAACGGGGGAGTGACGGATAATTAGTATGGTTTGAATATCAAGATTCCTTTTGTGTAATTATTAAACTAAGGATCTTGGTTATGTAAAGTTATGTAGTACTTATAAGTTATAAGTAAAGGTAGTTATGTTTTCATCTACACATACCTTTGAAAAAAAAATCTTATGCTATTTTCCTTAGAGATTTAAATTAAATCATTGCTTAAGGAAATTTATCTGTAATTAAAAGGATGAGTTTAACTTAATTAATTCGGGGCGCGACAGCATCCATTCAGCATGACGATGGAAATATTTAACTAGACTGTCAAATCATCATAGTTAAGAGGGATACGATGTGACAGCTCATCATGGTAGAACCATAAGGCCATGATGTATGACATGCATTGTGATGAATGGTAGTCCATTTTGTGTCAGACAACGTTGTGGGGGTCAGGGTTATGTCATATATAGGTGGATGCTAATGAAGGGTTCAAGGGATATCCTTAGGCCTATCATGAGGTTTGGGGGATGTCCTAGAAGGTTCAACTGAGGTAGAACCTAAAAGGAAAGTATTCCATTAGTTGGTGTAACTTCACGATCCATATAAAAGGGTATGAATTCGGGTTGTCTATAGATTCTCTTAACGAAGTGATCGTTGAAAAAGTGCATGACGCTAATAGACACCCTAAAGAATGTGTTAGAGGGGTTTGAGAGGTCCAAAGTGTATTATGGTCGTGGACATTGTGTTTAGATGATCGCGGTAACGTAGAATTATACTAAAAACCCAAAATGGTCACAGTAAATTGGTCACGGTTTTGGACCATGACTCGCTAGTCACGATTCAAAACCTTGACACCTAACTATTTACTATAACCAAATAAGTGACCGGGGTGGTGGGTGGCCTCATTTAAAGGTTAGTCAAAGTCAATAGTCGTGACTAAAGGGGTCACGATCCAAACTGTGACTCCCCCATTATGGCGCCAAGTTTCCTACTTATTTTTTCACACTATTGGGCATGATCAACACCCGTGACCATATACAGTGACCAAAATTAAGGGTCACAGTTAGGGGTCGTGACCACGGGGTCACGATCCAAAATCATGACTCTTTGTGACCTAATATGGCATTCAAAACTAGTCACAGTTTATAACCATGATCATAAATCCATTTCAAACTGATCACAACACATGAGTCATAATCCAAAACCATGACCATGCTTAAGTCATTAATGATTCACAGATCAGGTAAGGATTTTAGACCTTGACCCTATTTTAGGTATAAATCAAAACAGACCATTTCCATTTCATTTCACCCTTACCCTTACTCTATATCTCTCTCTCTCTCGATAAACTTGTCCCTCTACATTTCATTTTATGATTTTTTGGCCTCTCTCTCTCATAATACATTTCTGGCCTCTCTCCAATTATTTTATTTATGTTTGTGTTCAGTGTGTGGTTCAGTGTGTGTGTGTGTGTGTATGTGTGTTTAGTGTATGTATGCACAATTAAATGTGTGTCTGTATATTTTAGTTTGTCTGTGTTTTTCATTATTCGTGTGTGTGTTGTTAATAATGATTCAAGATTTTATTATGCGTGTGTGTTATTAAAAATGGGGAAATTATATATTATACATGGTTGTTGGTATGAAATTATATATATTTCCCCATATTATTGGGTATTGTTATGAAATTACTATTGAATTTATGATTAATAACACATTATACTGGGTATTATTATGAAATTACACTATTTCTTATAATTAAACCAAATGATTATGAATTAAACATAATCCATCATTTTATGCATAACCAAATGTCTAATCACTTTTTCGGTTCATTTGACTTAGTAGCTCTATCACTTCCACATGTCAAATTAAATTCCAATTAGTTAGAGAAAGTATTTTTTTAGCAATATTAGGCCTTCAACTAATTTTTATTAGAATTTTATATGATCTCAAGTTCTATAATTATGATCTTAGAAATCAATCAAGTAGATGATTTAGACGGAGTACGGGATAAACGTGTGTTAGATTATTGGGTTGATGGTTGGCTTGGCGTGTGTGAAATGATCATGGTTTGATACAAATGATGGATAATCAAAAAGCTCACACTATAACTTCTTCACAATAACCTTTAACTAATTATTTGTCTTAACGACTACCCTATCCTAAAGACTAAATGTCTATAATAAAGTCATATGGTTAACTTATTATGGTTGTGTTCACTCATTCCTTAAATTATTGTTGTTTGGGTGAACACAAATTGGTGGAAGGGCTTGCATAATTGGTGAAAAAATATTAATTTTAGGTTTAATTAAATTAAAATGAACTTAAATTGTCGTGTCTGAAATAGCAGATGGAAAATTATAGTTTTTATAGGAATAATTAGAGCCATAACTTATTGTGTCTTCAATTTTTAGACTCATATTCACCCCCTTCTATATATATTTTCTCATAAAAAATGAGTCACAGTAGTAATCACTGGAAATTAGAGTATTGGAGGGTGCAATTTGATCGTACTAAAGCATCTTTCATTAGTGCTCGCCATATAGAGGGAACTCTGATTTACAGGTATGGTAATAGGAAAATTGAACAATTTAAATACCTTACAAATCGTGGAGTTTATCTATCGCAAGACTACATGTTCGATTGTATTTTGTTTTCATTGCCAGAATTATGGGATGAGGCAATGTTTGATATATTTATCATGCATAATCCCGACAGGGCATTAACGTTGGTGACAGATTTAGAAAAGACTGAAAAAAATATTCACCTTTAATGGATACAATTATGTAAAGGGAGCATTCACCCAGATTGTGAAGTCTCGCAACACATGAAACTTAAAAATAAGATTGCAAATAAGTTAAAGAAGAAAGGATTCCGAGTTCATGTCATGGGCCTTTATTTGTCAATCATAGACACGTTTTTGCCTACTTGTCCACATGCAAAATTGCATAGATGTTTAAAAACTAATACTGATTGGATGAAAATCAGACATGTCGAGCAAGTTTTAAAAGCAGCTGAAAAGGTGTGTGTGTGTGTGTGTGTGTGTGTGTGTGTGTGTATACTAGTGAAATGCTCGTGCCTGAAAGCACGACGAAAATTTTAAAAGTACGTAATCGCGAAATGACGAAAATTTCCAAAGTATGTAATTGCAAAACGGCGAGAAATTTGTTCCCCAACAAAACAAAATGTAATTTTTTAAAAATTGGCTATAACCTCCTTTGTTTATAGGACTATTCACCCTGCTTAAAAAATAACAAATTGTCAAACAACATTCAAATAGTCTAAATTCATCACACAAATTCATATATAACATGAAATACAATGTGACTAAAATAAACAAAATGTCCATTTAAAAGAAATGGACATAATCTCCTTTGTTTATTGGACTATCCACCCTCTAAAGGGATAACAACCAGTCCAACAATATTCAATGATCTCAAAAGTAAAATCTAACAAATATTTTAACGAAACAAACTTCGTAAAAATAATCACATATATATCCATTGAAGTCATCATGCATGTTCCATTATAATAATTGTCCGTAGTTTTCAAAATGTGCCTGATACAAAATAAAAAAAATCATAGTTAGTCAATTAAAATAGCTAGTCAAATATTATATAGGGTAAAGCTATTCTCACTCCAACAAAATTTTGTAACACTCCATCTTATTTTTTTACTTAACACAAAGCACATCATTATTAAAACTCAACACAAAATCTTAATATTTTTATCTTAACACGAATGAATGACTCGAAAAAAAAGCGACACAACACAACTCAATTAAAAACAGACACGACACATGACATGAAATATTTTTTCCACCCCAATAAAAGCAACACAACACAATCTTTTTTCACCGTAAAAACAGGTAAAACAATTAAAAAAATGTTTTGATATATATTTAAAAAAAAGGTTTTACTATTTTTTTAATAGTTTTATATTAACAATTTTTTTATATTACCTGTTTTTTATATCAACGGTTTTTTATAACAACTCGATAAAATAGCAATTTTTTTATATTAATTATTTTTTTATATTAACAGTTTTTTATATTAACAATTTTTAATTGTTTTGTTACATATTAACAGTTTCTATATTATAGAAAATTGATATATTTAAAAAAACAGGCTTTACTGTTTTTTAAATAGTTTTATATTAACAATTTTTTTATATCAACAGTTTTTTATAACAACTCGGTAAAATAGAAATTTTTTTATATTAACAGTTTTTTATATTAACAATTTTTAATTATTTTGTTATATATTAACAGTTTCTATATTATAAAAAACTAAACTACAAAACATTAAAAAAAACTTTTAATATGATAAAAGTTAATATAAAAACTGATATTCACATTTAAAAACTGAGTTGTTAATATATTAAACAAAAAAGAAAAATAGTAAATAATTTAAAATAACTGAGTTGTGTTAATTCAAGTTACATACCCAGTACCGCTCGCACGTGTCGTTAACCTCTATTGATCAACATTGCAAGCCATGTAGCTGCAAGTTATTTTGTTTGCATTGCAAGCTGATCCACATGAAGAAAGAGCTCAGTGAGAATCGGGCATCTTCATGCCATCCCATGGATATATGCATGGACCCAAACATGATTCATTGTCCCCGCTTGGCTTGGAGTTGGCTAGTGAGTTAATAAAAGATTGGGAAATTGGAATACTTTTTTGCACATCCCAGAACTTAACAATAGCCCTGCACAAACACAACACACTAAACATCAAACACCATATATATAAGATCAATAGTGTATAACAAATGATATTGAGAGTAACTATTTACACAAACTTGGCACTATTTACGCAAATATAATCTCAAATGATGAACTTACACGTGACACTTTCATCAATGACATAATATAAAAGTGAAAAATGAGCATTGGGTACTGTTATAAACCATCCCACTTGTTTATCATGGTAGAAAAATGAGCAAAAGCTAGAACTTGGACATTAGATACAATTTTAAAAAATAACCATAAAAATTATCCAAAAATCTTCAACATTAGATTAATATTGCACTTTGCAATCCATAATGATAGAAATTAAAACACAATATGCACAGGGGTACTCAAAATCTTTAGTTGAACAAACCCAATCATAAAATACAAAAACACATAAAAAAATTACCTAGTAGGAAGGCATCCATGGAATATATCATATCCAAGAACATATTATGGTAGAAGCAGCTCCAAATCCTGCAAAAATTAATCTATCATTTTTACCAAGTTGATGTTTTCATTTTTACTTTTCAAAATGAAAAAACACAAAGGGGGGGGGGGGGGGGTAATCACATCTTATTGAACTCGTAAAAGTATGATAATCTACCATTCATTATCATGATATAAATCAAAGCCAGATGTATCAAAGTCAACGAAGTGACAATCAAAAATTGATGTTGTTCAACCCAATATCACGTAAAAGAAAGAGATAATTACTTTTTATGGAACTCATAATACTATAAGTTTCAACATCAAATAGTTCGTAAGACAAAAATATTTCCTTTTTATGAAACTCATAATACGATAGTCTATAACCAAGCAGGGCTTAAATGAGAACTCTGTCATATTTCAGACTTTGGATGTGATTCATAGACCGTCAAGCTTTATGCACTTTAAGAAGCATATTATATGATGTATCAATGTAAAAAAAATATAATGAAAATCGAAATATAAATTCCATAGTGCATCTTAATATGACCACGTGAAGAAAATAAGGCAGAATTACAAATACGAATCCATCCCCATTGTCGAGCTCTCTTTTTTATTTTCTTAGTCTTACGATTCCAATTACGACATTCAACCTTACAATTAAAATTGCACCGCAATCATAATTAGAAGAAATATCAAACTTTTGTCATATCACTTACCTTTTGTTACTGGTGTCTAACATTCAACAAATTTGTAATCGTATATTATAACAACTTTCTTAAGCCCCATCTCGTAGCTATTTCATCAAGCACCTGCCCTGCATCCACTTAAACAACATCCAAATTAGACTTCCAATGATTGATTAGAAAAAGGAAAAAAATAAACATCAACTGTTCAGGCTTGACAACACTCAGAAAACAATTTTAAATGAAATCTCTTCACCCAACACATGAAATTATAGTTCAAGCGAGAGGATCAAAATATCTTCACCCAACACATGCTAGAATGACAATGCTTTTCATAGTTGCAACAAACTCAAGATTGAAAATACCCACACTTCAATAGCCACCCCATCATTATATTTAACTGAGAAACATGATACACCATGATGAATTCTTATTTTTAACCACAAATTCATTTATATATGGTTCTCTATAATAGGACTGCAACTTGATAACAATATCAGTACGGAACTAATAACCGACATGGTCATTCTAGCACAAACAAATTCAATGGAAAATCTTCCATTGAAGTTGGAAACCTGTTGGTTGTCAAAATAATCCTACAGTAACCAGAATAACTAAAAAAAAATCCTACAGTAACCATTCGAATCCATACCTTTTTCTTTGCCTCTTCTTCTTCTCTACGATTCTATAAAGGACTCATTTTTTCATCAAATGCTTGCACTACAAAAAAAAAACGCATTCAGATTAATACCCACATCATGAATCTCACATAATATGAATAGATTTCGAAACCCGCATTATATAAAGTAAAGAAGGGGGTGACGTATACGAAAAAGGGGGTTGAGGGACAGAGGTTGAATAATCCAATTGACACTATAACTGAACAAATTAGAATCAATCGATTAACCGAGAACGTCAAAATGGTAGAAATTGTTGAGGATTTTTGAGGCATCGATATCGAGGCCACTAGAATGTTTAGGTTTCTTTAGAAAAATGATAGATGCAATGATACATGGTAAACTCATAATAAACCATGACTTACAAAAATAATAAAAAAAGCTATACAAACTTTGCATCACTACTAATCCTAATGTAGCATCAGATCATTTGTAAATGTATCAGTTCCAAAATGCATCTAAAGTTCCAAAGTGCATCTTTAATATTTTGAAAGAATCCTTAACATGTCTGAATATGATTAAGGAAACCTTCAAGCACATACCTCAAATACCTATATAAATTGCATCTCGGTGGTATCAAAATTCAAGTAACAACACATTTGTGTTCATGCCTCTAAATCTTTAATGAAACATCTTAATGTATCTCAAACCAACATATACATTTTTATGTTGGTAATAAAACATTCAAATCAGGGCTTCAATCAAATGGTTTACCTCAGTGAACATAAAATAACATGGAAGAAAAGCATAAGAAGCATTTTATCAAACACTTGTGTACATGTCAAAACCAAATCATCATCTATTAAAAAACAAATCATAGGATGAAAACCAAATCATCAACTGTTAAAAAAATAAATCATAGAATGAAAACCAAATCGTTCACTGTTAAAAAATAAAGATTTATCGAATAAAAAATACCTCAGTTACCTTAAAATGTCGTTGAATTCAAGGCATAGTTCATATAGCAAAATAATACGGTTGTGACAGCCATCAAGCGGAAAAACACCAAATCAAGAATATATAAGTCAAAATAGTAGATTGTAAAAGCCCATAGCCGAGCAATAAACCTTCAAACCCTTAATTCAGCATCCTTTATGAAAAACCCTAAAAAGTATAAAGAAAAAAATAAATAACCCGCCATGAAGCCCATCGTCACCATGAAGCTGGCACAACTAAAAATATCATCATCATGGGAAGAGAGAGAGAGAGAGAGAGAGAGAGAGAGAGAGAGAGAGAGAGAGAGAGAGAGGATCATGGTTACTCAAGCAAGGATTTTAAAGAATTTATATAAACTTCTAAACAAGATAAATCAGCAAAAACAGAGTTTTCCAAATCTAATATTCAAACCCAAAGTGATAACAGGTAAAGATTGATAAAGATCAAAGGGAACAATTCCTTTACTACAACTTTAGAAGAGAATTCAAATTCAAACCCAAAATACTTCAATTGAAACCCAAAAAGAACAATTCCACTCCTAAGCTCATGTATATAAAAGAATGGAAACCCAAATGAAAACATCTATCATTGGATAGAATAAGAACATATATGTGTACGTGTGTATGTGTATGCTTGGCGGCGGAGGGCGGCGGAGAATAGGGCAGCAACATTGAGACGGAGGGCGACGGAGAATAGGGCGGCAACATTGAGACGGAGGGCGACGGAGAATAGGGCGGAGGGTTTATGTGGGATGGTTTTTGTTAAAAGGGGGAAGAGCCAAAATGAGAGAGAGTGGGGGAATGAGAATGACGGCTAGGGTTTGACCAAATGAGTGTAGGGACGTAACAGGGGAAATAATCTCAACCCTTCATTTTTTTAGTGATGTGACAAAATCCTCACCACTAATTGTCTTGTATCTTTATTGAATAGTAACAAAACTTCTACATGAGACTGGCTTCTAAAACATAAATTCTACATTTATTATAACTGACATATAAGAGGACCAATAGTAAATAAAAACATACATGAGACTGGCTGCTAAAACATAAATTCTAACTTATACACATTAAAATAGAACTAACTTATATTAACTCATACTACATCATTGAAAATTCTAACTTTCTTACAAATATTGCCAAAATGAGGAACATTCCAACTTTATAAATCCATCCCGAGTTGATTTAAAACATAAATTCTAACTTAGCTTCAGAAGACACCATTGTTCCCCCATTTGTTCGAAACAATGAATAAGAAACAAAGTAATTTAATAGTATTTCACTAAAACAAAAAGTCCTAAAAAACTGTCTACTATAGAAATCAGAGGCAAGTAGTCCTAAAAACACCAGTGATTCAAAATAAGCTAAAAAGAAATTTAAAAGAAAACTATTACAGTGCTATTTTACCTTAAGAACATAATACTAATGAAAAAATCATAGAAGAAAGAAAACATTTAAGTTACGCACGTTTTCAAACATCTACTATTTAAGTTGAAATTATGAAAATATAAAGTTCTCATAATATTTAACTTAACGATGTTTTGAAAGACCCCATCTTAGACAACACCACACAAACCAGCTTACCAGATTGTCCAAGACCCTCCATTTTTCAGAAAAAATAAAACAACTATATAATATAAAATTATAACTTCACCACATAATTCAAGCCAAAACACCTAAATAATATAAAGAACAAAATAAATTCCCCAAAAGAGAGAAAAATGAAGAAAAAGAATTATACACATGAAATGGGTAGATATGAAAAAAACAAAAGTAATTAATTAGATATGAACACCTAATAGTACCGCTAATGGTAGTGAGATTCATCGGTTATGGAAATCGTGTTTCACATCACTATGTATATGGAATCATGTGTCTTCTAATGGTAGTCATGTTCGTGTGAGAGAGCATCATGTAATTCTCCATCTCTTATTTTATCTCAGCAGTCTAACACATTTTCTATTACAAATATAGCATGATGAAAAAACCCAAAAAAAAATATTAGATCAGTAAAGTATATGTGAAAGGTTTTATTTCACAACCAACAGAATAAAAACTCACTTGGAAATTTTTTCAAGCAGCCGCCAAGCAATTAAAAAAATCCAAAAGTATAAATTCATTCTAAAAATGTTGTTCAGCCAAAATAGAGTAAGATGTTGAAATTTATAAAATAGTATAACAAAGAACATAGATGATGGGATGTACCAAAGTACAAATGACCCATTGACATCAAAACAGGCACTGCCTGGGGTTGTACCTAAAAGCCATGCCTAAGTTTTCTCTAAAAATCACATCACTAAGGATTTTTAGATTAGGGGTTTCTCATTATAGTTAGTTGGGGAAGCAAGAGGTAGGACAATTTTGATCAGGGGTTTCTCATCATCACTTAGATGTCTAGCATCAGGGCAGCATTAATCACAATTATTTCCAAATGATTTGTCCGAATGTAAATGATTTATCCAAGTTCTCTCCAAATGATTTCTCTCATCATTAGTGATGCGATTTTTATTTTGGACATGATTAGTAACGCATCATCACTTGTGATGATGTAAAAATCATTTGGACAAATTAGGGCAAAATCCTAATAAAAAATCAAGGTTTCAATATTAATTTTTAGACCAGGGCAACTTTAATCATGGGATGCATCACATGATCGAGCCAACTAACTCGATTGTCTCCAAATGTTATGTCCGAATGTAAACTAATCTTGAAGATGAGGTGTATTTAGGTTGCCTCCATGAAGGAGAGAACAAAATAAAAACGAAACTGAGTGTGGGGATACCACTAAACCAACCAAACGAACCCTGAAACTGAAACAAATTACGATGAATGCAGGAGAAATAAGACACATCTTAGATATTTACCTTATCTTGATGTTGCGAGAGCATAGAGAGAAAATCAAAAGAGGTGAGGTTGTGACTTCGCTGACCGGAGAGAGAGAGAGAGGAAAATGAAGATAACATTTGGTTTTGTGTGTATTACGTATTTACCCTTTTTTGTATTAAAATAAAAGAGGGGGAACATTTTCATCGAAAGAAAAAAGAGGGGGAAACAAAATGATAAAGGGTTAAAATAGGAAAAAGCAACAAAATAATTTTAGCCCTTGGATTCTTACATTGTTGGTTTAATCCTAGCCCCTGATTAAGTTATCAAATTATGGAATAGTGCTAACTATTCTACTCCTTATTATATATATATATATATAGGATATCCCGTTCCTAAAGGCACGACGACAGTTTTCCAAAATATCAATCGTGGTCAAGTCATAAAAGTTTTGTATTATAGTATCAATCGTGGTCAATTTTGCTAAGGCATGACGAATACTTCCAAAGTATTAAATTGTCTAAATTATTTTGTAAAATAGTTCATATTATAATTAAAAAAAATGTAAACTATTTTAAAATTTTTGGGCACAAATTCTTTTGTTTATAGGACTATTCACTTGTTTTAATGACCAGAAAATAACCAATTAACACTACTAAAAGTCCATCCGGTACATAATATAAAAAAAATCGTATATTAAACATTATTTTCTGTAGAAAACATATCCCTATAAGTAGAAAACACACAATGTATTTGAGACTAAAATATTCACCCAATAAATTGCAACATTTTGCATTATTCTCGTACTTCTTGTGAGTTTAACCATTCTAGTAGATTGATCAACACAACTGAATCCCAAATTTACAAAACATATTTTTTCAAATCCAATTTTCGCATTGCCATTATGCATATACATTGCGCGACAACTAATCGATGCAATATAATGAACATAGTTTGAATAACAACTCCATCTAACTACATTTAACAATGAAAAATGAATTTTCAAAATCATTTAATGATGTTCCCTTCGTCCGATGATCTTCGTAATGTCATAGTCATGACAACATCAAGCCAGCAACTAAAAATATATCGGAGAACAAATAAGTAAGAATGCAAAACTACAACGTATTATAGTTGAAACTAAAGGCACAAATATACTTTTTTTTAAGTATTGGCATATGCATAATGTAGATCAAAAAGATTTTTATATATAATAAATTATTGGAAAAAAATTAAAAAACTTTAAATAGAGTTTCATCTCTTTATAAGACTATCGACTATATTTAAGAAATAAAAAACATCAACATAAATCATTTATATGTATTAGAAAGACAGGAAAAAATTAAAATACAAACTCTATAAAATTTAAAGTGTGTTATAAAATAGGCTTTACAACGAACATTTATATCAATTTATAAAATTTATAATGTGTTATACTATAGGTTGTGGTGATACGGCTATGGCAGCTGATATAGCTTGCAACAGGCGAGCATTTTTTAAATTGTTCATTGTAAATTTTATACTATAGTTGTATCACCAATGTTCATTATAAAGCCTATAGTATATCTATTATAAAGCTATTGATATCAATGAACATTGATATAGGCTTTACAATCGATATCAATGTTCATTAATATAGGCTTTACAGTGAACATTATATTATAATATAATTGTGATAAAGTTGTTCATATCAATGAACTTTGATATAGGCTTTACAATAAAAAATTTATATTATAGTCGTGTTATACTATAGTTGTATCACCAAAACCGTTTCCTTTCTTCCAATAGCTTTATCCTCGTAACTACTTTCCATATAACCCATATTTCCCCCGAGTTTATTTTCCCCAAAATGCCCACTAATTATTATGCCATAATGTTCCCTCAACAACCTTCAATTGAGAATGTATATCTACCAATAACTACAACTATAGGAGGGGTTAAATTCTCTCTTCAATCGTCGTACATTCCGGGAACTAATGCAACAAACCCAACACATTTTGGGATCCAATCTAGTTTTGGTTCATATGTCTCCCCAGTTATTGGTCATTCTCCTAGTGAAGCTATAACTCCTGGAAGTTCTGCTAGTACTGAAGATTGTACAACACATGATCTGAAGGAAAAGGATATTTACTCAACGGTACACCCATTACAGGGTGAAGATCAACACGTTTGAACTTCTGACCGAGATAAATCAACTTGAAAATCACAACTTTTCAATACATTGCATATATCAACCATAGTACTACACATTTTAAGTATTACACATTCAATTTATCAAAAACTACTCCACAACTGTACTACATTGTATATATCACATCTTAGGTAGCCATTTAAGGACAGAAAACTAAAAATTGCAACTTTATAATACATTATATATGAAACTAAACTCAAACTCAATATTACTATTTTGCAAACCCCATTCAATTCAAGATTCTGAAAACCCAAAAAATAAGTATAGAACAAAAAAAAATCCCTACTTTTTTTCTAAATGGAAAAATGAACATCTGCCCCTATATCGAAGAACAAAAACTGAAGAAGCATTGCCGAACAAACCCCATCTCTTTTTTCGTTTTGAGTGATTAGTCAGGCTAATAGATTAAATGGTTAGCACATATAAACGAAATATCATAGACAGAAGATAGTCAAGAAAATAATTTTATGAGGAAGAGAGCTTTCTTGGTTGTGTGACGGACTCGGGGAGGTGTAAGATGAGGGTAAACCCCCACATCAATGTGAAACCCATGTCAGATAACCAAAAAGAGATGTAACACCCATGTTTGATAACCATTAAACACCTAATGTGTGAACAAAAAATCACAAACGTTGTGACAGGTATAATCAAAAGTGAAACAGAGTTGGAATAAGTAGCAGCATTACTGAGTGATCAGTATTCCAAATGAATTGAACATATGCCACATCTATCATCACTTTCATCCATAACATCAACTTGGACAGCTCGAGTGGCACTTATCATGGAATTATATTCAAGAGATTATCATCCTTGAGTTCATCATTTGTTTTTTATAATAGCTGAAATCAAGAAATCATCATCCTTAAGTTGGCATGTTAACGAATTAAATAAATGCAAAGTAAAATATAAAGAACGGACTCTTCAATGATATATTAGTAAGCCCTAAATAATTTAAACCCGTAGTCTTCATCAAACAAACAAAAACATGATTTTCCAGTTATAATTCAAACTGTTTATGTACATAAAGTCCCAAACAGATAAGAGCCAGAATGTTCATCAACTGACAGTGTGTTCATCAGTTTGAGCCAGAGTGTTCATCAACACTTGCAAATCCTTTAAAATAGCTATGATCTTAAAGTTTGTCTTATTGTAAGTGTGGTCCATTGTGTGCTTTATTGAAGCAATGTCGAAAGACTTGGATCTGGTTTGGGCACTTTTTCAAATCTCTGCCTGCATTACAATGGTCTATACCTGATTTGTAATTACTTTTTTGGTGGGAACTGCTTGGCACCTTGGTTTTCATATCCTAGCCATACAACCATTTGTCGAAAGTTCAACCTAGAGGGGAACTGAGAGGCACTTACCAGATCATGTGGATGTTGTGGAAGCATAACAAAGGATGAGGTGCATCGTGAGCAGTGCGAGTCATCTTGTGATTTTTCCACCCATATATTCTTCCATACATGTGCCCATTTCTAGGAAGGTCGTGAGCTCCATCTCAGGATTCCTCACCCTGGGTTGAATGACAACCTAGTGCTTATTATTATCCCTCCTGGGGAGAAGACAATGTGTCGTGCTGGGTCCTGAGTATTCATTATAGACTTGCCATCTGTCCTGACTTCTATTTTTATTCTGAAACTTATGTCCAAATATATAACTGCACTACCTAGATTGTGCTTAGAGTCTTTTCATTTGATTTTTTGAATCGTGTAAAAATAAGCGTCACTCTGAAACTAAAAGACATTTTATGTGTTGTTTTTATAATACATAATATATGGCTTGGGCATCTCCAAGTGAATTTTTATGACAAAAAAAATGAGAACCTCTCTTTGATATGCAAAGAATTTCACAGAAGCAAAAACAAATCAGTGGCTACTTTGATCAGTAATTACATTCTGTAGTGGCAGAAAAATCATGATTGTGAAGCTGTAAGTTGTGTTTGAAATTGAAAATGGAAAATAAAGTGCATGGAAAAAAATATATGTATATGAATATATAAAAAATCGATACTCAATTATTTATCAAGATAAAAAAAGGGTATAATAGTTTTAGTGTGCTGCTTGGAAAACACAAAAGCAAAAAAAATATAAAATTGGCTACTTCGACGTACCAACAACAACAAATTTGATTGGAAATTAATTGGGAGGTGTCTTAAAACTGTATTCAAGGGTGGAATCTAATCCAAACGATAATAATATAGTGTATTTGTCCTCAATGGGCTAATGAGTACATCATGTCATATATTTCACCAGATGTGTCATTCATTCGATATGCTCATTAGGTTGTTCAATTTCCTCGTATCAAAGAGGCAGTTGAGTTTCAACAAATAAAAAATTATAAGAAGTATAAGAATAATAAAATACATATATAAGTATAACAATATAATACAATATTACAATACTTGGGCTATAAGAGTAGTGTCGAAATACACTAAGAGCAAAAATCGAGATAAATGAAATATATTTGGGTTCAGGAAGATTGAGTTAATTCAAAGGATATACTACATAGTACACACGGTTCACAACGTGTCAACAATTAAATGATCATTGAACACATTCCAAGACTCTAAAAATTAGCAAACATAATTGTTAGCAAGGAACATTAAAGGAAACTCATTTGTCATACACATTTTTCGAATACCTACATCATTAATTCACAAATGCAATGATGTATGAAAATTGTCACAATGATCATTTCTCTTCCTTAAATGTCAAACAATATATAAGAAAGATCATAAGATGCACATTATCAAATACTTTATGTACATGTAGTGTGGTAATCTCAGCTTCACATTACTTAAACCAACGCGCAACAAATTTCATTGCAAATTTAAAAGTACCTTAGGCTTCATCTTGATTGATAAGGGGTGAAGCATCCCCCATTTCCCACGTAAGAAGATATTGTTTTTATGGAGGTCATCATTTGTAGTAGACTGAGAATTTCATCTTGTTTCAACAACCGAGAATTAATAAGGGGTGCATTTTATATGAAAATGTACTACCTCAAACACCCTGATTTATGCCTACATCTTACACGTTCAAACAGAGTAGCAGATTTTGCACAATCTTTTGAACGACAACTTATGTGTATCACAACTTTAGTTAGCATACCTGAAGCGGTTCAAACACAAATGTTTGAACTAATAAAATGTTATCATACCTGAAGCAGTTATCATACATTTATAAATGTATGATAACTCCGAAACCGCATTCTAAACTCATCCTAAACTCGCATACAGTTCAAATATTTTATCATGCATGTGGAGCAATTAAATTTTCTTTTCCATTTACTCTCCAAAAATGATGATGCCCAGATCATGAGATATTTCGAGTAATCTTTAGAACAACAAATAAATCTTCATTCCAAATAATAAAAATGATAGTATTTAACCGAAAAAACATAACAACATTATTAAATTATTTATTTACAGTATGAACCACATTTTTCAATGTCTTTTAGATTTTCAATAATCAAATTAATTAATAAAATAAATAAACCGTATTACATATCACATAATGAAAACCATAAAAAAAACTAATCAAAATAACCTATATGACAATTGATACGTATCACAGAATTCATATAATTCATTTGCAAGTTTACGGGCTAGTAAGAACACCACCCTAACAACCTTACACTTCACAATTGTGCAGAAAAACAAAGAACAAAGTTGAATATGACTAACTTCATACCTGCCATACGATAAAAAAATATTGAATTTGATGGTTTGTTTGGATCACCACCTGAAATTAAAAAAAAAAAGAATCAAACATATACAATTAAAGGACACACTATTTTCCCAGAAAAAGAAACACAAACAAAAATATGCACAGCTAAATTTTGAATGTCATCTTGAATACTTAGTTTATAATTACGACGATATAAGTTGAAAATCTAACCTCTTTCCCACTTTTTGGTGCATCTAAAGCATTAAAATCAATTCTTGTACCTTTCAATACTTATCTTAGATAACGGTGAATCCCTCAACCATTTTGTCTTAAGATATGCAATATGAAGAGTCGACATGAATGCAATAAATTAAAAAGAAACATGAATGTAGAACAGTTCTTCTATGCCACTTATTAATGTGTAAATTTATGTTAGCCTAAGTGGAGTTATTTGTTCGCAATACACACATAGAGAGAAAAATATACCAACATTAGATCTGGAGTGTATATATATATATATATATATATATATATAGAGAGAGAGAGAGAGAGAGAGAGAGGAATACCGTTGGAAAAAAAAACATTCAATCCTATTCACCAAATCTGCAAACCCTACATAAAAACCCAAAAAACTCAAATCAAAGAACCAAAATGGTTAGCACCAAATCAGTGAACCATTCATAAACCCATCTCCAACAATTAGTAAACCCATCTCCAACATTTAAAAAATTACAAAAGAACAAACAAAATATGAACACTAAAAGGGCGGAAGGGGATGAAGGGTACCTGACTTCAGTGTTGAGGGAACTGAAGGGAGACATCGTGGATGTAGGGCGGTAGAGGGAGAAGGGGGAGGCAGTTATGAGAGGGGCGCAACAATAGAGAGGGGGGGGGGGGAGAAGGGTCCGATAGTAGCGGGATGGAGTTATTTTGTGAAGTACGGTTTTTTATGAGAATGAAATGAACGGGAGAGAGTGAGAGCAAGGATTTGAGTTTCTCTTCCATTTTGAACATATTTATCCTTATTTTTGAATTTTGATGAAGAGTGGAATATAAATGTGTGAGTGAAAAAAAAGGGGAGGGAACCAAAAATTTGAGGGATAAAATGGGTATTGCTGGAAAAAATACATCTTACGACATCATAATCTCATCTTTTGGCATACATAAGTTTTACTCCTTATTATATATATACTAACGAAATGCCCGGGACTGAAGGCACGGTGAAAATTTTCAAAGCACGTAATCACAAAATGACAAAATTTCAAAGCACGTAATTACAAAACGACAAAAATATCATTCCCCAATAAAACAAATTGTCTTTATAAAAAAACTTACCATAATCTCCTTTGTTTATAGGACAATCCCTCCTTAACAAATAACAAATTGTCAAACAACATTCAAATAGTCTAAATTCATTAAATAAATTCACATATAACATAAAATATACAATATTCATCAACTGAATTCACACAGTTCCTCAAATAAATAAAATATCAGTTTAAGAAGAAAAAAATGGACAAAATCTCCTTTGTTTATTGGACTATCCACCCTCTTAAGAGAAAACAATCGATCCTATAACATTCAAAGACCCCAACATCATCTAATAAATACTTCAACGCAACAGACTTCATAAAAAAATCACACATATATCAACTAAGGTCGTCCCACATGTTCCACTATAATAATTGTCCGTAGTTTTCAAAATGCGATCTGATAAAAAATAAAAAATATAGTTAGTCAATTCAAATAGCGGATCAAATATTATATAAACCATGATAATTAGTAATTATATAGAACATGTCTATGTGTGGATTAGTGTCATTTGTTTATAGGACTATCCACCCTCTTTAAGCAATAAACAATAGTCCAACTATACTAAAGATCATGTATTCTTATGCTTAGGAATTTAATAATCAAAACCCTTTTACTAAAAAAGCTCAAAATATATAATATATTCTAAATGGTCTGAACTAACCAAGTTTAGCTATGAAAATAGTGCTCTGGAACATTGAATTGTTGTTCAACATTGCTTTCCAATATGTACCTATCAAAAAAAAATATACACATCAAAATGCAAAAAATGCCTTGCTAGACTTAATATCTAACATAAAACACACAACAACACTTAATATAGTACTTATCAAAGAATTATCAAGCAAAGTCATGAAGTCATATCAAACAAAATGCTCAAAAACCAATAGTCATTATCAATATCGTGTACCGACTTGCATATTGAAACTTAAACTCATACATCAACTGTGATATTTGGCAAATGCTATAATGCTTGTAAAGTGACACAAGATCATATTCCATTTCATGTTTTACACCTTAGGGTGATTAAGTACATTCTCACATATAAGAAAACCATTTAGTGTTAATTATGCAGGAAAGTATATGCTATCATGCTGCCACAAATTTCACTCCTTATCTAGGACCGAAAATTTCCCCATAATATTAAGATTTCGGAGAGACTTTTGAAATCATTTGAGTTATGTTTTTTAAGATTCAAATCATTAACCTCCCACTACAAAAGAGAACTATGAGTAATGTGAATCAAATAGCCAATGTTTTAAGCAAATTCCTTAATACATAAGAAATGAATGAAGAAGAGTTATATTATTTCAACATTGTCAGAGTGAATGTGGGAGTGAAAATAAATAATCCATTAAAAACAGGCATCAAGATTAAAAGGGATAGCATGTCTCCTCTGTGGGTGGAGTTCAAATATGAAAGGGTAACAAACATTGGCTTTAATTGTGTCCGAATAGGGAACAACCGCATTGAATGTTGTTTTGAATCTACTACTATGAATAATGTATTTCCAAATGGACCGGAGAATAAAGTGACTTTGGCAAAATCTCAGTAGTTTTTTTATTATTTCACAAAAGCATTAGAGGAAGACAGGCTCGGATCGTGTTCAAGCCTGCACACGAAATCTTCCAGCAGTGCGTGAGCATCCGAATAGAAATGCATGGGGAAATCAACAACTGTAAGGATACAAGTCTCCGATTGAGTCTTAATGTAGTGTTGGCTCAATTTCGGACAAAAATATTTGAGTCATAGGATAGTGTTCATGTGTATCCATCCAAGCCTATGACGTGTTAGTTGAAGACGTAGCGGCCAAGATTATAAAGCTTCATCATATGCCGAGTTTAGTGAGCCTCGTTTCTACATCAACAACATTTGTTCCAATGCTCCTAAGGTATGAATGCATTATATATATATATATATATATATATATATATATATAGGAGTTAGGAAATTTATTGGGTGTATTTTATAAATTCTTTATAAAATACTTTAATGGATTTCTTTTAATCAGAAAATATTATTTAGAACTTTTCATAAAAAGTTTTGGACTTAAAATGAATATTGCTTTTTCTGACACGTCGTTCGAACGAACTGGAATATCGTTCAAACGAGATTCCCATGTCGTTCGAACGAACTGGCATCTTGTTCGAACGAGATTGTCGGGTCATTCGAACGAGACTTCTAACGAGATTCTTTTTTTCACACTGGAACATCGTTAGTAACGTTGTTCGAACGACTTTGGCTAGAACAGTTTTTTTGCAGTTTTCTCCATTTTCTCACTATGTTTTCCCCACTACTTTTTGACAGAATTATCAAGTGCGGAAACCAACTTTTTCAACTTAACTTTCTCACATTCTAAGACTTTTGGAGAGCAAATTCTTTCAAGAAAAAGTTCCATGTTTTCTGTTTGGATTTTATGGATTAATTTCACCGAAAACACACACACACCCAATACTTTTTTTATTCCAAGTTCCTTAATATATATATCCTTCCTTGGAGTGTTTGGCAGCGGGTTTTTCTCTACACCTCAAAGAAGAGAAGTTTGGTTTTACTTCTACATCCCACAAAAAAGAATTTTATATGTTGTGACATACCCACTTGGAGAAAGGCTCCTTGTTCGGGTGGTGGTGACCAGATAACGTCTTATCGATGGATTCCGAGACCGCAGTGGACCTCTGTGGTTATTCTCTAGGCAGAGTTGTGTACAAGAAGAAGCTTCGGGACCTGAACGGAGTCAAGTCAGGTGTTATAAGTCTTTTTGTCTTGTACTTGTAATACCGTACTTAGTGGATTTGAGGCTAGGGTCGTCCGAGGTTTTTTCCCGTTGTGGGTTTTTTCTCGTACATCACGGCGTAGTGATTATTTGTTTATTTAATCTTTTGCAAATTCACATTAGATTCATGCTTAGGTAAAAAGATAAAATTGATTTATTTAATTTGGTGCTAATTTAATTTGGGTAAAAATTAATTTAATTCAATTCATTACTTTAATTTGATGTAATTTTGTTTGGCCTACTTTGCAATTGAATTAATTATTTGTTAGGCAAATTTTAGGACTTGAGTTGAATTAAGTTGTTTAAGTGAAAATTAATTTGTTGTTTAATTTAATGTCACTTCTTGTTTAATTTAATTTTATTTTGAAAGAAATTAATATTTGGTTTATGTAATTGTTTAGTTGAACCATCTTTATTCCGCATTTAAAGGAAATTACTTTTTGTAAAATCTAAAAAATTGGGGGTCCTATCACGTCATCAAATTGGTATCAGAGCGAAATCGCTAAATTATTGCATTTAAGATCATTTTTAAATATTTTTTACTAAAATGAAATTTTCTCCATTTTTAAAATTTCCTATTTTCGATGGTTCTAATTACGCATATTAGAAACCAGGTATGCGTTCGGCACTTAGGTATCTAGATGAGGGGGTTTGGTTTTCTGTCGTTAACGGGTGGTCCCCACCTATATATTTAGTTGAAAATGAACGTGTTCCCAAACCCACCGATAGATGGAGTGAGAATGAATTTAAACTTGCAAACTTTAATTCCTGAGGTTTAAATGCCTTTTTTAGCGTGGTCACACTGGATGAATTCCATCGCATTATGACGTGTGAAATCTCTAAAGAAGCTTGGGATATTTTACAGCTCACTCATAAAGTAACTAGTGTCGTAAAAGCTTCTAAAGTCCAAAACCTCACCACTCAATTTGAAACCATCAAAATATATGAAAAATAAACTTTTGATGAATTTTATGCTAGACTTTTCGATATAGTCAATTCATCGTTTAATTTGGGAGAGAAAATACCCGACAATCGAGTAGTAAAGAAAATTTTAAGGTCCCTACCCAATAAATTTATTTCTAAGGTGACCGTGTTAAATTCTTTACTCACTTTAGCCTCTACAAAATTAGAAGAGCTCGTAGGTGATTTACAAACCTATGAACTAGACATGTTTCCCTCTAAAATTGAAAAGAAAATAGATAAGGGCGTTGCTTTGAAGCCCAAAAGGAGTAAAAATAAGTAATAGAAAGTGAAAGTGAGGGTGACTCAGAAGATATGGCTATGTTATCTAAGAAGTTTTGAAAAAAAATTCAATTTAACAAAGATAAATTTAAAAATGATTTTAAGAAATTTGAAAATTCTAAGCATGACAAAGCCAAGAAGATCCCTAAAACTTTTAATAAAAATTTAAATAGGGACGAGTCAAATAGGTGTTTAAGTTGTGAAGGGTATCTCCATAGGGCAAAATAGTTCCCCACTAAACTAAGGAGATAGGGTAAGCAACCAATTTCTTTTAATGCAACCCTTAGTGATAGTGATAAGGAAAAGGGACCCGATTCCCCCACTAAGCCCAACTTTGTGGCTTTTATGGCAAATCATGTGAGTGAAAGTGAGCACTCCTCTATTGATGAAATTTTAACACATGACACTTCCAAGGCCTTTGTTTGTGAATCCCAAAGAGATGATGGTTGTGAGAGTGGAGAAGAAAGAGAGAGTGAAAGTGAAAATGAGGTTGTTGTGAGTGAGATTCAAATTTCTTTTCAAGAATTATATGAAGAATCTATTAAATTAAAAAGAACAAATTTAAAGTTAGAAGCTAGTTTAAAAGAGCTTGTCAAGGTCATTGATGAGATTGCATTAGTGTAAGACCTTAGGACACGTGAGAGAGCTCTTAGTGAGAAGATTGAATATGTAGAAGGCAAGAGAGATAGCCTTAAAGGTTTAATAGAATCCTTAAAAAAGTAACTTCTTGCGTTTGAAGAGTGAAATGTTTTATTAAAGTCTAACATTTTAGAATTAGAAAATAAATTAAAAGACTCTAGTAAAGTCAAATTTGATTTAGAACGTCATTCGGAGAAATTAGATAAAATATTAGGAACGGTCCAAATTAAAAATGGAACTTGTGGTTTAGGCTTCGATACTAGTAATGAGTCAACTCTTAAAGACAAAACCATTTTTTATGAAAATCCTCTAGAAACAATGTTATAAATCATTCCTTAGGTAAGTCTTTTCGCCGAGTCTTTAGGTGCTCACATTGTGGTCGAAAAAGTCATCTTAGGAAATTTTGTTTTGATCTTAAACGAGTTCTTAGAAAATCCCTACATAAGGCAACCGAGGTAGCCAAGATTCCTACACCCCAAGATCATCATTCATCATTAGTTTGGGTTAGGAGATCCGACTTGGTAGCTTTACAAAATAGGAATTTTGATTCTCATTTACTTTCACATGCTTCCTCCCTTGCTAATTCTAAAGGTTGAATATGTTAGTTGTTCGCATACTTTAGCCTTTGTGCTTCATGCTATATTATCATGCTAATAGTATGCTTCTTTATAATTTTCTAGTCATTGATTTATCACATATCACATATCACATGCTAGAATTATGATGTTTATTTATCTTTTGTATTATAGTTCTTTCATTTTAGTTGGCATTAAATGAAAAATACAAAAAGATTTTTGTTTATCATTTGTGTTTTACATTTTTAGTAATTTAGGCTTAATGAAAAATTCAAATGATTTTTTTTTGTCTTTTGAGTAACTATCTTTTTTTGATTGGATTAAAAATTTCAAAAACTCAAAAATATTCTTGTTTTGTGTGTAGTTTAGTTTGACACACTCTATGTGGCATATGCTTGTGTTTGAATCCCTTATTTTTCTCTCCCATGTGGCTAGAAATTTTGGTTTAGATTGTCAATCCTTACAATGTTCTTTACCATGCTTACATGGAGTAGTTAGATTTTGTGTTGATATAATGTAATAACCCTCGCTTATGAGACCGTGTTTTATAGTAATTACTTAGTATAGTAATTGGAACCTAGTGTTGGGTTATGATTCGAATGATAAATTCAATGTAGAAAAGTTGATATTTATTATGGGGTTGCATGCATATCATAATTATGGGAATATATTGCTATGTCATGCTTATTAATATCATCTGAATATAAAATGATATTTGGCTTAATTATGAGACCGGAACCTAAATTGAATTTTAAAATGTCCAAATGATAATTTGGAGGTTGCAGTTGATTCCGGAACGTGTGAAATAGTCAAATAATGTACCATATTGTATTTTATAGTTTTGGGCATTTTTGACTGGTTGTGCCTTAATTAGGCTATTGCGTATTATTTTATCGCACTTTTGATTAATTTAGTGGGGCATTTGGTCTTAAGGCACGATTTATGCCTACTAAGTCTTCTATTTCCCCAAAAATCCCTTCCAAAACCTAAGATAGAAAAGAGAAGAGTGGAGAGAAAGCTTTGGAGATTGAGAGAGATTGCTACTACACCAAGGAAACTGCATATTTGCTGAATCAAGGCAAGTTTTTACTTGCTAAATTGTGTCTTGAGATAGATGACTTGTTATGTTAATGATGTATTGATCTTAGTTTAGAGAACTTAGGGTTTTCTTATGTATTTTGGGTTTTGATTCACTCTAAGTTGATTCATGGGGTTTGAAGATGACCAATAGCATCTTGATGTTCTTATAGTGTTGGTATATGAGTTTGGTTTGGAGAAAATTGGAGTTTGGGTAGAAAATGGAGTCCAAGACTCCATAGCCATTTCTTGGCAAAATCGCAGGCCCGAATCGATTCGGCCCCCTGGGCGAATCGATTCGGTTAGTTCCAGTGCCCAGGTCTTGTTGACCGAATCGATTCGGAATTTATCCGAATCGATTCGGCAGTTATGCAGAAACCCAGATTTTCAGACCGAATCGATTCGGCCCTCTGAGCGAATCGATTCGGCTATTATGCAGAATCTCAAATTTTCTGGCCGAATCGATTCGGCCAAGGGGGCGAATCGATTCGGTAACCCTGCACTTTTTGAAATTTTTCTTTTTCATTTTTAGCCCCTTTTCTTTAGGATTTTTTTATTAGGGACCTTCTTAAATGAAGTAAACATAAGGTTTAGAGTTCTAGTTGAGTTGGGTCGACATCCTAGACTCGAAAGGGTTCATCTAGGATTCATCCAAGGGGGAATTTAGGTGATGTTTAGGCATCACTTTTGTCTTGTAGTTTATAAGGGTCTAGAATGTATTAAGGTAAATTTTGGAGACTTTAGAATTCAACTTGAGTTACATTTTGACTTAATGGTTTATAGTAAAGCCTAAAAGAGGCCTTGGGGGATAACTTTGGAGTCTGAATTCCTTATCGAGGATGTTATGTCGGTACGTATCATGTGTAGTTCCGATTTAACTTATACATCTTTTTAAAATGGGAATTGTTAAGGTAAATGATAATTTACTAATCACTTAATGGGAATTAATAAAATGGATGTTACACACCCCTCTAAATGCCATCTTAAGGGAAGTCCGCTCGTTAGGTGAAGCCCCCTGGCTAATGAATGCAGGGTGGATATAGTCCTAGGCCATGGGAGCGTTTATGGTTGTATGTTTTTCTGCGGGGGTAGGGAGATTCCGGGTGTGGTCTTGGCTACCACGCAGGCTCATGGCCGCTTCCCGACGTTTTCGATAGGATCTCAGGTTGTCTTATGTTAGGCCCTGGAAGATGATGGTTATTTAGGGACGCGCTCAGTGAGGAAACCCGGACGGGCGGTCTTAAAATCATTATATTTATAATTATGACTATTCTAATTATCGAGTTGGACTCGATGGGACATTAATGCCATAAAGAGCAAAATTATGCCGCAAAGAGCATGTTATTGAGATTAGTGCCATATAGAGCACATGATGTCAATTATATTCCTGATAAGGAATGGAAAATGAATGTTTGAATTGAAATATGATTAAAGATGATAAAGGCTTAAGCACTTTTAATTCTGTTTTATTGTGAATCTCACTCTATGTAGTCCTTCACTAGTTCCATTTCCTTATATGCTGTTAACATGCTAGACTATCATCCATGTTTAGTTGTGCATCATTATCTTACTTGTCATTTATCTATTGATCACATATCCCCGGCCCTGACCGGTTTTCCTTTTCTGGTTGTATATGTATATCTATATTTTCCGTTCAGGTGTTCCGCCGCACGGTCGCCCGTAATGACTTTTCCCTTCCGCATGTTTTGAGGAGCCGTGACATTGTGCGGGTTTCACGGGATTTTGAGTAGACGCCTCTGTTTATGCTTCTAGTTATGTTCAGTTCATTCGGGCATGTTGCCCAAACTGTTGTAAATGTATGATGAATTTATTATGTAACACTTGATGCTAAGTATGTTGTATGGATGGTATTGACCGAAGCTTTATTATGTCCTTCGTATCTTTCGGGATTTCTTATATGCGCTTGTGGGGGTTTCCACCCTCTATTTCTATGATGGGTTGTTGAAAATGTTTTTCTTTTTATTTCAAATCAAAGTTTTTGATAACCCGTTTTCTGGAATATAGAGTGGTTATTCCTTATACATTGTTTATTGTTGTGATGCTGAGGATGATATTATCCATGATTTCCTATTTACTCGGGGTATAGGGCTGGCCACCCTTTATTTCGGATAGCGGGTTGTCACAGATGGTATCAGAGCATCAGGTTCTAGAGTCTTTAGGATCTATGCGGACTTGTCACGTTCTACCGTAGCGTTCTTTGATATAGTACTTAATGTTAGGACTTCTTTGCTGCCTATATATGCGATCTCCTGCTAAATAGATTGTCTTATATTATGTTTTAACTCTCTCTCGTCCTTATCTCAGATGCCGCCGAAGAGAGGACGTCCCGCTAGACGTAATAGGGTCGTTGAGGATGAGTTTGGTCCTCCACAGCAGCAGGGGAGTATCAGTGCCGCAGAAGTGGCAAATATTGTGGCCCAAGCTGTCAACGCCGCGATGACTGCCGTGGCCCAACAAATGCCACAAGCCCAAGTTAGGGGACAAGAAGCACAAGTTCCTACGGGACCTTCCCAGTGGGAACGGGTGAGAGAATCTTTCCTGAAGGGACATCCCCCGGAGTTTGAGGGAGGTTCAGATGTTATCAAGGCGAACCAGTGGAAGAGAGACATGCAGCGCCATCTTAGGATGGTGGAATGTAGTGAGGAGAAGAAGCAGATTCTCGTTACTTTCAAGCTGGTAGGACCGGACTTACATTGGTGGGAGTCAATGACGACACCCGAGCAAAGGGATACTATGTCCATTACAAATTTTTGGGCTTTGTTTGATGGTAAGTATTTCCCTCCCGCGGTTCAGAGGGAGATGCAGAGGAAGCTGCAGGATTTGGTTCAAGGGGAGAGGTCAGTTGCTGAGTATGAAGAAGAGTTTACCCGGTTAGCCAGTTTTATACCGGATGAGGTAACTCCGGAGTCGAAGAGGATCTCCAAGTTTGTGGGAGGTTTTAACTGGCGAATAAAGCAACATTTGCTGGGAAATCCATCTCTAGTGACTTTTGGTGATGTAATGAATACCGCTTTGCTTCATTGTCAGGAGCACAGATTGTTTCTGCTAAACAAGAAGAAGGTTGTTACTGTGGGACAATCGGGGAGGCAGGGAGGTGTTGGGAGCGGAGGGGGAACATCTTCTTCGTCCCAATCCTCGGGGAACAAACAAGTTGAGAGGGATCCTCAGCAGGGGGATTCGTCCAAACGTCAACGGTCCGGTGGGTTTAATGCTGGTGGCAACAATAATAATAACAGGCAAGGACAAGGCGGTCAGCAGCCTCAGGGAGGTCGAGGTGGAAATGGGGGTAGGGGCCAGCAGGGCCGAGGTGCGGGTCAACTCCGAAATAACCAAGGTAGAAATCAGGATACTACGGAAATCAAATGTTTTCAGTGTGGGGAGCTGGGCCACTACAAAAGGGCGTGTCCTCAGTTGGTTGGAGGGAATCTTCCACGGGCCCCGCAGCAGCCGTATGTACAGTTTCCGCCTCAAGCGCCTAATCCGGTTGCTCCTCCTCAACAGGGGCAATTGCAGTACGGAAGAGTTTACCATATACAGGAGGCTTTGCTTCCTCCAGCTCCTCCGGCACCACCGGCGATCGAGGGTAAGTTTCTCATTCAGGGGCACATGGGTCGAATTCTATTTGATACGGGTGCTACACACTCCTTTATTTCTAGAAGTTTTGCTCAGACTACAGGTTTGATAAAATCTGCTGAAAGTACTTTCACTAGCGTCGAATCCTCTATGGGCGATGGCTCATTGATTTTCTTCGTATGTAAAAACGTAGAAATTAATCTTGGTGACTTGTGTTTTGATTCCGATTTGCTCGTCCTTGATATGGTCGGGTACGATGTAATATTGGGTATGGATTGGCTAGTGAAGTACCGTGCTATAGTGAATTGCTTCGGGAAGAGTATAGTTTTTGCGGTTCCTGGTCAAGAGATGTTCCTGGTAGTTATGCCTTGTGTGGAAGGGAGCACGAGTGCTTATTTATATTGTATTGTGGAGGACGTATCTAGAGATGTCGTGGTTCCCCTAGATTCTCTTCCCATTGTTCGAGACTTTGAAGATATTTTTCGGGAGATACCCGGATTACCTCCAAGTCGGGAAATAGAGTTTGTGATTGACTTAATGCCGGGAACTAGGCCGATCGCAAAAGCTCCTTATCGAATGGCTCCTGTGGAGATGAGGGAGCTGAGAGATCAGATTCAGAAGCTACTGGAGCAGGGTTTTATTAGGCGTAGTACCTCGCCGTGGGGCGCTCCGGTATTGTTTGTGAAGAAGAGAGACGGCTCTCTCCGGTTGTGCGTGGACTATAGAGAGTTGAATAAAGTCACCATCCGGAATAAATACCCTTTGCCTCGCATCGACGACTTGTTTGATCAACTTAGGGGAGCTTCCTACTTCTCCAAGATCGACTTGCGGACTGGGTATCACCAATTAAGGATACGGGAGCAAGATGTGTCCAAGACGGCTTTTCTGACCCGTTACGGATCTTATGAGTTCTTGGTTATGCCCTTTGGGCTAACCAATGCCCATGCAGTGTTTATGGACCTTATGAATAGGGTGTTTCGGGATTTCCTTGACCAGTTTGTCATTGTATTTATTGATGACATCCTAGTTTATTCTCAGACGGAGTCGGATCACGCTGCTCACTTGCGGTTGGTCATGCAGAGATTGAGAGATCATCAATCGTATGCAAAGTTTGAGAAGTGTGGCTTCTGGTTGAAGGAAGTTCAATTTTTGGGACATATGGTGTCATCCCAAGGTGTGTCTATGGATCCGAGTAAGGTGATCGCAGTGAAGGAGTGGGGTCAACCCACGACGCCCACTGAAGTTCGTAGTTTTTTGGGCTTGGCGGGTTATTACCGTCGATTCATTAAGGGCTTTTCTAAGGTTGCTAGCCCATTGACGAATTTGACCCGGAAAGGAGTAAGATTTGTTTGGGACAGTTCATGTCAAGCGGCTTTCGATGAGCTCAAGGATAGACTGACTTCTGCTCCAGTCCTGGCATTGCCAAAGCCGGGATTGGAATATATCATCTTTACCGATGCCTCTCTTTTGGGGTTAGGAGGTGTTCTTCAACAAGAGAGGCAACCCATTGCATACGCTTCTCGTAAGTTGAAGCCGCATGAGAGGAACTATCCAGTGCATGATTTGGAGTTCGCCACCGTTGTATTTGCCTTGAAGATATGGAGGCATTACCTCTTGGGGAAAAAGTTTAGTCTTTTCACCGACCACAAATCGCTGCAGTACTTATTCTCCCAGAAAGATTTGAACATGCGCCAGCGCCGTTGGTTGGAGTTCGTGAAAGACTACCAATTTGATATTCATTATCACCCCGGGAAGGCGAATGTGGTAGCAGATGCCTTGAGTAGAAAGCCTGATGGAAACTTAGCTGAGGTGTGGAAAGCTAAGTGGAAAGAACTAAGCCTGGAGGATGCCGGAGCGAGAGCATTCCTTTCAGTGATGACGGTTACTCCCACGATTATAGCAAAGATTGTGGAAGCTCAGAAGAGAGATAAAGTTTGTCAAGACCATACACGCCAGTTGTTGTCTGAGGGAGCGGAGTCGTACTCAATAGGCTAGGAGGGTGGACTACGCTTCCATGGAAGACTTGTGGTTCCCGATGATGGGGATTTGAGACGTGCAGTTATGGCAGAATCCCACGGGTCGAAGTTCATGGTACATCCCAGCGGGGATAAGATGTACCAAGATATGCGTCGTTTGTACTGGTGGCCGGGCATGAAGAGGGATATCTCAGAGTTTGTGTCTCAATGCACTACTTGTCAGTTGGTTAAGATTGATCACCAGCGACCGACAGGTTTGTTACAGCCGCTCGAGATTCCCGTATGGAAATGGGAGAGCATTTCGATGGACTTTGTTACGGGCTTGCCTAGATCGCAAAAGTGTCATGATTCAATTTGGGTGATTGTCGACCGTTTGACCAAGTCGGCACACTTCTTACCTGTGCGCACCGATTATGATACCGCTCGTTATGCCCAGTTGTTCATTGAGGAGATCGTCAGACTCCACGGGGTACCTTTGAATATTATCTCCGACCGAGATAAAATATTTGTGTCCCACTTTTGGCAGAGTTTCCAGGGAGCTATGGGGACCGAGTTGAAGTTAAGCTCTTCCTATCACCCTCAAACAGACGGTCAGACCGAAAGGGTAAACCAGATGTTGGAGGATATGCTTCGTATGTGCATACTCGACTTTAAAGGTAGTTGGGAACAATATCTTCCGTTGGTTGAGTTTGCTTACAACAACTCATACCAATTTACCATTGGTATGGCGCCTTATGAAGCTCTGTATGGCAGGCCTTGTAGGTCGCCTGCTTGTTGGTTGGAAGTGGGTGATAATAAGTTCCTTGGACCTGAGATGATCCAAGATACTTCTTCGAAGATTGAGCTTATTCGAAACCGCATACGAATAGCCCAAGATCGCCAAAAGAGTTATGCCGATGCGGGTAGGAGACATATGGAATTGGAGGTTGGAGACCAAGTGTTGGTGCGGGTGTCCCCGATGAAGGGCATTAAGCGTTTTGGGAAGAAAGGAAAGCTTGCACCCCGCTTTGTTGGACCTTTCCCGGTAATCACAAAGGTTGGTCCCGTAGCATACCAACTTGCCTTGCCGGAACCCTTACAACAAATCCATGATGTGTTTCATGTCTCCTCCTTAAAGAAGTACAGAAGGTGTGAAGGTGCCCTTTGGCACATTCCTTTCGAAGATATCGAATTGCAGCCCGATGTTTCTTATGAAGAACAACCGGTTGCTATCCTTGAATTTGGGGAGCGAAAATTAAGATCTCGGGTGGTGCCTCTCGTGAGAGTCCATTGGAGTCATCATCATGCAAGCGAATCGACTTGGGAACGCAAGGATGAGATGCGAGAGAAATATCCACATCTTTTGTCATGAGGTACGCCTGAATTTTGGGGGAAAAATTCCCTAATAAGGGGGGGAGTATGTAATAACCCCCGCTTATGAGACCGTGTTTTATAGTAATTACTTAGTATAGTAATTGGAACCTAGTGTTGGGTTATGATTCGAATGATAAATTCAATGTAGAAAAGTTGATATTTATTATGGGGTTGCATGCATATCATAATTATGGGAATATATTGCTATGTCATGCTTATTAATATCATCTGAATATAAAATGATATTTGGCTTAATTATGAGACCGGAACCTAAATTGAATTTTAAAATGTCCAAATGATAATTTGGAGGTTGCAGTTGATTCCGGAACGTGTGAAATAGTCAAATAATGTACCATATTGTATTTTATAGTTTTGGGCATTTTTGACTGGTTGTGCCTTAATTAGGCTATTGCGTATTATTTTATCGCACTTTTGATTAATTTAGTGGGGCATTTGGTCTTAAGGCACGATTTATGCCTACTAAGTCTTCTATTTCCCCAAAAATCCCTTCCAAAACCTAAGATAGAAAAGAGAAGAGTGGAGAGAAAGCTTTGGAGATTGAGAGAGATTGCTACTACACCAAGGAAACTGCATATTTGCTGAATCAAGGCAAGTTTTTACTTGCTAAATTGTGTCTTGAGATAGATGACTTGTTATGTTAATGATGTATTGATCTTAGTTTAGAGAACTTAGGGTTTTCTTATGTATTTTGGGTTTTGATTCACTCTAAGTTGATTCATGGGGTTTGAAGATGACCAATAGCATCTTGATGTTCTTATAGTGTTGGTATATGAGTTTGGTTTGGAGAAAATTGGAGTTTGGGTAGAAAATGGAGTCCAAGACTCCATAGCCATTTCTTGGCAAAATCGCAGGCCCGAATCGATTCGGCCCCCTGGGCGAATCGATTCGGTTAGTTCCAGTGCCCAGGTCTTGTTGACCGAATCGATTCGGAATTTATCCGAATCGATTCGGCAGTTATGCAGAAACCCAGATTTTCAGACCGAATCGATTCGGCCCTCTGAGCGAATCGATTCGGCTATTATGCAGAATCTCAAATTTTCTGGCCGAATCGATTCGGCCAAGGGGGCGAATCGATTCGGTAACCCTGCACTTTTTGAAATTTTTCTTTTTCATTTTTAGCCCCTTTTCTTTAGGATTTTTTTATTAGGGACCTTCTTAAATGAAGTAAACATAAGGTTTAGAGTTCTAGTTGAGTTGGGTCGACATCCTAGACTCGAAAGGGTTCATCTAGGATTCATCCAAGGGGGAATTTAGGTGATGTTTAGGCATCACTTTTGTCTTGTAGTTTATAAGGGTCTAGAATGTATTAAGGTAAATTTTGGAGACTTTAGAATTCAACTTGAGTTACATTTTGACTTAATGGTTTATAGTAAAGCCTAAAAGAGGCCTTGGGGGATAACTTTGGAGTCTGAATTCCTTATCGAGGATGTTATGTCGGTACGTATCATGTGTAGTTCCGATTTAACTTATACATCTTTTTAAAATGGGAATTGTTAAGGTAAATGATAATTTACTAATCACTTAATGGGAATTAATAAAATGGATGTTACACACCCCTCTAAATGCCATCTTAAGGGAAGTCCGCTCGTTAGGTGAAGCCCCCTGGCTAATGAATGCAGGGTGGATATAGTCCTAGGCCATGGGAGCGTTTATGGTTGTATGTTTTTCTGCGGGGGTAGGGAGATTCCGGGTGTGGTCTTGGCTACCACGCAGGCTCATGGCCGCTTCCCGACGTTTTCGATAGGATCCCAGGTTGTCTTATGTTAGGCCCTGGAAGATGATGGTTATTTAGGGACGCGCTCAGTGAGGAAACCCGGACGGGCGGTCTTAAAATCATTATATTTATAATTATGACTATTCTAATTATCGAGTTGGACTCGATGGGACATTAATGCCATAAAGAGCAAAATTATGCCGCAAAGAGCATGTTATTGAGATTAGTGCCATATAGAGCACATGATGTCAATTATATTCCTGATAAGGAATGGAAAATGAATGTTTGAATTGAAATATGATTAAAGATGATAAAGGCTTAAGCACTTTTAATTCTGTTTTATTGTGAATCTCACTCTATGTAGTCCTTCACTAGTTCCATTTCCTTATATGCTGTTAACATGCTAGACTATCATCCATGTTTAGTTGTGCATCATTATCTTACTTGTCATTTATCTATTGATCACATATCCCCGGCCCTGACCGGTTTTCCTTTTCTGGTTGTATATGTATATCTATATTATCCGTTCAGGTGTTCCGCCGCACGGTCGCCCGTAATGACTTTTCCCTTCCGCATGTTTTGAGGAGCCGTGACATTGTGCGGGTTTCACGGGATTTTGAGTAGACGCCTCTGTTTATGCTTCTAGTTATGTTCAGTTCCTTCGGGCATGTTGCCCAAACTGTTGTAAATGTATAATGAATTTATTATGTAACACTTGATGCTAAGTATGTTGTATGGATGGTATTGACCGAAGCTTTATTCGGTCCTTCGTATCTTTCGGGATTTCTTATATGCGCTTGTGGGGGTTTCCACCCTCTATTTCTATGATGGGTTGTTGAAAATGTTTTTCTTTTTATTTCAAATCAAAGTTTTTGATAACCCGTTTTCTGGAATATAGAGTGGTTATTCCTTATACTTTGTTTATTGTTGTGATGCTGAGGATGATATTATCCATGATTTCCTATTTACTCGGGGTATAGGGCTGGCCACCCTTTATTTCGGATAGCGGGTTGTCACAGATAATGGATTCTATTTTTATATGCCTCAATTCACGCATGCACGAGCTCTCTTGAAATTATATCGTCGCATGTATATTTGAGCTTTGTGAGGTGTTCTCCTACCAATCTTGCCATCTACATGTTATGTAACCTAGGAGGAATAGTGCATATTAAAATTCATTGCATGGAAGAATTGAGCGATAAAATATTATATGTATATGTACACGGGGAAGGGCTCCGAAAGGAAATATCATCCTTTGCGAGTAAGCCACCGTTTACATAGACCTAAAAGAAATACGTGGTCCAAAGTCCTAAAAGAATAATGGCATTAAAAGAAAATATTTGCCAAGGCGTATTTTTTTTAGGTGACTTATTCATTCAAAAGATTAAAATAATATGCTTAAATTGAGGGAGTTTGGATGGTATATCGACGGTTTGCACAATGTTCGTTTATCCTAGTTGTACTTTCAATGTCATGACTCTATTTGTTTGTAGAATCATCAAAATTCTAGGCTTGTATGCATTTTGTATGTTTGTTCATTGATTTCAATCTATATTGTCACACGAGGTTATATTCAAATTTAATAAATTTTGCAATCAATTGAGAACTCCGTGAACATGTTTTTAAGTGATTGGGTCTAAATTTAATTGTTACTAGTTCACACCCCTACACTTCCGTTTCCATATGACACATTTTTGTCATACGAGTGGAAAAAGATTATTGTATTTTGTGTCATGTGTGGTGTTTATATCTATATATATGTGCGTGTGCATTACTGATATTCATTATGTATACATATATATGGTATTTTTCTTTGCCTTGATTTCTAGTCCATCTATGCTTCAAATTCATAATTGGTATCTATCTTGTTGCATATTGTTGTTGATATGACATGCTTAGTAACTTACGTATCACATTGGTATCATTTTTTTGCATCTTAGTTGGTATCCGTTATTATTTGTATGGATTAGTTTTGCTTTTGTTTCCCATATGCTTTCATGCTCTTATCACTCTAAGCTTCATCGTGTTTAAATTCGTTTTTATCCTTTGTCTATTTCTGAACAAAAAGGGGGAGCATGATAGGGGGAGAAATGGTATCTAATCATATTATACTCGTATCTTAGTTTTGGAGATTTAACTTAGGGGGAATCGCGACCTTCTTAGGTTGATCATAGTTGATAATGGGGAGAATTAATTTAGGGGGAGTATTTATTTTACATGCATTTAATATTCTTGATATTCCCTATGCGTTTGATAGTTTGATTAAGTGTGCAGGAATTCTTCTAAATGGCAACTTTCATCGTCGACAAAGATATTGATCCTTAGGTTGTGAGTCAAGCTATGTAATTTTTATTTTGGGTGGGATATTTTTTTAAGTCTAGTAGATATTGACGGCCCTTTAGGATTTTTGTTTGGTTTTTGTCCCGGAATAGCCAAAGGGGGAGATTTATAAGGACACAAGTCTCCGATTGAGTCTTGATGTAGTGTTGGCTCAATTCTGGAAAAAAACATTTGAGTCATAGGATAGGGTTCATGTGTATCCATTCAAGCCTATGATGTGTTAGTTAAAGATGTAGCGGCCAAGATTATAAAGCTTCATCATATGCCGGGTTTAATGTGCCTCGTTGCTATGTCAACAACATTGGTTCCAATGCTCCTAAGGTATGAATGCATTATATATATATATATATATATATATATATATATATATATATATATATATATATATATATATATATATATGAGCTTGGAAATTTATTGGGTGTATCTTATAAATTCTTTATAAAATATTTTGAACGACTTTGTTTTACTCAGAAAATATTTTTTAGAACTTTTCATAAAAAGTTTTGGACTTAAAATGAATATTGCTTTTTCTGACACGTCGTTCGAACGAATTGGAATATCGTTCAAACGAGATTCCCATTTCGTTCGAACGATATGGAATCTCGTTCGAACGAGATTTCGAAGTCATTCGAACGAGACTTCTAATGAAATTCCTTTTTTCGCACTGGAACATCTTTAGTAAAGTCGTTCGAACAACTTTGGCGGGAACAATTTTTTGGCAGTTTTTTGCAGTTTTCTCCATGTTCCCACTACTTTTTGACAGAATTATCAAGTGCGAAAACCAACTTTTTTAACTTAAAGTTTTCACATTCTAAGACTTTTGGAGATCAAATTCTTTCAAGAAAAAGTCCCATGTTTTGTGTTTGATTTTTATGGATTAATTTCACCAAAAACACAAACACACCCAATAGTTTGTTTATTCCAAGTTCCTTAATATATATATATATATATATATATATATATATATATATTTATATTCTTGCTTGGAGTGTTTGGCACCGGGTTTTTTTCTACACCTCAAAGAAGAGAAGTTTGGGTTTAATTCTACATCCCACAAAGAAGAATTTCGTTTTTTGTGACATACCCACTTGGAGAAAGGCTCCTTGTTCGGGTGGCGGTGACTAGATAAAGTCCGATCGGTGGATTCCGAGATCGTCGTGGACCTCTGTGGTTATTCGCTAGGCAGAGTGTGTACAAGAAGAAGCGTCAGGGCTTGGACGGAGTCAAGTCGGGTGTTGTAAATCTTTTTGTCTTGTACTTGTAATACCGTACTTAGTGAATTTGAGGCTAGGGTCGTCCGAGGTTTTTTTCCGTTATGGGTTTTTCCTTGTACATCGCGGCGTAGTGGTTATTTGTTTATTTTATCTTTTGCAAATTCACTTTAGATGCATGCTTAGGTAAAAAGATAAAATTAGTTTATTTAATTTGGTGCTAATTTAATTTGGGTAAAAATTAATTTAAGTCAAGTCATTACTTTAATTTGATATAATTTGGTTTGGCCTACTTTGCAATTGAATTAATTATTTGTTACAAAAAATTTATGACTTGAGTTGAACTAAGTTGTTTAAGTGAAAATTAATTTGTTGTTTAATTTAATGTCACTTCTTGTTTAGTTTAATCTTAATTTGAAAGAAATTAATATTTGGTTTATGTAATTGTTTAGTTGAACCATCTTTATTCTTCATTTAAAGAAAATTACTTTTTGTAAAATCTAAAAATTGGGGGTCCTATCGCGTCATTAACAACTTTCAAACACACTGAGGTTATCCCACGGGCAGACAAAGTCTAAAAAGGTTATGAAAAGTAGGATCTTCTTTCTTGAATATTGAATTGAAAAAAAAGATCGAAAGTTACCTGCTTGGCTTGCTGTTGTGAGCGGAAGATTGAGGTTTTTTTGTTGACATAATTGGGGTCACTTGCAGCAGTTACTTACAAAAAAAAGAAACCCTTTACATCAATGATTAAAAAATTTAAGTTAGCTCCATCCACTGCTAAATTTTCATCTAATAAACTCTTATTTCTATGCATCCAACTTCATTCATGTTCACATAGATATTTAGGTAGTTGTCTCTGTCGCTTTATGCTTTTGTTGGTGGTTAATGATTAGAAATGACTTAGAAAGAAGACTAAATAAATTAACATGAACTTGTAAATTCAAGTGAAGTTATAAATAAAATAAAATTGTTAATTTCTTTTTCAACTCAAGATTCACTAATTAAACTAACAATTCAAGAGAAGTTAAATATAAAAATATCCTTAATTTCTTTTACACCTAAACTACTTAAACTAACGAAAAATATTCTCCATGTCCATTTAAACTCTAAAGTTCAACCGTCTTCTCCTTCAAAAGCACCTTTATAAAATGTAGCTTTAACATGTAAACCTCATGAAATTAGTAGATCAAAACCCCAAATTATACTATTTAAATCATGTAGAAATTATTTTCTTCTCCAAGCAGGTATAGTATTTTCTATAGTAGTAGAATCAAGTCTTAATAAATAAACTTTCAAAGAATCAAAAGCTTAGATGACCAAATGAAATTTATCAAGATAAACCATAACGAATTTGGTCTCAAGTAAATTTATTTTCCAGAACTCTAATTTTTAGCATATTATATTAGATTTATACTTACTATGGAGATTTAGACAATTATAAAGTAGAGGAAAAGAGTGAACAAAATTAGAGGAAAGGGCATCAATGTCCTAACATAATCGTGTATCTGTTGTGAAACCATACACCAATTCGAAAAGGTACAAATCAGAAACCATATGTGAAACCATACATCATTATATAAAATATGAAACCATACATCATCATAACTATATAATAGACTCACAAAACTATTATTTTGATACTTGAATCTCGAATTTGAAATCGAATTAATCAGTGCCATAAATGTACCTTCACCAAAGCAATTGAATATTAATCACCAAATAAGAAAGATTTTAAATGAATAAGAAGGCATATCTAAATTGTAAGGATCATATACAAAAACACGGGTATTTAGACCATCGGAGACGTTAAGGATATCACCGGGTTCCCTAAGATCAACAGTCTTTAGGATTTTTTCACCAGTCTTAAGTGAGTCATCCGATAGTTTACATCAACAAAGTATTGTATCAGTGTTAGATGTTGCCAAATGGAAACCTTAAAGGTATGGCAACTATTGTATCATATATACGGACTACCAAATCATTTAATGTTCTATGGAACACACACTACTTCAACATAGGTGGTTAAGTAAGGCTACTGATTTTGATAATGGAATCTGGTATAAGAGAGGAAGGGAGAAATTGTCACCATCTATGAAAATTCTCTCCCAAGAAAGTGTGATGTGTAACTAAGTAATATTGAGGAACAAAGGGAATGGTAGTCCTCTGAAGTTGAGAGAAAAAATACCTAAAAGAGCATAGTGCCATCCTTGCATTTATCTTCAACGCACGTGCTAACGTGGAATGGATTAGTGAAATGCACAGTTATGGTCCTGAAAACGGTATAAAAAGTTTTAGACAGCTTAGACAAACAATAGTAGGAAATAATATTAGACTCTGAAAAAAATAGTGCCTTTCAAATGTCTTGTTTTATGATACTCCAAAATCAAGTTTCAGAGATATTATCCTCAATCCACCCACAACACTCTGTCTATGGGGAATAACTGAGCCTAAAAGATATAGTAACACTTGCAATTAGCTGTTGAATCATAATAGACATATTTCAGAAAACATAAATACATAGAGGAAGCAACTAAAGTTTATTTTATTATAGTAAACCTGCATATGTTCCTCTATCAAGTTCATCACTAATAGCGTGATGTGGAATCCATATAACCGAAGTTATATTGCTTGACCATTATGGCAACTCTATAGAAGCACTCCATAGCTATGCATGTTGGACCATAGTTGAATGGACTATCAGTGGATCCAATTATGATCAGTGAAATGCACGTTATGATCAGCTAATTGGGAATTATGATCAGCTAATTAGCATAGTTCCATCACACTATGGCTCTAGCTATGGATCTGTTGTTTGGCATAGTGCTATGGTTTCTACTATTTGAAATGCACAGCTATTGAAATGCATGTTATGATCAGCCAATTATGTTTTTGTTGGACCAAAGTTTAGTTTAGTTTAGTTTTATGGTGCTATTGCCATTTATGATCAGTGAAATGCACGTGTGCCAATTAGCTGAACGGACCCTTCTGACAACTAATACCTCAACCTTGGCATCCCAATTAGGAAGAATAAAATGAGAGGGAGACAATTTTATTTTAGGTATAGAAGCTTTCCAACATAAAATAAATCTACACTAAATTTAAATATCAATATCAAAACTCATGTTTATGACCCATATTATAAAATAGTTAACAAAAGAAAATGATAAATAATTCAAGACTCTAAAATTTATGGCTTCAAACAAACAAAGAAAAAGCAGTAGTCGTCAGTTGAAGCACGTAACGTATACCGAACTTATTTGAGGAACTTTGATGTAGAATAAAAACCATTACCTGTGTTCATAGCTCAGCATGGTTGGAAAGCGATATTGTAATAGTAGCAATTTTGCACAAAACTGAAAATCCCTTTTGCGTGTGTTTCAAATCAAACCAATTTTTAATGTGCACCAAACCAAGTTGTGAAAACCAAATTCTTACTTTAAACGAGTTTTATCTTGGTTAATCCTAAACATGCATCTAGTGATTAAAGAAAGTAAATTAAAGTAAAGAATACTCACAACGCCGGATGTATGAGGAAAAAAACCCAAAACGGAAAAACAACCTCGGATGGCCCAAGCCAGACAATCACTATGAATGTGGATTTACAATGAACAGACAAAGACTCACTCAACGACTCGATCCCCATGGGTCTTGACGCTCTTCTGATCTTCAACCACTCCTCTCACAGTGCCCATGCAGAAAATCCGTCTTCCACGATACCTGTCCACAACACACGCGTCCACGTATGTCTCGGTGTCCACCTAATGGATTTGATTCGTCTACGATGTCGAACGAGAAGTCCTTCTCTTTTCTTCACCGCAAAACCCTGACGTTCAATGGTAGAACAAACCTTCTGGTTCATCAAGATCACGTAAACATATAAGAATGATAAATCGGATCTTTACAAACTCTAAGGATGTGTTTATGCTTTTTAAACCTTAGAAAACATGTGCTAAACTCGTACTGGATGGTATACAGTTTTTCCAAATTGCACACTTACGAAACTCTGGCGCAAACACGCTTTAAATAGTAATTAAGTGCTGCCTCGAAAAGCGTGTTTTTTGAATGACAATGCCACGTCGTTCGCGCGACATACCTATCTCATTTGAACGAGATTTGTTGTCATTTGAGCGAGCTGGCGTGTCAGTTTGAATTTTTGACTTTTAGTTCAAAACGTCTCTTTTGAAGGAGATCCAAATAAGTCAAACTCTATTTCGAGTTTATCAGAATAAAAACATAGTGTAAACTTTTAAAACATTTTTCTTTATAAAAATTACATCCTTATCTTGTATAAAAACAATTCCGCGCACCATTAATTATACGCATTCATACCTGAGTGATCTCGAAATGAAATTAACTTTGAAGACGAGTAAACTTGCACCAATTAAACTTCGGCATGATTATTTCTTTGAAGCTTTGCCACAACGTCTTCAATTTTTTTTCAATACGTCATATACCAAGTGGGATCGTGACAAAATAAACTCTCCCTGTGATATATTACAAACACAGTTTTGTTCACGAAATTAAGTCAAAATAGTACAGGGGCTCAATTGGAAATTTATGTCCTTATAAATCTCCCCCTTTGATTATTTCGAGACAAAACTAAACCAGTGAAATCCCTAAGGCGGGTCGTCAAGCCGTATGACGCCTAAATCCCATCCCATAAACCCAAAGTCAAAAATTACACGACACGGACTTGTATATGTAGCACCGATAAGCATGAACTGTCTGATTGTGATGTAGACTTGAAATATCAAACTCTTAAGCATTCCTAGACACATGAAACATAAAACAAACACCAAATAAAGTATGGAGGAACAAATGATACCAATTTATATTTCTAATAAGAACAAATCATTTGAAAATTGTGAGCATTTATTAGATACCAATTAGGAAGAAATATAATCAAACAATATGTAAATCCAGATATCAATAAAAACGCTCAACAAATCTCCCCCTAAATCACATACATATCTCCCCCTTTTTGTCTCGGATATACAATCCGGTGAAAAGATAAACCAATCAAAGTATCTAGCATGAGAATATATCAAGTTGAATTAATTTGAGAATTGAAAACGCTAGATAACCATGAAACAACCAGTTAAATATGATTAAAAGATGACAAATCTGTAGCTGGTAAACTAATGAATCACACAAAGAATATATCAAACTAATTAGGTGTGATAAACGGACTATATGCAAAATACCAATTTGGAACAATATAAACCTGCATATAAACCAGTCAGTCCAAAAACAATTCCAGCAGTACCAAAAATATCATAACATAAACCAGTGGACTGCAAACCAATCATAAGCCACAAATCATCTTGTCGTTCGAACGAGCCAGGGATGTTTCTCAAACGAGATGAGGATGTCGCTTGAACGAAGGATAGATATCGTTCGCGCGACATGGATATGTCATTTGAACGACTTCTCGTGACCTGCCAAACTTTCACATTTTCCCAGAAATATTATATAGTATTGCCCAGTGAAAAAATTTCCACAAAAAGATTACAGGAAGGGCCTGACAGCAGCAAAATAGTGTTAAAACAGTAGACTTTTAACACTAAACGCAAAAATGCATAAAAAATTAATAATGCGAGTTACATGCAAACATAGTACCGATGTGCCTAAACATGGACATGGAATGAATGGGCGTGAAACTACAACAAAAGAGTCACAATTCCAATACATCGAAACGATCAAGAAGCTCTAATTGATAGCGAAAAATCATCAAACTTTATCATAGCCATATGACAATTAAAGTGTGAGCTTAATGAACTAAACATACTACATGCACACAAATCCAGAATTTTGACGATTCTACAAACAATAGCGTCAAATTGCAATGTTTCAACATTAGGATTAGTTGTACAAATCCATTTAAATTTTTAATCCATCCAAACTCCCCCAATAATATCATATTTTCTTTGGAATTAACTAAACAAATTTGGCCCTTTTCTTAGCGTATTCCATTTTCTTTTGGGCTCTTTTAAACGGTGTCTTTCACGACGAGTTAATTTTGAACTCTCGCAGCCCTTTCCCGTGAATCACTCATTATTTTTACCAATTTAAATCCTCACGATAAACGGTTCTTACATGCACACTTCTCCTTAAGTCTACTTACACATAGATGACAAGATTGAGATAAGAACGCCTCACTAAATTCAAATATGCAAGAGAAGTAAAACATCCATATAAACTCGTGCATGTGTGCAATGTTGGCATATATACAAAGTCGAATCAAAATGCATATCAACTTCGAAACAACCCCATATAAACAATGGCTAAGATCATTCTAAGTATCGATAATAATGACCAAATGTCCTAGCCACATGGATAATGAAACGATGGGGTTTGGGGTCCAAGAACACCAATACGCCACATCAACCATGTAAACTCAAAAATAAAAATTGAAATCTTTTTGGCATTTCTTATTTTGACTCAAATAAAAGAAAAATCTTTTTGGTTTTTCAAAAGTTTTTCTCAAAAACAAAATCTTTTTGGATTTTCAAAAGTTTAAAAAAAACACAAAATCTTTTTGTATTTTTCAATAGGACTCAAACAAATGAAAACTGTAATACAAAATGATACACAAGTCATAATACTAGCAATGAATATATCATGAAGAAAACTAGCATATGACAAGCATGGCAACACTAGAATCCTTTAGATTTAGCATGGGAAGTATCAAGTGCACCCAAACGAAAATTATGAAGTTTTATTCCTAAATCCACTAAATCCGATTTCCTAACCCAAGTAGGTGTAAAACGACACATGGGGGTTTGGCAAACCGGGGCAACTTTATTCCTAAACTTACTAGGAGCTTGTCTAAGGTCGTAACAATAACGCCTAAGGTGACCTTTCCTACCACAAAATGTGCAAGTGTAGCGATGGTGGGAATGATTACCTATATGTGGACCTTTTCTAACCTTCCTAGTGTTTCTCACATGTGTGGGGGGAATTGGAACAACTCTCTCACCAAAACCTATACCTCCCCTATCTCCCTTAATTTGGACGGTGCCTAAGATCTTATCTAACTTCTCCGACCTAGCCTCCAAATCAAACTTAACTCTAGACGAGTCTCTCAATCTCTCCTCCAACTCATGAATCCTAAACTCTAGCAAATTCCTAGACTCCTCAAACTCTAAAATTTCCTTTTTCAAGGACTCCATCAAACCACGGAGATTATCTCTCTCTTTCTCCAAAAACTCTAGTTTCCCCCTAAACTTCTTCTCTCGTGCCCTAAGATCCTCAATCAAACTATCATTATTTTCTATGGCACGCTCATGCAACTTACCATGTAATATAGAGTTAGCCTTTTTCACCTTCACTGTTTCGGCATACAACTCATTAAACGCATTTTGTAACTCTTTCACGTCTACCTCCTCCTCATCACTCTCTTAACCCTCGCTAACATGGGATTCATTCAAAACCTCCTCGGAAGTGTCATGCACATGACAATCATCGTCACTCACATGACATGCCATGAATTCAATAAAGTTACGATTAATGGGGAAACTCTCTCCCTCTTTTGGATCACTATCACTTAAGATGTCACTATAGACAATGGGTTGCTTTTCCTCTTTCTTAAGTCTAGTGGGACACTCCTTAACTTTGTGACCGTACCCCTCACACCCAAAACACTTATCCGACTCATCTCTCTTAGGCTTCTCAAACTTATCCTTAGAGGTGGGATGTACTTTGTTGTTCTTGAATTTTTCAAATTTCTTGGAATCTTTTGACTGCTTTTGAAACTTAATAATTTTTTTAAATTTCTTTGCCAACAAAGCAACATCCTCAAAATCGGAATCGGAATTCGAAACTTTAATTTCCTCCTTTCGGGTTTTCAAAGTAATACCCTTTTCTTTCTTAAGCACTTTCTTGGAGGTAATCATGTCGATTTCATAGGTTTGTAAGTCACCTACAATCTCTTCTAGTTTCGTCGACTCTAACTTACCCAATGAGTTTAAAATGGTCACTTTCGCATCAAACCTACTAGGCAATGACCTAAGGATTTTCTTAAAGACACGGTTATCAGGAATTTTCTCACCTAGGTTAAACGATGAGTTGACAATATTGGACCACCTAGCATAAAACCCATCAAAAGTCTCACTCTCTAGCATCCTAAAGGTATCAAATTGTGTAGTGAGATTTTGACGTTTTGACACCCTAACCGTTCTAGTGCCCTCGTTAGTGAGTGTCAAAATATCCCAAGCCTCTTTCGATGTTTCACAAGTCATAATTCTATTATATTCTTCCGGTGTGACATGTGAAGAAATAACGTGCAGACCCTTAGAATTATATTGTGAAAGTCTATATTCAGTTTCGGTCCATGACTCAACAGGTTTTAAACTAGTTACCTCACCTACAATTGTGACAGGGGGTGTCCAACCTTTCTCGACTGCTAGCCACACCTCGTCAATTGATTTTAATGCACTTCTCATTCTCATCTTTCAATAAGTGTAATCAGTGCCATCAAAAATAGGAGTTCGAGAAAGTTTGTTAAATCCAAAATTCATCTTTGAAAACACACGGGATCACAAAGCAAATAAAACATATTTTCTAGCTCTGATACCAATTTGAAATCCCTTTTGTGTGTTTTTCAAATCAAACCAATTTTCAATGTGCACCAAACCAAGTTGTGAAAACCAAATTCTTACTTTAAACCAAATTTATCTTTATTAATCCTAAACATGCATCTAGTGATTAAAGAAACTAAATTAAAGAAAAGAATACTCACAACGCCGGATGTATGAGGAAAAAATACAAAACGGGAAAACAACCTCGGACGGCCCAAGCTAGACAATCACTATGAATGTGGATTTACAATGAACAGACAAAGACTCACTCAACCACTCGATCCCCATGGGTCTTGATGCTCTTCTGATCTTCAACCACTCCTCTCACAGTGCCCATGCAAAAAATCCGTCTTCCACGATACATGTCCATAACACATGCATCCATGTATGTCTCGGTGTCCACCGAATGGATTTGATTCGTCTACAATGTAGAACAAGAAGTCCTTCTCTTTTCTTCACCCTAAAACCCTGATGTTCAATGGTATAATAAACCTTCTTAGTGAAGCAAGATCACGTAAACCTATAAGAATGATAACTCGGATCTGTGCAAACTCTAAGGATGTGTTTATGCTTTTTAAACCTTAGAAAACATGTGCTAAACTCGTACTAGATGGTATACTATTTTTTCAGATTGCACACTTATGAAACTATGACGCAAACATGCTTTAAAAAACAATTAAGCGCCTCCTCGAAAAGAGTGTCGTTCGAACGACAATGCCTCATCGTTTGCGTGACATACCTATCTCGTTTGAACGAGATTGGTTTTCGTTTGAGCTAGATGGCGTGTCAGTTTAACTTTTAGTTCAAAACGTCTCTTTTAAAGGAGATCCAAATAAGTCAAACTCTATTTCGAGTTTATCAAAATAAAAACGTAGTGTAAACCTTCAAAACATTTTAAAACATTTTTATTTATAAAAATTACATCCTTATCTTTCATAAAAATAATTCTGAGCACCATTAATTATACGCATTCATACCTGAGTGATCTCGAAATGCAATTAACGTTGAAGACGAGTAAACTTACACCAATTAAACTTCGGCGTGATTATTTCTTTGAAGCTTTGCCGCAACGTCTTCAATTTTCTTCAATACGTCATAGACCAAGTGGGATCGTGATAAAATAAACTCTCCCTATGACATATTAGAAACACAGTTTTGTTCACGGAATTATGTCAAAATAATACTGGGACTCAATTGGAAATTTATGTCCTTACAAAAACTGTGACATATTTTAATATATGTTGGAAAAAACAGTGAAAATCGGGCCAATGGCTAAATTCAGCACCTTGAAGCACAATAATTTGTTGCTACATGGGGCCTAATTCTGTAGGAAGCACATCCAATAGTTAAGAACAGTAGACTGGAACCAAATGTAATATTTCCTTTAGTATGATCGTGTCATGTGGCACTTTGTACATTATACCTACGAACAATGGCGTGAGAGAGAGAATTTGCAAAATAACACAAATTTGAAAAGAAACATTACACTGAAAACTCAGACATGATACTTTTGGGTCTCTTATGACTCGGAAATTCCCCATTCACTGGGGTATTTTCTCAAACAGTTGGGACCCAAACAAATTTGTTACCTTGTAAATTGAAAGTTTAATGCTTACCGAACAGATCTCTATAACACCCCAAAAACACAACCGAGTTACCCACAGATCATTATAACAACCTCAAATCAAAACTAATAGAAAGACAGGTATAAAGAAACACAAAAATAAGCATATAAAAAAACAATTTCACCATAAAATGCAACTATCATCTTAAATACCCAAGCCAACACCAATTTCATCATAAAATGCACACAGTGAGAAATTGAATACACATGTACATAAAATGACTAATATTTATATATAAAATTGAAACATCATCTACACAGGTTTAAATAACCACTTGAGGCATCAAGAATAGATAAAACACAATAATTTATTACGTTTTTTGAAAATTAAAAAAAAACATGAAATCTGCAACACAATATAGAGGCCAGAATTGCCGCATAAGAATAATCTAAATCAAGTGTAAAAATGTACACATTTTCATCATTATGGAAATTCATCGAACAAATGGCATCTTCAGTGTAAAATGTGTACTTGGTAGATTATTTCTTAGGACTCAACGAACATTTTGACAAAGAAATTAACTATAAAACATGACATAACAATGTAAATCCCAATGTGTCATTTCTAAGATCTATAGCTACCATGTAAATATTGACTCAGGGATTTTATTGGAGACAAACTTGAAACTCTAGATAGCTAATAAGGTTAAGCTTCAACTTCAAATGAAACATATAATTCGAACGCAAACATGCGGCATGACTATTCTGAATAAATCCTAACAAAAGTTCCTTAACTTTAAAAATAAAATCCAAAATATATAAGTACACATAAAAAAAGTATAACTTTACACAAAAAGAGTATAATTAGGTCTTAATCTGCAAAAGAAGAAATAAACAACACATAAAAAATAATTAGCAACACAAAAACAAAGTGTGTGGCCCAAAATAAATCTTAGCAAAAATCAAAATCAAACATGCGTGTGGCCCTATATGTGTGTAAAACTATTAATTGGGTATAAATTCATCAAAATCATAAATTGAAAGATAGCGTTATGTGTGTGTGTTGTGTGTGGGAGGAAATAAATAGATTAACCTTTTCAGATATTTGTCAATACACATGTGACATATGTGAGCTATTATATTGGCACGTGAAACACTATAACGCAAATTGCAAGTTCATCCAATCAAAGTATATCTAAATAAAGGAAAATGTATGACATAAACCATCACAACTCTACACTTACTTAGTACCAAAATAACTAAAAATAAAAATAGTATACCTGATTTGAACCAAAGTTATGCAAGTCATTATCCGAGATCTAAAAACTCTTTATAACAATACACATGGATGATGAATCCAAAACCATATAAGAGTTGAATGACTTAGCCCTTATTAAATCCCCTAAAAGAGTAGAATGAGATTAAACATATAACAAATAAAAGAAATAGAGCTAATACCTGATTTAGAACAAACTAAAAACCTAAACATTGAGACCTTTGATTTAGATCTACAAAACCTAAATCGAAAGAACAATAAAATGAGGAAACACATTCGATTCACATATACAAAAGTAAACATAGATGAGAGAAAACGCATATCCAAAAATTAATCATGTAAAAGAAGATGGAAAATGGAAAATGCATACCAAAATTTGTTCCTTCTTTGTGTAAAAAGTGTAAATCGTGGTACTTCATTCTTCCCTCTTCATATTACTCTGTCGTAAGGAAAGAGAAATCGATTTAGCCCCCTCTTCGCAAATAGTACCCAAGAAGGAGGAGAGAGAGAATGACGGTTTTTTTGGTGAATGTTTGGGGATTTTTTTGGTTAAGTTACTCATTTAACCCTTGTTTTTTGAATTAAAGTAAGAGAGAGAAACCAATTATGAATGAGGCAAAAGTGGTGGAAATCAAAAACAAAAGTGTAAAACTATAAAATGAAATACATCAATCCTAACCCTCATTTTTTGCCTTGCTGGCTTAATATGGACCCCTGATTGTCTTATGATTTATGGAATAGTAACCAAAATTCTACTCCTTATTATATATATATATATATATATATATATATATATATATATATATATAGAGAGAGAGAGAGAGAGAGAGAGAGTCATAAACTGTATTTTCTTACATATGTCACTAATTTTTTTAATTGTAGGAAATGCCGAACAAATGCATTAAAAGCACCAAAAGTGTTCCAGTCTGCTCTTGATGACAACCCTAATTTGAAGGATCTTTTAGTTAATTTAGATGAAGATTGAGTATCAAAACATTATTTTTACCCTTGTTAATACTATTTATATCTTATTATTATATTGTCCCATGAAAATCCGATTTGTATCCAAGTTGTATCATGTTAGTTTGATTTACAAATGTTTAGTTTCATCTATGTATGTTTAGCTTGAATTATGAATGTTTAGTTTGAATTATGAATATTTATGGCCACAAACAGCTCGCACGGGGAAATTTTATTAGGAAATCTTGTAATGGAAGTTGATTTGAAAAGATGAAAGTTAGAGGTCGATTACCTTTGAGAGAAACTCAACCGCATTAACAATGACCTTAAGTTGTACCTTGTTCGACAAAATAAGGCTCTAGAGAAATACAATAGGCTATTAAACAAAGATAATATTGTGCAAATCAATTATGCCAAAACTTTCGCAGAAACCAGGTATTGTTTACTTTAACTCATATTTTTATTTACTTGATATGCACAATTTTTTAAATTTTTTACGTAAGGACAAATTTCCATATAGAGTCAATTTGTAGTATTTTCTTGTTCTGGTGGTCAAAACACATAATTTGTTAGGGTGTCGTATTCTCAATTCTACAATTGAAGAAAAGGTAGCAGTCACATTTGCACAAGTCATGCTCAAATCTTCATCATTATGATTTTTCATTCCTGAATGTATATGACCCTTTTTATATTAGGAGAAAATCGTTTTGAGGGTTTAAGTGTTTTTAAAAATAATTTCTTATAACTTATTTTGAAAAATTTATAATTTTTCAGGTTGTTCTAACAACATTGGATATGTCGTTTGAACGAGGCATACTATCATGTGAAAATGAGTATTCAAATTGTAGGAGGGTAGTGTGATTGGGGTCTGAGAATAAACTGGAATGGGTGAGGCGTGACCCACTCCAATGGACTCTGTCTTAAGTTCCTCAAAGCCTCAAAAGAAACTCTAGTAGAAAACCTTCCTCTTCTGGTAAAAATGGAGTAAATGTTATGACCTCCTTATGTAAGAAGATGAACTTCACAAATAATAATAGTAACTTGGAGAGAAGAATCTCCTGAGAATGATGTAACGATGAGAGTGAAGAAACAAGCACTTAGCACGTAGAGAGAGAGCGGGGAGAGAATACTAGGTCTGATGTTATTTTGGCAGAGTAACGACTTAAACTTGAGTTTCTAATATCTGATTTGACCTTACCAAGAGTCCTATTTATAGGTGAATACTAGGGCTGGTTTGAGCATTTTTAGTCACCAAAAATGAGAGTGAAACTTAGAGGGACAAGGTGCAATACCCCGCATTTTTTATTGAATGGAAATTGAAAAAAAAACTATGCCAGTATATATATTCGAAATGTTTGGAAATGAAAATTTAAAATTAAGTCATTAAGATACGAATTTGCGACTTAAATATTAGAAGCGAATTTACGCGTAAAAGGATCGAGAGGGTTAAATTTGGGGCAATGGCATTTTTGTAAATAAACTAGCCCTAGGTATAAATAGAAAAGAAGAGAAGAAGTCTTCATTTTATCATTTCACAAAAGGGGGATAGGTTTTGGTAGAGAAGGAGAGAGAGTAAGAAGAGAAGAAAGCTAAGAGGATTTCAAGAGGATTCAACTTCTCCATACAATCTAAGGCAAGTTAATAACCTATATGTGTATATTATGTATCTACACTAAAATTTCACATGAACATGTATTTGGATCCCTAAATTAATATGAAATTGATGTTAAAAATGATATGCAATGTATTAGGATCGTCTTCCATGTAGATTAAAATGCAATAACATCATTATAGGGATTGAGTTGTAGAACAACCTCTTGAATTTGAGAACTATATAAAATTGAGTAAATCGTCATATTAAAAACTGTTTTGAGCTGTTTTGGTTTCGAAAACGGATGTTTCGTCATGATGCCCGACAGAAAATCATATTCTGGACAACTTTGTAGTTTTAAGTTTTTAAAAAACGGATCGGAAAATCCTTGAATATGCGTTTTACAGTTATGCGTAAAAAGTTGACGTGAACAGGTCCGAACTGTATATGTTAGTTTCGAGTATGTTTTAAGCAGGCTATGGTAGCGTGCTTGCGGTTACTTGTAGAAAATCATGTTCCAAACATTTTTGTAGTTTTAAGTTTTTCAAACACGGATCGAAAAAGTCTCAAATCGGCGTTTTTACAATTCTGGGCAGAAAGTTGTTGAAAACAGGGGCGAATATTATATGTTAGTTTCGGGTCTGTTTTAGGCCAGCTATGGTAGCGTGCACGTGTATCCTTGTATAAAATCACGTTCTGAACAACTTTGTAGTTTTAAGTTTTTCCAAAAACGGATCGGAAGAGCCTCGAATCTGCATTTTAAATTCTGGACAGCATGTTGTTAAAATAAGAGTGCTAAGGGTGTTCATGTTTTTAGAAAGATAACTGTGGTGTTGTGCCTAATATCCTAACTTGATCACATACTTATGGTTATTAGGGATATATAACCTTGAAATGATTTGATGTTGAATTAATAAATTAATGAGTTAAATTATGTTATATTATAAATAATGACTATTGTATAACTCGAGTAACAGACTTGACACGATTGTATATATACATAAGCGTGAAATTGTTTTACATATATATTGTCGAGTATACACTATACTAGTCCTCCAGTCGACATAGGAAGATGTTGAATGCGATTTTTTGTGATTGATCTGATTAGGTTCCGCTCGAGTGTCGTGTCGGAGATAAACCATCGAAACCGGACACATGATTGTAATGCGGGTCGGATAGAAAGACCTTGAAATGCCATGTGATTTAGGACTTTGTATGATTTCCCTTGACACGTAATATCGGGCAATATTCGTGTGTATGCCTAGTGTTACGACTTGTTCCCCCTGGTAACGATAGTGACCCGATATGACTTGTTGTGTGAGATATTATGATAATGTCTTAAAGTAATATCTCGAATCGATGCATTTGATATTATACTTGAAGGAAATATTTTGATACATTAAATATTGAAATGAGATTAATAATGATTAATCATGATACGATATGATACTACACGTTACTTGAGTTTAGGTTGGGTAGTCACGACTTATGAGCATTGGTTGGGTAATTGAACAACTCAATTACTCGAGATGAGTAATGACTAGTGTGCTTTCATTATAAGTACATCTTATAATCTTATAGCTTGTTTTCTTGCTTTGACGTTCGTCTATCTTGCTCCTTGCTCCTCTCTTATATATATAATATATGACTGGTCCTCGTCCTGCTGGACAATAGACTATGGAGCTTGATGAGATCATATCAATCTTAGGATTCTTGTAGCCGTGGAGTTATTCTATTTTAATTTATGTCGTTTGTTTTCCTTCTTCTTGAGGGTGGTATCAGAGAATAATATCACATTATATATATTTGGGATTTGAGATAATTGTTGTATTACTCTTTCTTGTTTTGTGTTAGGCCTCATGTATTGGCATTTTATATTTTCAGTTTGAGATTATTGATGGATTATTACAGTTAATAGTTATGAGTTGGTTTCACTTGTTATAGTTGTTATGATGTGATATGGTTACATGTATGAAAGTGTACATGTTTACTTTACTGCATTTATTTAAATTATGTTTCGAATGCCAACATATTGACGCTCCGCTTTAATTTAATTGGGCGTAGCTAATCGAATTAGATATAAAAAGCAGGGTTATCAAACAAGGTATGTAATGTACCTTCTTTCCCTACTAGGTCTGCAGCCGCCTATCCCTTTTAGTAGACGACACCTAGTGTAAACCAAAGTTAAAAAGAAAATATGTCTCCTAATTGTATTTTGTTTATCGATCCCAGGGGGTGTAGATCCATAATAGGCATATAGGAATTATTGTACATCAAATAACATCAAAAGTGTTGGTTTTAGAAGATGGAATGTCTAATGTTTTTCCACTCAGAGAACTAATTGAATTGCTACGAGAAGAATAAATCGGTCGTGCTTTGGAAAAAGCAATCTATTATCGAGTCGTCTTATTGGGAATAATAAGAGCATTTTTTAATACTCAAAGTTTCATATATGAAGCGAGTTTTCAATAAATTGATCGAGTTTTATCCAAAATGGATCTCTGAGGTCATTTCGATTGGTTGGAAGGCCTGAAAGAGAATGTTGTTATGTGGGGGGATGATACCCGTTGGTACCGGATTCAAAGGATTAGTGCACCATTCAAGGAAACATAACAACATTCCATGGAATCCCTTCTAACTAAGGATTCTTATGGTTCTGAAGGATCCAGTTACAAGAGAACCATGACAGAGAGTTTTCCCCCTTTTTCACCGACTCTTTGGTCTTAAGAACGCTGGTTTTAAGAATGAGTGATTGCCCTTCTCCGACCCTTACTAGCCAACCTGAGAATGGATAACTAATTTGCTCCACTTATTGAACATGTTTTCATGGTCGATCCATGACCCCTTGATGTCGAAGGCATCCATGGGTTGATCTCGTAGTTCCTATGGGGTGAAGATGATAAGTTCGGTCCACGGATTTTCCTTCCTTTTGTTGCATTTCGCTCAAATGATTTGGTAAATATATTTTCAAATGGTTACTTGCTATACAAACTTTGTAAACTTAAGAATGACCTTGAGGGATACCCTCTCTAAAATCATTTTGTAAAAAGGTTCTTCTCATGTGAGCAACCTCTTGGTTAGTCACTTCAGTTATAACTAAGTGTGGGATATGTAATCTCTTGTGTAACTCCTAGTGTACCTCTGTTAGTATTCTCTCTATTTTAAAGTGCTAAATGGTTAAGTTTGCTCAACAAACTTTGTCTCTCAACCACTAAGCCAAAACTCCCAAAAGATCCCAACTGACCTTCTTAAGCCCTGCTTGCTCAACTAGGCTACTTGTAAAAGAAATTAAATATTAGTACATTGTTATTTCCTAAGTAATAAGTCTTGGCTTGGGTATGAGTCCACTCAAGGTGGACCCCCTCTCCCTATGTCAATTATGTAGTATGTGATTTGAGGCAGAAAAGCAACTCTAGGTGGACCTCCTCGCCCTACCTCTTTTTCCAAGGTATCAACTTGGGCAGAAGGGGTTGCTCGTGGTGAGTCCCCTCGCCCTAGCCCTTTTTTGTGGCCTTCACTCTTGAGTATAGGGATTACTCATGGTGATCCCCCTCGTCCTTGGCCTTTCTTTTGTGGCTCCAGTCTTGGGCAGAGTGGGTTGTTCGTGTTGAGCCCCATCGTCATTGGCCTTTTTCTGTGGCCCTAGTTTAGTTTAGAGGGGTTGCTTGTGGTGAGCCCCCTCATACTTGCCCCTTTTTCTGTGGATCCAATCCTGGTTGGAGGGGTTGCTCGTGGTTAGTTACCTCACCCAAGTATTACATTTGGTCACAGGTTCACTACTGGTAGACCCCCTCGCTCTAAATATTTTCTTTCTAATTTGGGAAGTGGGAACCCCTCTAGGTGGGCTCACTCGCCTTAGGCTTATTTTGGAATAGTAGATGGACCCCTCTACATTAGTACCCTCGTAAAAAAAATCTTTGTGTTGGGTATACCAAAGGGTTTTTTACTCAATGATTCAATTCGTCTTGGAATATGAACAGTTTCACTCAGTCGCATCATTTCACTGTTGGCATTAAAGGGTTTTGTCACATCAGCCCACATTGAGAGTGTCGAGGTGACACATGTTGAGGAAAGGACAGGCGTCCTACCATTTGGGAAATTATTTTCCCAACTTTTGATTGGCAGGAGTGTGTGGGTCTCTTTTAGTATAAAAGAACCATTTTAACTTCATTAGCTTTTTACCTTGGCATTTTATTTTCAACAGAAATTTTTATCGAGAGTGAGAGAGAGAGAGAGAGAGAAAGCCCTTGTTTTTATAGAACCCTTAAACCCATCGTCCCCCACTCTTCAAACTTTTCAAAAATGGATTATTCCTCAAAGAAACCCTCTTCCACCACTACTAGAGAGGCTCTAATGGGTTCCTTCCCTAATTTCATTACAATTTCCACTGTCTTGGCCACCGGAGCAACCATGATCACCACCACTATTTTGGATGTCACCGCCTCTGCTTGAACGATTCATTTTCTAGGGTTGTTGCGAGCGGGAATCCCTCGACCACCACCACCTATTCCAAATCCCAAAACGAATACTTGGCAAATCGTTTGAAAAAATATTTTAGGCTATACCACCTTGCTCTATACTTTGGCCCTCAAAACACCTTTATGATACTGTTGCCAATTTCGAGGAGACGTTCATGGCTAAGATCAATGACCAACCCCATATGGGTTTGAGTGAATCTACTGACTTTCCTAGTATTTTACCTGATAGAATTCTTAGGGTTTGAGTGGATACGGGTGAATTTCTCCATTCTAATTTTGAACTCAAAGTTTGTAAAGGGGCCCCTGAGAAGTGGGCCCTCTGGGTTGACCATATCTTTGCCACACCCCCCCCCCCCCCTCTCCCAATAAGGCTATTATCAAGGGTCTTAGCCTTTCCACAACCATTAATAGTTTGAAGACTTGTTCCATTGTCAAGCATGAATGTACTTTCATTCCGTTGGCTTCTCGTTGGAGCAGATACTCACACACTTTTGTCACTGCATGGGGCGAGTTTACTATAACCATGGAAGACATTTGCGAGCTGCTTGCCTTACCCTGTTTAGGATATAATATACTTTCTGATGGCTATGATGATGAGGTCGAGGAGGTAATGGTAGAAGAGCTCCACTAAGCTTTAAGTGAGTGCTCTAAATATACAACAATCAATCAGACTGGCACCACCAGACATACCTTTCCCAAATAGCAAAGGTATTGGTATAGATTTTGAGCAGTTGCCTAGGGATGAAAGTTCGAGCAGGGAATTGAGAAGACAAGAAGGCCCAAAAATCAATTCCTCATCTCATTTGGCAGCTTTCTTTGTGACTTTCCTTAGTAGATTTTTATTTCTAGGAAGGCTAGATAATTACCCTTGTGAGATTCTTTTTAGATTTGTTGTGAGATTTGCTCGAGAGGGAGAGAGAGGTTTTCCTTGAAGATTTAACCTTGGGGTCTATCTATACTTGGCCGGATTGTGCTCATGTTGACGCCGAGCGATCCTATGGCCATCTTGATGCCATCAATTTCACAAACTCTCTTACCATCCTGTCTTTTTTATTTGAGAAATTCCCCAAATTTACCCCAGAGGCAAGGGCCTGCCATATTAGATTATTGAGCTATAAGATGGCATAAGAAAGCTTCCAAATCTCCTCTAGGAGATCTGATAGATAACGTTGATGAATTCTGCTTTTGACCTTATTGCAAACAAGTTGGTGGGGTTTTTATATGGGGATCCTTCTTATCTTTAGGAAGTACTTTTTATTGTTCCGCAGATGTTGAGTTTATTTCTACCTGTCCTCATAATGAGGTGGAAGTTATGCTCTTACCTTGCATTATTCCTTCATTGACTGACCTAGGCTAGGGTGTGGAGTTTTACCACTCTGAGAGAGTGAGGAGGAAATTCCACTATGATCAATATGTTCATTCAACTTCCTATCCTTCGAGAACCTCCCCCTCTGAACTATATCTTGAGGCCTATCCCAATTTGACTTTTGAGGGGATGTTTCACAAAGTTAGCCACTTATGAGGTTTATATGTGCCTCCTCGAGATTACTTGTTATCTTTCACTCACTCTTAGTTTACTCTATGACAGAGGCAGGTGGGCCTCATTCAAAACTGCATGAAGTATGTCCCTTGCGAGACCATTTCTACCAAGATCCATAACAATGACAAATACTTAGGTAAAATGACCCAAAGAGCGTTATGGCATCGCAACATCATCTTAAAGACCCCTCTTGAGCAAGTCACCCCAATCTTGGTGAAGCTCCTACTCGATGAATCTTTTTACTCAAAACAACCTGATCCTTAACCAGCCAAGCATAAGGTAAAGGTCAAGAAAAAATCCCCAGCTACTTCCAAAAGTAAGCACCCTGACTTAGACGTGTCAAATTTTACTCTAGCTACTACTACTTCACATGTTGTTGCGGTTACTCCAACTATTGCCCCTACTTATCTTCCTTCACCAGTAAGGACTAGATCCAACAAAAAAAAAGTTAGTGTTGAAGTTGATGCTCCTTCTCCTACACCAGATTAGGAGTTTAATATTGATGATCTTGGAGCAGAGGCAACCTACAGGACTGTACGTGAGCAAGACTATAAAACTTTGGGTTTGTATTCTCAGGAGCCTCCTATTACTTCCATTCCTATTGCTAAAGGTATTATACATGACTCCTATTTACTTAGTGAAACTGGCTTGTATGGAGTTTTACTTGCTGGTTCCACTTCTCATTCATTTGAAGAGGAATTAGTTGATTATAAAAGCACTCCTTCCTATGATGATGATAGTTCTTCTTCAAATGATGTGAGTGACATTGACCCTCATGGTCAAAATCATCATGATGCTTCTACTTTGTTTCTAGTTTCGATAGAGTCTTCTAAGGAGGAATATATGATATGTTCTCCTTCCTCTAGTATTCCTACAACTGGACATGTCCTATATGGGCAGGGGATGCGCCCAACTACTATAAGTCATTTCTCTTGACTTCCTTTGCCTCACCTTTTATCTAGCTAACTTTTATAGCTTATGTCTAATTTATTTTTGTCTTTATGATATTTTATAGGTTTCTTTCGTTGAGACGAGGGATCCTTCACCTCCACCTCTTGTTCGAGCACCCTTTCCTAGGGAGAGGAATTCCATGTTGGTCCATGTTTAGGTCTGGCTAGAGAGTTTCATTCACCTCCACCTCTTGTTCGATCATCCTTATTCAACTAGTGCTTTTGCCTTTTCTTTTCTTGTAACATTTTACTGACATAACTTATTTCATTTTGCCTTTGTATCTGTGTCTCCCACAACCATGAGAGCCTCTTATGTGTTTTCTCATTTTGTCCAGGTAAGAATCAACTCCTCTAGTTCTTCTTCCATGTCGTCTTATTAGACAATCTTGATGTCTTTCTCTTTATGTGTTTGTAGAGAACTGTTCCTCCTAGCCGTATTTCCCCACCTCCTGCCTCTTCTTCGATGGGCAGTTCTTCGTCTGGGCTTCCAGAGGTACTTGAATTTTTACTTCTTGCATCTTTTTCTATCTATGCATTTTTTCAACGTATGGCTGCAATTTATGTTGTCCGTGTTGCTTTTATCTTTCTTTTTTGCACTGCTTATCTTCACGTAGACCTTCCACCACCGGGGAACGGTCCTGCTCACTGTCCCTAGCTTGTCACCGTCCGAGAGGACACTTATCTCCCGAGTTTTTTGTACTTCTTTCCTTTTCTTATATGCACAAGAATTTTAAAGTGTTTCTTACATATTTTTAGTTGTGGTTCCTCTATCTGCATGACCTATATCTTGTTTCTCAAGTTAGCATTGTTCCAATCCTGGTACCTATAGAACCTTTGGGTACCATCCCGAAGGAGCCTACCCCAGTAAGTTTGGCACATTATTTTTTTACTTGCATTTTTTGTGCAAGTGTTTGCTGACACATCCTTATATTATTATTTTCAGGTTAGTTCCCTAGTTGTCCCCGCTACTGCGAGATATTTGGCCAGCATCTTAGATGAGACTTCCCAGGTAAACAATTGGTATACTATACTTTTCAAACTGGATTTTACTGTGTAGGTGCTCACTAACACTTACCTATTTCTACGTTTTTAGGTTAGTGTTACGGATGTTTTGGTAGCTGTGGAACATCTTGCGGAAGTCGTTTTAAGAGAGGTATTCTACTTTCATACCCTCATATCCTTTTTTTCCTCACCTTTTCTTCTTGCTTTTACGGTGTAAGTGTGACACCCTGACTAATTAAATACCGGGTAGCTACTCCTTTATTAAATCAATACAAAATGCCAAGTTGGTTCAGTTAATAGCATCACTGTCGAAAAAATTTTAATAGTTACTAACCACCTAGTATTTAAAAAGTAAGTTGCCAAATTTTAAGTTAAGTCTGATTAACATGCAATAAAAGAATAATGGAAGAACAACATGATCCATTCACCATAACGAAGTAATGAGATAACCAACAAATAGTAATAAGAAGTCCGAAGGAAAACTCCTCACAACAATCCCACAAATGAAAATAATAAGACAAGTCAGAATCCTGAATTAATTACATGCCCGAAGTCTGAATAACTGAAATAAATGAAAAGTCACTAAAGAAATGGGCGACATGCCCTACAACTGATAAATGCTGAATAGAGAGTCAATATAGAAGAAGCGTCTACAAGCAAAGTCCTGTAACTTCCACAAACAGCTACAGCTCATCACCTAAATGAGAATCCTAAGCATGGTGTCCTTGTGGCTGGGCACCTAAAATGGTTTTTACAAAAATAGATTTGAAAGCAAATGGGTCAGAGCCCGAAAGTGGAAATTATTTTAAAAACAGCAAGTGTTTTAATAACATTAAAACATTAAATGCAAAATACATGTTAGGACGTGCACTCACATGAAATTCTCACCTCTCGACTACATGTGCACTCCTAACGTACCCTACCCATCTAAATGACATCCATATCTAACCAAACCGTAATAAATTCTACCCCTTACTACTCGATCCCCATATTACATTCTAGCGTTATCAATTTAAATAGAGAGCTCTACTTAAACTCAGATTCTCAATTTGTAATACAATTCACTATTTGTTAACCCGTTATGTTTTCTCGAAACGTTTCCATATTTATACACACAATACCACATGAAAGTTCCCATTAATTAAGAGTATATTATTCACGTCATAAATATACAATACAAGCACCCCGAGACTAAGCTGTGGTGCACGCATACTCTGCTATCCATCCCGGTACATCACGTATGTAAGGATCACGTATTCCGAATCTCTCAGGAATCGTTCTCAGATAATAACATCACAAATAATGGAGGCAAACACAGTCACATCACATGGGTCACATACATACGTATGCTCCCACGATCAGCAGACTTATTAATATCCCAATAAGTCCTTCTCTGACCTATGTTCATCGAGGTACCAGACTAAATCCGGGCAACAAAAGGATTAGAGGGCCCTAAGCGAATGCAAACCTCCCGTGATAGCAAGTATGGTAGGTATGTCATACACATAAAATCAATACATATACTAAGTATGCACACATCTTAGTAATCAACATAATATGTTGGTGGTACCCTTCTCATTCTCTTACCGACATATAATACTACACAATTTATATGTTCCCGGTTAACATAATAAATTAGATCGTCAATAGTTCTCGCACCGTAATAGACACTCACGTCCTACTCCATGATTTCCCCTTGGTTCGAATCACACTTCTAGGTTTTACTCCTCATTATACCTCAAATGTCCCTACTATATCAATTTATCATTAAGGGAAGGTGATCTCTACCATTAAGTAAGGTTACGGGACACGCGAATTCAAAACGGGCTAAAAAGCCTAAACTGTCAGCTCGTTAGAAGTCTCGTTCGAACGAGGCTGTTCGAACGAGAGTTCGTTCGAACGAACTGGGCCTTCTAACGAGATCTCGTTCGAACGAAAGTCTTCAAATGAACATCCCTCTCGTTAGAACCCAAACTGTGAACTCGTTAGAAGCTCGTTCGAACGAGCTCGTTCGAACGACCTGGGTAGGTCTTCTAACCAGTGGCCAGATTCGAGCCCAGAAATTTCTTTACTCGTTTTTCAAATTTCTCTACACCTCTAATCTCCTCTAAACATCGTTCCAACATCAATTTAAGGTTCCTAATTCGTACTAAACATTCATAGATCATAACTAAATGTTTATATAGGGCCAATACATCTTAAACATCATCAAATCATCAAATCCCTTCATTTATCCCCCAAATTACATGAACATGAACCCTAAAATTTATAAATCATCAATGAGCCTAATCAAATCCGTTTTTGTTTCATCCAAATTATAATATCATCAGAACAATCATCTAAATACAAATCTACATGCAATTCCTCATCAAAAATGTAATTTTTACTTCCAATTAAAATGGGTTTTCATCATACTCCAAGAGCAATACAATTTATTTGAATTTCCTACGCATGGAAGAAGCATTCTTTGTAAAAATCTGTAATTAAACCACTTGCCTTAAGTGTAACTCTGGATTTGATGACGAATCTGATGAATGGTTCTCTCTCTCTTCTGCAGAATTCCTCCTTTCTCTCTCTCTCCAAGCTTTCTTCTCTAATGGTGGCAATAGAGGCTAGGGTTTGTCTTATGAACTTTTGGGGTTAATTCTAATAACCCCTGTAGCCCTCAAATTAGATAATGGCTGGTAATGGGTTAGTGGGTCTTTTAATTTTCCATTTAAAACTCCTAAAATTCGTTAATCAAAAATCCCAAAATTCTAAAATTACCAAACTACCCTTATACGTTGCCGGCATGGCCAAAAAATGCCCCGAGACCCAAACTAAACCCCCGGCTAGTGTTTTCTGACTATTTCGACCCTTCCGGACTCGTTGGCGCACTCAAAATGACCATACGGTTTATAGAAATAAAATTCACTCTTTAATTATCATAATTATATACTTGACGCGACTGTCACCCGCGTCTCAACAAAATTCCCAAATTGTCGTATTTCAATCTCACGACAAATTTCATTATTCAATATTCATATATAATCATATATGCACATTATATCAAATACCAACTCGCATCTCGCTAGTATTTTAATCCGGATTAATTTCCAATTAATACGCATTTAATTCAATTAATCCCATAAATAAATATCACAAAAATACGGGTTATTACATACTTCCCCCCTAATAACTGAATTTCGTCCCGAAATTCGGAACTAGAAAGTACCTGGTAAGAACAACTCTGGATAACGTTCGCGCATCTCATCCTCATGCTCCCATGTGGAATCCTCGACATTATGATGTAGCCACTGAACACGCACTAACGGAACTATCTTTGACCGCAGTTTCCGCTCACTTCGGTCCAAAATAGCAATCGGCCCCTCCTCGTAGGAGCTATCAGGCTGGAGATCTATGTCCTCCAAAGCAATATGTGAATGGGCCAAATCGTCTCTAAGATATTTCCTTAGCGAGGAAATATGAAATACATCGTGAATCTGATGCAAATGCTCCGGTAATCCAAGCCTATACGCAACCGGTCTAATGCGCTCAATAATAGGAAATGGTCCCACATATCTCGGTGCCAACTTCCCTTTCTTCCCGAATCGCATAATCCCCTTCATAGGAGATACTCTGAGCAAAACCTGGTCCCCCACTTGGAACTCTCTGAAGAACCTCTTTGCATCAGCATAGCTCTTCTGCCGATCCTGAGCTACCCGAATGCGACTCCGAATCAATTCTATCCTCGCCGAAGTATCCTGAATCACTTCCTGCCCAAGTAGTTTGTTGTACCCCACCTCCAACCAACATGCCGGGGAACGACAAGGTCTACCATACAACGCCTCAAATGGAGCCGTGCCAATGGTGAACTGTTAGGAGTTATTGTAAGCAAACTCCACTAGTGGAATACACTGCTCCCATCCACCCCCAAAATCAATGATACTCATACGTAGCATGTCCTCCAACATCTAGTTTGTACGCTCCGTTTTCCCGTCGGTCTGCGGGTGGTACGCCGTGCTCAACCGCAATTTCGTGCCCATGGCCTCCTGAAAACTCTCCCAAAACCGTGAAACAAATATCTTGTCTCGGTCAGACACGATATTCAGGGGCACACCGTGAAGTCTCACTATCTCTGCAATAAAGAGCTGGGCATACTGTCCCGCAGTGTAGTCTGTCCTTACGGGTAGAAAATGAGCGACTTTGGTCAACCTGTCCACAATTACCCAAATGGAGTTGTGACCTCTTTGTGACGTAGGCAATCCCGTGATAAAGTCCATGGAGATGCTCTCCCACATCCACATCGGGACCTCCGACGGCTGTAGAAGTCCTGCCGGTCTCTGATGATCCACTTTTACTAGCTGACAAGTGGCGCATTTTGAAACAAACACGACAATATCTCTCTTCATCCCGCTCCACCAATACTGTCGCCTCATGTCTTGGTACATTTTTTCCCCACCGGGATGTACCGCGAACCGTGAGACGTGCGACTCTTCCATCACCTCGTGCCGCAATTCCTCCCCTTTCGGAACTACCAATCTTCCATTGAAGCGTAATCCCCCGTCTGAGCTAACAGTATAGGACTCGGCTCCCTCTGCTAATAATCGAACTATCTTCTCCTGACAGAACGAGTCATTTGCCTGTGCCCTTACTACCTTCGTGACAATCTGAGGTGTAACGGTCATCACAGACATGAACGATCGGGCCACTGCATCCTAGTGTCCCAATTCCTTCCACTTGGCCTTCCACACCCCTGCCACTTCATCTGCTGGCCTACGGCTCAATGCGTCTGCTACAACGTTAGCCTTCCCCGGGTGATACTAGATATCAAACTGATAGTCCTTCACAAACTCAAGCCACCTTCGCTGCCGCATATTTAACTCTTTTTGCGTGAATAGGTACTGTAGGGACTTGTGGTCTGTGAACAATCGGAACTTCTCCCCCAAAAGGTAATGTCTCCAAATCCGAAGGGCAAATACAACTGCCGCCAACTCCAAATCATGAGTGGGGTAATTATTCTCATGAGGCTTAAGCTTACGGGAAGCATAAGCTATGGCCTGACTCTCCTGCTGCAATACACCTCCAAGTCCTTGTAAGGACGCGTCGGTGTAGACTAGATACTCAACTCCCGGTCTCGGCAATGCTAACACAGGTGCTGAGGTCAACTTATCCTTCAACTCATCGAATGCCAACTGATAGGTATCACTCCAGATGAATGGAATACCCTTACGAGTCAGATGTGTCAAAGGACCTGCTATCTTCAAAAATCCCCGAATGAACCTCCTGTAGTATCCTGCTAGTCCCAAGAAACTACGGATCTCCGTCGGTGTCGTGGGCTGTCCCCACTCCCTCACCGCGGATACTTTCCCCGGATCAACAGATATCCCCCGGTCGGAAATAATATGTCCCAAAAACTGGACCTCCTTCAGCCAAAACCCGCATTTCTCATATTTTGCATACAGCTCGTTATGACGTAGCGTCTGCAAAACCTGCCTCAAATGCTCGGCGTGTTCCTCCTCTATCTGGGAGTAAAATAGAATATCATCGATGAAGACAATGACAAACTGATCTAGGAAATTACTGAACACCCTATTCATCAAGTTCATAAACACTGCTGGAGCGTTGGTTAAACCAAAAGGCATAACCCGAAACTCGTAAGAACCATATCTCGATAAGAACGCAGTCTTCGAGACATCCTCTTCCCTGATACGCAACTGATGGTATCCCGATCTCAAATCAATCTTTGAGAAGAAAGAAGCTCCTCTCAACTGGTCGAATAAGTCATCGATTCGAGGCAACGGATACTTATTCCGTATCGTGACCTTATTCAACTCTCGGTAGTCCACACACAATCTCAGTGAACCATCTCTCTTCTTCACAAATAACACAGAGGCACCCCATGGCGAAGTACTCCTCCGTATAAACCCCTGACCCAACAACTGCTCAATCTGATCCCGTAGCTCTCGCATCTCTGCCGGAGCCATACGGTACGGTGCTCGTGCTATAGGTCTCGTATCTGGCAATAAGTCTATGACAAAGTCTATCTCTCGACTGGGGGGTAGGCCTGGTATCTCCTGAAACACATCGGAATACTCCCTGACAACTGAGATCGAATCTAAAGGAATCACAACCACCTTAGAGGTATCCTCCTCTATGTAGTACAAATGAGCGGTCGAACCTCCCTCTGGGCGAGGCATCGCCACTACAAACATCTCTTGCCCCAGAATGGCAAAAATAATGCTCCCACCGAAGCAATCAATCATGGCTCTATAATCAGCGAGCCAATCCATACCGATTATTACATCGTGTACATGCATATCTAATACTAACATGTTTGCAGGTAACACCAGACTACCAATCTCTACCCCCACTCCCCGGCATATAAAGAAAATAAGCGACCCACTCCCCAATGGTGAGTCTACACACGTCACTGTGCTCTCTACTGTGGCTAACAACCCTAAGGATTTCGTAAAATGTGTAGCTATAAAACAATGCGTTGCCCCCGTATCAAACAAAACCCGACCCATAGTACCATGGATAGGAAACATACCCTCAATCGCGGGTGGTGCCTGTGGAGCTGCTGCCTGATGGACGTTATAGACACGTCTATACTGTAACTGCCCCTGCTGCGCAGGAACTACTAGAATGACTGGAAGAGCTGGCACCTGGGCTGGAGCTGGAAGAGCAGGTGGAAAAAGTGGCCTCTGTGGCTCATGTCGAGCACCCTGCTGCTGCTGCGGGGCCCCACCCCTATCACGACAGTCCTGGCGTTTATGGCCAGTCTTTCCATAAACGAAACATTTCCCCGGAAAGTTCCCCCCTCTCTTCCCTTGCTGCCCTCGGCCCTGGTGGCCATTACCGTTCCTCCACTGGCCCTGCTGAAACTGCTGTTGACCATTCTGACCCTACTGGTTCTGATGGCCGTTCGGACCCTGATGGACCTGCCGGAAACCTCCATGTCCATGCCTGAAATTTCCCGACATGAACCTCTTGTGATCCCCTTGCTGGGAACCCTGATCACCCTGCCTCTGTCCCTGAACAGAATGTGCCCCACTGGCACCATTTCCCCCAGTCCTGCCCTGATGGTTGGACTCTCCTGACCTCTTGCCTTCAATCATGTGAAAGCGATGGTCCTGGCAGTGTAACAGTGCAGCGTTAACCACATCAGAATATGTGGCTAATAAGAGGTTCCCTAACAAGTGCTGACGAATCCTCCATGTCAACCCGTCTGTAAATTTCTGTATTTTTTTCTCCTCTGTCGGTATCTCATCCGGAACAATGTTCAGAAGATCAGTGAATTTGGCCTCATACTTGGCCACAGTCTTACCCTCCTTCTTGAGGCTCATCAACTTCCTTCTCATCTCCGTGTGAACAGCTAACGGAAAGTACTTGCGGTCGAACCGCACCCAAAACTCCTGGATAGTGAGAGTATCTCTCTCCTCCACGGTGGTAATAGACTCCCACCACTGTAGTGCAGGCCCCACTAGCTTAAAGGTAGCAAGTATCTGCTTCTGGACATCGGTGCACTCATACATCCTCAAGTGCCGCTGTATATCCTTCCTCTACTGACTCGAAACTACCACATCGGAGCTACCTGCGAACTCCGGAGGGTGTGCTTTCTGAAAAGCATCACGTACACGTTCCCAAGTAGACAGAAATGCATGTGCCTGAACTGGCGCAGCTATCGGCGCTTGAGGTGGTGCCTGCTGAACTACAGCTAGTGCGGCATTTACAGCCTGGGCCACAATGGCTGCAACCTCGGCGGCATTCATCGTGCCCTGAACTGGTGCGGGCTGTGGTTCCGGCATAGCATCCCTGGGACCCGCTGTGCACGTCGTGGAGGCATCTGAAATAAGAATGAAGTTTATAAGTTCGCAGTTATAAACTTAAAATGGCTGAAGAACGTAGCATATACAAGAGAATACAACAGTCCTAAAATATAGGGCTCTACATCAAAGAAAACTCAGCGGAAACATAATAAGCCGTACAGATCCTAATGGACACTAGAACTTGATGCTCTGATACCACCTGTGATACCCCGACTAATTAAATACCGGGTAGCTACTCCTTTATTAAATCAATACAAAATGCCAATTTGGTTCAGTTAATAGCATCACTGTCGAAAACATTTTAATAGTTACTAGCCACCTAGTATTTAAAAAGTAAGTTGCCAAATTTTAAGTTAAGTCTGATTAACATGCAATAAAAGAATAATGGAAGAACAACATGATCCATTCACCATAACGAAGTAATGAGATAACCAACAAATAGTAATAAGAAGTCCGAAGGAAAACTCCTCACAACAATCCCACAAATGAAAATAATAAGACAAGTCAGAATCCTGAATTAATTACATGCCCGAAGTCTGAATAACTGAAATAAATGAAAAGTCACTAAAGAAATGGGCGACATGCCCTACAACTGATAAATGCTGAATAGAGAGTCAATATAAAAGAAGCGTCTACAAGCAAAGTCCTGTAACTTCCACAAACAGCTATAACTCGTCACCTAAATGAGAATCCTAAGCATGGTGTCCTTGTGGCTGGGCACCTAAAATGGTTTTTACAAAAATAGATTTGAAAGCAAATGGGTCAGAGCCCGAAAGTGGAAATTATTTTAAAAACAGCAAGTGTTTTAATAACATTAAAACATTAAATGCAAAATACATGTTAGGACGTGCACTCACATGAAATTCTCACCTCTCAACTACATGTGCACTCCTAACGTACCGTACCCATCTAAATGACATCCATATCTAACCAAACCGTAATAAATTCTACCCCTTACTACTCGATCCCCATATTACATTCTAGCGTTATCAATTTAAATAGAGAGCTCTACTTAAACTCAGATTCTCAATTTGTAATACAATTCACTATTGGTTAACCCGTTATGTTTTCTCGAAACGTTTCCATATTTATACACACAATACCACATGAAAGTTTCCATTAATTAAGAGTATATTATTCACGTCATAAATATACAATACAAGCACCCCGAGACTAAGCTGCGGTGCACGCATACTCTGCTATCCATCTCGGTACATCACGTACATAAGGATCACGTATTCCGAATCTCTCAGGAATCGTTCTCAGATAACAACATCACAAATAATGGAGGCAAACACAGTCAGATCACATGGGTCACGTACATACCTACGCTCCCACGATCAGCAGACTTATTAATATCCCAATAAGTCCTTCTCTGACATATGTTCATCGAGGTACCAGTCTAAATCCGGGCAACACAAGGATTAGAGGGCGCTAAGCGAACGCAAACCTCCCGTGATAGCAAGTATGGTAGGTATGTCATACACATAAAATCAATACATATACTAAGTATGCACACATCTTAGTAATCACCATAATATGTTGGTGGTACCCTTCTCATTCTCGTACCGACATATAATACTACACCATTTATATGTTCCCGGTTAATATAATAAATTAGGCCGTCAATAGTTCTCGCACCCTAATAGACACTCACGTCCTACTCCATAATTTCCCCTTGGTTCGAATCACACTTCTAGGTTTTACTCCTCATTATACATCAAATGTCCCTACTATATCAATTTATCATCAAGGGAAGGTGATCTCTACCATTAAGTAAGGTTACGGGACACGCGAATTCAAAACAGGCTAAAAAGCCTAAACTGTCAGCTCGTTAGAAGTCTCGTTCGAACGAGGTTGTTCGAACGAGAGTTCGTTCGAACGAACTGGGCCTTCTAACGAGATCTCGTTCGAACGAAAGTCTTCGAACGAACATCCCTCTCGTTAGAACCCAAACTGTCAACTCGTTAGAAGCTCATTCGAACGAGCTCGTTCGAACGACCTGGGTAGGTCTTCTAACGAGTGGCCAGATTCGAGCCCAGAAATTTCTTTACTCGTTTTTCAAATTTCTCTACACCTCTAATCTCCTCTAAACATCGTTCCAACATCAATTTAAGGTTCCTAATTCGTACTAAACATTCATAGATCATAACTAAACGTTTATATAGGGCCAATACATCTTAAACATCATCAAATCATCAAATCCCTTCATTTATCCCCCAAATTACATGAACATGAACCCTAAAATTTATAAATCATCAATGAGCCTAATCAAATCCGTTTTTGTTTCATCCAAATTATAATATCATCAGAATCATCATCTAAATACAAATCTACATGCAATTGCTCATCAAAAATGTAATTTTTACTTCCAATTAAAATGGGTTTTCATCATACTCCAAGAGCAATACAATTTATTTGAATTTCCTACGCATGGAAGAAGCATTCTTTGTAAAAATCTGTAATTAAACCACTTTCCTTAAGTGTAACTCTGGATTTGATGACGAATCTGATGAATGGTTCTCTCTCTCTTCTGCAGAATTCCTCCTTTCTCTCTCTCTCCAAGCTTTCTTCTCTAATGGTGGCAATGGAGGCTAGGGTTTGTCTTAGGAACTTTTGGGGTTAATTCTAATAACCCCCGTAGCCCTCAAATTAGATAATGGCTGGTAATGGGTTAGTGGGTCTTTTAATTTTCCATTTAAAACTCCTAAAATTCGTTAATCAAAAATCCCAAAATTCTAAAATTACCAAACTGCCCTTATACGTTGCCGGCATGGCCTAAAAATGCCCCAGGACCCAAACTAAACCCCCGGCTAGTGTTTTCTGACTATTTCGACCCTTCTGGACACGTTGGCGCACTCAAAATGATCATACGGTTTATAGAAATAAAATTAACTCTTTAATTATCATAATTATATACTTGACGCGACTGTCACCCGCGTCTCAACAAAATTCCCAAATTGTCGTATTTCAATCTCACGACAAATTTCATAATTCAATATTCATATATAATCATATATGCACATTATATCAAATACCAACTCGCTTCTCGCTAGTATTTTAATCCAGATTAATTTCCAATTAATACGCATTTAATTCAATTAATCCCATAAATAAATATCACAAAAATACGGGGTATTACAGTAAGTATGCTCGCCCTCATGTTCTTTTTTCCTTATTTTTAGGTTAATGAATCATCGGTTCCTAGCTCTGCGAAACATGCTACGAGTGTGATACTGCACACTCCCCAAGTATTAAATTGTTATGCCTTTTAGATGTTTTCTTAGAAGTTTCATTTCTAACATAAGTAAAAATATATTGATTCAAATTATGTCCATTCTCTAATAGGTTGGTATTCAGGGTCATGCGATGCTTTCTCGATTTGGCAGAAGCATACTTATCCCTCTGAGCTTTGATGTAAACTTTGTATTCCTTGTTTTACTTTGAGCAAAGACACTCAGTTGTCTATTCTTATCTTCCTTATTTACTTATCATTTCATGTTTAAGACCCCGTGAGTGAGCCTGTTGAGGTGGTTGATGAGGCAGAGCAGAGTTCTGAGGGCCACTCGTTCAGATGGTGTTTCTAGCTCTGGCGAGGATTGCTCTCTTCCTCTTTCAGAGCTCGAGTCTCGAAACACGAGTTATGATAATATCGAGGTAGAGGCTCTTGAGGCCTTTATGAGTGCTTTATAGTGCACAAAGTTGCCTTCGAGGTTCTGGACCCACGAGCGGGAGGTGTTAGAGATGATCTTAGAGAACGATCCTGAGACTTTTACGTCTCAAAGTGGGCTCAACATCGATAGCCTCACGATCTTCAATATGAGGGCTCTCGCTAGTCATCTTCATGATTTTTTATCCACTTCTCTTGTTGACCTATATTATTTATCCAGGCCCTTTATGATCTCCAGAGATTCTATCATTTTTAGCTAGACTGGCTTGACATTGCGATTCGTCATTTTTTGAGTATCCCATTTAGAAAGATGATAAGACTTCGCACATCTACGCAGTCTAGGGTTCAGCAACGTCAGGCTGAGGCTACTCAAATTAGGGGTCAGATTTAGTCGCTCCAAGCTAAGTTGGCAAAGCTTGAGGCTGGTGATATTGATGATGAGGCCAGGATGGATAGGTTGGAGAAGCAGTTTGTTGAGGACGCGGGTCCTTATGGAGACATGCACTCGCGGCAGGATTTTTTTTGTTTTATTTAGTGGATTGTGTATTTTTCTATATAGACTTTGTTTTTTATTTTTCTTTCTTTCCACATATTTAAGGAGTTGTTTCACATTAATGAAAACTATTAGTTTTTTTCCATTATTCCTTTTCCTTCCTTGCCTCTGTTATGCTTTTGACATCTGTTTACTATGACCTGCTATATTTACTGTGAGCATTTTGTCAATTAGAGTTGCCCCGTGTTCTGTGGGGGTACTTTTCTATAATCTAGGCAGGACATCATTTTAGAGATTCCCCTCTAACTACGGGATACTTTTATGTGAGTTGGGCAAGTCATCTTGTTAAATCTTCCCCTTTTACTGCGGAGGACCTGATGTATATACTTTTTAGGGAATAACTTAGATGAGGGTGACCCCCTTCTCCTTCCGAAATGCATAAAGAACAATACAAAAACTGGAACTAAGTAAAAAAATAATGACTATTTCTTTCTTTTTTTTAGTAAACTACCCCTAGTGTACGGGGGGTCCCCATTCTAAACTTTAACTTGAGAACTTATAATCTGTGAATTTTTCTGAAAATCTCCATTTTATTAGAGAGGGGATTAGATCCTTTTCCTCACATTTTCATATAAACATAACAAGTAAAGTTTACTTTTTTGAGAACAGAGGTCAGAACGTGTTCTCTAGGTTATAAGTCTGTAAGAAATACTTTTTGTAATTTTTCTTATTTTTTGGAGAATCGTATCCTATTAGTATCTAGGAATGCTCAAATTGTTGTGTCTGTAGTGGATTTCCTGACTATACTTTGCTTATGTAATGGTTGTACCCCCCCCCCCCCCCCCCTCCAAGTTTAATGAGGAAAGTTCATTTTGTCATGGACCCTCTTCTAGTCTAGTAGAGAGTGTTATAGTGCTTGCTTTTTTAAGAAAGAGAAAATATTAATCTCGTGTACCCACCTCATAAATCGGGTAAATAAATCATGCACAAGCTATCAAGTAATGGTCAAAATAGATTTTATTCATTTCTTTTGTATTGCACGTCATTTAAAAAACTTTTCTCTACTTGAAAAAAAAACTATTCATTAATAATTTTTGAAAATATTAGAGAGGACTTTCGTGGAGGATTTCGGGGAGCAACTTTGAGTGATTGTAATCAATTTGAGGGCCAAGTTTTTATCATTTTTTTAGAGGATTCAAGATTGTTGTGAGAGAACTATTTGTAAGTTTGGTTTATTAATGAAGATCTCTACTCATTCTTGCAATTTCTCTTTCATTATGGTAGCTTGATTCTTATATTAGGAGTAGGGTGAAGTTTATCATAGTTAACTAATATTGTCACGTTAATTTTATCGTTGTTTATTCCCTACTTATTTTAATTGTTATTAAAGATTCGGTATTCATTTTAAAGCGACACGAGAGTGTGTTTTAGAACCTTCAAGATTGTTTTGTCAAATCATGTTTTGAGATTTAAAAATAGTAATTTTTGATGGATTATGCTTGCACATTGATTGTTTTGATAGTCCATGCTTAAATACATTTGCGAATTTTAAAACTTGTATTTTCTAAGGGAATAGGGATTTTAGCCGTCTATTAGAGACGTTAAAAATATTTTGATCATAACCGTCATATTTTCCGAATTAAACATGGCGAGAGTCGGTTTAATTTGAGTTATAAAAAGGGAATGGCAACATTAAATTAGTGTGCAATATTAGTTACGTGATAAATGGACCCCGAATCCTAATTATTTCCTAATTGTTTACAAATCTCTTGCGTTACTCTCATTTATCGTAGTTGTTTTTATTTTGTATAATTTATAATTATTCTCTACCCCATTTGATCTAGTTGGACAGTTGTAATTCTTTTAATAATTAAAATTGACAAATCCTCGTGGGTTCGACCCGTACTTACACTCGCTATTCTATAATAGCCCGTGCACTTGCGGTATTTTATAAATTGACAACAAGTTTTTGGCGCCGTTGCCGGGGATTTGACAATTTTTTTTCTTAAAAGAAGTTGTGACTTTCGGACTAGTTTGTTTTACTTTTTGCATTTTTTTAGTAAACATTTCATAAAAAATAAAAAAAAATAAATAAATAAAAAAATAAAAAAAACTCTTAACAAGGCTAGAATTAAAAGCTACTCCAACGTGAACTTGTCAAATCGATTCCGTTTCACCTTGTCTATGATTGGTGGTTTTTAATGAGTCTTCGTACCTACCACCTACCTGGAGGTGAAATCGAAATTTGAGGAGACAACCGTAGTTGGTTTTTAATTCTAGTCTTCGTACCTACCACCTACCTGGAGGTGCTTGAGGACAAGCCCCCGGTATGTCCTCGAGCACCTTCTTCAAAGTATTATTAAGCATTTTGTTTGTGGCTTCTGCCTATCCATTTACCTTCGGGTATGAGATGGTGGAATTGTTCTGTTCAATCTTATACTTATCCATTAGGATCCCCATCTCTTTACATGCAAATTGTTTCCCATTATCGGTTAGAATCACTTTGGGAATACCAAACCTGGGTATGATATATTACCTTATAAATTGGGTCATCACTTGGACAATCAGTCTCTTTAGAGGGATTGCCTTTACCCATTTGGTGTACAGTTGTGTGGAAATAATGATGAAGGCCTTGCAACGAGAGGCTGGGTTGATCTTTCCCATCAGATAGAATGCCCAAGTGTGGAAAGGGTAAGGAGTTTCTAGGCTTTGTAGACTCACTGAGGGGGCATGCACTATGTTGCCGTGCACTTGGCATGCCTTGCACTTCTTGACTTAGTTGATAGAGTCAGCCTCCATTGTGGGCCATTAGTACCCTAGCATCATCAGTTGATCGTATAACTTGGAGCCTCCTATATGAGAGGGCACATGTGCCTCCTTTAACATTATTAAGTATCCTTTCGCTACACACTTTAGCGCCTTCTCATTATATCCTTTCTTGTAGAGTTCCCCTTCTACCAAATAGCAGCGGGCCACTCTTTTCTTGAGGTAGATCTCATCTTCTCTTTCCATTGGCAACTATACATCCCTCATATATGCTAGGTAGGGTGTCCTCCAGTCTTCAAACACCTCTATAAAATTGGCCTCAGCCAGTTGATCAAACTAGGTCTGGGACTTCAAATACCCCTGATATAAACGAGCAACCTTTGTGCTCATAGTGGGCCAATAGTAGCCCCCCCTACAATCGACGGTAAAGAGGGATGTCTGTATCCCCATAATGCTTTTCATGCATTGCTGCTAGCCTAGCTTTAGCCTCTTCTTCTCACACACATCTGGAGAAAAATCCCCTGGGGCTCTTGAAATAGAGATTCCTTCGGAGTAAATGGTAGTTCTGTCAATTCTGACATTTTCATCGTTCCTTCTTTGGTTTCCAATTGCTACAGGGAACCTCCAATCATCTAGTTCTTCATTTGTAAGTAAACACTTGACCATACTAGGCACTATTCTTCGCCATACTATCATAGTCGCTTCTGAATCATCCATATCCCATTTTTGGGCTATGGTGGCTAGGTCACCTGGAGGCCTATTTACCATGCGGCGTGCCTCTCAATAGTAATCTTCAAGAACTGACTCAGTAATCTCTGGATAATGGACCTATATGGTGTTAAATTGGCATGCTTGAAGGCAAACTCCCCATTAACCTGTTTCATTACCAGGTTAGAGTCCCCTCGTATGCACATCACTATAATGCCTCTTCTCCCTGCTTTCAGCAATCCCATAATGAGAGCTTCATACTCAGCCTCGTTGTTTGAACATTTGAAACCAAGTTTTAAGGAGAAGGTGATCTTCTCCTTCCCCTTGGAGAGAATAATACCTTCTTCACCCGTCCCCTGGGAACAAGAGCCTTCAAATTCCATCTTCCATTCTTCCATTTCTTTTACAAGGCATGCTTGGAAGTTTTCCCCTGATACCCACTCATTAGGAGGTTCAAAATTCTGGCATGGTAAGTGGGATAGTAAATCTTCTACTTCATGTCTCTTGATAGCCTTTGGGACTATGCATTTCAAATCATGCTCTAACAAGATCAAGAACCACCTTGTTGCTCTTCCTACTAAGACAATTCGCACCATAAGGTACTTGATAGGATCGTACTTGGTTACAATATGGACTGTAAATGCCAATAGGTAATGGCTTAGCTTCTGAGCAACAAACACCAAGGCGAGATAATGCCTCTATACATTGGTGTATCTAAATTCAGTACTTGAGATTACTCGCAACAAGTAGTAAATGGGACTCTCTATCCCTGATCTTTCTTGGGTAAGCAAGCCCCTATGGACCCTTTGGTTGAAGGTAGGTAGAACAGCAGCGGTGCACCCACCTTTGGCGGTACCATAGTTGAGGGTGATACTAATATATCCCTTTTGTTTTCTCAAAGGCCTTTTTCTATGCATCTCCCCAAACCCAGGTAGATTTTTCCTTTATCAGCGGAGCGAATGGGTGGGTCACCTCTACTAGAGCTGCTATAAACCTTCTTAGGTAAGAAACCTTCCTTAAGAAGCTTTTAAGCTGCCTCTGACTCTATGGCGATGGTATCATTAGGATGTCCTTTTTCTTTTCCTAATCTACTTCCACCCCATGCCGATTCACTACAAAACCTAGAAACTTTCCAGTTGTTACTCCAAAAGCACATTTTTAAGGGTTCATTCTTATCTTATAGTTGTGGCACCTCTCAAACACTCGCACAGGGTCTTGGATATGTTTTATTTCTCTATTTGATTTCACCATCAGGTCATCGATGTGGAAATCTAATATGTCATGAAACAAATCAAGGAATATTCCCATCATAGTGCACTTATACGTGGCGCCCGCATTCTTCATCCCAATTGGCATAACTGTGTAGTGAAAATTTCCTAATGGTGTGAAAAAGGCAGTCTTTTCTGCATCGATTGGATACATTCGGATCTAAGTGTAACCAACATACTTGTCCATGAAACTATACAATTCATGACCCACAATAGCATCTACTATGATGTCAATATTAGGCAATGGAAATTCATCCTTTAGTTAGGCCCGATTCAAATCACAGAAGTCCATGTAAATCCTTATTTGACTCTTGTCTTTCTTTGCCACTGGTACAATGTTGGAAAGTCAGATCGTATGCTGGATGGGTTTAATGAACCCAGCTGCTAGTAGCTTTTCCACCTCTATTTTTATCTTAATGTCTAACTCTACTTTATACATGAGAGCGGCTTGCCTCATTAGTAGAGGATTGGGAAGGACATTCAGTTTATGGGAGCTCACCTCTGAATATATCCTTTGCATCTCCGTGTACTTCCAAATAGACACATAAGTGAATTCTTTTACCAGAGCAATGATCTCCTCCTTTTTCTTTGGGTCCAACCCTTTGAAAATTAGAATGGGTCTACGTTCTTCCCCTTCTAAGCCCATATTTATCTTTTCTAGCTCCTGCAACTTCTCTCTTGGATCGTCTTGCACAAATTAAGGTGCTTCCTCAGGTTCCTCTACATGCTCTATAATATATGACCCGTCTACTATAAAACACTCTAGTGTCGGGTGATGCTCTCATCCTAGAACGCTACCCGCACAAATCGTTATAAGCGGTAAATAACTTTTATGTTCGTAACGATGACCTTCTTACATGTTTGCGGGGGCTTGGCTACCTCCTACCTTCCTCTTTCCTTTTGCCCAACCAAGGACGTATGTTCATGATCACTTAGAATAAAGAGTGATCCCCCAGATGGGCATCCTCAATAGAAAATGTCTTTTGGTTTTGTTTGATTATAATCTTGGTACCTCAAACATTAGCTTTATCGCAATGATGATATGTGAAGGTCACTATGCAACGAGTGTGCATCCACACTCGCCCTATGAGCAGTTGGTAGCTTCTATTGGCATTGATGACATGAAATTTAATATGGGAAGTGAATTTTTCCATCTTGATAACCACATTCACGTACCCAAGTGACTGCATGCATACACTATCAAACCTCAAAATTACAGTGGTACCGACACTATCTTGTCTTGAGAGATGCCTATTTCATGTAGCGTGATGATTATGATGATGTTGATAGACTCTCCTCCATCCATCAATGCCCTGGGAAAATAAATCCCACTGATTATGGCTATCACATAGAGTGGGCAGTTGTGAAAATATGGTACTTGTCTATCGGCCTCATAAAATACCACCTCAGAAGTGTATCTTTTAATCAGTCACCCAATGGTTCCTTGCCATTTTAGCTAGGGATCCCCTCATTATTGCATCGATTCCATGACCTTTCTTGTAATGACCACTCGGGTGTCATACTTCACCCCTGTCTGGTCGAAAAACCATTTAAACTTGGAACTCCACGCAATGGCTTCGCACTCCGAATCTATGTCAACTTCATAAGTTTGAGCATTGTAGACATATTCTACCTCATATCTTCCTCCTTCATCTAGAGCAAGGATTATTTATGCTCTGCCTTTTGGGGGGTTCACCTTCTCAACCCCTTCACACTCAACCTCTTGATGAGGACTGAAAAACCATTATTCACACATCCTCGTATTTTTAACTTTTTGTTCTCTATTGAGTACCAGCCCTTCCAGCTCTCCACATATCTTCTCGCTGTTTCCCCATTCCATCAGGTCTCGAGTTTCTTCTTCATCGTATGTTATCACCATATTGGTAGTTCCATAATGATGTGTTGGGAGTGGGTTTTCATTGACATATACGGGGGAATCTTCAAAGTACGATTGGACACTTGCTCGCTAATGCTCCTCCATATGTAGAAACAATCTTTGGTGGCGTGCTGCACTCTTTGGTGCAAATCAAAATATTTGGCATCTACTTTTTCTACTATTGTTGGTATTTTCCCATTAGAGTGGGGTGGACCTATTACCCCCTTTCACACCAAGGTGCGATAACAGTCCATGGCCTCTGCCACACTATAAGGTAGAGGTGGTGGGATGTCATCTTCAAACTTCCTCTTTCTTAACGGGATACCTCCATTGGACCCTGAACCTCCTTTCTTATCCTTTGACTTCACATCTACATAGTTAACAACTTGCCTCCTAGAGATCTGGAACCTCATTGAGGTCAGAGGTACCCACGTCCTCCAATTTAACTATCTGGGCTTTATGATCATGGTAATATTGCTAACTACTCTAGTGAATTCTCTTAATGTTCCATCTATAATCTCATTGACTAGATGAATCTTATATTCCTCTAGGAGTCCCTCTACACAAATCTGCATCAACCTCACTTCGTCCACGTCTTCGTGAACATCCAACGTCCTCTCATGGAAACATTTAATGTACTGCATTAGCTCTTCACTGGCCTTCTGCACTTCTTGGGCGAGGTGCTTCAATGTAAACTCATACTCTGCCATGAAAAACTTTTGGAGGAACTACATGTGCATCTCCTCCCATGTGGGAATACTATTGGGTGCAAGGTGGGAATAGCAAGTATATGCCTTTCCAGTGAGAGTCTTTGAGAACTCCCTTATCTTCAATTCCTTATCTTTTCCATGCACGCCCATATATTCCACAAATCTCTTTATATGCTCTCGAGGTTTTTCTCCTTTGCCATTGAATTTTATGAACTTGGAACATACCCCTAGGGGTAGGGATTCTCATTGATATTTTCAAGATAGAGGTTTTGTAATTTCTCATACAAGTGAGAGAATTCCCTCTGAGAGGAAAGTAACATATTCACATCCTTTATAGTAACAGATTTGAAGGGAGACTCCTCCAAGACAAATTTCATAGCTATTGGTGAACTTACTTGTGTTTCCACTTGCTCCACTACCACCTGCTGCGATGGAGACACTTCTTCGGTTGTTGTTATTACAGCGACAACTCCTTCGATGGCGTCTATCATCGGTGTCATGCATGACTAGCTCAAACTTGCCAGATTAACATTGTTTTCCTTTAGAAACTCAAAAAATATGCTCATCAAATTCATACCAGCTAGCAGCGTCACTGCTGTCGTGCTAGTTTGTCCTGCTTGCGGAGCAGGTGGTCTAGCTCCTATCACCACCACATCTTCTTGTGTGGTTTGGTCAATTTGAACTCCATTACCATCCCGAGTATCTTAAAAAATTAGCTGCTTAGAAACTTTTTGACCTTTTTTGTCCACGGTAATAAGGATATCTCCCCAGCGGAGTCGCCAAATATAGGAGGCTAGTGTGACTAGGGTCTGAGAAGAAACTAAAATGGGTGAGGCGTGACCCACTCCAATGGAATCTGTCTTTAAGGTCCTCAAAGTCTCATGAGTAGCTCTAGTATAAAACCTTCCTCTTCTGGTAAAAATGGAATGAATGTTATGACCGTCTCCTGCAAGAAAATGAACTTCACAAATAATAAAAGTAACTTTGAGAGAAGAATCTCTTGAGAATGATGGTTGTAATTGTGAGAGTTATGAAACAAGTACTAATCACTTAGAGAGAGAGCGGGGAGAGAATACTAGGTCTAGTGATTTTGGCAGAATAACGACTTAAACTTGAGTTTTTGATATCTGATTTTACCTTACTAATGGTCAAATTTATAAGTGAATACTAGGGTTGGTTTGGGCCTTTTTTGGTTCCAAAAATGAGAGGTAAACTTAAAGGGACAAGGTCTGCAATGTAACTTTTATCCCTTCTAGGTCTGCAACCACCTGTCCCTTCTTATAGACGATAGATGGTGTAAACCAAAGTCAAAAGCAAATATGTCTCCTAATGGTGACAATATAAATGATTTGGTAAATATCTTTTCAGACGGTAACTTGATGTAAAAACTTTGTAAACTTGAGAGTGACCTTGAGGAGCATCCTTTCTAAAATCATTTTGTAAAAAAGGTGCTTTTCTTGTGAGCAACCTCTTGGATACTCACTTCAGTTATAACTAAGTGTGGGTTGTGTACGGTATGGAGTGACTCCTAGAGTCCCTCTGCTAGTATTATCTCTATCTTAAAGTGCTAAATGGTTAAGCTTTCTAAATAAACCTTGTATCTTATCCACCAAGACAAAACTCCCAAGAGATCCCATCTGGCATGATTGAGCACTGCTTGCTCAACTAGGCTACATGTACAAGAAAGTAAATATTAGTACTTTTTATTTTTTAAGTAATAAGTCTTGGGGATGAGGACACTCAATGTGGACTCCCTCACCCTATGTCAATTTTGTATAATGTGATTTGGGCTAGAGGAGCCACTCTAGGTGGGGATCCTCACCCTATATCTTTTTTTAGGGTATCAACTAGGGCAGAGGGTGTTGCTCGTGGTGAGTTCCCTCGCCCTGACCCTTTTTGGTGGCTTTCGCTCTTGAGTAGAGAGGTTGCTCATGGTGAGCCCCCTCGTCCTTAGCCTTTCTTCTGTGGCTCCAGTATTGGGCATAATGGTTTTCTCATGGTGAGTCCCCTCAACCTTGGCCTTTTTCTGTGTCCCTAGTCTTATTTAGAGGGGTTGCTCGTGGTGAGCCCCCTCATCCTTGCCCCTTTTCTGTGGATCCAATCCTGGATGGAGGGGTTACTCGTGGTGAGTCCCCTTGCCCAAGTACTACGTTTGGTCATAGGGTCACTCAAGGTGGACCCCATAACTCTAAATCTTTTCTTGCTAGTTTGGGAAGTTGGAACCCCTTTAGGTGGACTCTCTCTCCCTAGGCTTATTTTAGAATAGCATATTAACACCCTTTACACAAATGAGGCTTGTTCGAATGAGATTTCCAACGAGGAAAATTTTCCAAACTTTAGCCTCTCTGGAATCTTGTGATAGTTCGTTCAAAGGGCATTCGAACGAGATCGGTACCCTCAATTAGAATGACCTTTTAATGAGGAATTTTTTCAAGAAACTTGTCTTCTCTAGAATCTCGTTAGAAAACTCGTTCAAGGTTCATTCCAATAAGAATCGAACCCTCGTTCAAACAAACGTCAAACGAGGTTCTAACGAAACAAATTTTTGAAATTTTTGGTCTTTTTGGAATCTCGTAAGATATTTCGTTCATTATTGGTTCGAAGGAGAAATGGTTGTCTTTCGAACAAGTTACCATTCTCATTCAAATGATCGAGTTCATTTTTTTTTAAAAAAATCCATTTTCTAACAGTTTTTCCTCTTCTCCCGCTAGTACACTATCTCAGTTTTATTCTCCTATTTAAGGAGTGGATGGGAGTAGTTTCTAATGATTCCTTTTTGATAAATCTAAAAGCTAAACATTTTGGAAAATCCTCTCCAAATATCTTTGATCATTTATGATCACATTTTCATAAACCAAACCCAGAAAAATATCTTCATCATATGTTCTTGGTTGTGAAGTGGATTCTGCATTATTGGAGATGGTAAAGGAATTCAATGGATATCGAGGCAAGGAGTTGTTATGAAGCCATGTTGGATTACATGGAATTATGAGCAAAGGTTTTGAATACTGCACCAACATATGCTTGTTGAGTCAAGTTTTGTAAGTCTTTTGAGTCTTCTTATAAAATCGTATATGTAGTGAATTTGTCTAGGCCCGGCCGTCCTAGGTTTTTCCCCTTTGAGTTTTCCTCGTACATCGGCATGTCATGTTTTGTTTGTTTATATTTATAATTTGAGTCTTGCATGCGCACATAGTAATTAGTTAAAAAGATTAAAATTGGTAAGAATCGACACCTACTGCCTAGACTTTCATTTACTTGATTATTGTGTTTCCATATTTGGGTAAATTTAACGTAGTTTTATCTACACCATATAGCTGGGTCTTCTCAAATTGGAATCGGAGTGTATTTTTAAAATTTACTTAGATGAATCCTGGCAATTATATACAAGGTTATTCGCCAAATAGACCCCCATGTTTTATGGAAATAATTACACCTACTAGAAAGACCGTATAAACTCCTATTTAAAATCAATCGATAAACAAGTTTGGGTTGCTATTGAAAAAGATTGCCCCCCCCCCCCCCCCAACCATCGTAGTCAGGGAAGCAACCGTTTTGAAATGTGTCGAGGTGTGGAGTGAACATGTGTTGAAATTGTATAATTTTAATTCTAAAGCTTTAAATGCTTTGTTTAGTGCGTCTATTCCTGAGAAGTTTTGTCATATCATGACGTGTGAAACTTCAAAGGAGGCATGGGACATTCTTCAACTTACCCATGAGAGAACGAGTGCAGTTAAAGTGTCGAAACTACAAAATCTCACCACCTAATTCGAAACCATTAGCATGAGCGAGACTGAAAATTTTGATGAATTTTATCCATGTATCTCCGATATTGTTAACTCATGTTATAACTTAGGTGATAATATTCTTGAAAATCAGGTTGTCAGAAAGTTTCTTAGATCTCTTCCTAGTCGTTTTAGTGCCAAAGTCACTATTATCAACTCTCTAGGTGTGTTTACTACTTTAAATCTTGAACAACTCGTAGGTCATCTACAAACTTATGAATTAGACATATTCCCTAATGATAAAAGAAAGAAAGAGAAGGGAATATCTCTAAAAGCTCGAAAAGTGGAAGTATCTAAATCCGATGAGTCTGATATTGATCCTAATGATATGGACTTATTCGCTAAACAATTTAAAAAAATTCTCCAACTCAAAAGGCAAACTTCCAAATTTGATATACCAAAATTTGAGAAAAACAAAAATAATAAAGCAGGAAGAAGTTGTAATGATCGGGATCAAAATAAACATAAAAATGAAAATTTTAAGAGAGATGATTTTAAAAATGATGATTCGAAAAGGTGTTTTGAGTGTGATGGATGAGGTCATAGAACGTATGAGTGTCCCACTAAGCTAAATATATAGGTCAAAGACATAGTTGTCTGTAATCCTACTCTTAGCGACAGTGACAATGAGTTTGAAGACTCTGACGACTCCGTTCCATCTGGGAACAACTTCATCGCTTTCATGGCTAGGCATGCTATCTCCATGAGTCTGTCACATCCTAATGATGAAATTTCTATGCATCAAAATCTTGAAGTTGTTTATAATATCTCACAAGTAACTAATCATGTTGGTAGTTTGAGTGATAGTGATGTAGAAAAAGGTGATTTACACCTCGCCTATTATGAGATATACACTGAGTCACTGAGACTTCACAAGCCTAATAAGAAGTTAACTTTTAATATGTTGACGCTCTAAAAAGAGTTGAATGTTCTAACGGAGAATTAGGCATTGGTTAGTCAACTCGAGGATATTAAGGTTTCTCTTTCTAAGAAACTCATTTTGGTTAGTAAAGAAAATAATTATTTGACCGACACTTTAGCTCATGTCACCAAAGATCTCCATGAATATTTGGAGATTAGTGAGATGAATGAAGCCAAAATTTTCAAATTTGAGAAACATCTGGACGTTTCACATAAAGTCAAAGTCAATCTCGAGTACAACTCCGGGAGAATGGGGAAGTTGTTTCTCAGACATGTCCTTGATTATAAGGAGAAAGGTTATCAAGAGAGAAAAGGTATCGGGTATGTTGAGGGTGAATCATCCAATATAAATCTGTACCTATAGCCAAGTTTATTACCAACAAAAACACTCCTAAACCTAACCCTCCAAAGATAAATCCTCCTAATTAAGCTATTAAGGTGAGACCCAATCAACCATATGTTTGCACCTTTTGCAACATAAAGGGTCACCTTAAAGACTTTTGCTACAATCTTAGGAATAATTATCATTACTCCCATGACACACTATAGCTAATTGGCTAGACTTAAAAATAAAGTTGAGTATCTAGTCAACACTTCCAAAAATTTAATGGAAGTATTTCAAAAAAAATTTATGCCTTACGGGAATAATTATAACCCAAAGACTAGGAACAACAATGGTAGGAACACTAAGAACATAAGTCACTCTTGAGTTGCCAAAGATAAGGCCACGAAGGCTTTATTTGTTCATGTTTCTCTTAAGGCTCATAATACCTCACAGTGGTATTTTCATAGTGGATACTCCAGACATATTATAGGTGATGAATCTATTTTTCCCACACTTGAGGATCACAACGATGGTAAAGTTACCTTTGGCGATGGAAGTACGTCTAGAATTATAAGACGAGGCACTATTGAAGTTTCTGGTTTCCCAAAACTAGACAATCTTCTTTATGTTGATGGACTAAAAGAAAATTTAATTAGCATAAGATAATTATGCGGCAAAAACCTCGTGGTTAAGTTTATTAATCTAGAGTGTAATATCTATGGCAAATCTGGCAAGACTATACTTCAAGGTATGAGGACTACCGATAATTGTTATGGTATTATTCCAAAGTCTTCATTTGTTTGCAATAGTGCCAAGGTCTCCATTTCTGACATTTAGCATCAACGACTAGGTCACTTCAACTTTAGAGACCTTACTCGTTTAGGCAAGAGAGATATAGTTCATGGCTTTCCATCATTAAGAAAAACAACTTCCTCGATTTATGGTCCTTGCCAACAAGGAAAAAAATCAAGAATCCCTATAGGAAGTTGAACTCCATTACCATCTCGTGTTTTAGAATTGATACACGTGAACCTTATAGGTCCCATGTATATAGAGAGTATTGGTAGGAAGAGGTTTATCCTAGTTATGGTTGGTGACTTTCTAAGATATTCATTTATGGGATTTCTTAGAGAAAAGTTTAATGCTATTGAGTTTATGACCATTAAGTGTTGAGTCCTTCAATATCAACACGGTGTCATTATAAACCATTTTTGTAGTGACAATGGTACTGAGATTAAGGATGTCGGAGTCAATGATTTTATTGATAAAGTAAGCATCAAACATGAATTTTGGGTCGTTCACACTCTTCAGCCAAATGGCATTATTGAGAGGAAAAATCGAACAATTCAAGAGATACCAAGGTTTATGCTTCTTGGAAGGAAAGTGCAAGGAGGTTTTGGGGGGAAGCGGTTAGCACCGCTTTCCACATGATGAATAAGGTATACTTATGTCCACACATTAATAAAATGCGTTATGAATTATGGATAGGTAATAAGCCCAGCCTATCTTATTTCTGAGTCTTTGGGAGTCTATGCTACATCCTTTGGATGGAGAGATTCTAAGAAAATTTGACTCGAGGAGTGATGAGATAATATTTCTAGGTTATTCATCGAACAGTTGAGCTTATAGGGTTTACAAATTTACTAGCTCAAAGGTCATGGAATCAATAAATATAACCATAAAAGATGATGGCCCCGCTATATTTTTGTATAGATTGTTATCTCTCTTTTGAGAACAATGCACTCCCTGGTGTTGATCCCATTATTCCTGACAATGAATAGGTGGACCCTGCTTTTGATAAAAGGGATCCATATTCTTTGGTTCATATGAGTCATGACCCCTCCAACATTATTGGTAATCCCGACTAAGGGTTTAACACTGGAGCTCAACTAGAAAATGAAGTTAACAATATTTGTTACATCTCAAAAATTGAGCCCAAGAACATTGAAGAATCACTCATATATGAGCATTGGATGAACATTATGTTAGAAGAGTTTCCTCAGTTTTAAAAGAATGATGTTTGGGAATTAGTTCCCCGGCCTAGCGACACTAATGTCATTGGTACCAAGTGGATTTATAAGAACAAAATGGATGAAAATGACATCATTTTTCATAATAAAGATAGGTTAGTTGCTCAAGGTTACGCCCAAATCAAGGGTGTTGACTTTGACGAGACATTTGTTCATGTTGCAAGGCTAGAGTTTGTTCGCCTTTTACTAGTCATTGCATGTCATCTTAAATTTATGCTTTATCAGATGGATGTTAAGAGTTCCGTCCTTCATGGAATTCTACAGGAGGAGATCTATGTGGAACAACCAAAAGGTTTTGAAGAACCTATGCACCTGAACTGCGTTTTTTACCTAATAAAAGCCCTTTGCGGTTTAAAACAAGCACGCTTGCTTGGTATGAAAGTCTTACATCCTATTTCCTAGCTCGTGGCTTCACGAGAGGGGGAATGGATATCATGCTATTTGTTTGTCGGGATAAAAGTGCTATTTTGATTGCTCAAGTCTATGTTGATGACAAAATATTTTGATCCACATGCGACCAATATACTTATCTCTTTGCGGGAGAAATGAAAAGTGAGTTTGAGATGATTATGGTTGGCGAGGTCACATTCTTCCTAGTTCTTCAAGTGCGTGAAATCGATAGTGGTATATTCTTATCCCAATCTAAATATGCTAAATAACTAGTGAAGAAGTTTAGTTTAAACTCGGCTAAGTATACATGCACACCCATGAGTTCAATTGCTAAGCATTGCAAAGACACTAAAGGTAAGGACATAGAGCACACACTCTTTAGGAGCATGATAGGTAGTCTTCTCTACTTAACTGTTAGTCATCCAAATATTTTCTTTAGTGTGGGAGTGTTTTACCATTATCAGGCATCCCCAAAAGAGTCGCACTTACTTTATCTCAAATGAATAATCAAATATGTAAGTGGGACCATGTCTTTTGAAATTTTATATTCCTTTGACACCAATGATTATCTATCGGCTTATTTGGATGTCTATTGGGCATGAGATGTTGATGGATGCAAAAGCCCCTCAGGTGTGTGTTTTTATTTTGGGAGTGCTCTTGTATTTTGGATGAGCAAGAAGTAAAACTCTATTTACCTATCCACGATGGAGGCCGAATACATTGCTTCCGGGACTTGTTGCACAAAACGCATTTGGATGAAAAAAATGTCGGAGGATTATGGAATCTCACAAGGCGCAATGACTATTTACTGTGATAATATGTGTGCAAATCATATCTCTCGTAATCCCAACCAACATTCTCGAACAAAGCATCGAAGGATGCGTGAGCATTTCATTCATGATATAGTTAAGGAGATTATAGTTTCCTTAAGCTTGGTTGGAACCGAACGTCAATTGGTCGATATTTTCACAAAACCTCTAGATGCCCTTAGGTTTAAAGATCTTAAGAAATCTATTGGCATTTGTTCCATTGATTGAGTTCGGGGTCAAAATCTAGTTTAGGGTGAGCTTTAATTATTATTCCATACCCCATATGAATTAGATTATAAATTTGTATATATTTTTATAGAAAAAAATCAAAAATATTTTTGTTGTTGCTTCTTTATTTTATAAAAATTCTCAAAAACAATTGTTTTACCTTTTGGATCCATAATTAAGATATTCAGAAGTCCATATCATTCCATGTTCACGTGGCTTACAATGGAGAGCTAGACTCGGTTTTTTCCTACTAGTGATTTATTATGCTTTGTCATGACGATTGATGTCGTTTTATGATATTTTCTTCTATGTTGGTCTCATCTCGTCACCTTATATGCACACTCCTTACATGGCCTCTTTAGAATGGTGTTCGTGTTTTACGTATGCTAAGTAAAATAAGGTGTCCTCTTATCAATTTTGTCACTTAATTTTATATGCAGTAGGCAAAAATTGTGCATATCAGTATCATTGGTCGTTAGTAATTATTTTATCAAACTTAAGTGAGCAATGGAAAGGGGCTATGAAAGCAGCAAACTCCTTTGCGCTAAAAGTTACCATTGAAAGGAGCCTAAAAGAATATTCGGCATATAAAAACAGAATTGAGAAGGCTAACTTTTCTTATTGATGCTTCTAAAGAAAAATTAAAATTATGATATCTTCATAATGTTGTGTGAGAATGCAAAATTGTTATCCTTGGGGTCTCATATTTATTTTTACGTGACGCAATTGTCCTGAGAATCACTGAACTTCTAGGCAATTTCAAATAAGTGCATTGATTTGTAATGAGTCCATATTTTTTCTACAGTAAGGTCGAGTTGAGTGCTTCAAATTTAGGAATATTGTTTGGCATTTTGCACTTGTTTGTTAACTTATGTTGATGCTCCCATTTGTTTCATTCACACCCCTACATTCCACTCGCATGTTTTGGGTATTTTTTTAATCCTAAGGCATTCATTCTTGTTAAAATGTTTAAAATGTTCACAAAACTTTTCTAGCCTTCTTTTAAAATTTTCTATTTATTAGTTTTTTAGTCTTTTATCAAAAGTTCGCGTTCTCTTACCCCGACTTTCAATTTTGGGTTATCATCTACGCTTCCCTTACCCCGATTGTAAATTCCCAATACTTAAGACAATCGTTTCATTTCATCGGTATAAATTTCATTTTACCCTTATTAAGACTAAGCCAAGCTTTAGCTATAGGTTTACTGATATTCTCCAAGTCCTCATATAGTCAATAAACCATTACCAAAGTCCTCCATATTTATTGGAAAAGAAAATCGCATAATTAAACAAGATCCCCTTCTCAACAGTGGTCAATCGATCGACAAAACTAATCAATCGATCGATCCCTCGATCGATCGATCGATACAGGCTTGAACCTTCTTCCATATTCGTTTTTCAACCATATATACAAACCCCAACCTCCTTAGAACTCCTCCAAATGATCACCCAAGTTAACCAGACATCATATAATAATGTTTAAACAGTTTCTAACATAATATATCCTCAAATCATCACGGAATTTACATTAAACAAGATCAAATTCTCACTTTATTCATGTAAACTCTAGATTTACTTTTCATTCTTCAAGAACCCATTTTTTTCTCATTCTTTTAAACCCAAATATCAGATTTCGTGTTACATTAACAGGAGGTTGATTTCTAAGATGATATTACAACAAATCATGAATCAAATCTCTACATATATTCCCCAAAATCATGTTTTCATGCAATATTAACCCTACACTATCATGGGTATAATAAATTCTCAGACGAATTGAAAGTTAAACACTTGCCTTAGGGTTGAGTGGTCTGATTTTCATTTCTACAAGATGGGTTCGTCTTCTCCTTGCCCCTCTCTTGATTCCAGCAACGACGATGGCGAAAATGGTGTAGGTTGGCTTAAAATCTCTTTTCTTACTCTCTCTTGTGGACTATCTTCTCTCCCAAGTATTGTAACCCTACCTTCTACACCCAAGAGGCTGATATACAATTGTAAAATTCGGAGCTTTTCCAACCCTAAACTCCCAAATCAGTTCCAGGTTGATCTATAAATACCCCAGGACCTAATTAATACACCTTGGCACTCTATTTCGCCTATTTCAGCCCACTCAGAATCAACCGTGACCTCAAAATCTCGATCTGAGTTACTCTACATAAATTTCCTATCCTGACCATAACATAGCCTACACACGACTCCCGGTTGTGATATAACATCGTCATGTCGATATTACTCACTATGATGTATAATAACTATCACTTATTATTTACTACAGCCTTTGTAAATTTATTTTATAAATATTAATCATAATCTCTCTCTCGATCAATATTTAATAAATAGACACGATATTGTATTTTAATTAAATTAGTGCACATGTGTAATTTAAAAATTACTGAATTAATTAAATTCTAAAAGCTAAAAAATACGGGGTGTTACATACATGTGGTAAATAAATCTGGATACTGCTCATGCATATCATCCTCCCACTCCCATGTCGACTCGTATACATTATGGTTCTCCCACCGAACTCGAACCAAGGACACCACCTTAGACCGCAGCTTACGCTCACTACGATCAAGTATAGCAACTGGTCTCTCCTCATAGGATATATCGGGTTGTAAGTCTATCTCCTATAATGGAACGTGCCAATACACCCGCTCGCTCCTTTGGTACATCTTCAACAACGACACGTGGAACACATTGTGAATTCGATGTAAATGTTGTGGCAAGACCAACCTATATACAACTGGTCCCACCCTCTCGATAATCGAAAAAGGTCCCACATAGGTCAGTTCTAACTTCCCTTTATTTTCGAACAGCATGACTCCCTTCATAATGGACACCCGTACCAAAACCTGGTCATCAATCTCTACCTCTTTGTACCTCATGTCTACATCATTGTAACTCTTTTGCCTGTCCTGAGCTATACGGATGCGCCCCTGAATAAGCTCAATTTTGGATGTAGTATCCTGAATCCTATTTGACCCTAATAGTTTGTTATCCTCCACCTCTAACCAGTAAGCGGGCGAACGACAAAGCCGTCCATACAATGCCTCAAATGGTGCCATATCGATGGTGAACTGGTAAGAGTTATTATAAGCAAACTCCACCAATGGAAGGTACTGCTCCCATCCTCCCCCGAAGTCGAGTATACACATCCTCAGCATATCCTTCAATATCTGATTAACTCGCTTTATCTGCCCATACATTTATGGATGATACACGGTACACAAATGAAAATCTGTGCCCATAGCTTCCTGAAAACTCTGCTAGAAGTGGGACAAGAAAATTTTATCCCAATCTGACATGATATTAATCGAACCCCTGTTTAGCCTCACCATCTCTACAATAAACAACTACACGTACTTATTCGTATCATAATCTATACAAACCTATAGAAAATGGTCCACCTTAGTCAAATGATCCACTATCACCCAAATGGAGTCGTGACCTATTTGTGATGTCGGTAACCTGATAATGAAATCCATCGAGATACTCTCCCACTTCCGCACTAGAACCTATAGTTGCTTCAATAACCCTATCAATCTTTGGTGGTCCACAATTCACAAGCTGGTAGGTAGCACACTTTGAGACGAACTCCGCTATGTCTCACTTCATCCCCGACCCCCCGTACTACCTACGCATATCTTAGCATCTTATCCCCACCGGGATGTACTAAAAAATCAAACCGTGAGACTTTGTCTTCATTATGTGTTTAAAATCCTCATCCTCCAGAATAATGAGTCTTCTATTGAAGCGCAAGCCTCCCTCAAAACTAATCGAATAGGACTCCGCCCCCTTTGCTAACAATTAGCGTACTCTATCTCGACAGAACTGATTTCCTGCCAGTGCTTTCACCACCCACATAACATTCTGGAGAGTGATAGTCAATACGAACATATAAGATCTGGCGACCTCATCGACATGTTGAAGCTCCTTCCACTTCGCCTTCCAAACCTGTGATATCTCCCCAGTAGGCCATCGACTCAACGCGTCTGCCACTATATTAGCCTTCCTAGGATAATACTAAATCTCAACTGGTAATCCTTCACGAACTCTAACCATCTCCTCTACCTTATATTCAAATCCTTCTGTGTGAACAGATACTGAAGTAATTTATGGTCTATAAACAAGCTGAACTGCTCCCCCAGAAGATAATGCCTCCAAATCCTCAAAGCATACACAATCGTTGTTAACTCAAGGTCATGTGTGGGGTAATTCTTCTCGTGGGGCTTAAGATTACGATATGCATAAGCTATAACCCTCTCCTCCTACTGTAGTACACCCCAATGTCCCTACAAGGATGCATCTATGTAAGCATGATACTCCACTCCTCCCCTAGGCAATGCGAGCACAAGTGCTAAAGTCAGCTTGTCCTTTAGCTCATTGAAAGCAAACTGAAAGTGATCATCCCAAACAAATGGTACCCCTTTATGAGTCAGGTTCGTCAATGGACCCGCAATCTTTGAGAAGACCTTAATAAAGCAACGATAGTATCCTGACAACCCCAAAAATCACAAATCTCGATCGGTGTTGTGGGTTGTACCCACTTCCTCACCATCGATACCTTACTCGGATCAATAACAATGACCCTGTCGGACGCAATATGGATCAGAAACTGTACCTCTCGTAAATAAAATCCACACTTCTCGAATTTGGCATACAACAGATGGTCCCGTAACATTTGTAGGACCATACGCAAATGCTCTGCATGCTCATCCTCTGAACGAGAGTAAACCAAAATGTCCTCAATGAATACGATTACGAACTGGTCAAGGAAACCTCTAAAAACCCGATTCATAAGATCCATAAACAATGTTGGCACATTCGTTAGCCCAAACGGAATCACCCTAAACTCGTACGATTTATACAGCGTTAAGAAATTGGTCTTAAGAATGTCCTCCTCTCTAATACACAACTGATGATACCTTGATCTCAGATCTATCTTAGAAAATTATGTTGCTCCTCTCAACTGGTAGAACAGGTCATCGATCCGAGTAAACGAATACTTATTCCGGATCATGACCTTGTTCATCTCCCTATAATCAATACATAGGAGAAGTGACCCATCTTTCTTTTTTACGAACAACGCCGGTGCACCCCACGATGATGTACTCCGTCGAATGAAACCCTTTCGCAGAAGCTGTTGAATCTTCTCCGATAATTCTCACATCTCCGAATGATCCATACGATAAGGCGCTCGAGTAATCGGCATCATACCCACTGCTAAGGTAATAACGAACTCAATCTCCTGGTTGGATGGCAATTCGGGTATCTCTTGGAACACATCCTCAAGATCCATCACTACTGGAATCGACTACTAAGAGACAACCACCTTATGTGAATTCTCATCCTCAATATAGTACAAGTGTGTGTCCGACCCTCCTTCAGGAAGAGGCATTGCCATCAGGAACATCTCCTGTCCTGGAATAGAAAACACAGGGGTCCTCTCGAAGCAGTCCACCATCGCCCTATACCCAGCAAATAAGTCCATGCCCAAGATAACACCGTAAGCCTTCATATCTAACACTAGAAGGTCGGCTACTAAACATAGTCTCCCAACGTCAATATCTACACCCCTACAGATCGAGTGTATAATCGACCCACTGCCTAAAGGTGATTCTACACACATAAGGAGACTGTCAGTTGTCTCTAATAGACTGACTGTGCATGCAAATCTGGTATCTATAAATGAGAGAGTCGGTCTCGTATCAAACAAAATCCTACCTTCATGCCCATGAATAGGAAACATACCCTCAATTGTTGGTGGCACCTACAGTAAGACTTCCTCTCGAACGTTATAGATACGTCCATACTGTAACTACCCCTATAATTGTGGGGTTGGTAGAGCTGGTGCTACAAGGGATAATTGTGCCTGCTACCCCATTTAGAACCCTGTTATGGTGCTTTATCCTTCTGTGGACAGTCTCTCCTTTTGTAACCCTTATATCCACAAGTAAAGCAATAACCCAAAAAATCTCACTGATTCTGTCCTTAATGGCCCTGTCGAGGTTGTCCCTGACGCTGGCTCCGGTGTCCCCCACCCTGATGGCCTTTCCCATTGTTCCCTTGGGCTTGGCAGCCCTGAGGAACATCCTGCTACTATTGCTAAGGACCCAACTGGACCTACCTGAATCCACTACCCTCTGGTCGGTAACCTCCCAATCTGAATCTCTTGGCCGAATCCCTCTGCTGTGAATCCTACCCCTAGTGCCTACTCATCTGCTACTGTGGTGCCCCACTAGGACCGTTCCCTCCTGCCTTTCCTGACTGGCAAGTCTCAACCCCTCTGTCGATTACCTTTAGATGGAAGCGATGATCTTGGCCTTAAAGAAGCGCGATATTGACGCTCTTAGTATAAGTATTCAATGATGGGTTACCAATCAAGAGTTGCCTGATCCTCCATATGAGTCCATCTATGAACTTTAACTTTTTCTTCTCCTCGTTGTTCACTTCATCGGGTACAAAGTTAGCCAGACGGTTAAACACCTCCTCATAGTCTACTACAGAATGGTCACTTGAACCACCTTATTAAAATTCCTTCGCATCTCCGTCTCGTCAACCAAAGGGAAGTACTTGCAGTCAAACCGCACCCAAAACTCAGTAATAGGAATATCATATGTCTCCAAAAAAATGGTAATAGACTTCCACCACTGTAAAGCTGCTTCCACAAGCTTAAATGCGGGCAACATCTGCTTTTACGTGTAGCGATCTTCCACTGACAGGCAATGATCACATCATAATTACCCTAAAACTCTGGTGTGTGGCCCTTCTAGAAGGCCTCTCTCACTCTCTGCCAATCAGACATCCCTAGATGGGCCTGGAAAATCGGTGCCACTAGCTACTATGGTTGGGCCTGAGAAAAATGAAGTGTCATAGCAGCATTAACTTCATGTGCCACAATAGCGTCCACCTTTGTGGTCGTCACTGTCCCCTGTGGTGGTTGTGGATGTGGTGCCTGTGGTTCCTATTGATCCTCCCTCTCATTGGCTCTCGTCATTGCCCTAGTTGGTCGTCCTCTCTTGGGTGGCATTTGAAACTAGATCAAATTATATGAGTTCATAGTCAATATAAAAATAATAGCAAAAGAACGAAATATCGAATACGTAAATATGAATGCAACAGTCCTAATAATAAGGCTCTATATCAAAAGACACTACGATGAAGTCATAGTAAGCCGCACAGATCCTACGGACACTATAACCTAATGCTCTGATACTGTCTGTGACACCCCGCTTATTTTAATCACAACTGATTTTTCCTTTACTAAAATAAATAGGAATCTCATTTGGTTCATTATTAGCATCACTGTCAAAAAAAAATTAAAATTACTAACCACCTAGGTTAAAATAAGCCAATGCCAAATTTTATCGTTTTATTAACATACAGTAATATGTGAAAATAAAATAATCTGAACCATTCTAGTAATAACTGAAGTCTAGAACATCGCAGGATAAAATAGATAAATAAATAAATGCCGAACAAACCATCAACTCCAAATCCAACATCCAAATTATAAATCTAACTCAAATAAATGAATCTAAATACAGAGTCTGAAACTGAAAAGAATAAATTCAACTAAAAGTCTAAACTAAACGGGTAACATGCCCAACTGTAATAACTAACTATGAATCCTAGACTAGGAACGAAATGACTAGAGCGTCTACTCAAGTCCTCCATGCCTCCATAAGTACTGCAGCTACGCATCCCTGGAATGAACCATCAAGCCTGGCGTCCCGATGGCTGTACACCTAAAAGTTTTGAAAATAGATTTGATACGGGTAAGAGACCAAAAACTTTGAAAAATATTTAGCATTTATTTAAAATACAATAGGAGGAGTTATTATACACACATTAGTTTCGCGCACACACCCTTGAGTTCCCCACCTCTCAACTATAGTGCACACCTAATGTCTACTACTCAACCTACCTAGTTATGCTACCCAGCCTAACTAGCCATAAAAGACATCTACCTAATCACTAATATGCTTAGCTCACTCTTACTTCCCATATGATACGCTACTGTAGAACCATAATCAATATTAGACAAAAATTATTATTGAACCAGTAATTTAAGCTTCTCTTACTAAGGTTACTTTAGATATACACTATATATATCTTCTACTACCACACAAGAGTAAAACAATATATATATATATATATATATATATATATAACACTATCTATATGTACAACTATAGAATCCCTGGAACGAGAACCGCAATGCTTGCATACTCTGCTATTGAGTCCGTGTACCTTCTGTACCAAATCAAGGGCTGTCGGTTTTGAAATCACCCTCGAATCATGAATCAAATAAGTAAAGACTAGATGTGAACATAGTCATAAGCCCTTGGGATACGTAGAAACCTAACGTATCCAAATGACCGGTCACATTATCGTACACTTAAATAGTGATGAATCCCTAAGTTCTATGTTCTGAGGCACACATCCAAACCTCACTAGCATCGCCAAGGTGGGATTTCCCACCACGCGCAACCTCTCGTGATAGCAGACAATGTAGGAATGCTTACACACATAAAATTCACATAATAGGTATACACACAACATATAAATATATCCATTAAGTTTTACGTATGTCCGGAATCCCCAACGTACTAATGATTCACACTTCATATTATTTTCTTATTTTTCCAAGTATCACTCACTACCCGAAGGGTCCAAATTTTCCCTTAAGTAATTTCAGTAATTAATACATCACTAACCTACTGGTATCAATTTTGGGTTATCAACCACGTTTCTCGTAACCCGATTTTAAATTCCCGATACTTAACAAAATCGTTTCATTCGGTCGGTCCAAATTTCATTTTACCCTTAATAAGACTAAGTCGATCTTTAACTATAGGTTTACTGATATTCTCCAAGTCTTCATATAGTTAATAAATCTTTACCAAAGTCCCCCATAATTATTGGCAAAGTAAACCACATAATTATAGAAGATCCCCTTCTCAGATATGGTCAATCGATCGACAAAACCTATTGATCCATCAATCGATCGATATTTGCTTGAAACACCTTCTTCCAAATTCATTTTTCAGCCAAATATACACAACCCAACCTCCATGAAACTCCTCCAAATGTTCACCCAAGTTAAAGAGACATTATATAATAATGTTTAAACAGTTTCTAACGTAATATATCCTCAAATCATCACAGAATTTCCATTAAACAAGATAAAATTCTCACTTTATTAATATAAACCCTAGATTTACTTTTCATGCATGTTCATCTTCAAGAACCTAGATTTTTCTCATTATTTTAAACCCAGGCATCAGAGTTCATATTAAATTAAAAGGAGGTTGATTTATAGGATGATATTATAACAAATCATGAATCAAATCTCTACATATATTCCCAAAAATCATGTTGTCATGCAATATTAACCCTACACTATCATGGGTATTATCAATGCTCAAAAGAATTGTAAGTTAAACACTTGCCTTAGGGTTGAGTGGTCTTATTTTCATTGCTAGATGATGGATGCCTCTTCTCCTTTCTCTGATCTTGATTTCGGCAACGACGGTGGCGAAAATAGTGTAGGTTGGCTCAAGAACTCTTCTCTTACTCTCTCTTATGGCCTATCTTATCTCCCAATTATTGTAACCCTAGACTCTACATCCAAGAGGCTGATATATAACTGTAAAATTCAGAGATTTTGTAATTATAAACTCTCAAATGACCAAAACACCCTTATCTAGTGCCGGGTTGATCTAAAAATGCCCCGGGACCCAACTAATATACTCATGTACTCTATTCCGCCTATTTCTTCCCATTCGGAATCAATCGTAACCTCGAAATTGCCATCTGAGTCACTCTACACAAATTTCCTATCTCAACCTTAACATAGCCTACACACGACTCCCGATTGAGATATAATATAGTCTTGTCGATACTACTCACTACGACGTATCATAATTATCACTTGTTATTTACTACACCCTTAGTAATTTATTCCATAAATATTAATCATAATCTCTCTCGGTCAATATTTAAAAAACACATGTCACACCCCGCTAAATTCTAGTGTCGTCTGCCACCAAAACTAAGACGCGTGCGAGTAAATAAAATACCTTTCTTAGCATGAGACAGATATGAGACATAAATAAATCAATCCATGAGATAAATAACTGAATCAATCACAAATGATAATAACTAATGGTACGATAAGAGATCCATCACATGCTAAAACTCCTAATTAATAATTCAATCTCCAATAATATAAAATCGAATAATTAAATCTAAATGGTCAACCAACTGAAATCCTCTAACAACTTTGGAACCAAATGGCCCAATAAAACCCATATTAACTCTCATACAACGAAAAGTAAAGTCTAAACTAAATAAAGCGGCAATATAAATAAATTCTAGCTGCACCTCCAAACGATTATCTCCAAAATAGCCTTATGCATCTTTTCCAAAACTTATCCTAAAAAAAGTTAGTCAATGCACGAGGTCAGAGCCCCGAGCATGAATACACACTACTCCCCTCAAATAGGGTCCGTGAACCCAGACAATACCATTATACGCAATAAATCTCACAATAGAATATTTTAATTAACGAGATATGATTAAGCGTAATGATAACAATAACACTATCTACCCACAAAAGTTCTTATGAAAGAATGCACACCAATATAATTTTAATTATCCCAAAGCCCAAGTTATTAATTTAATTAACATAGTCCATAATTTTTATTTTAATTAAAGCAGTCCTCCCCCCACGGGTGGTTTCCCACCAAAGTTTTACAGATCCCCTTGTCAAATGGCCTCTGATCCGTTTTTATCCTACAACTCCGCCCTATGACAAGGTTCTACACACGACATGACATAAATCGCTCGTTGACCCGTTTAAACGGTCGGTCCCTGACACATTATGTCGCCACAAATTATAATACCCGTTATTATCTTAGGCATTAAATCTCAATTCTCAGTTTCTTATTAGATTAATTTACCCCGCCCTGTGAGATCCTCAAAATACCCCATAGTCCCATACCTAAGAGTCCCCCATATACACAAACGTCCGACCTTATGAATATGAAGCATTTCTATCATTAATAATGTCCTAGTTTCATACCTAGGCTAGCGGGATGATAATAAAATACCAAAATCAGCCCACCCCCAAAATATGAAACACGCACGAATCTACACTAACTAGTCTCATACCTAGCAGGTATAAATTATAAACAAGGTTTACCCACTAGTCTCATACCTAGTGCATATCCTATAATTAAGGTGAGCAATATACTACTCAAAACTTCCACATCCCCGCGATGGCAAAACCTGAGTTAATAATTCTCATAATACACAAGTCATAAGCACAACATAGCAATATGATCATAAAGTCCCAATTCAATTTACTTCAATTAATGACGCCGTTGTTGATTTCCAACATAATAAATCTCATTCCAAAATGTTAAATTAATTAACATGCAATAATATTCCAAATGGCATAACCGACATCTTTTTAGAGGCCACATGATTTTATAAGTGTACGCGTCCCAAATAACCTATTAATAACCCCAAATAGAAAATCTACATGAGTCCTACACCTAAAAATCATAAAAACCCAATAATCTCACCTACGTACCCAAGGGTTTCAAATATTAAATCATATTAAAAAGTTTTATAAAAACAGAGTTAAAATTTGTGTCCATTTTCTCTATTTAAGTTTCTAATTGATTTTAGTCAAAAACACATTTTTTAGGGTTTGGGCGACACTTAAAACGCATAATAGCAAAGGAAGAGAATAGATTATTCATGCCTGGAAATCGTCAGTTGAAAATTCTAAATACTTGGTTGCATTCGTCTCGTGAAAATAAGAAAGTTATGTTCTTGGGCCTTCTTGAAAATATGTAATTTAAATCTCCCAAAATATAATTGAAGTTTGATTTAATAGAAGTTTGGAGTTGAAATATAAGGGTATGAGTATACTGCATTTGTATAGGGAGAGAAGAGGGTTTGGAAATAAAAAAGTGCGTAGCTTTTTAAAAAGAGGTGGGTCAAAGTTCCTTTTTAAAGTGAAGATAAAAGAGTCCTAATATTTTCCAACACCCAAAAGATTTCTTAAAATATTGAGAACATTTTATATTAGCTATCCATCTATTTCTGTGAGTGTTCCCAAAATCTTTGAAACTAGGGGTGTGCAAAAAAAACGACCGAACCTAAAACCGAACCGAACCGGCCCGAACCGAACCGAAACCGACGGTTTTTTTTAGCCCGGTTCGGTTTGCGGTTTAAGGATTTAAAAAACCGACAATATCGGTTCGGTTGTCGGTTTAGACAAAGAAAAAACCAATTCAAACCGAACCGAACCGAACCGACATCAATATTATATATTAAAAAACCCTTAAATATCTTTTATTTTTATATCCAAACACCATTAACCAACCTCCAAAACCGACCAAAACCGAAAACCGACCTACAAAAAACCGAGCAAAACTGAAAATTGGTTAAAACCGAACCGAAACCGAACCGAACCGAAACCGATGTGAACCGAAACCGGCGGGTTTTTTCATCGTCGGTTCGGTTTCGGTCTGATTTTTTCCAAAACCGAACCGATCGGTTCGGTCTGAATTGCGGTCCAAAACCGAACCGACCCGTGCACACCCCTATTTGAAACAGCTACCTCACATCATCACCATACCACCATATGAGACAACCAAAGAAGGAGTAATTAAAATAAAATAAAAAAGAAACGAAACTCCCAATTGATTGGAAGACGTGCACGTGAGAGGAAAGGGAAGGGGGTGCTCAGCATCTCTCTTTCTCTCACTAGATATAAGGCAACCAAAAGTGAGGGACACAAATTTACAAAGAAAAATAATGAAAACAGCCCTCGCAAACAGGGGAGCTACATGCGCGTAAGGATAAAAAGGGGGAGGGGGTCTTTCTCTCTCTCATCCCATGGGTTTTAAAAAAAAAATTATATTTATAAAGATAAAGTAATTTCAACGTGTTTACAAAGGGTTATCTATTTTTTTATCCAAAAATATCTGACAATAGGATTTACAAGATTTATAAAAGTAAGAATTTATTATTGTTATTCAATTAAAAAAATTCAAATTATCATAATAAATATTTTATATACATTTCAATTTCGACAAAAGATCTTTTAAATTAAATAGTCTACATTTTAATTGTCAAAGATTTAGTTTCACCAAAAAAAATAAAAAGAAAAATCTTTTTCTTTTTGCCTTTTAATTTAAAATGCGCTATTTAAGGTTTGGAAATTACATGGTGTTACAACACACACAATATTGTATTTTAATTAAATTACTCCACATGTGTAATTTCAAAATGTTCGAATTAATTAAATTCTAAAAGCTCAAAAATACCGGGTGTTACAGCTCTTATGGTCTATGAGAATGTTTTCCTCTTCCTCCTAAAAGTGTCCTCATCGTATCCACACCATGGGAAAGAATGGAACGAGTTGGTCACATGAGTATAAAGAAAAGAATGAAACATAAAATTGACCAAATAGATCAATCCGCCGGATCACGATTCAATATGAAAAATGAATGTGCATGTCAATGGGACTACTAAAAACTAATTAAACAAATAGGAAAAATGCTCACATGTGTGAGATGCACCGGATTACGATTCACAATGAAAGAATGAATGTGCATGTCAATGGGATCGCCACAAGAAGAAAGTAAATAAATTACTATAAGTGCAGAAAAAGTGAGATAAGAACACAATATGGAAAATGATCAAAAAGGTCTTGAATCCCAAGATGAACTCCGGACGCTTACATAGCTGGAACCGACATCAAAGTCCACATAGTTCAAACATTTAACGCATAAACCTTAAACTAAAATTTCCTTACATTGATTTGTTGAAAAACATGCACAAGTGAGAAAAGTGTAATAAAAATGGAAGGAAGGTTATAATTTTCGACTTAAGGATCAAATCTTTTTTTTTTTTTTTGGGGGGGGGGGGGGGGGGGAGGGAGGGAGGGGGAGTCTATGAAAATAATTTTGGTTAATATATAAATAGAAAAAGATTGATTGTGATGGCGAATTGAAAATTAAATATGATCAATATACTAATAAGTAAAAGTGAGTAATAGTAGTAAAATAACAATTTTGAATTAACAAGATTTGGACCTTCTATGAAGCTTAAATTTTGACTTTAATGGTGATGTAGGGTGATTTTGGTGGTAGCATAATGGAGAAAAAGTGGGTTATAAAGGTGGGGTATGTTGGAGATGTAATGTAATGTTGGAGGAGTAATTTTAAAGGGATGTGTAAAAGTGTACGCATTGATTTCGAGGGAAAGAATTCTTAGGATCTTAAAAGGAGAGGGTCCTTTCAAATGAGATAATGGCTACCTTTAATAGGAAATTTATAGGGTTAGGGGCTTTGTCAATCATCATAAGCCTAGGCTTGCTTATCGTCATACCCTTGACTTGTAGGCCAATTAAAGTACTGTAACACCCAGCGCATTCTGGCGTCGGCCACCAGCAAAATGAATCGGATGTTACTAAATTAAATATCATTCTTAGCATGTCACAGATATACGAGACATTTAAAAAAAATTCACAAGATAATAATTAAATTTATCCAACAAATATAACCATTCATGCAATATTAAAAATTCATCGCCGTGCTATCTCCAAAATAAATCCAACTCCGAATAAATATAAACTCAAATGAAATCATCCAACTATAAATATCTGACTAAAAAACCATAAACATCTGTGGAACCGAATGGCCCTCCAAAAATCCATAAATAAAAGTCTCATGGTTGAAGTGATGGAATAGAAAAGTAAATCTAAACTATTAAAGCAAGTAAATAAATCTTCAACTATACTTAAAAGATCTCCAATGCATCCTATGCAGCTACTCCCACAACTATACCTGAAATGTTAGTCAACGTAATGGGTCAGAGCCCACCGCATGAATACTAGCTTCTCCTCCCAATTAGGGTCCTTGAACCCAGACAATAGCATTATACATACTAAATATCATAATAGATTATTTTAAATTAAAGGAGATATATATAAATATGCGAATAAAAGTAAACTCCCACTATCTACCCATATAACTAATCCACCATAAAGTTTAAGTCCAATGATTCCATTAACACTATAATTTAAACGTGAGCTCTTACTTTTACTTAATTTAATTATCCAATTAGTTTTATTCATGCGACACCATTATGGCCAGTCGACCCCTTATCGGTCCTGCACACACTCTTGGGGCGCTTAAAGTTCTACACATCACACCCATTCCCCTCACTATAGTCATTCAAACCGATTTCTGTCAGCTTTGCACATACTCGTGAGGTTTCACGCACAACATGTCACTATAATTAGTCGGTTCGTATTATGTCAACCCCTCACATACTCGTAATGCCAACACACACACACACACGTCGCTATAGCCAGTCGGCTCGTATTCTATCATCCTTGTACGTACTCGCGATGCAAATTCATTTTAATATCCGTTCTAAGTCTTAGGCATTAATTATTAATTTTCTCAAGTGCTCATTATTTTCTATTAGCCCCACCCTTTTATCGAGCATAATTTCCTCAAACTATTCGTAGTCCCATACCTAGAGGTCTCCACAACGCAAGCATATCCTAGCCTAACATTTAGGAAGAATACCTACCACTAACGACTACCTAGACTCGCACATCGGGTCACGATCCAACAGAAACGACGTACAAATCAGCCCCACCATGGAATCACCCATCCGTAAAAACCCGCACTATCTAGTCCCATACCCAAAAAGCGTTACCAACGGCTAAGGCCTACCTACTAGTCTCTTACCTAGCAAGCAACCTAAAAATAAGGTGAGAGCACTAACTACACCAACAATCCCATTGTCCTCGCGGTGTCAATTTTTTTTTATTGCAATTCACAAATCACATATGGCATATTTCCAACTTATCGTAACAATTCTCTAAATTAATCGAAAGATTACTGTTTATCCCAATTATGCCCATTTAATTATAACATTAATTAAGACAATTCGTTTTCTCATCAACTTATCGTATTTCTATTCACATGCATATTTTTGGGATCATACAATAATAAATCTCTATTCTACAAGATGCACAAAATTAACATGATTTTATATATCGAAATTAATCTATAACATCCCTACACTTTATTCTACGTGCGAATGTCATAATTTCTTACAGAATCCCAACCTCTAACCTAAGCATGCAAGGGTTTTGTGTCTTAAATCGTATTAGTAATTTGAATAAAAAAAGTCTCAAATTTAGTTTCACTTTCCCTAATTAGTCTTTCTAATTTATTTTAAGAAAATAATAATTATTAATATTTAAGCAACATTTGAAACGAATAATACCAAAGGGGACCAATAGAAATATTCATGACTGTAAAAATTCTTTTAAAGAATCCAATTGTCATGTCGTGTTCCTCTCGAGAAAATAATAAAGACGCGTTCGTGGACGATCTTGAGAAAATTCGATTTAGCTCTCCGAATCTTGGGTTGAAAGTTGTGTTTAATGGGGTTTAGGTTTTGTAGATGAGAGAGAATGAAATTCTGAGAGGCTACTAATTTTTTAGAAGTCTAAAATGTGTTTTAAAAGTCCTAAACCCGTTACTTTACGTTCATATACCAAAAAGAATTTGAGTCATAATTAAATAAAAACACTCAAAAATACATTACGGATGATCGGACCGTCGGAATTTGATGAAAATTTGATATGTTGTAGCTGATAGGGAGACAAAGCTGCTGTAAAAAAATTCCGCTCGATCGGGCGATCAAATTTTTTTTCCCTCCTTAGGCCATACCCTACCCCGAATTTTTTTATATAAAAAGTTATAATTTCTAAATTTTAAATCTCGATTCAAATTCCACTTAAAACCTTATTTTTATATATAAAAACTAACATTTTTACATACCAAAATGAAACAAAATCCAAAAATTAATTTTTTCAAAAGTTCTAATTTAACAAAGATTTTTACGGCTAAAAAATCACGGGGTTGTGACACCCCGCCTAATTAAATACCGGGTGATCAGTCCTTTATTAAATTATAACCAAGGTGAACGGTTGGTTCATTCTTAGCGTCAGTGTTGCAAAAATAACATTTCCAATTTAAACACCCTAAATAATTAAGCTTAGTGACAAAACTATTTTTAAGACATCAATTTCCAAATTTAATTTAAAACCTTCCATAATCCATGGTTTAAAAATCACACAACAATCTGACTGGAAAATATAATCCAAACAATTTAAACATTCAACTAAATAAGTCCAACATTAAAACTTTAAAGGAAAGACATCCTGACAGTAAAAATCCCAAAGTATAAATGCTGGAAATAAATAAATCACAATCTCTGATAAAACCGACTGAATAAATGAAATAGGGCGACATGCCCAACTGGATAAAGTAAAACTAAAAGTGGAATCAATAATGAGATCGTCTAAGCAAGAGGTATGCAACTCCCACCTAAGCTGCAGCACGTTCCTTCCAAAGGATCCTATGCAAGACGCCCCTGCGGCTGTGAACCTGTAATATATACATATATATACAAGAGAGAAGAGAAAATAGGAAACGGGTTAGAGCCCGATTGTAAAATAGTTTAAAATTAGTTTAGCAAGTATTTAAAATGCTTACCGGCTAATGCAACAATCATATTAGTGTGGCACTCACTTGAGAAATTCTCACCTCTTCTAATGTGCACACCTATCGCACTACTACTCCCAACAGTTTAGCTTATCTTAAGTTACTCACAAGATTTCGTGCCGAAAATTTCTAATGTTAAGAAAATTAATTTTATTTAAAAGCGAAGTTCTCACATAAGCCTTATATAATTATAAAGTTTCTCAGAATTGCCTCAAACTTTTCAAACCCTTATATCGAAGTTGAAATAATTATACATTACTTGCCTACCTTTAGTCACAGTAGATAGTATCCAATTTCAAGTTCATATATATATATATATATATATATATATATATATATATATACTATCGGCACCCCACATAAAATTTATGGTGCTGGCATACTCTGCTATCAAGTCCCCGTATCACTCGTACTAAGGGAAATACTAGTTCGGAATCACGCTCGAACTGTATTAACACAAAACAAATACAAATTGAGATGAAGCATAGTTCCAAGTCACTAAGAGGTCAGTACATACCCTCACGTCTCTTAGGACCGTCTAACTATCGATTCCGATAGCCTGTACCAAGGATTCCTATGTTCTAGGGTACAAGTCAATATCCCCCATAAAGGTCCCATCGAGATAAGACTGTCCCAGCGTGGTAACCTCAGTGATAGCAAGTAGCGCGAGCATGATTTTTACACGTATATATTATATGCACAATCACAGTCATATATGAATATTACTATTCCCAATTTCTAATTTAGGTTCACCCACGACCCATACTTATGATATTTATTCTCATTGCACATTACTAGATTATCCCGTGTAACGGTTTATCTCTTTTATTATTATTTATGGGATTATTCCAACTTACTACGTATCACTCGTGAATTCTTATCTCCCCATGTGTAATTTCAGTAGGTACTCATTTATTTTACAACGTAACTTCCTTACGAGTCTCACCCCATAAACGCACGTCTCCATTGTTCCTTAAGTGTAAAACACCTCCGTTAAATATTAATCTCGTCTTACATTAAGGGTTTCCTTTTTATAAAGTCCTACTGGTCTTCTCTATCTCCCAAAATGTTCTGACAATAATATCCTAGAATTTTCATTCAGTTAAGTTGGAACCACCTATTTAAAAAGGGGAATTTGAGTTTTCCAGGAGGGGTTGATTGATCGATGGCAGGTGCTCGATCGATCGATGATCCTGGGTCGATCGATCGATCAAGCAGGTCTGACGAAACTGCAGAATTTCCAGTTACGGGTTTCTTCTTCCAAAATCATCCAAACCAGTATATTTGACTTCCGAACTCTCAAATATTTATACAAAAAGTGTTATATCCTCAAAAAATTGGTATTCTACATAAGGCATGCGAATTTTCATCATGTATAACGAATTAAAAGGGCACAATCCATAAAAATATCAAGAACCCTAATACTTTCTTTGTTTAGTTTCTTCCCATTCCTTTACCAGATTTTATACTCCTAACTTAATGAAAATTCGTGGTTAAACCTCTACATGTGCATTTGATTTCCAGAATCCGTCTTATACCTATACATCATGTAATTTTGAGTCTCTAAAATAGGTTTTTCTTTCACAAAAACTAGTCCTAATCAACCCTAGACTAATATATTGAAGCATTAACTGAAATAGAGCAAGATAGATACTTGTGTGGGATTTCTTGATTCAGATTTGTGGAAAATATTGGTGTGGTTGTGATCCTCATTGCGAGATCTAATGTTTGGCGGCGACGGCGGTGCAAACGGTGGAGTTCTTGGCCTAGATTCCTTAGAAAGCTCCTCCTCTTCCTCTCCAATGGCCATCTATGGTTTATGGTTCTTCTAACCCTAGAAGAGGACTCCTACCATCTGATATAACCTTAGAAAAATCGTGGGTTTCCATGCGCAAAAATATAAAAATGCCTAAAACGCCCTCCCGGGATGTTAATTAGGCTTAGAAACGCCCGAGACCCAAACTAAACTCCCGGGTACATTATTTTGACTATATCGACCCTTCTGGACACATTGACGCACTAAAAATGGCCATACGGGTGGCTTATAATTTATTCACTTTTAATAGTTCAAATTTAATCCCGACACGACACAGGCGCGTCCCGATAAATTTCCAAAATTATCAAATTAGATTCTCGTGATAATTTTAGTAAATTTAATTACACCACTTACTTTACCTATAAAGTAACTTACAAAAAAATTCCAATAATTACTAACTCTTATCACGCTAGTAAGTATTTAAATGATTTTCCGGATTAATATTAAATTAATATCTCTAATTAAATTTAATAAATCCCCAAAATTAAAAGTCATAAAAATACGAGGTATTACATACTTCCCCCCTAATAACGGAATATAAGGTATACCTGGTAAGAATAACTCTGGGTACTTTTCATGCATGTCGGCCTCACGCTCCCAAGTGGATTCCTCCACATTATGATGCTCCCAATGGACCCGTACAAGTGGGACTACTTTTGAACTCAATCTCCTTTCACTATGATCTAGAATAGCTACTGGTCTCTCCTCATAAGATATGTCAGGTTGTAAGTCAACCTCCTCAATCGCAATGTGGGTGTGGGCCATGTCACCCCGAAGGTATCGTCTCAACGACGAGATGTGGAATACATCGTGAATGCGGTATAAGTGCTCTGGCAGTCATAATCTGTATGCTACCGGCCCAATCCTCTCGATAATGGTAAATGGTCCCACGTACCTCGGGGCCAATTTCCCTTTCTTCCCAAACCTCATCACTCCTTTCATAGGAGATACAAGTAGTAATACTTGGTCCCCCACATTAAATTCACGAAAGAACCGTTTTTCATCGGCGTAGTTTTTCTGCCTGTCTTGGCTCCCGAATGCGACTCCTGATAATCTCAATCCTCACGGAGGTTTCCTGAATCACCTCCGGTCCGAGCAAGTTGTTGTCCCCACCTCTAACCAACAAGTGGGATAACGACTAGGCCTGCCATAAAATTCCTCAAACGGAGCCATGCCAATCGTGAACTGATAAGAGTTATTATAAGCAAACTCCACCAGTGGAAGATGTGGCTCCATACATGCGTAGCATATCCTCCAACATCTGATTGGTACGCTCTATTTGTCCATCTGTCTGTGGGTGATAAGCTAAACTCAACATCAACTCTGTACCCATGGCCTCCTGAAAACTCTCTCAGAAACGTGACACGAAAATCTTGTCTCTATCTGACACAATATCCAAGGGCACCCCATGTAGCCTAACAATCTCAGCACTGAACAACTGAGCATACTGGTCCGTGGTATAGTCTGTCCTTACTGGAAGAAAATGATCCACCTTGGTCAAACAGTCCACAATCACCTAGATGGAGTCGTGGCCCCACTGTGATGCAGGAAACCCCGTAATGAAATCCATGGAAATACTCTCCCACTTCCACGTGGGTATTTCCAAAGGCTGAAGCAACCCCGACGGTCTCTGGTGGTCCACTTTTATCATCTGGCAAGTAGAACACTTGGACAAGAATTCAGCAATGTCCTTCTTCATCCCACTCCACCAGTATTTCCGCCTCATATCCTGGTACATCTTATCTCCCCTAGGATGCACCACAAATCGGGACCCGTGTGATTGGGTCATCACTGCATGACGTAAGTCTGCTCCTTCTGGGACCACCAATCTCCCATTAAACCTCAAACCTCCATCGAAACTAATTGAAAAGGACTCGGCACCCTCGGCTAAAAGCCATACAATTTTCTCCTGGCAAAATAAGTTTGTTGTCTATGCATGTATTACTCTCGTAATAATCTCGGGTGTCACCGTCATGGAAGATATGAATGAACAGGCTACCATGTCTTGGTGACCCAACTCTTTCGAATTTGCTTTCTAGACATCAGCAACTACGTTGTCCTTTCCCGGATGGTACTGTATGCCGAACTGATAGTCTTTCACAAACTCTTACCACCTGCGCTGACGCATATTCAGCTCTCGTTGAGTGAACAGGTACTGTAGTGACTTGTGGTTTGTGAACAAGATAAATTTCTCCCCCAATAAGTAGTGTCTCCATATCCTCAATGCAAAGACGACCGCTACTAACTCTAGGTCATGGGTGGGGTAATTCTTCTCGTGCGGCTTAAGCTTGCGAGAGGCAAAAACTATAGCCTTCTCTTCCTGCTGAAGTACTCCTCCAAGTCCCCGTAAGAAGGCGTCGGTGTAAACCAGATACTCCATGCCCAGCTTGGGTAAAGTAAGGATTGGTGCCGAAGTCAGCTTGTCTTTCAGCTCATCGAAAGCCAATTGACAAGTATCGTCCCAAACATATGGTACCCCCTTTCGAGTCAGGTTCGTCAATGGACCCGCTATCTTGGATAACCCTCGAATGAATCTCCTGTAGTACCCGGCTAACCCCAAGAAACTACGCACTTCCGTCGGTGTCGTGGGTTGTCCCCACTCCCTCACCGCTGACACTTTACTCGGGTCAACCGCTATCCCCATTTCAGAAACAACATGTCCCAAGAATTGCACTTCCCATAGCCAAAATTCGCACTTCTCGTACTTAGCATATAGCAGATGCTCTCGTAGAGTCTAAAAAACTTGTCTCAAGTGCTCAGCATACTCTTCTTCAGTGTGTGAATATATCAGAATGTCATGTATGAAGACGATAACAAACTGATCCAGGAACTCTCTGAATACTCGGTTCATCAAGTCCATGAATACGACTGGAGCATTTGTGAGTCCAAATGGCATCACTCTGAACTCATAGGACCCATATCTTGTCAAGAAAGCAGTCTTCGAAACATCCTGCTCCCTATTACGTAGCTAATGGTATCCTGACCTCAAATCTATCTTCGAAAAGAAAGTTGCTCCCCTCAGCTGGTCGAACAGATCATCGATTCGAGGGAACGGATATTTGTTCCATATCGTGACCTTGTTCAGCTCCCGGTAGTCCACACATAGTCTCAGTGAACCATCTCTCTTTTTCACAAAAAACACTGGAGCGCCCCAAGGTGAGGTACTCCTATGAATGAAGCCCTGACCTAACAGCTTCTCTATCTGATCTCGTAACTCTCGTATTTCCGTCGGAGCCATATGGTAAGGAGCGCGTGCTATCGATCGAGTATCCGGTAACAAATATATGCAAAATCTATTTCTCGACTGGGGGTAGGCCTGGTATCTCCTGAAATACATCATAATACTCATGAATGACTGGGATCGAGTTTAAGGGAATCACGACCTCCTTAGAGGTATCCTCCTCTATGTAATACAAATGAGTGGTCGAGCCCCCCTCTGGGCGAGGCATCGCCACTACAAACATCTCCTGTCCCGGAATGGCAAAGACAATACTCCCACCGAAACAATCTATCATGGCTCTTTATGCTGCGAGCCAATCCATACCAATAATAACGTCGTGCTCATGCATAACTAAGACTAACATGTCTGCTGGTAAGATTAAGCTACCAATCCCTACTCCCACACCCCGACATATAAAGAAAATTAACGATCCATTTCCCAGTGGTGAGTCTACGCATGTTACAGTGCTCTCTGTTGTGGCTAATAACCCTAAGGCCTTCGCAAAGTGAGTAGTTATAAAATAGTGTGTCGCCCCAGTATCAAATAGAATCCGACCCATAGTACCATGGATAGGAAACGTACCCTCAATCGCGGGTGGCGCCCGAGGAGCTGCTGCCTGGTGGACGTTATAGACACGCCCGTACTGTAACTGCCCCTGCTGCACTGGAGCTGCGGGAATGGCTGGTAGGGCAGGTGCCTGAGCTGGTGCTGGGAGGGCGGCTAGAAAAAGTGGCCTCCGTGGCTCATTATGGGCACCCTGCTGTTGTGGGGCCCTATCTCCCTCTGGATAATCATGGTGCATGTGGCCATTTTTACCACACCCGAAGCATCGGCCCCACAAATTTCCTCCCCTTTGCCCCTACTGGCAGTTAGCACTCCGCCATTGGCCCTGTTGGCCCTGCTGAAAATATTATTGGCCCTGATGGCCCTGCTGCTGACCCTGCGACTGACAATGTTGGCCCTGCTGATTAGACTGGCCCTGCTAGCCCTGCCTGAATCCCCCAAATCCCTGCCTGGAGTCACCTGATCGGAATCGCTTGGCAGGGTCTCCCTGATGGGAACTCTGCTCATGCTGACGAGTCTGCCCCTGAGATGTCGGTGCTCCACTAGTACCACTACCCCTTGTCCTGCCCTGCTGGCTGGACTCTCCTGCTTGCTTACTTCCCTGTAGGTGGAAGCGGTTATCCTAGCAGTGTAATAAAGCAGCATTGAGTACGTCCGTGTAGGTACTCAGTGACAGATTTCCTATGAGATGCTGATGGATCCTCCAAGCCAACCCGTCTACAAATAACAGTATCTTCTTCCCCTCAGTGGGTGCCTCATCTGGCACTATAGTGAGAAGTCTTGTGAACTCCTCTTCGTAGTCAGCAACAGTCGAATTCTCCTATTTCAAATTCAGTAACTTCCACCTCATCTCAGTATGCATGGCGGATGGAAAGTATTTGTTGTCAAACCGTGCCCAAAATGACTGAACAGTGATAATATCCCTCTCTTCCAGGGTGGTGGTGGATTCCCACCAATGCAAAGCGGCCCCCACTAGCTTGAAGGAATCCAACATATGTTTTTGCATGTCCGTGCACTCGTACATGCACAGATGCTTCTGGATATCTTTCTTCCATTGGCTGGCTACAATGATATCTAAACTACCCACAAACTCTAGAGGATGCGCCTTCTCGAAGGCATCCCTAACTCACTCCCATGCAGAAGGAAGTTGTGTCGGTACTAGCGCCACTGCTTGAACCTGGGGTGGAGCCTGCCGTACTACCGCTAGCGCGGCATTCACCGCCTGAGCAACAATAGCGGCTACCTCAGTTGCGTTCATCGTTCCCTGAGCCAGAGCTGCTGGCTGCTCAACTTGGGCACGCCTATCCTTGGGTGCACGTCTTGGAGGCATCTGAAATGTAAAGAAATTTTTATTAGTCTACAGTTATTATCGAATTCCAAATAGCTGAAGACGTAATCGTAAAAGCAAGAGTACAACAATCCTAAAAATAGGGCTCTATAGCAATAACGCTAAGCTGAAAGCGAAATAAGTCGTACAGATCCTAAAGGACACTAGAACCTAATGCTCTGATACCACCTGTGACACCCCGCCTAATTAAATACCGGGTGATCAGTCCTTTATTAAATTATAATTAAGGTGAACGGTTGGTTCATTCTTAGCATCATTGTCGCAAAAATAACATTTCCAATTTAAACACCCTAAATAATTAAGCTAAGTGACAAAACCATTTTTAAGACATCAATTTCCAAATTTAATTTAAAACCAATATTTAAAACCTTACATAATCCATAGTTTAAAAATCACACAGCAATCTGACTGGAAAATATAATCCAAACAATTTAAACATTCAACTAAATAAGTCCAACATTAAAACTTTAAAGGAAAGACATCCTGACAGTAAAAATCCCAAAGTATAAATGCTGGAAATAAATGAATCACAATCTCTGATAAAACCGACTGAATAAATGAAACAGGGCGACACGTGCCCAAATGGATAAAGTAAAACTAAATGTGGAATCAATAATGAGATCGTCTAAGCAAGAGGCCTGCAACTCCCACCTAAGCTTCAGCATGTTCCTTCCAAAGGATCCTATGCAAGAGGACCCTGTGGCAGGGGACCTGTAATATATACATATATATACAAGAGAGAAGAGAAAATAGGAAACGGGTCAGAGCCCGATTGTAAAACAGTTTAAAATTAGTTTAGCAAGTATTTAAAATGCTTACCGGCTAATGCAACAATCATATTAGTGCGGCACTCACTTGAGAAATTCTCACCTCTCTTCTAATGTGCACACCTATCGCACTACTACTCCCAACAGTTTAGCTTATCTTAAGTTACTCACAAGATTTCATGCCGACAATTTCTAATGTTAAGAAAATTAATTTTATTTAAAAGCGAAGTTCTCACATAAGACTCATATAATTATAAAGTTTCTCAGTATTGCCTCAAACTTTTCAAACCCTTATATCGAAGTTGAAATAATTATACATTGCTTGCCTACCTTTAGTCACAGTAGATAGTATCCAATTTCAAGTTCATATATATATATATATATATATATATATATATATATATATATACTATCGGCACCCCACATAAAATTTATGGTGCTGGCATACTCTGCTATCACGTCCATGTATCACTCGTACTAAGGGAAATACTAGTTTAGAATCACGCTCGAACTGTATTAACACAAAACACATACAAATTGAGGCGAAGCATAGTTCCAAGTCACTAATAGGTCAGCACATACCCTCACGTCTCTTAGGACCGTCTGACTATCGATTTCGATAGCCAGTACCAAGGATTCCTATGTTCTAAGGTACAAGTCAATATCCCCCATAAAGGTCCCATCGAGATAAGACTGTCACAGCGCAGTAACCTCAGTGATAGCAAGTAGCGCGGGTATGATTTTTACACGTATATAGTATATGCACAATCACAGTCATATATGTATATTACTATTCCCAATTTCTAATTTCTAATTTAGGTTCACCCACGACCCATACTTATGATATTTATTCTCATTGCACATTACTAGATTATCCCGTATAACGGTTTATCTCTTTTATTCTTATTTATGGGATTATTCCAACTTACTATGTAACACTCGTGAATTCCTATCTCCCCATGTGTAATTTCAGTAGGTACTCATTTATTTTACAAAGTAACTTCCTTACGAGTCTCACCCCATAAACACACGTCTCCATTGTTCGTTAAGTGTAAAACACCTTCGTTGAATATTAATCTCGTCTTTCATTAAGGGTTTCCTTTTTATAAAGTCCTACTGGTCGTCTTTATCTCCCAAAATGTTCTAACAATAATATCCAAGATTTTTTATTCAGTTAAGTTGGAACCATCTATTTAAAAATGGGAATTTGAGTTTTCCAGGAGGGGTCGATCGATCGATGGCAGGTGCTCGATCGATCGATGATCCTGGGTCAATCGATCGATCAAGCAGGTCTGACGAAACTGCAGAATTTCCAGTTACGGGTTTCTTCTTCCAAAATCATCCAAACTAGTATATTTGACTTCCAAACTCTCAACAATTTATACAATAAGTGCTATATCCTCAAATAATTGGTATTCTATGTAAGGCATGCGAATTTTCATCATGTATAACGAATTAAAAGGGCACAATCCATAAAAATATCAAGAACCCTAATATTTTCTTTGTTTAGTTTCTTCCCATTCCTTTATCAGATTTTATATTCCTAACTTAATGTAAATTCGTGGTTCAACCTCTACATGTGCATTTGATTTCTAGAATCCGTCTTATACCTATACATCATGCAATTTTGAGTCTCCAAAATAGGTTTTTCGTTCACAAAAACTAGTCCTAATCAACCCTAGACAAATATATTGAAGCATTAACTGAAATAGAGCAAGATACATACTTGCCTGGGATTTCTTGATTCAGATTTATGGAAAAGATTGGCGCGGTTGTGATCCTCGTTGCGCAATCTAACGTCTGGCGGCGACGGCGATGCAAACGGTGGAGTTCTTGGCCTAGAACTCCTTGGAAAGCTCCTCCTCTTCCTCTTCAATGGCCGTCTATGGTTTATGATTCTTCTAACCCTAGAAGAGGACTCCTACCATCTGATATAACCTTAGAAAAATCGTGGGTTTCCATGCCCAAAAATATAAAATGCCTAAAAAACCCTCCCGGGATGTTAATTAGGCCTAGAAATGCCCCGAGACCCAAACTAAGCCCCCGGGTACATTATTTTGACTATCTCGACCCTTCCGGACACATTGACGCACTCAAAATGGTCATACGGGTGACTTATAATTTATTCACTTTTAATAGTTCAAATTTAATCCCGACACAATAAAGGCGCGTCCCGATAAATTTCCAAAATTATCAAATTGGATTCTCGTGATAATTTTACAAAATTTAATTACACCACTTACTTTACCCATAAAGTAACTTACAACAAAATTCCAATAATTACTAACTCTTATCACGCTAGTAAGTATTTAAATGATTTTTCGGATTAATATTAAATTAATATCTCTAATTAAATTTAATAAATCCCCAAAAATAAAAGTCATAAAAATACGGGGTATTACAGGGGTATTACATACTCCCCCACTAATAAAGGAATTTCGTCCTCGAAATTCGACGAAGCGTAAACGTCAAACGTAAATCCGTGCTAATAAAATAAGGCTTACATATGCATACTCGTAAAATGCTACAATTGGGCGCCCATACACCAAATCCTGCACGCATATACCCCACGAATAAAGATACAATATATATACTAACTATATATATATGCATAACTACGAAAATAAAGATGTACCACACTCTCTCACGAATCACCACTTGATTCTATCTCCACAAGACAATGCAAGATTAAATCCTCAAATCAAATCACATCACTGCATCGATACTAGGTATATCCAAAATTTATACTAATGATTTGACAAATAAATATCGTTTCAAAATAAACTCTAAGGATCCTCATGCCAAGATTACTATTTCTAAACTCAACGCTTAAAACGTCCTTAACATAAAACTCCATATCTCCAAGAAACACAACTAACACGTATACTATCCCCAATACCTTAAGGAGTACGAATCAACAAAGGGGATCAAAGATTGGTAATGCGGAAGCTAAACGAACTCACAACCAACGAGTCCTAAGACCATGGTCTGATAACATCGGTAACACCACACGAATTCTGGTGTTGGCCGCCAGTAAAATACATCGGACGTTACTAAATTAAATACCATTCTTAGAGTGTCAGAGATATATGAGTCATTTAAAAATTTTCCACAAGATAATAATTAAATTTATCCAACAAATATAACCATTCATGCAATATTAAAAATTTCATCACCATCCTATCTCCAAAATAAATTCAACTCCAAATAAATATAAGCTCAAATGAACTCATCCAACAATAAATATCTGACTGAAAAACCATAAACAACTGTGGAACTGAATGGCCCACCAAAATTCCATAAATAAAAGTGTCATGGTAAGACGGAATGGAAAAGTAAATCTAAACTATTAAAGCAAGTAAATAAATCTCCAATACTTCCTATGCAACTACTCCCGTAACTATACCTAAAATATTAGTCAACGCAATGGGTTAGAGCCCATCGCATGAATACTAGCTACTCCTCACAATTAGAGTCCGTGAACCCAGATAATAACTTTATACATGATAAACATCACAATAGAGTATTTTAAATTAAACGAGATATATATAAACATGCGAGTAAAAGTAAACTGCCACTATCTACCCATATAAGTAATCCACCCTAAAGTGTAAGTCCAATTATTACATTAGCACTATAATTTATACGTGACAATTTATCCTTACTTAATTTAATTATCCAATTAGTTTTATTCGTGCGACACAATTATGGCCCGTCCCTTATCGGTCCTGCACACACTCTTAGTGCACTTAAAGTTCTACACATCACACCATTCCCCTCACTATAACTAGTCGGTCCATATTATGTCAGCCCCTCACATACTCGTGACACACACACACACACACACACACACACACACACACGTTGCTATAGCCAGTCGGCTCGTATTATGTTAGCCCTGCACAGACTCGCGATGCAAATTCATTTTAATACCCGTTATAAGTCTTAGGCATTAATTATTAATTTTCTTAAGTGGTCATTATTTTCTATTAGCCCCACCCTTTTATCGAGCATAATTTCCTGAAACTACCCCTAGTCCCATACCTTGAGGTCTCCACAACACAAGCGTATCCTAACATAACATTTAGGAAGAATACCTACCATTAACTACTACCTAGACTCGTAGTTCGGGTCACGATCCAACAAAAATGATGTACAAATTAGCCCCACCTCGAAATCATCCATCTGTAAAAACCCGCACTATCTACTCCCATACCTAGAAAGCGTTACCAACGGCTAAGGCCTACTTACTAGTCCCATACCTAGCAAGAAACCTAAAAATAAGGTGAGAGCACTAACTACCCAAACAATCCCTTCGTCTTCGAGGTGTCAATTTTTTTTATTGCAATTCAGAAATCACATATGGCCTATTTTCGACTTATCACAATAATTCTTTAAATTAATCGCAAGATTACTATTTATCCCAATTATGTCCATTTAATTATAAAATTAATTATGACAATTCGTTTTCTCATCAACTAATCGGATTTCTATTCACATGCATATTTTTGGAATCATAGAACAATAAATCTCTATTCTACAAGATGCACAAAATTAACGTGATTTTATATATCGAAATTAATTTATAACATCCCTACACTTTGTTCTACCTGCGAATGTCATAATTTCTAACAGAATCCAAACCTCTAACCTAAGCATGCAAGGGTTTTGCATCTTAAATCGTATTAGAAATTTGAATAAAAAGAGTCTCAAATTTAGTTTCACTTTCCCTAATTAGTCTTTCTAATTTATTTTAAGAAAATAATAATTATTAATATTTAAGAAACATTTAAAACGAATAATACCAAAGGGGAACAATAGAAGTATTCAAGACTGTAAAAAGTCTTTTAAAGAATCCAATTGCCATGTCTCATTCCTCTCAAGAAAACAATAAAGACGCGTTCTTGGAGGATCTCGAGAAAATCCGATTTAGCTCTTCGAATCTTGGGTTGAAATTTGTGTTCAATGGGGTTTAGGTTTTGTAGATGAGAGAGAATGAAATTCTCAGAGGCTACTAATTTTTTAAAAGTCTAAAACTTGTTTTAAAAATCCTAAACCCGTCACTTTATGTTTATATACCTAAAAGAATTTGAGTCATAATCAAACAAAAACACTCAAAAATACATTACGGATGATCGGACCATCGGAATTTGCAGAAACTTTGACATGTTGTAGCTGACGACGAGACGATGCTACTGTTAAAAAATTATGCACAATCGGATAGTCAAATTTTTTCCCCTCCTCAGACCAGATCCTCCCCCGATTTTTTATATAAAAAGTTGTAATTTCTAAATTTTAAATCCCGATTCAAATTCCACTTAAAGCCTTATTTTTATATATATAACCCAACATTTTTACATACCAAAATGAAATACATTCCAAAAAATTATTTTTTCAAAAATTTTAATTTAACAAAGATTTTTACGGCTAAAAAATCATAGGGTATTACAATAACCATATGGCGATAGGAATAGGGCCAGGGGTGCATATACGAAAGTCCAGAAATGGATTATTTCGGGAAAACGAGCATAAAATGCAAACTGTAAGTCTGAATCATGCACGACTAAGATCGTTGGAAATGGTATTCAGAGATATTCAATAGTTCATTGGGAAAATATCGATTACAATAGTTGGTAAAAGTTAAACAGAGCTCGGAAGCAACCCGTGATGTTTAGATGAAAGTTTCGAAGGGAAACATCAAGTAAATGTGAACCGTAGGGCAAGATTCATGCACAATATGGACTGTTTGTAAGGGGATTCAAAGACCTATTAACGGTTATTCTGTTACCATTGGTTACGAGAGTTCACTGGAGTCAAACGATGAAATTAAAATGTCTGGTGGCCTCTTGATTATTATTTTGGACTAAAAAGGCATGTAAATGTGAATCATAAGGAAGATTTGCGTACGGTATGGACTGTTGGAGAGGTTATTCAGATGCCTATGAAAGTTCATTCAGTTAACCTTAGTTAAAAGAGTTTGCTGCAGTGAAACGGATCTTGGAAGCATCTGATGGTCTCTAGATTAGGGTTTTGGGTTAAAAAGGCAAGAAAATACAAATCGAATGATAGATTCACTCACAGTATGGACCGTTAGAAAGGGTATTTAGATCCCTATGAAAGTTAATTCAGTTAGCCTTGGTTCTAATAGTTTGCCGGAGTCAATATGAATTTGAAAGCATCTCACGGTCTCTAGATTAGGGCTTTGAAGTGAGAACTAGGGTTCAAAGGTTGAAGAGATTGTGCCGAAGGTGCATAAGGGGAACTAAAATAAGATTAATATAGTTAGGTGTATACAACTTACTTGAAAAGGTGGTTAGAGAGGTTTCATATTGTGAATGAAAACGAATTGGAGATTAACTTCCATGATAGTTTGTTGTTACTCTACATGCTAAGGTAATTACTTCTTATGGGGGTGACACTATCCACTGCTGGATGATGCCATTCCTGATTAAATTTAATTGTATCAAGGACTATGACTGGAGAAGCTATCTTGGGGAATATTTTTTCCATGTTGACCGTATACTCTCGTGATGCTTCGTGGTATCTAGGTGGCTTCACTTATGTGGTGGAGGTAAGGTTTTAAATTTTTAGTCACATAGTTTAAAAGTTTCCTTTTTCTTGTTGATTATATTAATTATTGATGACACTTGTTGTGATGGTTTTATTCTTACATAACAGCTTTCATAGGTATGTTCTAGAGTAGCGCTCATGTTGGCATATGGCCCTATCACTTGTGGTGGTTGAAGAACCATCATAACTGCATATCGATTACTACTGAGGTGTTACGGATGTCACTATCACGCATCACTGATGATGTGATAAGGTTATTCATTTCCTTAGCTAATGTGTACAGTTATTTCCTTTTTGGTTTCGTACTATTACGACATGTTTACAATGGTATATGTTTATAAGCGAACTAGAATCTTTGGGGGTGGGGGACTCGATGGGAGCATGAGTCAATTTTTTATAATCCCACATGCGGTCCTTGTTTCTCTCTTAGTATCAGTAAAAACCATGAATTCATACCTTATCTTCATGAACCAAGGGGGTTTGGTAGAGCGGAATGGGCTCTTTCAACCTTAATCAAGGTCGGGGGTTCGATTCCCGCCTTGGGCATGGAGAAGCTTTAAATCTCTTGGCCAGCTGTCCCACCCATCGAGGTGCCTACAAATCAGCGAGGGGATTAGTCACTAAGTCGCTAGTGGACACCCCGATTAATAACAAAAAAAAAAAAAAAATACCTTATCTTCATGCATAGTGATGCTATATTTGATAAACCTATTATGTACCTCCTAGACCCGAATCCAACATGGACCCTCTATGAGATGTTCCCCTAACCCTATGAAAGGCTCGAGGACTCTCCCCTGACCTATCATAGCCCCCCCCCCCCCCCCTTCATCAATCATCAAGCAGAGCGGACCCTCTATTCTCCATCTGGCATGGAGCCTCCTTCCCATAGGCACAATCTATGCCATACGACATATCCCCTGCCAAGTCTCTTTTCGGACTGACACATTGCCACTACATTTAATGCGACAATCAAACCATATTTTTATAGATTTCCATCGTCATCCCGGATAAAAGGAACTCGAGTGTGACAGGCCGACCTCATTCTTTTGTACAATATAAAGCGGTAATTTTTTATAGGTATATTTTTCATTAGCTACCTTGCCGTAAAAATGGAGGCTTTTGCACTTCATTTTGTAAGATAACAACAGAATAAACCACGCTTTTATGTCTAATATTATGAGATAAAACCCTGAACCTCTTTCCAATAAGTCATCAAGCCCGAGTCATCTCTTACAAAGTCCACAATAACCATTAAACCCTGAAGAAATACCTTTTCAGCAAGATCCTTCTCCTCTTTACAAGCCAAAGCCTTGTTCAAAATCCATCAAGTTCATAAAAGATCAAAATCAAATGAGAAAGCACTGTCTGATTGAAACGATAATCGAACTCTCCCACATCAATGAACATACCTCATATAGATAATTAATATCTATTGGGACACCCTCCCACTATATCTTGTGATTTCACATGTTACATCGCTTTCCGAACAAAGTTACGCCACTTATCACTCATTTTCGCACACATCACACCACACCTTGTGTTATTCATTTATGACTCACCTAATGTAGCCTACACCATCCTACATTTATTTTCCTCTAAGTAAACTTGGTATGTAGTCCTAAAGGATAATATGAAATGGAGTTTTTATTGGAGTTTTTCTTCTTAAAACTGGTTTATTTAATATTTATTATTTTTTAATAAAGGATTGTCTTAGATCATTTGAAATATGAATCATGTGCAAGAATGATGTATATTTATTTATGAATATATTATATATGTCGGTCAATTATACTCAGTAGGAATTCTTGTGAGTTTAGTTCAACTCGATCACAAAAGATCGGAATTTAATTTCTAGTATGATTGAAATTTTCACAATCTGGATAGGGGATTGACATCCTATCGATAAAGTTGTGTGTACGATCCTGCTAGTTTATTTTGACTATGAGAACCTACCTAAGGTTCGAAAACTTGTTTGATAGTTAATGGAAGATTTTACCAGGGCATTGGGAATGCATTGAATATGACCAACAATGAAATTCGAGTCTAAGTGATGGCTAGTGTAGACTTGCGCATTCTAATGTTTTGCAAAGGGTATATAGATTCTTAATCCTGATGGATATGAGGATCAGATTATTCACATAGTTATTTATTTAAAAACCCGATGGTTGCGATTGGATTTATTTGGTCCATATGCCCTTATAAGTTAGGAAGTCGTTGTGTGAATATATTCAGGATCATATTCTGAATTGTGATATCCCTTTGATAAACTTATAAGTTTTTATTCTACCAATAGGCTCGGCCGATGGATTATTTTCGCGTAGAGAATCAAATAAGTTAAGCTTGAGAATCAAAGGAAAATAAGCTATTAGTGAAAATCGATTCGTGGAAAATTGAATTTCATCAAATAGGAATTGGAAACTTAATGTGGGGAATCATATTATGGGTTATCTAACTTTGAAAACAAGGACTCTTTATTCGAGTGATTTTTAGATAACTTAATTGGACTGCAATTATAATTATAAAAATTAATTATAATTAAATCGAAAGGAAATAAATTACGAAGGCTAATTTAGGATTTCTATATTTTTGTTTGGAATTCAATTAGGTTCCCCGGTATAGTGCATATTCCAAGTAAAAATTCAAAATCACTCTAGAAATCCTAATTGGCCTAAGCCCACTTCATGAACCTATATATATCAGTCTAGGGAAGGGGTTTAAACTGAATTAAAAACTTCTAAGGGTTAGAAAGAATAAGACAAAGCACTATTTACATTTTTGTGGGGGGGTTTCTCTATTTTCACCAAGTTTTCATCTCTAAAGGCGCCCTAACACATAGCTTGCTTTGGGTGGATTATATATCTAAAGAGATCAAAGGTTTTTTGTTCATCCGAGGAAGGTTTTACAGTGGTGTTTCACCATCTTCTTCAAATCTATTCTCTAAACTTAGATTATCAATAAATCTACCAAGGTTTGTTCATGAAACTCTAGATATAGTTTTTTAAATCTTATATTTATGGTTTTCTTCTTCTGAAACATGATGAATCTAAGATCTTTGGTAAAAGGTTTAAATTCAATCATAATAATTGGAATTAGAGCAATATGGATAAGAGATTTATCACGCTTTAGAAGGTCCATATTGTCCACCATGAAACCCTAGTTTTGTATATTTGTATGAATATGACTGTTTATATATAGAATAGTACTAACATGGTTTTGTAGGATTTCAATGGTTGTCCCTTCCATCATGGTCACATGTTTTTTAATGTGCATGGATCCTATTGTTATTATTCGTAGTTTTTTTCTTCGATATGATTATATAATTTAATTTTTATGAAAATCATGTAGTCATAGGAGATTGTGAGGGTATATAATAGTTTTCTATTCTTAAAATCCTCTATTGTAATGGGATTTGATCATGGTGGGAGTTCTATGAACGTTAGTGGCCTATTGCTCAAGTTTAGAGGCTATTCGCATAGGTTTTACGAAGTGCAGAGTTACTACTAAAATAACATAGTTTTGGACCACGGAGAATCTATTTCCCCTTTAGTTAATCGATTCCCCTCCTAGAAGTGATTGATTCCCCCTTAAGGGAATCGATTCCTACCTGTCAAAAGTATCAGGCATGGTTTCTTTCTTGATCTCTTGAACTTTTCATTCGGGAAGATCATTGGAGTAGGGCCCTGAAGGTTCCAGAACTCAAGTTCTTGGATATGTCTACTTCATGAGGGACTTTAGTGTAATACCCTGTAATTTTATTGATTTTTATTTAAGGGATTAATTAAATTAATTGAGAATTAATTGGAAATTAATCCAGATATAAATACTAACGAGATGTGAGTTGGTATTTGATTATAATGATAAAATTGAATATTTCTGAGTATATATGGTATTGAAAATATTTAAATTGTCAAGAGGCAGAAATACGACAATTTGGGAAATTTAATTGGAACGCACGTGTTAGTCGCGTCAGGAATGAATTTATTTAAATTAAAAAGTAAATTATATTTTTATCAACCGAATGATCATTTTGAGTGGGCCAACGCGTCCGAAAGGGTCGAAATAGTCATAAAACACTAGCCGGGGGTTTAGTTTGGGTCCCGAGGCACTTTTAGGCCAAACCGGCAACCTAGAAGGGTATTTTGGTAATTTTAAATATTGAGGAATTAAAACCCACGAATTTTAGAGTTTATTTTTATAATTTTAAAGAGGCCACTAAGGCCATTACCAGCAAAAGGAAAGAGAGTGGGCTACGGGAGTTTTGAGAGAAGTTAGAAAGAGGGTAAAGGAGGTTCCAAACCAAACTATCTCCCATCACCAGAAATTGGAAAGGATTTGTGACCGGAAAGAAGAAAAAATGCCAACCTTGATGATCAACAACAAACCATAACATCGGATTTAAAGCAAGTGATTTGATATTATTAAGTTCAATGAATATTTCTTCCATGTTTAGTGTAGAAACTATATTTACCTTGAAAGTTTTGATGAAAATCAATGGGATTATTGTGAAACTTATGATTTTGGGATAGGAATTGCATGTAGAATACTTATGGACGAATTCAATACACAAAACATAACTTTTGATGATTTGGAAACGGATTTATAAGGAGTCTTTGTAGTCAATTAAATTATGGGTTCATGTTCATAGGGTTTGGGGCAAGAATTGGGGATTTATAAATTTTACATGTTGATTAGTAAGATTTGACCCCAAAATTATGTTAAGGAACGATCTAGGATGACTTAAAATAGTTTACAAACATTAAAACGTAATTTGGGTGATCTTAAGATGGATTTAGAGAAGAGAAAAATGAAGAAAAACGAGTTGGAAAATTTCTGGGCATTTTCTGCCATCTCGTTAGAAGACCTGCCCAGGTCGTTCGAACAATCTCGTTCGAACGAGCTTCTAACGAGATAACAGTACTCCTTCTAACGAGTTAGTAGTTCGTTCGAAGCCATTCGTTCGAACGACACTCGTTTAAACGAGATTTCTAACGAGTTGACAGAATGGCCTCTTTATGCCTGATTTTATTCAGAAGTTCCATTAGGCTTATTAATTGAGCGTTAACCTTCCCTTGTTGACTAATGGGTATAGTTGTGAGATTGGAGTATGTTGAGGAGTAAAACTTAGGATTTTGTAGGAAACCGGATGACATTTATGGTTTAAGAAATAAGTACCAAATATTTCGACGTGAGAAGGGTTGACAACTTTAATGTATATTATTCGGGGATTTGTAAACGTACAACATTTAATGACGGTATAGGAATGTAAAATATACCTCTATTGATATTATAAGATATCTAAGATGTGTGAATTCTTAGTATATGTGGTTATCTGTGTATAACATACCTACCATACTTGCTATCACGGGAGGTCGGCGTTCGATCAGGGCCATCTAATCTTTGTGTGCCTACGAGGGGATTTAGATTGGTACCTCGAGGACATAGGTCAAAGAATGACTTATTGAGAAGTTAATAAGTCTGCTGATCATGGGAGCGTAGGTATGTGCGTGACCCATGTGATGTGAACTATGTTTGCCTCCATTGCGTGTGATTGTTACTTATCAAAACGATTCCTGAGAGATTCGGAATACGTGATCCTTATGTACGTGATGTACCGGGGTTTGATAGCAGAGTATGTGTGCACCGCAGCTTAGTCTAGGGGTGCCATTATTGTATATTATGATGAGATTGATATACCGAATTATTGAAATGAACTATTGATATAAGTACAAGTGTGAATTAATGTAACATTTTTGTAGAGTTAAAAATGGAAGAACTCTTAGTAATTATTATAACTAATTCTGAGTAAAAATAGTAAGACCTCCAGTTTATACTAAGACATTGGGAAATGAACTTTGAATTGTAAAGTAATGTCAGGTCATGGATTGGACTAGTTCGATTGTAGTATAACTATAACGGGGACGGGTACGATAGGTGTGCACAATTAGTTGAGAGGTGAGGAACTCATGTGAGTGCACGCACTATCATGTATTTTATATTCACTGTTTAATGATATTAAACACTTGTTGTAGTTTAAACTGTTTTCACAATCGGGCTCTGACCCATTTTCTTTCAAATCTATTTTCTTGTAAAAACCTTTTACGTGCCCAGCCACAAGGACACCAAGCGTAAGAGCTCCATTCAGGTGACGTACTGTAGCTGATGTGGAAGTTAGAGGACCTCGATAGTAGACGCCTCCACTTTCTATCTTGACTCTATTTCATATGTACTCATCTATAGGGCATGTCGCCCCCCTTTTTTTAGAGACATCCTACTTTCTCAGTTTTATTTCAGACTTTGTATTTGGTTGTATTCAGTACTTGGATTATTAGAGGAGTATTCCTCCAGATTCATTGTCATTCCATTATTATTCTATTGTGGCTATGTTGTGGTTGTGATATTTGTATTTCTTAATTTAAATGGATTATATGTTGATCGGATTTAATTAAAAAATTGACAACTCACTTTTTAAATATTAGGTGGATAGTAATTATTAAAACGTTTTTCGACAGTGATGCTATGAACTGAACCAACTTGACATTTTGTATTAATTTGAATAAAGGAGTAGCTACCCGGTATTTAATTAGTCGGGGTGTCACATTTAGTTCTTAGATAAGTCTACTTTAGTAAGGACTCTTGTTCTTGGAGAAGTCTACTTCAAGAAGGACTCGAAGCCATGATGGAAAAAGAATTTAGTTTCCTTTTTGATTTATAATTTTATGATTTTTTATTTGATTATATTTCTACCATCATAATTTATATGTTTATAATTGTATGTGGTAATTAAATCAGTTACTTAGAGAACCATATAATTATGGACAACATGCATTAATTGTGTGAGCATCCAAGATCATATTTTTTCTAGAAAAACAAAATTATTTATTCATTTCTAAATTGAATTTAATTATGATATTTACTTGTCATGCAAATTAAATTTGATCTTTGGATATTATTTTAATTTGAATAATTAGATAATTTTAAAAATTGAGATATGGAAATCAGGGTAATGTAATTTGTACAACAAATTGGGCAATTCTCATTTATTTAACTCAAAAAATTATAATTGAATAATTTTTGAAAAAATAACCTCATGTTTTAAATATTAAGGGGGATAGGGGTTTCAAAATGTACTCCGAAGTCTCCACCGATATTGTTAATGGTGATATGATTAATTACTTATGTTAGCTAGACTTTCCCCCCAACTGAGGGAATTAATCATGGGATTTTAAAATTCTTAAGTTATAGATCTTTAGAAATAAGAATGAGTATATTCGATCCCCTTAATAGGGAAGTTCAGCTCGAATTTAATTTTAAAAGAATAACCTTATGGTACACACTTAAACACAACTACTGATATCCTTCCTAGCACTTAAAAGAATAACCTTATGATGTCATTAATTAATTACATGACCAAAAGTTATGGACTACTTAATTATGTGGACATAAATATTTTGGACTATTCAAAAAATATAATTAAAAGACGTAGGATATGTCTAATTTAATATTAATTAGTTTGAGTTTCCAATGAGAAATTTTATTTCACGAGAAATTAGGATGCCGTGCATGATTAATTATAATGAGCAGGAGATGGAAGATGATTTAAATTTAATCTAAAGTTTTATTCCTAAAAGTTTAATTTGAAAATCTTTTTCAATTGTGAATCTAATATTTAAAAATACGCTCAACCTTTATCCCACTTGTTTTAATCTTGGAGGAAAATAATTTAAATAGAATAAATTTCAAGGACTGAAAACCTTTTGGACTTTGTTCTATTTTGTGACTGATCATAAACTTGTTTTAACATGTGAAAGCCCTAACAAGCCAAAACAAGGGACTCCTAGTTGTTATTTCTTAGTTTTAATTCTTTGTTGTATTGTTATATAGGATTTTTTAGTTCGTATAATCCCAAGCTTAGGTCTATTTGGATTTTGTATTTTGTTGGAGAGGTTTTAGTTTTATATCCCCCTCTCTTGTCTTGTGAGCCACCTAGGAGAAATGGCTTTTCTCTTTTTATGGATAGTAATTAAAATTGTGGGTGTTTTGTCCCTCTTTGCAAAAAAAAAATAGAAGTACAACCTAGAATCTATCTAAGCATTTCTAACTATGTTGACTTTGATTCCACTTCTCGCGAATACGTATGCGAAATCCTCGGGCTCGAGTCAAAACTTCAATATATTTTATTTTTTTACTTGTATCTACGTGTTCATCTATCACATATTATTCTCATGTTAACTCCTTTTTTTTCATATAGACAGACTCATCGGTACATGTTTATCACACCTTCCATGTTTTGTCAATAATATGTTCATTATCCATCTGTATACGTTCAGACTTAGTATCATGCATAAGAACTCACATGTAAGAATTTGTCATTGTGCCAACCATAACTCTCGACATTTTCATTCATACCGAAAGGATGAAATGGGCATCTTACACCTTCCCTATTTATAACATAGTCCTCGTACTCAAAACTCTGGTTTATACTATAATCAGTATCCTTCTTCAGCCCTATGGGGCTTACCACTATTTTTTTTTAAATACATTAGAGACATAGAAACCAAACATGTTCACAGGTCCACTGAACACCCTATTCATTATATGACCAACCCGAGAACTAAACACATGACGAGCAGTTGCGAGGATCCCACACGTGAAGATCAGGGTTCTCACACATACTATGTGTCCTGAATCAATTTCATGTGAAATGGAGGGTAATATATTGATTTAACAAAACTTGTGAGATTTTGTTCCCTCAATCGATTGGTGTCCCATAAATAAATGAGTGGGGCCTGAATCAATATTCTGTAGTTTTTTTCCATTTATTTTTCACTATAATTCAAAAACAATTGTATTAAAATCAATTAACATAATTGTTGCCCTATTTACTCTATAAACGAATGCACGACATGGATTTGAACGTTCATAAAAAATTCTTCATCATAGATATGATTTTCCCATAACATAAACTCACATACTATCATCTTATATTAAACCTTCATCGTTCAATCCCTAACATGTAGTTTAGTTACTCATGGAAAGATTAAAACCATAGCAAGAGAATGAGACTATTAATATAATCTTAAATATTCTTACAATACTTGAAAGCAATGCAATAACTCGAATAAAACACTCTCGTTCTTTAAAATCGTTAAGAAGGATATGAAACGAATAGAGGAGGTAAACAATTCGAGTTTGAGTAGGTTTAACACATCAACTAAAAAAATTATTTTGGGGGAATTGTACCTCCAATTGACTGGTTTGAAGTTTTTTTTATATATTTAAAGCTTTAATTATTTATTTCAAAAAGTTTATTCGAGCTTCTCTTATGTCTTTTGGCTCAGTAAATATGATGGTTGACTTTTGGTTGACATTATCAAGTTTCTCGTATTATGTTTAGTATATGTGATTTTCACACATGAAGCTTTATAACATATTGTTCCACACTAATTTTCTTACAACAACGAATATTATTACATAAAAAACATAAACAAGGTAACTAAAGGATTAAATAGACAACGAAAAGCTAGAATATGTATTGACGTAATACATTTCCTCAATTTAATCACTTGTCGCACCACTACTAGATAATGTTCTTTTTAACGCGACAATAAAATTCATCTTCATCCTTTCAACTTCTGAATGTCTCTTAAACTAGTTGTAAGCCCGCGCGATGCGCGGGCGAGCCGCAAATATGTGGAACATAGAAAAGAAAAAATCTCTCAAATTTTCCAACAAAACTCCCAATAAGAGAGGGTGAAGAAATCTCACCGAAGAATGCAACGACAATATCATCTCTCATTTTGGGAGCAGATTATACAAAATATGACAAAAAATTAAACAAAAAAGTAAGAGTTTAAATAAAATAATTCCACTCGGATAAGGCAAAGGAACGATAACATTGCATAGAGTTTATATTCACATACCAAAACCCTATGAATTCAACATCAAATTTTATTTAAAAAAATAGTAATAGATAATCCAATTTCATATACCATATTAACATTCCCAACTAACAATTTGAACCTAACTAATAAAAATTGTCCATTACCATGACACTTGCATCCAGACTCAAAAATTAAAAACAAAATCAAACTTCATCAAAAAAAAAAAATTAACTTTAACACAAAATACGGTAAGCAACAACTTAATTAAAAAAAATACTTAAAACCCAAACTACCATCTCCAACTAAAATTCTTCAACATCTACACAAAAAAGACACCAACCCATTATTAGATAATTTTTCTTGGGCATTGTCGACCACTAAATCCACAAGCAAAACACCCAAAATGCGTACCCTTAATATTTTTTAAAACGTGCACTCGCTTCTGAACCTCAACAGGAAAAGATTTATTTCCCTTTAAAAAATTGGTAGATGGCTTTCTCAAAGAGCAGTGCTACACTCCCCGAAAGCTCTATTCCCATTCCAAATTGAAAGCTCCATCCCCATCCCAGCTAGCACCTCATTTGTTTAATTAATTGTGTTTTTATATAAAAAAAATGTATTTTTATAAAAAAATAAAAAAAGGAACACGAACTTGACTAAATTAAAATAACCCGAATCAGACCCAATTAAATGCGACAAAAAACAATTTTTTTTTATCAAATACGAACATAACCTAATTAAAACACAACATGCCGCAACATAAATTATTTCAGTAGTAATTTGTTTTAGGTAATATTTTTTTTTTGTTAAAATTAGTTTTAACACTTTTTTGGGGTGTCTTTTTTTTTTTTGTTGATAAAATAAGTTTTATGTTCTATCTAATGTCAATTAAATTATGTTAGCCAAGGCACGATACGAGTTTTTATTTTGATAAAATCAGTTTTAATAAAAAAAATAACCTGCTAATTTGATGTTTTAGATTCGCGATTGATTAGTGCCGCTGGCGCGGACCCACATTTAATAAATGATGTTGGTACGAGGATGTAGGTTCGCACGAGCGGCACTAATCAGTCATGAATCCAAAACATTAAATTAAATAGTTTTTTTTATTAAAATTAAAGCAAATGTTTTTTTAAAGAAAAAAACTATGTTTACTATAAAAAAGTTCCTCGCAACAAAAATAAAAACTATATTCCAAAAAGTCACTCACCACATAAGAACACTCAATGTGTGCCACTGACGCAGACATTAAAAAATAAGAGAATACTAGTTAAATTAGTGTTTGAGTACTTTTTGGAACAAAATAAAAACACCCAAAGTGTGCCGCTGGCGCGGACCTTTTAAAATAAGATAATATTGGTCAAATTAGTGTTTGAAATTTTTTATTAAGTTTAAAAAAAGTAAGAGAATATTTTTTAATTTTTGTTTAAAATAAATAACAAGTGTAGGAATGTAATATATTTAAAAAAAAAACAAATTAAGGGACAAAATTGTATTGATTGAAATCAAAGGTGGATATAAAATGGGAATGGAATCGGTAGACTCCCTCTCCGTGAGTCTATCATTATTCCTTCTCATAAGGATCGAGACATGATTTTATATTGATACCAGACCCACCTCGTAATAAGTCAGGTACAAATTCGTAATAAGTGCTCCCCACTTGCACAAATTCGCAGGCCCACTAAGTTTTTCCACGAACATAAGAGAAACCCCAACCTAAGTCTCCTTCTCAAAAGGATATCCATTACCACAAGGTATCCACTTTCTTATTGGCAACACAACCAACCTACGTATTTCTTTCCGACTGCTCAAAAGACGCACAAAGCCACATGCCACCATCATGGGTCACCGTATCGGCCTCTTGAACAGATGATGCGGAGATAGTTTTGGACGCGATGGATGAGTTTAACCCCCAATTTTGTATGGATGTTTTCCTAAGGAAAAAATGTTTGGTTTTATCGGAGGCGAGGTTGAAGTTGAAGCTTCAGATTAAATCGTAAGAGAGAGGGAAGGCCATGAAGTTGGCGACGGAGTGGAAGGGGCAGATGGATGGCCAATTTAAGACTAGATGCGAAGGAAACGATTAGGTTTGGAAGGAAACGATTAAGATATGAACCATTCGAGTTAAAGAGTCATCAAAAAGTGTTTATTTTTTTAAATATTTAAGAGGTTAACGATTATATTTGGCTTTTAATGAACCATTCATTTAGATGTACATTCAGAAATAAAAATAAATATATTTTTCAAATTCAAATTTCAAACTTCAAATTAAGTCTTCAGATTTCAGATTCAGATGAAAAACAAACACAATCTTAAACTATCAGTCTTCTCCCGTGAAAAAAAGAAGATGAAAAGATTAATAGACGCTTGGGAGTCGATTGTATTTGTGAGCCATGTAATGCGTTTGGAGGTAAGAAATGAGAGGGGAGAGAAAGGGGTTACATAGTTCTACATGGATGACCTGATTGAAAAGGAGATATAAATTATATATATTATGTCTATTCTAACTCAATCCAAAAATATTAACATTTCTTCATTTTCCATCTTATAGTTACTGGATTAAATACTACGACATATCTAAATCACATAGTTACAACTTAGTGTGAATATTATAATTTGAATAATGTTACTACTAAATATTAAGTTAACAAATATTTTTTTAATTGTTGGGAAATTATTGCCTATCTAATTCATAATACAAAGTTAATTTTAATATTATGATTTGTCCAAATTGTTTAACGTCTTGTGTGTTATTTAAAATATATACTTTTGTGTTTTATAAAATATAAAATATGAAATAAATCATATTTATGCAATAAAATTAATATCACTATAAAACTTACAAACGAAGAATATGACCGAGTCAAGTGTTTGACACTCTCTCCTTAAGACAAAATGCGCTCCCGCTACGGTGATTACGGCATTGAACAATGAGCGTTTGCCTCCCAGGATAAAACGGTATCAACACGCGCAAGAAACACTTCAGTGTGCGTGTCCCACGAACCAATTATGTTTGATACTCTATCCGACTCGATCGGGAATGGAAAGTATAGAAAATATTTTTCCTCCTTATTTCCTCTCTTCAAAAAAATGAAGACAAGTCTTGTATTTATAGAAAATAATATGTTTTTTCATGAAAAGACATGTCTTTAGACGTTTTTCATGAACTGTCACAACTTATGGTGAACAGTCACGACCTTTAGGGACGGTTCTGAAAAACAGTCACTATATAGCGAACAGTCACAACCTTTAGCGACAGTTACGAAAATCCGTCTCAGAAAATAAATAAAATTTCCCAATAAACTTCATACATAAATGGGGCACTTTGATACCAAATTTCTTATTCATCATTTATCCGTTTTAAACAAATAAATATATCGCGTGACTCGTCATGAACGCGCACGTACTTGGTCCTTCTTTGACCAATATATTAATTTGGTTATAAAATAATTTGTGTAAAAACACAATATTTTCCAACAATCCCCCACATGAATGAAATTTGGGTGAAGAATCAAATGAACATGAAGACAACTTAGACAGAGTATCGGTGGAAAAGAGTTGTATCGGTAAATATAGCTTTTGGCCTTGAATCTTTCCTAGTGAGAGACTATCGGGTTTACAGGCCAATCAATGAATGCGATGTCTTGAATTGATTAACATTATTGTGTAAATCGAGACAATAGAATTCACACAGTCCTTCTCTGAACATTCTTGGTTCTCACGTTTGTGTCCGTTTTGGCCTTGGACACCTCCTGATTTCATATGTGTGTTAGAGAATTTAACAATGTAGCCGTTGGTTGTTCTCATAGAAGTGGCCCCTTCTCACTCACATAGGTGATTTATATAAAGAGTATCCTGCTAATACCCCACTTGATCCATATGTTCAAGATATAGAAATCATTAAAATAAAATTTATCCTGTTACACGCGGCAGATAGTGCACTGACTCATCCTAGGAATGGGAGGAAGAATTTATTTTCTTCTCAGTGCTAACTGAATCGCACATAATTAGGTTGTCCCGTTGAACCTAATTCTTGGGATCTCTAGTCATTTAGGTTGGGTTTCCATTATGGCAATTCTTTTAAGTTTTAACCGGCTTTAAGCCCATTCCCCTTGATGTACATATCTTATTCTCTTGTTAGCGGATCCGCAATGATTTTATTAGGCCTAATGTTATCACTAACAAAGAAAGATTTCTTTATGGTCTTATGTCATGACTAATAAGTCGTGACTTGCCAAATTGCTTTATGCCTTTTCAAGCAATGATTTTCAATTGCAAGAACATGCATTATAATTGTTATCTCAAATCATCCTCTTTAAAATTGTCAAGGTACCTTTCTTTCTAGGAAATAATATTCATATTCCATCATAAGAGGATTTCCAAACATTAACACCTCTAATCGTGCTAATATGTCACTCGGAATACGAGTCTCGAAAGTCGTATATTGTTTAAAAATATATTCATAATTTCCTAATGTTTATGTCATTTGTAACTTATATCTTAGTATCGATACTGAACGACTCATTTGTACTTTAGACTCTTTGATCCATTGTGTACACGCTTAATCATTTCCAACCTTGGAATATAATCAAAGTACTTAAGTATTAATTATCGTTCAATCAATGAAGTGTACACTTTTCTAGACAAATGCACATTGGAAATACTATTAGTACATTAAATGTACTTATGCAATCAAATACTACACTTTCAGTAGTGTTTATCCTATTTTCAATAGGAAATGCAATCAAATACTACATTTTCAGTAGTGTTTATCCTATTTTCAATAGGAATCATCTTTGTTTCTATTTTTGGATAGAAATTATCGCCTTAGATAAATACCCCCACATTTATCATAATTCATACAAAGGTTCTCAACCTTTCCGATAAAATTTTTATCATGGGTTAATGTGTTGAGAATATAACTCATAGAAAACACAATACTTCTCCAATGAGACCATAATTTGATTCTACCTTCTTTAAAGCAGTTGTGAAACCGCTCGGTTCTAAATCCCTTGATCATTTATACTGATTTATGATTTAATTCTATACCATCTTTAAAGCAGTATTTAAACCGCTCGGTTCTAAATTTTGAATCACAAATCTAATAAATAGATCTATAATCACGCCACACTAATTTTTCTCCATTGAAGAACACGTTCGACAAACGCATTAATTGGAAGTATAAGATTATTCCAAAATGAATTTATATATTACGGAAAGGAATGTAGCACTTTATATCAACTAAAGACTCTCATAACTTTTGCAATCTTTATCGCATTTGATAACATTCAATAGAGTGAAGGGGAGTAACATATTGAAATTAATCATATCCACTCTTTCAAGTCTATGGAAAATTGAGCACCACAATATCAATACAAATTGTATTTATTTTTCATCAACGTTAACATCAATTGAATGTTACATAAAAATGTAATTCTTCATGAAACATCATGTTTAACATAGCATGTTCCAATGATATTTTGATGAAAGTGTCTCACAAAATTAAGAGTGAAAGGGTCACCCTTAAAATTAAAAGTCGCATTATGCTATATGGTTAATGATATACAATCATGCCACAAATATCCAATAGACTTCTACACGTGATAATAGTATGTCCTTACACACCTCAATTTTCATTACATGACATTAGGTCATCGGATGCCACAACATGTCATCAACTATAAAAATTATGCAAACATAATAAATTCCTAACCTATAGGACTTTTTAATTTATTATGCGTGAAAATATTCTCAAATTTTCAACATGTTGGTTCACATCGTTTTAAACAAAAGTGCATATTCATATCTCTAAGAGTCGATATAATGCATGCATTGCAATGTTTAACATACATACCAACAATAATGGACAATGCATTATATTTTATTTTCTCATTTTCGTGACACGGGAAATTAAAACCAATTTAAATGTAATATCAAGATTACATGAATTATCACAATAATTAAATATTGACATTCTACAAGGAATGCAACTCAAATCATGTTTCTAAATATATCACATTTCCGTTCATGTAATCTAATTTAATTAGGTGACACTAAAATAGTACTGTTACACGTATACATGTAACCATACAAGAGACCATAATATAATCGCATATATTATTTTCACATTACTTTGCATAAAGTATAACTACTACATGAATTTTATACACTAACAATTATAGATAAGATATTGCATATATCAACCATTTGTGTGGATTTTTGAAATGCCAATATGCAATTGATATTATATTTGAAAACATTATTACTAAAATTACACAAGCACATATGCATATGACCACACGCATGACCATTATGTCATTATAAATATTATTGTCACTTTACGACACTTATATGGTCGCTAAGAAACATGTGAACATATATATCACCCAAAGTATGATCAAATATAATTTATATATGTATATACGCAAGCGTAACTCTCTAGTGAATGCACATCACTATCACGTGACTAGATGTGTGACAACATCATTCAATAGCGCATCTTCTAACTTGGGTGAAAATTTCATGATATCGTTATCTCGGAAGTAATAGGAATAAGAAGAGAATTGAAATATAACTCAACATGATTATCTACTTCCATTATGTGAATGTTTTATATAACTCATATGACAAACTTTTAGATATGCCAGGAGCATATTTATATCAAAATGTCATCACATGTGATAAAGCTGCTACTCATAATATGGGGAGATATCATGGAAAGTTAAGATACCACACGTCCACTAGTCAAATGAACATATAAAAGTCACATTCTTTTAAGGGGCATTTACGTTTAGATCCTATTAGACTTTCTTATATACATTCTAGTCCCATCATGTTTTTCCCTTACATATAAGTCCTATTCCTAATTTTTTGGAACTTTTTTTCCAATTTTACCCTTTTAAAACCAACAATCCGTAACTTCCTTGAGGAAGTTACATAAGTAGTTGAACTCTTTTTTTTAATCTTCAAATGATCATAACTTTTGATTCACAAATCCGTTTTTCACAAAATTACTATTTTTGAAATCTACTCGACGAGATCTATCAAACAAGATCCATGAAGGCTATAAAATTCCAAAGAAAAAAATTTACACAAACAGTAAACTTTACTGTATGCACTAGAATATGAAATAGTTTTATATATGTGACATTTTCACAAACAGACAGTAACATTTACTGTGCTAATACTACACACTATATATATATATATATATATATATATATATATACGGTGGATCCAAACCCTTTTTTTTTTCAAAATTACCTTATATTTGAAGGTTCGCGCTAGCAGTATCCAATCCTTACCACCATTATTGGAGCTTCAACGATCTTCGTCAGAGCTCCGATTTTGGGTGGGTAAGGGTGGCATGTGGTGCCGCTGGCGCGGACCTTTGACAATAAGAGACTTTTGAATAAATGGGCTTTGGATCCACCGAAGTATCATGGGGGGCCGCTGGCGCAGACCTTTGAAGATAAGATTGGATAAATGGGATCGGGATCATCTGGAGCGCCAATTTGGGGTGAATAGGGGTGGCACAGAACTTTAAAAATAGGAGCATATTGGATATATATATATATATATATATATATATATATATATATATATATATATATATAGTTTGTAAAAATGTCATAGATATTAAACTTTATTGTATACACCAGAAAATGAAATAGTTTTATATTTGTGACATTTTCACAAACAATAACATTTACTGTGATAATATATTTATGAAATAGTTTTATATATATAACATTTTCACAAACAGTAACATTTACTGAGTTAATATTACACAATATATATATAACATTTTCACAAACGGTAACATTTACTGAGTTTATATATATATATATATATATATATATATACACACACACACACACACGGTAGATCCAAACCTCTTTTTTAAATTACCATATTTTTAAAGGTTTACTCTAGCGACCACCACTACCCACCCCAATTGTCGAAGCTTCAACGACTTTCATCAGAACTATGATTTAGGTGGGTAGTAGTGGCATAGGGTGTCGTTGGCGCTGACTTCTGAAATTAAGAGAATATTAGATAAATGGAGTTTGGATCCATTGGCGCTCCGATTTGGGGTGAGTAGGGGTGACATTGGGTTATGTTTATATCTATAATATTTTAACAAGCGTTAACATTTACTGTGTTATAACACAATATATATATATATATATATATATATATATATATATATATATATATATATATACGGTGGATCCAATCCTCTTTTTTATGATATTATCTTATTTTTAACGGCCCGCGCTAGCGGTATCTAATCCCGACCACCACCAACCCCAATTGTCGGAGCTCCAACAACCTTCATCAGATTCTGATTTGGGGTGACATGGAGTGCCGCTGGCGCGGACCTTAGGAAATAAGAGAATATTGGATAAATGGAGTTTGGATACACCGGCGCTCCAGTTTGAGGTGAGTAGGGATAGCATTGGATTAGGTTTATATCTGTAATATTTTCACAAATAATAAATGTTACTGTTTGTGAAAATGTTACATCGGCATCCCATGCCACCTCAAATCAGAGCTCTGATGAAGGTTGTTGGAGCTCCGATAAAGGGGGTGGGTGGTGGTGGGGATTGGATGCCGCTGGCGCGGACCGTTAAAATAAGATAATATCAGAAAAAAGAGGTTTGGATATATATATATATATACTGTGTTATATGAACATAGTAAATGTTAATGCTTGTGAAAATGTTATAGATATAAACCTAACTCAATGCCACCCCTACTCACCCCAAATCGGAGCTCCGGTGGATTCAAAATCCATTTATCTAATATTCTCTTAATTTCAGAGGTCCGCACCAGCGGCACCCTATGCCACTACTACCAACCCAAACCATAGCTCTGATGAAAGTCGTTGAAGCTCCGACAATGGGGTTGGGTAGTGGTGGAGATTGAATGTCGCTAGCGTAAACATTTAAAAATATGATAATTTTGAAAAAAAAATAGTGGTTTGGATCTACCGTGTGTGTGTGTGTGTGTGTGTGTATATATATATATATATATATATTATGTAATATTAACTCTGTAAATGTTACTGTTTGTGAAAATGTTATATTTATATTGTGTAATATTAACTCAGTAAACGTTAGTGTTTGTGAAAATGTTATATATATATTGTGTAATATTAACTCGGTAAATGTTACTGTTTGTGAAAATGTTATATATATAAAACTATTTCATAAATATATTATCACAGTAAATGTTATTGTTTGTGAAAATGTCACAAATATAAAACTATTTCATTTTCTGGTGTATAAAATAAAGTTTAATATCTATGACATTTTTACAAACTATATATATATATATATATATATATATATATATATATATATATATATATATATATATATATATATATATATATATCCAATTTGCTCGTAAAATTTTAAAGTTCTGTGCCACCCCTATTCACCCCAAATTGGCGCTCCAGATGATCCCGATCCCATTGATCCAATCTTATTTTCAAAGGTCCGCGCCAGCGGCACCCTATGATACTCCGGTGGATCCAAAGCCCATTTATTCAAAAGTCTCTTATTTTCAAAGGTCCGCGCCAGCGGCACCACATGCCACCCTTACCCACCCAAAATCGGAGCTCTGACGAAGGTCGTTGAAGCTCCAACAATGGTGGTAAGGATTGGATGCCGTTAGCGCGAACCTTTAAATATAAGGTATTTTTGAAAAAAGAGGGTTTGGATCCACCGGATATATATATATATACTGTATAGTATTACCACAGTAAATGTTACTGTCTGTTTGTGAAATGTCACAGATATAAAACTATTTCATATTCTAGTGCATACAGTAAAGTTTACTGTTTGTGTAAATTTTTTTCTTTGGAATTTTATAGTCTTCATGGATCTTGTTTGATAGATCTCGTCGAGCAGATTTCAAAAATAGTAATTTTGTGAAAAATGGATTTGTGAATCAAAAATTATGATCATTTAAAGATTAAAACAAAAAGTCCAACCACTTATGTAACTTCCTCAAGGAAGTTACAGATGGTTGATTTTAAAAGGGTAAAATTGTGAAAAAATTTCCTAAAAAGTTGGAATAGGACCTATGGGATTATTAAAAAGTCAATAGGACTTATAAGCTTGTTGACCCAATAAATGGGACCTAGATATAATTACCCCTTCTTTTAAGTTTTGTAAAGCAACATATTAAGACATATGCAGGAAGTTAAATTTTGGTGCATACTCAAAATTTTAAATCATCAAACTTTTAGGTCCCGATAAAAAACAACCCTTAGGTCCAAAAAGAACCGGAATATTTTTATTTGCACAGTCGAACACTTACTAAGAAATCACGCAAAAAGTCCTCTTTATATATATATATATATATATATATATCTTAAAAATAATAACTGTTTGCAGCGGGCCACAATACCAAACATGAATATAGAAATGCATTATTATTAAATAGAACGCTTTCCAAATTGTCATGTGCATACAAACATTCCAATACACCTAACTTACAAGAACCAGAATGAAAGGCTATTGATTACATTAAAAGTCAATAAATAATATATTATTACATATACATACATATGTTTCTCAACAATGCATTACAAAAGGTCTGATATCATACATTAATTAAAGAGATGGACAAATATGTTCACACACGAGAACTATTCATAAAATCAAAACACAAAGTGAATTTATGAAGTAGTTGCATTCCTAGGGAAATTCGAGGACACCGATTTAAGAAAATAACCCAAAATATATTTCTTTATATTGTCTTAAGATTGTTATTTAAAATATATACTTTTGTGTTTTATCAAATTTAAAATATGAAATAAATAATATTTATGCAATAAAATTAATATCACTATAAAACTTACAAACGAAGAATATGACCGAGTCAAGTGTTTGACACTCTCTCCTTAAGACAAAATGCGCTCCCGCTACGGTGCTAACGGCATTGAACAATGAGCGTTTGCCTCCCAGGATAAAACGGTCTCAACACGCGCAAGAAGCACTTCAGTGTGCGTGTCCCACGAACCAATTATGTTTGATACTTTATCCGACTCGATCGGGAATGGAAAGTATAGAAAATATTTTTCCTCCTTATTTCCTCTCTTTAAAAAATGAAGACAAGTCTTGTATTTATAGAAAACAATATGTTTTTTCATGAAAAGACATGTCTTTAGGAAACAACCACTTTAGGGACGTTTTTCATGAACTGTCACAACTTATTGTGAATAATCACGACCTTTAGGGACGGTTCTGCAAAACAGTCACTATATAGCGAACAGTCACAACCTTTAGCGACAGTTACGAAAATCCGTCCCAGAAAATAAATAAAATTTCCCAATAAACTTCATACATAAATGGGGCACTTTGATACCAAATTTCTTATTCATTATTCATCCGTTTTAAACAAATAAATATATCGCGTGACTCGTCATGAACGCGCACGTACTTGGTCCTACTTTGACTAATATATTAATTTGGTTATAAAATAATTTGTGTAAAAACACAATATTTTCCAACATTGTGACATAGTTGTCAAGCATACTAAACATGAAATATTATTATCTAAATTATATCCTCGCTGAAAAATATTAAGAATGTACTAATACTTTTTTTAATGAAAAATGAGAGATTTTTTAATTCCTAACACATAGTCAATATACGATGACAAAACGGGATCTTATAAAACACATTAGTTGAAGTGTACCTTTGACAGGTATATGGACCAAAGGAATGTCGCCTATGATAAGAACATACCCAACCAATATGAGCTTGTCTTTATGTGCATTTATGAAATTGTTTAATTTTTTTTTGTTATAATTACATTTTATTTAATTTTTTCTTTAATCAAATTTAAAGTTTAAACATTATTCACAGTTATATTTAAAAGTTATGCACACATGGGGCTAATTTGAGTTATTGTCCAAAAATATATCAATTCACAACGAGTCAAAATGTGCTACATTTTGGGCATAAATGGTTTTACCTATTATGGCAGACGGGTTGAGGTGAAAAAGTAATTTTTAAAGTAATAAGATCATGTTTAATTCATTTTATAAATACTATGTTCGTCACAAATTAACACTCGTGTTTTTAAAAATAGTGTATAAAATTAAGTGAGATTATAAAGTTATCCATCCACACAATACCCATTAAAGAACAATGATCCGAGTGTATCTCATGTATTTAACGGTATTCATCCTTTTTTGGAGGATAAATTTGAAAAGTAAAAAGTTTTCTACAAATGTTTGATTTTCAAAAAACGACTATTAATTTAGGACGGATGGAGTATCTAAATTTAGACACTCAATCCAATGAAATCACCCACCAAGGGCATATCTGAGGAGAGGATTTTGAAAGCATCAAAATGATAAAAATAAATAAAAAAAAT